>JAOXOE010000256.1:38407525-38438043 GCA_028565055.1 Phoeniculus purpureus
TGAGGGTGCACTCAATGCCTCTGTCCATGTCACTGACAAAGATGTTGAACAAGACTGGTCCCAGGACTGATCCCTGACGGACTCTGCTTGTCACTGGCCTCTACTTGGACATGGATCCATCGACAACCACTCTCTGGTTTGTGACAGGGAACATTATTACTTGTATACTATACTTAGTCTAGAAGCTGTAGCTTTTTTTTTGGTCATCTTTCTCATCCCACTATTGTGTTTGAAATGAAATTTAATGTAGTGGTCTGGGTAAATCGGAATTTCCGACAACTTCCATTCAAATACAGCTGTTTTCAGTTGTTAGTAGTTGTGCTGCAAGGCTCTTCCATGCAGCATTGAACAAAATACTCAATCTCTCTGTTATACCCATTTTATACATGAAAAATCTATGTCTTTTAACTTGGTTATTTTGTTTATATAGTAGATTTGTAAAATATTTGTAGAAATGAGGACTTTTGTTGTAGCAATGAAAATCCTCTCAGTCAATCAGTATCTTTACTATTTGTTGTTAGCACATCCTGTCTCTTGATTTGTGCTACTCACTCCTGAAAATTGCTGTACACAAACAACAAAATAACATAGAACAACAGTCTGATCTCTGGCAAGAGATAAAAGGTGTAATAGCAGCCCTGAGATCCTTGATCTCCACCAGGAAATAGCCCACTTGAGTAAATCCTAGGAGGTGGAATGGGAACTGCTTAGCTTTTAAAAGTACAGCAGGAACGTTTGGGTTGTCTAGAGTTGTCTTTTTCCTTATTTTTTAATGTGCTTCTAGTTGGACTAAGATTTCTTGGCGTTTATGTGAATGGAGGAGCAGAGCACCACACCTTGAAAAGAGCTCTTCTGGTTTTGCATGTGCCTTTATCCTTGGAGTCATTAACTTGACTGCATGTGAGTCTGAGCCACCTGAGCTAATTCAGAGCTGGCTCTGCCTTGAATCACAGCTGGAACAGCTCTCACCAGAGTGAGTCCTTGAGCTGCCTATCTGATGACTATGGAGTTGCTACTGTATTAACACTCACAAATGAGGTATTTACATACATTAAGCAAGAAATATCAGGAAAACAAGGTCCCTGTAGTTCAGTTATTTATATGCCTTCGCTGAGTCCAGCTCTCTAGTCAAAAGCAGACTTTCTACCTGAATTACAGACAACAGCAGGCTTGTATTTTAAAATATTTGGAGTAATCTGGTACAATTTGTTATAAAGTAAAAAAAAAGTCTTCATACAAACAAGTTCTTAGTGTTGTTTGGAGAAACTTAAAGCAAATCTTCTCTAGCAGATTTCGTGTAGCTACTGCAGTGTCTTAATACAGCCAAATTACTGGTTATGTGCTGCTGCCCTCCACAGCTGCCATTTCTTTCATGCTGCTAAGTTTGCAGTTGTACAGTCTACACAGAATGTGCTCAGCAAGATTTTGGTATTAAAGGGATTTTTCTGTAATGTACAGATGAAGACCATTAAAATTGTGTCCAGAATGTTAAATACCTGTGGTAGGTTTTCCCTTCTCTCTGGACAGTGTCTTGGTGGTTTTTTATCCTTTTAAAAAGGAAAAAGTAACACTTTATGTTTTGATGTTTTGATTTAATTAATAGGGGGGGTGTGTGTATGTGATCAGTTGTGTTCAGCAACAGTTGCCAAAGTAAGCTTGAGGGCTTGGAGCTCCCACTGGTTTTAGGGCCTTCTCTTTTCTTTGCCTCTGTAGGAAGCTTCAATTCTTTTTTTAATTGCAGGAACAGTTCTTTCTGATGCATTTTTTTTTTTTTAAATTATCCTTATGACTATTGCCTCTTCAGATTAAAATGCCACAAATCTTTGACCTCCAGGCTAGGGAGTCCTCAATGCTGAATGATGTGGTTTTTTTCTCATTCTTGTGTATACTCATCACAACCACCCATTTATGACCCAGCTGTTGAACTCCATTGCAGCTGTGGGGTGTGGAAGCTGAATGCCAGGCACTCTCTTGAATTAGAGCTGCTCCCTAATGCCCCATCGGGGTACCATTGGAGGAGAAGCCCCATTAGACTTTTTCTATGGTGTTCTCTGCAGCTGGGAGAGATGCTGTGTCTTCAAATCATACTGATTTGTTATCAGCTTTCATACACATTTCAAAATGGTTTAGATAGAATTGCTTACTAAGAATGTCTTTTGTTCTTTTGCAAATGTCACATTTATCAGTCTGAAGTTTAGTTATGAATTTCATTACATGAGTTCCTCTAAAGTTTGTGAATGCGCTATTCACACTGTTACTGGTCTGCAGAAGCGTTAGAAAGCTTCTGCTCTTATGTTCTGGACAGCAGCTGGAAATGCTGCTTTTCTGGATTTGTAAAAAATACTTCTGTCGTAGTAGGGAAAATTTTGCTGTTCTCACAATTCATGACTCTCTCATCTATAACCTTCCCATTCACAAATTAAACAAATTGAATTTCTGCCTACCGGAGCGAAGTGGCATGTCTACACTTTGTCTTTCATTTTGAAAGACGGACCTGTCCTGCTTTAACAGAGCTGTTTCAGGCAGGTTCTTTCACTGGTGCTTGTTTTATTCAGAACAAAAAGCACAGATACAAAATAACCCCAAATCTCTGTAATTACACGTGTAAATGGAATATAAGCGTCTGATTGGCAAAGTCTGCTTTTAATACGTTTATTCCAGGTCTGGAAAATTGAAAAATGAACCATGTAACTCCTGTAAAGGATTATTTTTCTTGTCTTGCATCATGTAGTGTGTATTGTTCTGTTACGGACTGTGCTTTCCTGGAAGACTTAGAATAGCTAGGAAATGTAGAGCTCACAGACTTCTTAAAGCCAGAAATGTGAAATTACTATTTTTTTAAATTACATCTGTAGAATGATTAATATTGGAGGTTTTTAAATTTAATTTATAAACAGGATTTATCTATTGTATCTATGCTGCATTTGTGGTGGAATTAACTTTTACCCGAGGTCATTTATAACAGAGAACTTAGTATTTTGTGTCATGTTCATTGTCCTTTGTCAGCAGAGGATTTGTCATAGTGCAAAATCCTAGTTCCACATTCTCCTGAGCCCTCCCACCATATCACTGTTAAGTGATGCATGTTGATAGAGAACTTTGCTTTGAGAGAGATCAGAAAAAGGCATGAAATGTGATTAGGTTTTTCCAAGCACCTTTGAATATCAGAATGAAAATACCTGTTTTGTCTTAGGACAAAATGATGAGAATAGGAAATCTCTGGAGTTGAAATACCAGCTTAACTATACCTGTGTGGGTAAGCACAGATGTGTGGAGATGCCACAGTCCTTTCTGAAAAGGCTGGTTATGTTAATAAAAGGAGTATGAGAGAATTCATTTTGTCAAATGCAATTTGCTAGACCACCTCCACTGTAAGACTGTCTAAAATTACTAAATCTAAAGCTATAAGACAACCATTGTGGAGTTTCATTGACATACATGGGTGGGGAGATCTGCTAGCAAATCAGCTTGAGTTCTCTGGGTTAGTTTAAAATAACTTGAAGTGCATTGTATGAAATCACCCTCTTCAGTCTGAAGTGATTTTAAAATGCTGGTTGTTTTTCGTTTTATTTTCAGAATTGGCTAGATTCTTCCAAGGAAATAAAGAGACAAATTCGAAGTAAGTAGTTCTGTAGTACTTCTCCCTTTTATCTTCTCACAGATGTGTTTGTCCTACTTGGTAACATGGGCGTTGATGACTTGTCAATGACAATCTAATTCTGAAATAGATACCTGAGAGGGGAACCAAACCAAAATCCCTTCTCCTTCGCTTGGCTGTGAAGGGAGCGTTACCTACATAATTACACCACGGGTTACCTAGGATACAAGTCTGGCTGAGTTTTAAACCATTGTGTTTATGCTCAAGCATTAAAAATATTTGGGTCACATTATGTCCATCTATTTCATATAAACCACTGTATATATGCAAAAGTTGTAGCTAGTCTTGCTTATTGGTAATTCCACTAGAGTCTAGCTTAGTGAGAGAACTAAGCATTTGCACCAAGAGAAGAAGGGTCCTGCAGAAGTACTTCTGTGTGTCTGCTAATTGTAATTATTTTGTACTTTGGAGATGTCTGAGGTTGTGAGCTGAATCTTGTCAGTCCAGCCAGGACTGTCCATACTCTGCCTTTTCTGTGTGTTTGAAAATGTGCCCTGCATCCAGATCTTCCTGATTTCCTAGAGTTTTTTGATGGTGACTTAAGAAAGACTATAGAAGGATTTTTCTTTTTTGGGAGGCATTTTTCCATCTGTCTGCGAAGTTTGTCTGTTCTAGTCATACAGTGCTCTAAAAAAACTTACCTAGAACACAAGAGATGCCACAAGTAAAAGCCTTTACTGGAAAAAACTAAAACAACAAACCCTCACTGATTTCCCGGTTTAAACAGGGTGACTCATGTTAATTGTATGCTGCTAGCTGGGCTTTTTCTATTACATTCTTCTCTAACAATGTGCCTAAAGTTGCCACAGAAGCATTTATATGTTATAAGCTGGCTAGAAAAAAAAAATTTGACATTTCTGTAGCCTGTTGTTAAACACTGAAACAGAGCGCCTTATCAGGGACAGAATGCTAAATATCATCATAAAGATCATATTTTTCTTTTTTGTCCTGGCCATACATTCAAAGGGTGACCAGTGTGTGCTATTGTGTAGAAACAATTGTGTAGCAATATAGACAGACTGTGTACATTGGCATGTACTTTGCTGGTCTATATTCAGGGAATAACTCTGCTTTCAGTAATCAGGCAAAATAAAAGATCACCAACTGTCCAGGAAAATAGTACAAAGTTAATGGCAACTTTTTAATGGGTTAGCTTTTGAAATTAGAGTAGACATCTTAAATTCTGTATGTTCAGGGTATTTGGAGCTTTGTATAAAGAATATAGCTATTATCATTAATTTTACTTTTTGTAATATTAAAGTGTTGACTGTGTCTCCTGGATACAGGGCTTTCTGAAAGCTAATTCTGGAAATGCAGACAGAAAAGTTAAATAGGCTAAGCAGGAACTCATCCGTGACTACTTTAACTGCAATTTTAGTCCAGAAAAATGTTGCTTCATTCCAGGAAGACTTGAAAACTGGTTTAGTACTTGTGTAGAAGCTCAAACACATCATTCATCCAGCCATCCCCATCCTACAGCCCTCCTAACAGAACTCCTCTCCCTGATTTGTGTAGACGTACATTTTGGGCTGATTGCTTCTCTTCATCAGTTTGGCTTACTCAGTATCAGCAGCTTTTCATTACATGGTGCCAGTTTCCTGGGAGACAAATGATGAAAGGGAGCTAATCTATTCCAGCTATAATTCTGCTTGTCATGCTTATAAGTATCAGTTAGTGTTGAATGTTTTTGAAAGACATTTTTGTCCTAATACTTTTGCACTGGATGGTGCAACCAGGCGTGTTTTGCACAAACAAGGAATATTTTACCCAAATCAGGACTAGGCTTTCTCACCTAGGGAGCCCTGCATTACTTTGTAGCAAAGTCATCCTTGTTCCAACAAATAATTCATACGTGTGAACGTTATAATTAAAACACACAGCACTCAAAAGGGACATAGAGACTTGACAGCCAGATGGAGAATAAAGAATAGGCAGAAACTGAAATGTTTCAATGGACTGGTCCTGTCTGAAAAAGTGAAATAATTTTTGAGATGCCAAAAGACACTGGAAATATTGACTCGTTTGGGAGTTTCTATTGCATTTGATGCCTGTGTTGTAATTTCCTAATTCAAACAGATATTGTTATGTTCTACATTTTGTCTTAATTATTGTTACTTTCCGTTGAACATAGTCCCCTTGCACACAGTATTTCAATACTGGTAAATTAACACACTGAGAATGTATTTTAATTATTGATGGGGGACTTCAGCTTTTAAATGTGAAATACATTTAAAACTAGAGCTATGACTAAAGGCAGCATTTTATGCTTTTAAAAATTATCAATTATTTGTTTTCAGGATGCTTTTGCTTAAAAAAATGAACTTGCTGTTAACAATTCTAACATAGGAGACTTAAAACATCATTGCTATTATAGATGCTAAGGGTCTTGTTTCTCAAAATACTACTGTAAAACTGGGGGAAGAACTTTATTTAAGATTTCAATAATCCAAGAAATATACAACTGCAAAACAGTTTTTCAGTAAGATTCTTTCTGTGTATTCTTGAACGTGTTTAAGATTGACAGTTGGATATTGTCTGTGTTTAGGTTTACCTTGGATATTCACTTTTAATGTGAAGTTTTATCCCCCTGATCCTTCACAGTTGACTGAAGACATCACTAGGTATGAACAGTTCTTAATTTTAAACCTAAAAATTCCTGTTAATTCTACATGACCTTCAAATTAGACTTGGTCTTCAGTCTGTGGATGCCATAAATTTAAAAGAAGCTAGTTTTGTTTTCAGTGAATTGGTTGGCTTCTCAGTGGTGTGTTGCACTGATAAGTGATTTTAAGGTTATAAGTTAATGCTAAATGCCTTAAAATTTAGGCTTTGTTGTAATGTTTAATTTTCATTTAAAATCTGTGCCTAGGGCCGAATGTTTCCTGGCTGTTAGTTTTACATTTGGTTGGAAGCTTGCAATAACTGAAGTATTAAATTCTAATACTACATGGTTTAAGGAGGACGATTAGGGATTCAGCACTTAAGCAGTTTTCTTTTGTCAATCACACAACTTGGTTATCTCTAGAATGGCAAGGGATATAAAGGTAAGAATTTTAAAGCCATAGGGAAATGTTAAGGGATGTATTTTTATTTGTGAACATGAGACACCTACCACCTACAATGTGAAATGAAGGAGTTCCTAATTCAGCTTTTGTTATGAGGTAGAGATGTTTTTTCATTTATTTATAGCAGAAATCAGCATTTTTCCTGCTTTTCATGTAATTTATGAAAGTAATGTCAACTCTTAACAATGGAAATGAAATTCACCGTGGCAGTACTGTTGAACTAATGTAAAGTGCAACATATTCTTATTTTAAAATATGCTGATGTGATTATGTGTGTCTCGATAGATTCTGCCACATCGCTCAAACTCCTAGTTGGTAACACTTTGTGTTCCTCTGTTCATTCGCTTATTTATTCCCCTTTGTCTTGCAGATACTTCTTGTGCCTACAGCTTCGTCAGGATATTGCTTCTGGTCGCCTGCCGTGTTCATTTGTGACTCATGCCCTCCTTGGCTCGTATACTCTGCAGGCTGAACTGGGTGACCACGACCCAGAGGAGCACCGGAGCGACTATATCAGTCAATTCCAGTTTGCACCCAGTCAGACTCAAGAAATGGAAGAGAAAGTTGCTGAGCTACACAAAACACACAGGTATGTTTGGGACAGCGAGATGAAATGAACCTGTTGTGCTTTGGCACATTGATATCAACTCTTCAAAGACCCCATGTAAAACTTCAAAGATGCGGTTACTTTGGGAATGATTTGCCATGTATCTATAACCTCTTACTTTCATGTATTGAAACTTTTCAATAGCTTTGTTAAGATCTGAGAACAGAACTTCTAAAGAAAACGATTTATTGGAGCAAGTTAGTTAGTTTATGCAGCTTGAATATAGCTTGAATATTTTGAAATAGTGGAAGTGGAAGTGACTACTAAAGGAATACTATGTGCTCTGAAAGAATGCTTTCCCAAAGTGTAGAAATGCTGTTGATACCTAACAAGCTGAGGTTTTTCTATGTGTCTGAATTCCAGCATGTCAATTAGTTTTGATTCTCAGTTCTTCTGTCAATAAACTCAAGGCTTACTCAATGGTTTTAGGGGCTTGACTCCAGCACAGGCGGATTCTCAGTTCCTAGAAAATGCTAAGAGACTGTCCATGTATGGAGTGGATTTACATCACGCCAAGGTATTGGGGGTTGGTTTGGTTTTGTTTCATTTTAGGATAGACATGCTTAGTGGTAAAGAACACAGTATGTATAGATTATGTTTAAAAATTCCTACCCTTATTTCTCGAATATAAACCTTTATGCCTTGGTCATGAAAATGACTAGATTACAGCTCTAACATGCTCAAAATTGACTTAAAATCAAGTTTATTTAATGCATAGACAGAATATTTTTTCATAATGCCAGCAGAGTTAAAAACTGAGCTAGGGGAGGTCTTGGTGGCGAGGGTGTGTTTTGGTGCTTTTTCTACACCTCGTGCGAGGTTAAAGTTTGCATTTCTAGTAGGACTCTTTTTTTTTCCTTTGTTAAAAACCTGACTAACCTACCCTATACTGCTCCATTGCACAAATGTGGAGTCACAAAAGCACATTGATCCTACATTTAAAGAAGAAAACCGAGACTTCTAAGTAGCAGAGAAAAATACAATTCTATTTTCCTGTGTTAGATGCATCAGAAAGAATTATTCTTAAATTTTTATTCATTTATGGTTTGTAACATTTATGCATTTTTAATACAAGTGCAGCACAACAGTTCACTTGGTCTGTAGAGTTCTGCAGAACATGGATTTGTAGAATTTTATTACAGCTTTCTTTTGTCATAGTAAAAGAAGTTAGCTAGAACTGCTGTTCTTCTATCTGCTGTAGTAAGTGACTGCAAAAGATCACCATGACCATCATCTTCCGGTGCCTATTTTAATTTGTAAAGGCCTGTCTGGAATTTTTCCTGATTTGTTGCAACTATTGGTAACAAAGCCACTGTACCTTTCCTTGCTTGTAAGCTGTCGACTTATTCCCTGTTGCCAGAATACTGAAGAATTTCCCAGAATTGTGGCACATGGAATGAATGGTCTGTACGTGCCAAACCATTACTTAGAGACAAAAGTATTGTCTATAGAATTGATATATTTGTCTCTTTCTGCTTTAACAATCTCCTTGTCAGGGTCTTTCTGGTTTGAGTAAGAAACGAGTCCCAGAGGCATTAACTCACCTTTCTGCCATTACTTGTTTGGGGTGGTTGTGAACTGATGTTTATGGAATTGTCTCCTCCATGCCAGGATTCGGAAGGTGTGGACATCATGCTAGGGGTGTGTGCTAATGGGCTGCTCATTTACAAAGATCGGCTCCGGATCAACCGCTTTGCTTGGCCAAAAATTCTGAAGATTTCCTATAAGCGAAGTAATTTCTACATCAAAGTTAGGCCAGCAGAAGTAAGTAGTGCCTTTCTGGTTTGTTTCTTTTGTGAGATCATTTCTATTCGGCAAGAAAACAGCTTCATTTTTATCCCAGATGTCCACATGGGCTTATGCCAGATTTGAGTGGAACTTAAGAGCATTTTAATTTTCCTCTTCGGGTTCTGCTGATTGTATTAAACATTTATCTCACAATTTAGTGAGTGTGAGCCAAGAAGAAAATCTCTCTTCTTTTGAGAATAAAGACAATTATAAGTGGCTTTTTTTTTTTTTTACCTGCAAAGCCAGTTACACTGGCCATTCTGACTGTCTATACAAACTTACAGTCCTGGGAGAGCGCCAGCTTCTCTTCCTCTTACGGTTAATGCTATAACCAAAGGCTTGAGCTCTCCTGGAGGATGTTGTAACTCTGCTAGCTGCTGGAGATATAGCAGAGTCAGCTTTCTTTTTCAGATACTGTTACAAGTTTGTGAGATTTGCAGAAGGGAGGGGTTGTTACCTTGTGAGCACATCATAACTGGAAATTTAACACAAAACAAAGTCAAGCACTGTAATACTTATTTGGATTTTACCCTGAAATGTTTAAGGTAGCCTTCTTTTATTCACTCAGTAAAAGCTAAATGGTAATATGGTAGTTTTCTAAGTCTTAGAACATGGTTGTAGTATTTTTGCACTTGCTGGTGGTGCATAAATGCAGTATTTTTGCTAAGAAACTGTTACATACTTGAAGTGGATCAGGTAAGATCAACGCTTTTTATTAAATCCAAGGAATTTGTGCAGCACAATCCACAGTACAATTCCTTCATTTGGCTAAAATAAGGACATTTTTTTCCCTAAAATATTCCAACAGGAGAATGTCAACCTGTTACATCGAAAAAACTGTCTGAACTCTACCTATGAGTTAGTTGCCAGTTTAAAGATATGGGTTAACTTCTTCCTGGGTTTTTTTGCAGCAAGAACAGTTTGAGAGCACTATTGGGTTCAAACTGCCAAACCATCGGGCTGCCAAAAGGTTGTGGAAGGTTTGTGTGGAGCACCATACATTCTTCAGGTAAATGACAGTTCTCTGCTTCTCCTACTTAGCCAGGCATGCTCATGCCTTTTTTTTAAATGATATGAGGAAAGTAGAGAAGGTTTTCCCCCCTGTCTTTGCCCCAGACTTCTCAATTCTGTAACAGTTTGTAGACTGAAGATGCCTAATCAATTGCTGACCCCACATTAACACTTCTCACAGTCTCAAGTACAATTCAATGCATTATTTACACTTCTGGGACACTAAAACAATGATCCATGCCTAAGGCTTCCTCAGAGTGATCACCTACAAAGCCACTCTGCATTTCTCACACATAACATTCTGAGCTGGGTATTGAAACTAGGGTCTGATTGTAAATGGACTCTTTAGGCCACAGAGTTGCATCTCTTTCTGTGTTGTTCACTGAATAGAAATATGGAAAATCTTAATTTGTTTTTATCTTAGCACTAACTCCACAAGTTATGTGCCCTGTGCATCCTACACTGATCTAGGTCAAATCTCTTCTGCATCAGTAGGCACTCGTCAGAGTTTCAAATCTTACGGAAGTCAGAGTCCTCAACTGAGAGCTACCATTTGCAAATAATAGTTTTCCAGAGCATTAATTCGTATTAGTACAGAAATTCTGACATAATAAAAACAATTGGATTTTATTCCAATCAGAAGTAGCTTTTCATAACCAGCAATAACACTATAACAAGAATTATGTAACAAATACTTGAACCATTCTGTAAAATCCGTGTACTCCACTGATGTCATCAGACAAAATCCTCAGAACCTCTTACCCTGATTTTAAAATGATAAAATAAATCCAACTCTGTTTTTCTGCAAAGGTAAGAAGCAGAAAGCACTTGCAACACTCCAAAAAGGTTGTAGTTTCCTCAGAATGTGTGTAAAGCTTGTGTATACTACAGTATATGTTTTTAAATGTATATGCTTGTAAAATTTTAAATTACATAATACAAAAATTACATTTTTAAAATACAAAAAAATGTATTTAAATACCCTTCATCAGGAAATAATTAGCTTGCTTGATTTTTCTGCATTAAAGATTGAAAGTTTATCTCATCAGGTTACAATTAAAAAATGCCAGCTAATGCAGTGTGTATCCTTGCCAAGACTGGAAACTAAAGAACAGAAAGAACTTTGGAAAAACTCTCTTAGCGTTCTTCTTCTTAATGCATAATGATGAAAATAACAGATAATTAATTGTCATAAAGATGTGAAGCAATGAATGGAAAACTCCTGTTTCTTGTAACTTTATCGCATAAATGCCCTTAGTGGAGAAGAGCGGATTAATGTCTGGAATTGTGTTTTCTCTTGGATAAAATGGGTACCTTCAGGCTAGCTTGTACTGGATGCCAGAGTCGCACTGTGGGAGATTGGCAGTGCTCAGAATCACAACTCTGACTGCAAATAATACATAATATGCATTTTGTCCAAAGCTCTTCTCTGAGCTTATGGTACAATCCTTTATTGAAGTATACAAATAGTGCACAGTGAACTAAAATAGAAGTGTAAGTAGCTTTTAAGTATCTCATGAAGTCCACAGAAAATCCTTTTTAACTGTCCTTTTTCCTTATTTACCTTTTAGACTTTTATCACCAGAACAGCCTCCAAAAGCGAAGTTTCTAACCTTGGGTTCCAAGTTCCGCTACAGTGGACGCACGCAAGCGCAGACACGGCAGGCCAGCAACCTCATAGACAGGCCAGCCCCCTACTTTGAGCGTACTTCGAGCAAACGTGTATCCAGAAGCCTTGATGGAGGTCAGAAATCTGACTGACATCTTCAGTGTTATGACCATGTTGTGTTGTAGACAGACTCTGTAGTAAGTGTATGTTGTGTGTTGAGGCACCCTGCTGGCCATCAGTGCAGTGAGAACAACACACTTGTTGCAAAGCTGCAGACCTGAAAAATATCGTGTTACTTGGTAACCAGCCTGACCTGCTTATTGCTGACACCACCATAACATCATGTTAGGTCTTAAAACCCAAATGTTCCAGTTTATCCCAATTAACCAAAAGTATTTTGTTCTCTAAAAGCTCCCATGGGTATCTCAGACCAAAGCATGTTAAAAGACTTCCCTGCTGCTGGAGGTAAAGTCATTGACCTTGAAGCTGCTGCTCAGGCCAAGTTAAAAGAAGGTGGCAGAGAAGAAGACGGAAGCCCATTGAAAACTCCACAGTTAGAATTGACTCAGGATGGAAAGGTATGGCTGACTTTCACGCCAAAATGTTTTGTTTGTGTGGTGTACGTCCATGTGTGGTCACTGAGTGCCCATCGTTTCGGAGCGTCATACAGAACATCCTTATTAAAATTTTACAGGAAACATGCCCAGCATTTTCTGTAGGTTTAACTTAACATGTGTGGAAGTGAGTGTCTGAGTGGCCTTGACCAAAGGTTTCTTTTATTGCTGTGAATTGAATTTGAATGTTCAGTAGGTTTGCAGGAGTTCATGGGAAAATTGTTTCAATGCTGTTTTAATTGTCTTGGTTTGTTTAAATTTAAAAGAATATTGTTACTCTCTCCACCCGTCGTTCATGTTCTACAAAGCCAGATATAGTATGACTGTTTTAGTACAGTTAGTACAATATATTTAGTAGGGAATGTGGTACATCGAGGGACTGATTCTGTGAGTGGTTGAGTACTTTGCTCTATTGTTGTTGCAAACAACTATTTACGTGTTTGTTTGAGCTACTAGGGGAATGAGGCAAAATATTCCATTTAGACCGTGCATGATTTGTCATAAAATCTTCTTTCCAAAGTGCTAGCTAAAATCTGCAGCGCTTGTCTTGTGGAGAACTCCTTGAAAAAATCCCAAACTTTCTTTCATATTGAAAGAGGAATACTATTTTTATCAGACAGCTACACATTGATTGCAGGAGCGCTGCTGAGTCTCTGTGCTGATCATTTGTTTCCACAGTGTTCAAATGTAGGAAGGCAACTAATAATTATTGTTGAAATAATTTTGACTTGGTTTAAGAAAAAGTGTCTTTATGGGGAAAAAAGGTAAAATAGATTACATTGGTTTGACTTTGGGCTTGGTAAAATGGTGAATACTACCTTTAAGATAATGCCACTATCTTCCTATATTTTAATCTGAGGAAGAAAACCCCAGTGTTTTGAGGTGTTGTTCCAGAAATCTGTTCAGTAAAGTTTTCTTATACCAGTTCCGTGAACAGCTTTCCTTCCCCTTGAGTGCAGATACTTCTCCTTTCTGGCTCTCTTTATGTCTTAGAGGAAATGGTTCTAAACCCAAGAATTCAAGTGTCAGCTTGACTTCCATGCACTGACTGCACTGTCCTCTGACCTTTCTGTCAAAGCTCCGAATGTCTGCTTGCATTCATCTGTTGCGACTATTACAGTTCAAGAGTGCACAGTTCTTTGCAGTCCATGAAGAAAACATTGGTAATGAGCTTCTTTCATAATCTACTGAAGTAAACAAGTTGGTTGCTTGTAAAACACCAGGGGATTTCTATTTATATTTGGCATTTCTGTTGCATTAGTAGAGCTTATCCCTGCTTCTAAGTAAAAATGTTCACTAACTAATAATGTCTTTTTTTCCCTCCTCCTTCTTGTGCCTTCAAACTTGCATTTTGGTGTGCTTTCATTTTCCACCATGCACAGAATTTTTTTCTTCAGCTCGGTCACATCCATTCATCATCACTACCCACCTATCCTCTATCACCTCATTTTCCAAACCTGTCACCTGTCCCTGAGATGGACACACTTTCAGATATTTCAGAGGAAGATCCCTTTGTGGAGGAGCCCCTCCTTACTGTCTCAGACATCTCAGAGTGCAGCCCTGTGAAAGAAACATCAGTTCATAACGAAAACAAAATAGCTTTACCGAGTGTCTTTGAATCTATGAGACCTGTAGCTAGTCGAGGCTCCGCTGCTGTGGAGGGGAAAATCCATACAAATGACTACAAAAGCACTGAGTTGTGTGTCTCATTCAGCTTTTTCAGATGCTTTTCTTTAAGCTTCCGCTCACTGCTTGATGACGATGGTTATATTACTTTTCCCAGCCTTCCTGATGTTTGCATCTCCTTCCTCCCACCTGGCCTCCAGCACTATGTTCCTATTACCTCTCCTTCCTTCATCCCTTCTTTTCTCCTGATCTTCGTGCTGCTTCTGTCTGCTTTCCAGTCAATTCCTTTTTCACTCATGCTTGCACTTCCTCTTGCTCTGTCACTCTGTTATCTGGAGCCTAAGGTGACTTCCTCTAGTGCCTTTAAAGACAATGACCTGAATGACCCAAATGACAAAGCAGAGGAAGAGGAGGTGTGTAATTTTTGTGTTTTAAACACAGACACTTGCATTTAGCTTTTATGCTTGTTCTCCCAGAGGCCTGCTCAGCTTTGCACACTTCCTACTGTTGGGATATATCTGTGTACCTATCTGTGTAGACGTACATATGTGTAAACAAATACACACTTATATCTGTGTCTTTCCAACTTCCCTCATTTGTGAAAAATTGCCGTTGTGGGATTTTTAGTCAATAGATAGTGTTTTTCTGCCTGATTTCCCATAGCATGCATAATTTCATGAGATCACACAGATCCTGCACTGCAGGTAGCATTACTTTGTAGCTCTAAATGTTTACGAGCCATAAATACAAATACCGAAAGTGCTGTGACACTAGAGATCTTACTACTTGATGCTATTTCCCAGTCGTGCTCCTTGCACTTTCTGTTTGTGCCTCCAAACTTCTGCTCAGATCTGAGAAGTACAGTTCCTAAAAGCTGAATTCAGAAATCCGTGAATGCTTTTTTTGTTTCCCTATTTTATCAGTTTTTGCTCTACAAGGGTGTGTGCAAAGCTGAGTCTGCCCATTGCCCCCTTTTACATTTTCTTTTCTTTTTTACATGCTTTGATTCACCTCCAGCAGCAGTTAAGGTAGAGACTGCGACAGCCATTAGTTGTGTCAGATTTGAATCACTGGAGTCTGTCAATTGCTGTACAGAAGCCTTGGTCACACTAAGACAAGAAAGAAAGACGTTGAGCGGCTGGAGCAGGTCTACAGAAGGGCAGCAACGTTGGTGAAGGGTCTGGAGAACAAACCCTGTGGCTGAGGAATATGCTGGGGCTGGGAGGCTGAAGTGAGACCTTCTCACTGTCTACAGGTACCTGAGAGGAGCTTGTAGAGAGGTAGGATTTGGTCTCCTCTCACAAGTGACAAGCAATACGACAAAAGGAAATGGCCTCAAGTTGCTCCAGGGAAAGTTTAGGTTGGACATGAGGAAGATCTTCATAAAAGGGTCATCAGGTCTTGGAACAGGCTGCCCAGGGAGGGGCTTGAATCATCATCTCTGAATGTGTTTCAGAGTTGTATAGATCTGGAGCTTAGGGACATGGTGTAGCGGTGAGGTTGGGACAGCTGTATTAATGTTTGGACTCGATGATCTTAAGGGTCTTCTCCAACCTAAATGGTTCTGTGATTCTACAAATACATTGTTCCAAATCATCTGGAGTAGTTGACAAAATGTCCTTATGTCTGCAGAACAATATTGCTCTTACAGCAATATAACTTGCAAAAGAGTTTTATTTTGATCTTAAAAGGAAAAATGAAACCAAATACAGGATCAAAAAGGAGAAGGGCTGTTCAGTGTTACTTTTAACAAAGTCTGGAAAACAGATTAAATCAATGCAATGTACCTATGAAAAACATGATGCCAGTCTTTATTTAAAAGGACAAAAACATGCCTTTAAAGACTTTCTGATTTTTTTTTTTTTGCATTGTAGTTTTGTGGAAAAATATATTCACCAAAAATAAAGAGGACTTGGCTTCAGATAACTTATCCCAAGACAGCAACATTCTTAGAACAAGTAAATCAGTTTGTAAATAGAGTATTTAGTGTTTGACTTCCATCGTAGACTTTTCCCAAAAAAGTTCCTTGCTAGGTTACATCTTCCTGTCAACTTGTTGCTGAGTTTAAGGTGCTCTCCATTATCATTTTTATTTCTTTACTCATTCTTGAATTTCCATCTGGAAAAACACTGAAAAACACAAGAAAGGGCCACAGTGTGAAACTTCCATTTGTTTTCATGCCACTTACTGCCAAATATTACTCCAGCCATTCTACGACAATGTAGGTGAAGGAAGACCAAAGTCGCTTAATAATTTCAACATCTGGGGCCGAACCAGTGAAGGTCTGTAAAACACAGGACGCATTGCAGCGTTCACAAAGAGATGAAGCCTCTGTGTTACTCTATGAGCGAATGCTAATGGTTCCTTTTCTTGGTCATTTACCATGTGGTGGTGTAGGTGGAATCGGATGAAGAGGAAGCACAGCAGAAGGTGCATGGTTGGTTTTGTTTTTTGCAATTGAATCTGGCTGTAGCTGCCTGCCTTATCAGCACCCTATGCTTCTGTGGATTTAGTGTGAATGGTGCCTTTTCGCCTCAATGATTTGTTTAACTGCCTGATTCTAAGAGTCGTGGTTTGTTTTTTTTTAAAAATTGACTTGCTGGTGCATTTAATATTCATTTTGTTTTGTGGTTTCATTTAATTTTTTTTTGTGTGTGGCTTAATTTCACAGAGCAATTCCTTGAGAGTAGACGGGGAAAATATTTATGTCAGACATAGCAATTTAATGTTGGAGGTTTGTATATTAAAATAAGAAACACTTTCCCTTCTCCTGGGCTGCCAGGCTGCATGGGATGGGAGGTCACTTGCAGGCTGTTAAGGACACAGTGCATGAAGTGCATGGGGGAGAAACAGCTTGGAAATGCTGCATGTTCTCATTCTAGCTTGACTTTAAAACCAAAAAAACCAAAGAAAACCCCACCTCAAAAAACCCCACCAGCAAACCAATCCCAAACAAATCCTCAAGTGGAATGATACTTTGTGGAATTTTTCCTAGATGTTTTCAAGGTGGCAATAGGGAATAATAGCCCTATTTAGAGAAAAACATGGGCCAAATTCCTAATCCTATCTGGGACTTTTTTGGTACAATGCTCATCACTGAGTGCACCTTCTGTTGAGCAGTTTTTGCTGGTTTAATCTGCATTTATCAAGCATGTGATCTGAGTAAATGGAGTTAGTAAGGCCCAAGCAGTGGTAGATGAATGGAAAAACTAATTCTGGTTCTGAGGCTCACTGACATTCGGGAGCTTTGAGATAGGTACATGAGAAGCAGATTTCTAAAGGGAACACTTTGCAAATAAAAAAAATAGTTGCTTCCTAAAGGTTGTTTTTTACTGGAGAAGAGCAACAGCAGAGAGCCTTGAACAGTATGTTCATGCAGAGTGTGTTGTCAGTGAATTAGAGATGTGTAGGGTGAGAATTTTGCATGTAGTCTGTTAATCTAAATTATTTTATTAAAGACTGTCTGTAGTTCTAATCGGTATCATTTAACTTGTGGCTAATAACTTTGAAGAAATGAAAGAAATTTTAGAAAAATCTTCTTGCTGCTTTAATCTTTACTCATCCAGATGGGGCTATAAAGAATTCCCTTTGTCACAAAACCTGTCTTTTAAAGAATGAGTAGTTAAGTAACAAGGAGATGTGCAAACTGCGGTAACCCAACTAATATGTTTTTTGGCTTTTTGCAGCTTTTGATGACTCTTGAAACTTTGCTTGTGTATAACTTACTAAAGCGCTGGAAGTGTGCTTTGTGTGACTGTGCTTTGACCAAGTCCAAGAAACATGCCTTGTGTCAAGCCAGGTCAGGTTTTTTAACAATGATATGATCGTTACAAGCTTTGGTTGAGTAATAGGTGCCTCTGGGAATGAGTTTTGACTCCCTTTCACAGAGGCTTAAACTTGAATTTCACCACAGAATATTAATAAAATATTGTGGTGTTAAGAGTGTGCATAACGAGCATAGCATTTCTGGTGCTGGAAGGAGGACAGGTCATAGTGCAATCCACTTTTCTCACCAAAGCCCAGGACAAGCAGGTAGACTTTTGCCTATTTAGCAGAAGAGTTATGTTTCTGTGTAGCTCCTGTTCCTCATTGAGGCCTTGAGCAACCAAGCGTAGTTGAGAGGTGTCCCTGCTCATGGCAGTGAGGTTGGAGTAGATTATCTCTAAGGTCCTTTCCAACCTTAGCCTTTCTATGATACTCATGTTAAAATTTGTCCCTACTTGAGTGCTTTGTCAGGTTTTCAAATGTGAAACTGGCACATAACAGGTTTTACGTCTTTAAAATCTGATTCTTCCAGTTAAGTTTAAGCCTACATGATATGCTCAATGAGCAGTCAGTCCCTGGCAAGTTAAGCAGGTTTCAGTTGTTTGTGTATTTGGCAATGTAGAGTTATCTTCATAGAAATAGTTTTCATGGAGCTTGTAATATCAAAGATGGGGGTTAGACTGTTTCCTACAGCTGCCCTCAGTAATGTTGGATGTATGACTTCTCAAAATGTTTGCTTCTGAATTGTACATGAAAGCAGGCAACTACTGGAAATTATTATTGCTTCAAAGGGCTGATGGTTTCATGGTTTGAATGAGAACAGCCCTGGTTCAGTAACCATGTACAGTGCATTTTTTCCTTTGCCTTAAAATATGTAAGAAACAGGGTGAGTGGCCCTTCATTATGAAAACAAACCCCAGAAGTCTTGGTTACCATAATAGCCTTAAACTTAATTTTAAGGTGCTCCAAATAAGTGTAAGGTCTCAATGATCTTACAGGTCTTTATAACGTAAACGATTCAATGATTGGGACACAAGGCACTTTGCTTGGTTTGGTTTCTTTTTGTTTTGTTGGTTTTTTTGCATTTAAGTTTGCTTTTGTTGTCGTGGTCTGTTTTATGTTGCGGGTTGCTAGGACTTGGATAAGACCCAGGAAGACTTACTGAAACACCAGGCTAGCATTAGTGAGCTGAAGCGCAATTTCATGGAATCCACACCTGAACCACGCCCAAACGAGTGGGAAAAGCGGCGTATCACACCTCTGTCCCTACAGACACAAGGGGTATGTCACTGCAGACGCTCTTCCGCATGCACTTCCGTACAACCCTGTATGTTCTTTAGAGTAGTATTTTCGTTGGCTTATGTAGTATTCGTGTATACTAAGCATACGTTAACTTTTTGCCACTTCCCTTGGACCTGACTTGAAATAATGTGTGGAATTTTGTTTCTGCACAAGAATGGAATTAGAATCACAAGGAAAGAGAAATGCAGGTGATGGCAGTATTTTCCTGTGTATTGAGGACAGTTTAAATTTAGTTCTGATTTACGCAGATTGCTGAAGAAAAGGTTTCAGTGACAGTAGAACTTTTCCCTCTAACTCTCTATAGACAGCTTGTGCATAAACACACACATGGAACCTGTGTGTTGGTTGAGAAGACCCTTACCTGCGATCACTTAACTTAGTGTTGATTTCCCCATGACTATAATGTAGCTGTTAACATTTACTCACTTAACCAAAAGTTTAAAATTACCTACTTTTTTCTACACCTGCTTCCTCACTGAACCTTAAAACAGCAATTTGGAAACTCATTTTATACAAATATCATCCTGGATGCTCGTGGCAAGAAAACTACTCCAAAAAAATTGCTCTTGCTGTTGTGAAGTTTGAATTTATTGCGGAGTTATTTGCTGCTTCTTTCATAGAGTAGAGGAGCAAATCAGTCTTTGAAAGCAATGATCTTCTGTTTTTATCCCTTTCACCACTGTTCTTGTAATGACTATTTCCTTAATTTACAGTTATTGCCAAGAAATTATTCTTGGCAATACCTGTAATTTCTATTTCTAGAGCCGTACCTGATGATTTCTATGGATAGTGATATAGATACAAATGATGGTGACATTTTACGGTATCTATGACACATTGATCTGTTTCATAGCTACAAATCTTTTTTTTGTTAAAGTAGACATTTATGTGAAAGTGTTATTTTAATTTTCAGTATATGGTTCTGTGTATTTTCTGCACTGATTTCTCTGTATGGTGAGGCCTCTCCAAGTTTTTATCTCTTTGATTTTATTTTTTCCTCTCATGTTCTGTCACTTTAAGACAATTTGATTTTATGTTTATGTGTAGTGTCTGTCTATTTGTCTCATTGCTTATTTTACACTGGTTTTATAAAATAAAACCCAAATAGAGAAAAGGAGACCACATATTCCAAGTGAAAATGCTGCCTGGGAAGGAGAAGCAATGGACTGCAGTGCCCTGGATTACTGGAGGAAAGCCAGAGGAAACCGATAAGGTGGCTGCCCTGAAACCTGCCTTTTTGCTGTATCTGCTTGGGCATTTCTTTCTTTTCTTTTTCCCCTCATGGACATAACTTTTTTTCAGCCAGTACTGAAAGGAGAAGGTAGAGTTGTAAATCAAGATCTCTGTATGTGTATATCTATGTATAAACACAGATATACATTTATACATATGAATGCCAGCAACATTCTGCTTAAGCACCAAACTAGCTGTGAAGTTCTGCACAGCTGCTATGTGAAAAGAAAACCTATTTTTTCTTTTGTTTCCAGAAAAGAAAACCAGAAATTTCCTGTATTCTAGGCCATTTAGGATAACAGCAAACCATTCTATATGGAAATAACTGTCTGCACTTATGTGGTACTTGATGCATGAGCTTTTGCTTTCTGTGTTTACTGTGTAATCGTTATTCAATCAATAATTCTGGAGAAGCACCTTCATTTCAATCTTCACCTGTTTTGAGTACCTCCATGATTCCATACCTCTTTTCATCCAGGAAAAGGGGGAGGTTTTCTTCCCTCTAAGCTGGTTTAATATCTGTGCAGTGAGAAGCACTGTGTAACCAGGAGGACAACTAGCAATGTTGATACTGATGATGGGCAGTATTTGGGATGTTGCTTTTTTACGTCACTTTTGGACTTTCCTGGTTTTTCCACCTCCCAGGAATAAGTTTATGTAAAGCTGTTGGTTCTGTTACAATAACATAGGGTTTCCAAAACCTCATATTTATGTATTTGCATCCTGAATTATTTGTGGATAGATGTAAAGAAATTTGGTTTTGTTATTCCCAATTTATAAATTGCTGGTATTAGCAGACAAGTCATTGCTAACTCTTATTCCTGGACTGTGTTTCCTTGCCTGTCACATAGAATAGCGTAAACATAGATAAGAATGAATCAGGAGACCTCTGCTAATATTTTCTTTTCTTCCTTCTTTTGCTCCAGTGACAATAGTTACAAATAAGTAATTTTCTGTGTATGAGAAATGTTATTTTAGGTACATATTGCTTGTGCCACTATTCGTCTGTATTGCAGTACTTCCACGAATGCACAGCATCTGTGACTTAATTGTAACAGGAATTGTGACACATTGGTACATGTATCACAAATAAATACGTGAAATGTTATGTTATGGATACACACAATATTTTACTTTTTAAATCCATTTCCCCCATACCCCCCTTATAAACATCATTTCATGTTAGGGTAAATGACTGTGTACCAGAAGGAGTTTGCCAGGAGTTTAAACATCTTTGTAGGCTGATACATCACTGTAAATTCAGGAATTTGATGAAAAGTTCCAATTCTGTCTGTACCTTTAATCACTTTTACTTAAGTGCTTCCTTAAGAAGCGTGGGTTAAATTATTAAAGAAATAATGCAATTGGGTTTTTCCTTTTAAAAGTTTAGGAGACCTGCAAACTTGACAACGCTAAAAATGCCAAAAGATGGGTGTTCTGTGCCTGTCTTTACAAAGGTGTGGGGAGAGATGGATGCAGCCTGACCACATGCCACGTAGATATTTTTTTTCTTGCCTTTTATTTTTTTGACTGCTTGGAGTTGTGAGAAAACTTGTGGTACCAGAGTACAGTAGGAGTATCATTGTCCTGATGGATATTGAATGTTGCACAAGGGCAGATTTACTAACTTAAATTTTCTTAGCCACCTTTGAAATGTACTTCTGAGTTTCTCTGTAGGGAGAAAAAAAAGGGGTTCTTTTTCTCTTCCTTCTCTGTTCTTCTGCATGCCATATGTGTTATGGTATATGCACTGTAGCATGTTGTAGCTTACATCGGTTGCCACTTGCACAGTGAGTCCACGGGACGGTGCTTGTTCTGCATGGCCCCTTGGCTTTCATCTGACATGTGCTTTTCTGTGAGTCACTGTTGTACCATTTTGTTAGACAAAATGCATCGTACTGAATGGTGTTGGAGTGTGTGTCCTGTCTGCATTTGTTACTTGTTCCCTTACTGGCTTTTTATAGTAACTTTTACTTCTGTTTTCATAAAAAAAGCTCATGAAGGGATGAAATGGATGGATAACTGCAGTAAAATATTTTATCCTTTTTAGAGGCTTGTACCCTCTTGCATTTTAAGTTTGCTTTGCCGTAGAGCTTTACAGCTTTACAGCAAATAGTCCCAACTGTGAACATCATTTATGCTGTAAAGCAATGGATTGAATAAAACAAGCTTTCCCAGTAAAATGGGCTAAACTTGTTGAAAGCTGCCACTAATTTAATAAAAATTAATTTTCTTAGTCTGTTTGAGCATTTGAAAAATTATATCTGTAATGTGTATTACGGGAAATACCTCATTTCAGTGTTGAGGGGGAGGTGGTGTTCAAAGCAAACGGACCGGACTGCCCTGAAGCCTTGAACCAAATGCATTAGAAATGTTAGAAAGGGGGGAAATCCCAGCAGTAAATATGAAATTACTGCCTGAATATGCTGCTCCGTTGGGAAAATTCATGGAAGTATTTGTGGTGTTCGTTTTTACAGTGTGATGTGCATGGTGGGGAGATGGATGGGATCTGTGTGGTGTCTCCTGTCCTTGCTTCGCTTCACGGGGATCTCGCATCACCCCTGTCCTTCTGCAGCACCTCCCGCACCCCTCTCCTGTGTGTGCCACGTTTCTCTCTCGTCTGTCACTGTTTAATTTTCTCCCTTTCCCTTTCCTGACCCCTCCAGAGCCTAGAAGAGGAGATAACGTCCATTTTGTTTAGTAAGGAGGGCTTTTACGCGGGCACCGGAAGGCCCTTCGCCGCCGCCGCTGCCAGCGTGGCGCCAGCAGAGGGCGCTGCGGGGGAGGACACCGCCGCCACGGCCAAGCCGCCGCCGCCCCAGGTGCTTCCCGCTGAACCGCGGGTTCGGGTCCCGCCCCGTGTAAAAGTTAATCATCCCCTCAAAAAAAAAAAAAGCTTTAAAAGCTCTGGAAAGCGGCCCACAGCTTAATTCTCGGGCATCAGAGCTGGTAAACTGCGCTGGTTATATTAGAGAGCGACACTCAAAAGAAGTGAACTGGTGCTTGTTTAAACTGATCCAGAAATGCTGATGTTTGGTCTACAGGTACTTTGCTTCATAAATAAATGGGATTAAGTCACAGATGATGTGTGATTTTTGTGTTCTTGCTGTTTGAACTCAAATTTGGCTGCAAACCGTTCACTCAAAAGCATTCGATCCAAATAAAACTACCTGATCCATAATTTCCAGTAGGGTTTCTGGGATATCCATCACAGATAATTTATAAGAACTAATGTGACTGCTTTGATCTCGTTTTGGCTTCAGTCTGAATCTTAACGAGACTATCTTGGTAATTATGTATCACTATTCTGACAAAACATTACCCTAAACACCCTCTTGTCATCTATTAATTTCATATCTTGTTTCTATCTAGCTTAATAAAGTAACAGAGCAAAGATGAACAAATAATAAAACCTTACTACGAAGTCTTTTTAAATTTTGTATTATGATAAAATGATAGTAGACTGATAGTAGACTGCTAAATACTTCAAACATTGATTTTCCTTTAATATTATTTATCCTTAATTCCTGGTTTAACTGAGATAAGTAACTGCCTTGGGAGCATCACTGGGCAGTCCATCCATGCTTTTATTTTAATTCATTAATAATTACATTATTGTCCTAATTATTAATGTCCATAAATGTTACCTACCTTGGAATGGAGTGGAAGGAAGCCGAGCATAGCACTATGTGCATCTTGCAGTGAATACATGGTATCTGTCTAGTGTCACGTATACATATATGTGACATATATTTCCTAAAAGCTTACTTGGAGGATGTTGTACTGTTGAAAAGGGTTATGCATTGATTGGTGTCCTCTGATTGCTTTTTGTTTCACAGACACGTGCTTCCAGAGCAGAAGGACCTTGTACTGGAGTCAGTGATGCTGATAAGGTTCTACTGATTTTTTTTCCATAGTTAAATTTGACTCTAACTCTTCCAATCCATCATCATTCTTTCTTTCCTTCCCTTTTCAGTTAACCGTCACAACCATCTTTTGTCTCCTACATGATATGAACCAGCCATCAGCTAATTTTGTTTCCATCATTTTAATTTAATCATATGCTCTACTTTTGTTTTTCCTCATCCGTGTTTTTGTGCAGAGTTCACATGAGACTCTGGACATAGTGGAGGAGAAGAAGCAGGCAGAGGTTGGGATAGAAGAAACACTAGTCGTAGACGAAACCAACAAAGGGAAAATGCAAGTTGCCACTGATGCTGGGGAGACTTGTAAGGTGGAGCACCTGTCAAAAAAGGACTCTTCATCGTTGCCATCAGATAGTAGCAGCAGCAGCAGTAGTAGTGAGAGTGAGGATGAAGAGGTGGGAGAATACCAGCCACATCATAGGGCAATTGAGGAAATCATCAGGGAAGAACAAGAAGAAGAGGAAGACACAACAAGGAAAGATCATGAAGAAATAATAGAGCCTGTGGAAGCCACACCCGAAGGCAGTAAGCTGAATGTGCCAGTTGAGCGCACACAAGTTACTGCTGAAGATACGATCCAGGAAAATGCAGTTACCATAGCTACAGAGAAGAATTTGTCAGAGGAAATTAAGCAAGATTTAGGTGAAGATAAAGAAGAACAGCTCAGACTCAATGGAGATGTGTCTCATGTTGACATTGATGTTGCACCACAGATAATTTGTTGTTCTGAGGTAAATGGTAGAACAGTTTGACAACTAGATTAAGCAGAGATATATCTTGGGGTGAAAAAATATACCTGCCTTTCTTCTTCTCCTATTCCTCCAGCTCTTCAGGCATCCAACAAGATTCAGTTCATTTGGAAGGGGAAACCATTGATGAGCAGTGAAATTCTGTCTCCTTCACTTATGGTTTCTGACTTTTTGCTAGAACTGAGTGAAGCAAACCTTCCGAAGACTGACATCTCCTTTTAATCTTCCTCTTATTTTATATGCATATACCTAATGTATATTTATGATTTACATGCTTCCAGTGTTCTAAGTCTTGTCTTGTCTATTTGTCAATTGTTTTTGACATGTCCACAATATGTAATTGATTGGAAAACTATTGGCAATTGAATTTAGAAAACACCTGTCTCAAATTTTTGTTCTTTTTTTCCCCTTTTCACTACTTTTCATGCTTGTTTTCTTTTTAAAAAAGATTATGGATTTATAGACTATGATAAGTATGGCTGGAGATTACAATGCAGTGCTCTCAACTACGTAAAGGGATGTTGCATGTATCTCAGTTGTTCTTTTAAGTCCTCTAGTGCAGTAGATTCTTAGGGTGGCATGAATGGGTACCAGTCACAGTGACCTACTTTAAGCCAAGCAAAGTTGAAAGGTTCATTACTGGGCAGGGAAAATAGGAAGCACAGGGTTCCATCTCTTTGTGAGTTTGGTGTGATCTTCTGCTGAGTTTTTCAACAGCTGGGTGGGGTTTTGTTCTAGTTCTCTACCTGCTTTTCTTGTAATGATGGCTATTGTTTTCCTAGCATCTAAATCCAAACAACTTCCCTTCTTTGTTCGCGTGTCTTTTCATACAAATGTTGTGATTAATGGTGTGAAGAATTAGGTTAAGACATCCACCTGTTGTAGAGAAAAGGAAGAAGAGCTGTTGTCTGTAACAGGAAAGAATTTTTTTCCCTGGGATTTCCCCCCACATACATCCACAATCATTGGGAGACAGCAACTGATGCATCTAGTAAATTAGCAAAAGGCTGTATTAGATTTTTATTCTAGAGTTCTAAAATATGTAAAATATATTGAAAATCTGCTCCAAGAAGTCATAAGTTCATTTGCTCACAGACCCCTGAGTAATGAGTTTTTTTGTGATATTCAGAGAACACCATTAGTTTATGTTAAATGGTTAAAATAGTTCCTTAGAGTAGTTGTTAAAAGAAGCTATTGACTTTCCACAGTATTAAATCAAATGCAGACTGCTTAAAATCCAATTGTTAAAGTTGTTTTTTTCTGTTCTAGAAGTAGTACATCTTAAATAGTAACACTTTTACATAGTTTTCCTTGGAATTTCTGTATCTTAGAGTTCAACAGAGGAATGATAGGTCTTTTCCCGTATTGATTCTAATATGCAGCTTCGTTCTGCAAACCAATTTTTTTTTCCTGGTAATGCTCTTTTACACATTTTCAATACTTGTGTTGCTGCTTGGTCTTAGCAGTTGCCTTCTGTGGTATGTGCTGTTGGCCGAAACCCAGAATGCTGGCAAGGAGATTACAAGATGGAAACTTTCCTTCCGTGTCACGTAGATGCTAGAGGGCTGCTGCATTAGTCTTCATTTCACTTTACTTATTTACTGCATGCTTTTTGGTTGGGGAATGCAGTCACATACTTACTGTTTATGATTTTCTTAATACACTGTTTCTGTTTTCTGAGTCCATTTTACCACCTTTCTTCTGTCACTTGAATTGATTTATTTTTTCTTGCTCTGCAGCCTCCAGTAGTGAAAACAGAGATGGTGACCATTTCTGATGCCACACAGAGAACTGAAATCACCACTAAAGAAGTTCCAATTGTTCAAACTGAAACAAAAACTATCATGTATGACTCTTCAAAGGTATGGTACTTATGTAGTATGGGTTGATACACCAGATAGTTTTTATTTCAGTTATTTGTAGATCAAAACATGTACTGTCCAAAAGATGATAGTCAAACCCGTGGCCATTATTCTAGCAGCTAAGATGGTATGTTGGCTGTGAATTAGGTAAGTGAAATGTTTGTAGATGCAGCCGTGTTACCTCTGAAGTTCTAAGTAGTTTCTTTTCATGTAAGGACTTAGTTTCTGTCTGTAAGTATCTAGCTTAGTTTAGTTTTGGAAACTTGGTTAAAATAACTTATTGCTCCTGAAAACAACAATAACTTTGACAACGAATTTTGCACAAGAAAGAACCGTAACAACAGTCTTGCATGACGCACTAAGTTTTGATGGCTTCTATTTAGATTTCAGATGCAGCTGAACTAAATAGTGTGATTTGGTAGGATTTCTCCTGGGAAGATAAAGCTCTTAAATACTACAATAAACAAATAGTTTGTTCTTTTTCCTTCTAGTTTGTTGGCAGTGCTGATGGTGACACTGGTGTACTGCTGAGTGCACAGACGATTACCTCAGAGCCAATTTCTACTACCACAACTACACACATCACAAAGGTAAAATAAAACAATGTCTCTCTAAACTAAAATAAATTAAAAAATCCACGGCCTCAAAATACTTCTGAATTGAAGTTTCTCATGTATCTTCTGATTTACTGAAAACAGAAATGCTTGAAAAGGAAACTTTATTTCTGCAATAATTTTTTTGTAGAGTAAAATGCTTTGTTAATTAGAGTAAGAAATAAAATTACTTATGCCAGCGATATGAAATATGTAGAAAATACCTTTGGGTATGGAGATGATATGTAAGCGCCCTTCCAGCCCAAGCCCTACTGTGATTCAGTGATTACAAGGATCTTTTCTTGTGCCACTTGTAGATGGTAAAAGGTGGGGTATCAGAAACAAGAATTGAGAAGCGCATTGTCATTACTGGAGATGCAGATATTGACCATGATGAGGTGAGTATAAAAGCTGTGACCCCTTACCGTATGCTTCTTATTGTTCAGTTCATTTTTAAAGTGATTACTTTTTTTTCTGAAGAGCCCTAATTTGTTTAGTGCTGCTTTTGCCATTTGGGAAGAAAAATGTTACTAAAATAATCTTATTGTGATACATTAATCTGGATATATGGGTGTCTCTACTGCACTGTCAGCCATGTCTGAACACAGCACCCATTTTGACTGAAAGCTTTGAAACACATTGAAACATAAACTGCTTGAATTTAAAAAATAGGGTTTGATTTTATTTATAGGATTCTGTAACAACAGTAATTGTTTTTATGCTGGAATCTTATGTAAGTACCTTTCATCTCAGTCAGTACCAAAGCAGTATTTTATGATTTTAAGAGGTTTAAGAAATTTCTACCAGTTTTTATTCAGTGAATGTGGAGCTCTTTGAATGCATAAACAACATGCTCAGTGTTTGTTTTGTTTTCTAGTTCCTTGCATCAGTAAAACAGCTTTCAGTACAAAAATAACGTTTTAATTTGCAGTTTCAGAATACAAAGCTTGCATTGCTTCTTGTAATATCAGTTAAAGGTTTATGGCTTTTTCATTGTCTATGGTTTGCTTATAAACACTGACTAGATATCAACAGACACTTTAGTACAAATGAGGATTTAAAATAGATATTACACATGGCATATTGTAAAATATGAACTAGTGAAAAATTGATACATCAGCAAACGACAGTATTGCACCAACAGACACTATGGGTTTCCTTAATAGGAAACATATTTCATTAATAGGGCTTCAAATAAATTATAATAATTACTGTGCCTGTGTTGCTGTTTCCAATCTCTTCAGATTTAGGTCTGTTCTCCCACCTATAGCTCAGGAAATTGTTACTTTTCTAAATTAAGATGAACCATTTGGTTTTTTAGTTGTTGATACTAAGCTGAACAGTGAACTTACTGCTGCCTCAGAATGACTCCAGTTTCTTTTTACCTCATGTTGAGTTCCAAAAGTAACAGAGTTTATTAAAACAAGATTCAGATCAGAGGGAGGAATAGTAGGTCCCAGGTGCTCTTTTACCTATTCTGCCTCAGAGGATGCTCTTACATTGTTGACTGTAAAGCCTTATGTAGTATAGACGAGAGCAAACTATTTCAGTTGTAAGGAACCTACAGCTAGTCCAGCTACCAACTGTGCCTATTGGTACATCTCTTTAAGAAGATAAAATTCCTTAAAACATGGAGAAAAGTTTATAAGAAGCTGTGTAATACATTGACATTTCCCCAAGTTAAGCCAGAAAAAAATCCTTAAATTATTAAAAGGAGATTCTTGTGCCAAGTAAAAGAAACTTCTGTTACAAACTTCCAGATTTTCAGTACCACACTTAGTCCCTTTCCAGTCCTGGAAATTGAAGTGAGCTCTCATTTTTCTGTACTTTGTGTGTTCTCATTAAGTCTTTATTTGCTGGAATTTTTGCAGAAGTTCAAAAACTTGTGGGAAATGATGGTACTTTGTCTCCTGGAATAACCTAGAAAAGTTTCAGGATAGCTCTATGTTCATTTGTTACTTCATGGAAATTTTGGTACCTTTTTATTGTGGCAGATTGTTTTGTTCTTTCTGATTGGGTTTTGTGTTTTGGGCAGTGGTTGAATCTGGGTTTGGGTGTTTTGTGGATTGGTTTTTTGATTTTTTTTTTTTTTTTTTTAACTCCTAAGCCCTCTCAGGTTCAGGAATGTAGAGTTCTGAAAATTGCAACCAAAATTTCCAGTGCTGCCCTCCCAGCCTCTGGCTCCACGTAAATGTCCTGCTGCTGTTGTTGAGTTATGTGTTTCGAATGCATTTGCAGGCCCTGGCACAAGCAATCAAAGAAGCCAAAGAGCAGCACCCTGACATGGCTGTCACAAGAGTGGTGGTGCACAAAGAGACTGAACTTGCTGAGGAAGAAGAGGAGTAAAGTTGAAAATGCCCTCAAGCAAATAACTTCAGGTAAGTATGTGTGTAACTGATGTAGGAAATTGTGGGATCAATTTCCTGTTCTGCAATAAAAGGCTTGAAAATTACGGGGTGTCTTTGATATATGCTGTCAAAAATGGTGAGTTGAAACAGATGAAACCTGTCACCAGCTTTGTCCTGCAACTGCATGAGACTTCTAGCTATCACAAGCACTGGTCACTAAGTGCCAGAAATACATTAAAAAGAAGACACTGATTTGATTCCAAATTTGATGAAAACTACTATAAAAGAGAGGAGGATGTATTTTCACCTAACCCAAAGATTTTGCTGCTGGATATTATTTCTGTGCTCCAGCTGCAAGAGAGGATGTGAATTTTGAAAGGATGTGAAGTGCTGCTCTGTGAAAGATGGTCATTGTGAAGGAATCTGAGTCTTACTGAGCTAGTTGGCTATTTTCAGCTGAAAGGCATAGGTGAAAGCTGTAGTTTACTTGATCTACTGACAGTGCCTTGCTTTTCTTTACCATCTGGATAGGAGAGGGGGGGACCTGTTAGGCTGAGGAAAAGGAGAAGTAATACACATTACCAACTGTCGCTATCAGAGTGGTTCTAGTTGCCTTTCCTGGCCTCACACAGATTGTGCTACAACTACAATGTTTATTTTGATTATCTGAGTTTATCAGTTACCCTTGGGGCAGTTTTCCTCTGGACTTGCTGGGAAATTTTATGTTACAGAGCTAAGTTTGAGCTAGTCCCTGAAAATTTC
>JAOXOE010000256.1:38448556-38499814 GCA_028565055.1 Phoeniculus purpureus
TGCCGAGGAGCATGAAGATCGAGCCACAGCTGCCCACCATCCTGCTGCTGCTCATAGGGCACCTCCTGGCCCTGGCCCAGCCCCCTCTGGCAGCTCTGCTGCAGCTGAACCCGAGGATAGCCCCAGCAACTCCACCGCTGCTCTTCGTGGTGCTCACAGAGGGTCCGATCCCTCTGATGCCCCTGTTTCCACTCACAGGGTGTAGGAGGAGCTGCACAATGATGAGGAGGCTGTGGCAGGTCCCTCCATGCGCAGCCAGGGCAGTGAACGCTCCCATCGGGGGACACGGAGAGCCCCGAAGAGGTGGGCCAGCAGCTCGCAGGACGATTCTCCGCCCCACAAGAAGCGCCCACGCGACTAGAACCGGACCCAGGCACAACATTCTCACAGTGGGCTGAGAGGCAGCCTGACTGCTCCCTCTGCCAGAGGAAGGTCGCTTCCAGCGAGCAGTCAGTGCTGGCCAGTGCTCAATCTGAGGAGCCTGTTGTCACACTATCTGCAAAGTCATTAAAATATTTCAGTTAAAATAACAACGTGTGGGGGTTTTTGACTCATGGCTGTAAGAGGCTGTTTCACAACAGCATTCCTAGACGGCTCTTCGCATTAGTCGTCTCGCTATATTTCACTGTTACGGGCTTCACCCATCACTGCACTGGGTACTTTGCCTTCCCTTTTATCCGAGCACAGCAAACACAGGAAATGCAACCAGATACAAACGAAAATGTGTATCAAGAAGCAAGTGCAAGCAATCAATAGAAGATCAATAGAAGTTGAGATACTTTAATGTCTGAGGTGTGTGCAGGCAGGTATAAGCACACTTGGGCTGCCCGTTGTCACATGAGGCTTTTGCAAGAGCCAGGTCCAACATTTGTTACTGTGCTTCCACAGAGTAGCATGTAAGTATTTGGGGTTCTGTTTGAGAAGAGGGGCAGACAGAGTGTGTCTGCATTATATTGCTTGATATGAAAAGTCACATTTTTAGAGCACTGTCTGCTCAATAAATAGTTCCAGAACCAAATTTCAGCTTGGCAGGCAACTGGGTGACAGATCTGCTTTTGTACTCTCAAAATAAGTGCCGACAAAGCTGTTAGAAAACTTATTCTTCTGCTTTTTAAATAATTTAACATATTTAACACAAAAAAAAAAGACAACTGAGCAAATGGTAGTGCACAGGAGATAGATCCAGAGAGAAAGACTAGTGTTCTGTGTTTGGTTCCCTGCACCTGCACACCTAGAGACCAGAACCATAAGCACCAAGGAGACACAGCCCACAGGTCTGTCCGCAGTCTGTACGCCTACCCAAGATCCATGGATTTCTTTTTCCTAATATTTTTTGCCCATGATTGACTTTATTGGATGCCCAAATTTCCAGTCTCAAGGGAAACCTTCCATAGCTGAGCTCGATTTATTCAACTTTCATTCCTAAGCTGTGACATTTTGTGTAGGAGGTTTTGGACTATTTCTATAAATGGTGTCACTGAACAGCACAAGTGAGCTCTTTCGGGTGACTCTGAGGAGGGTTTGGGAATCTAAATCCGCATCACTAACAGCAGCAGGAATTCTTTTAAGGAACTTTAACAGCAGTGGGATCCATCCCAGTCTGACAATGCGATTTAGTTCTATTATGTGGTAGAGAGCTTTGTAATTAGAGGCATCATACAATGATGTTAATATTTAAAACTGGTGAGAGTCTAAAAAAAATAGAATCATAGAATCATTAATATTGTAAGAGATCTTCCAGATCATCCAGTCCAACCATCAACCCATCCCCACCCTGCCCATTAAACCCTGTTCCCCAGAGCCACATCTACTCGTTTTTTTAACCCTTCCAGGGATGACAACTCCGCCTCCTCCCTGTTCCAATCCCTGACAATTCTGTCAGGGAACACATTTTTCTTGATGTTCAATCTAACCCTCCCCTGGCACAACTTGAGGCCATTTCCTCTTCTCCTGTCACTAGTGACTTTGGAGAAGAGACCGACCACCACCTCTCTACACCCTCCTCTCAGGTAGCTGCAAAGAGCAAGAAGATCTCCCCTCAGCCCCCTTTACTTCAGACTAAACAATTCCAGTTCCCCCATCAGACCTGTCCTTTAGCCCTTCACCACCCTTGTAGCCCTTCTCTGGACACACTCCAGCACCTCAAAGTCCTTCTTGTATTGAGGAGCCCAAGACTGACCCCAGTACTCAAGATGAGGCCTCACCAGTGCTGAGTACAGGGAGCGATCACCTCTTTACTCCTGCTAGCCACAGTATTTCTGATGCATGCCAGGATGCTGTTGGCCTCCTTGGCCACCTGGATACACTGCTGGCATGTTGTACTTAGAATCATAGACTCATCGTGTCTGGAAAAGACCTCCAGGATCATCAAGACCAGCCCCTATCCCAACATCTCCCTAATCCCTAGACCATGGCCTCAAGTGCTCTAGCAAATCATTTTTTAAACACCTCCACGGATGGGGACTCCACCATCTCCCTAGGCAGCCTGTTCTAGTTCCCAACCATTCTCTCAAGAATCTAATCTAAACCTCCCCTGATGCAACTTGAGGACATTTCCTCTCATGCTATCATTAGTAATTTGGGAAAAGAGACTAGCACCAGCCTTGCTACAGCCTCCTTGTAGGTAGTTATAGAGAGCACTAAGGTGTCCTCTCAGCCTCCTCTTCTCCAGACTAAATAACCCCAGTTCCATCAGCCACTGAGTCAGAGAGTCACAGAATATTAGGGATTGGAAGGAACCTCTAAAGATCATCTAGTCCATTCCTCCTGCCACCGCAGGATCACCTAGAACAAGTTGCACAGGAACGTCTCCAGAGAAGGAGACTCCACAACCCCCCTGGGCAGCCTATTGCAGTGCTCTGTCACCCTCACCGTGATTCTTCTCATAGTGATGTGGAACCTCCTACATTCCAGCTTGCACTCATTGCCCCTTGTCCTATCATTAGGTGCCACTGAGCAGAGCCTGGCTCCATCCTCCTGACAGCCACCTTTCACATATTTATAAACATTAATGAGGTCACTCCTCAGTCATCTTTTCTCCAAGCTGAAGAGACCCAGCTCACTCAGCCTTTCCTCATAAGGGAGGTGTTCTACTCCCTTCATCATCTTCATGGCTCTGTGCTGGATTTTCTCAAGCAGCTCATGGATTTATGTACATGCAGTTTGTTCAACTGATCCCTAGCCCAGTCCTCATCAACCAAGGCAAACTCCTCTTTTGTCCCAACTTCCTCTGGAGCCTCAGCAGTCTGAGGCTTGATATCAGGACAGCCTCCAGAAGTATAGACAGAGGCAAAGAAGGTGTTGAATATCTCTGCCTTCTCCGTATCCTCTGTCTTCAGGGCACCCACCTCATTCAGAAGGGGGCCTACATTGCCTCTAGGTTTAGTTTTACCTGCAATGTATTTGAAGAAGCCCTTTCTGTTTCCTTTGATCTCTCTTGGAAGGTTTAATTCGATAGAGGCCTTGGCTTTCTGAGTTGCATCCCTACATCCTCTGGCTAGAGCCTTATAATCATCTCAAGTGGCCATCCCTTCTTTCCATAAGCTACAGACTTTCTTCTTCCTCTTGAGTTTCCCCAGCAGCTACCTGTTTAATCACACAGGTCTTCTGGCTCGCTTCCTTGACTTCCTACCTGTTGACTTTGTAAGAGTAAAGCACAAACATTTCCACTTAAGCCAACAGCCAAAAACACAACTGTGGCACTTTATTGTTCTTCCATACCAAATCGTATTTACGATGCCAAAAGAGTAGTTGAAGTCAGTGCAACTAGCCCATGGGGATAACAAAAAAGTTTACAAGCATTTTCCTCCAAAGTGGAGAAAGTAAGTGAAGAAAACAGTAGAATTTAGCAACCTGTTCTACTTGAATACACAACAGGATGATAGAAACAGTGCCTGGGTTTTGCTGTATTATTGTAATGAAAGTATTAAAACACTTTAAAGCACGTTCAGGAAGGCTTGATCACAGACAGTCAGTTAGGAAACTTACATGGGAGCTGAGGTTTGGATCCCCTTAGAAAGAGTGGCCTAGAATACAGATCTTACATTTTCAGGAAAATACCATACAAGGGGCTTTGTGCTGAACTGAATGTTATGTTTAGCACATTCTCATCATGCGTTTTGACTTCAGAAGGCGCTCAACACATTTCATCTCCGTATAGACAGAGGCACTATTATGCAAGCACAGTAGAAAACTGGTAGCTATCTAACTTAATGGATCCAAACCTAAGATCTCAGATGCCCAGTTGACTAGCTGCATTTTGAGGGATTCCTCTCACCCTATGGTACACACAGGTTCCTTTGGTGAAGCAAAGAAAGGAAAATTCAACTCTACTCCTCAATTTCTCCCCAAAGATTCAAGAGTAAGTATCAGTTATGAAAACAGTAAGAATCTCAGATAACAGAAAATGCAATCTTCAGCACCTGAGGAGAGCTGAGATAGACAAGATACGAAGCTACTGCTGACTAAAGGACAGCTTTTGGGTGCCTGGACTGTGGAGTTCTGCTGGGAGAGGCAGAAAAGGACTCCCTAAGTTCATGCTTGAGCGGCAGTTGGACATGGAAAGCTAAGAAGGAGCTCAAGACACTGAATGTGAGAATATTGACCTGATATAGAGGTTAGGACTCTAAAAGATACTAATAAGAAAAAATAATTGCCTTTGAAATATCCTATAACAATCTCATTGTTAAAAGTTAATACTTCAAATCATTTTTAAGAAAATATTGCAGAGACGCAATTGACAGTCGGTTCTTGTTCTCATCAAATTCCAAGTGCCACCACAGTGTCAGGAAGAAGCTGGTGTGCCTACTCTGGAGGCAAAAGGCAGGAGAGCAGGAGTACACCAAATCTAGTATCCTTTACTTTCCTTTTTATTCTCTGTTCCTGGCTGTTTCTTGCCCTGTAGAACACACTGTTGGAGACAAAACTGTAGAGGCCTCAAGGCTGTAGCATTCAACCAAACAAGTGTGAAAAACAAGCAGAGCAACTGATTAAGACCTACTGACACCTCACTCTTTTTAGGCGTGGTAAAGGTTTTTAAATATCAAAATACTTCTAGTTATTAAGAACTTGATTAATAAAGGGTTCCTACATTCTGTCTTGTATTCTTACTTTCTTATGAGCCACCTGCACTTTAACAGCAAAACCTTTTAGGGGAAGAAAAATATTCAACACATACTTATTAAACATGCTATTTTTGTAACTGTATTACTGTAGTCAAAGCAATGACTCACTGCACTTACTATTTCAGTTGGGTAATTCAGTACACACATTGCATGAAGTAAGTGTAAAGGAAGACCATAAATCACATGGTATGTTTTGATTTCAAGTCAAAATCACAGCTAGGCCCACAAATTATTATTCTGAATGTTCATTAAGTTAACAACTGTATAGACAGACTTAAGTCTGAACATCTTCATAATAACCATTGACCTTGTACGTAAAGTCGGTGTGTCAGCAGTGCACCATGTGACAAATAGTAACATAACATCTAAGAATTGTATTTTTATAAGGCAAGTGGTTGCATTGACATATGACATAATTGTATAATATATACACCTTTTCACAACTTTTTTGCCTCTTGTATTGTAAAAAAACCTGCTATATCACTGCAACAACAGAAAAATTGTATTTTTTATAAGGCCTAATAGCCACCTATCTTTTACTGTTGAGTAAAATAATTATTTTTTAATATATATGTATTTATTAATTTTTTTATAATCCATTCAATTTTGATTATAATAAATTCATTTAGGGACATAACAAACCCTGTAACTGCATAAGGCATTAGCCTGGGGCTAAAGTGTACTTCATTAAAATCTGTCAGTGACTCGTAACATTTGTTATGAGGTTGGACTTGACTATCTTAGAGGTCCTTTCCAACCTTAATGATTCTGTGATTTGCTAAGCCATGATATTCTACAAATTCTCCTGTCCAGTGTCCTCTATTTCAAAACACTGATTTAGAATAATCACTTTAGCGAACATGAGATTTGCACGTGCAAGTTCAGCACACAGCAAGAAAAATGCAAGGGGGAAAAAACCCTCCATACTTTGTGCAGTGCTCACAACACGTCATAAGTTACAAACATTACTAATATCAAAAGTAGCATTAATTAAACGTTCAGTAACCCTACTAATTTTAATTTTTAAAAAAAATAAGCATCAGTAGTTACCCCTTCTAGTCTTTCTATGAACATCTCCAGCAAAAATCATTTGCTTAATTTAAATCCAAATACCTACACGCCAATTTCTTCTTTGTTGGACAAATGCATCACTAACATGGTGACATGCAATGAGCCAGAGTGAACCATTGCTTTGGAAAGTCGTTGATCCTTCTGTATTATTGCATCTTGGACAGCCTGAATCTTGGCAGTAATCTGGGAAGACAGACATGGAAACAGTGAGCCATTACAGTTGTTGTACCCCACCATGCAAGTGAACAAGAAAGAATGCAAACTGCTATCAAACATTAATGTAAAAAACAGCAGAAGAAAGCTTTATCCTCTGACAGCACCACTTGTCCTGAGTAAACACAAAGTGAGTGTGAATGGAGTAATGAATAAATCACCAACACACAGGAATTTTCTTCCTTAAGTGTGATCAATTCCAGGAGCAGATTGAGAACATCCACTTTTACACTCCTGCAATCCCAATGTAAGGCTGCCCACATCACTAAACTTGTATGTTAGGCTGTGCAGGCAGGTCTCTGGAAAAAGAAAAACACTGGAAAAACATCAACTAAAGTTACTCGTTGCACAGGCTGCCAATGTTCCTTTAAAATGTTGCTCAAGATCATGCACTGTTATTCCTATGAACACACAGCTGCTGACACAACTCTGGTTACACCGAATTAGTAAAGAATATCACCTTGGGATTGGTAATTGGAAGAGAAATGAAGTAATTTGGCTGGTACTGTTTCTTCTTTTTCTTCTTTATTTCACTGCCTTCTTCGGTTTCTTTTCCGGTCGTCCGCTTTCTTTTCTTTTTTATATTTATTTCAGAGGCTGCATGCACTGAAAAGAAAAAAAAAAAAGCTACTTTCAGCATACAGACAAATAAAAACAAAAATACACTTAATATCACACCAACAGCAGATGGACTTCAGTCAACTGACTGGAGCATGTCTTCCCAGTTAGCTGATCTGCCCATGCTCTGAACAGTCTGACTGGGATCCTACTCTAATGTGATGTCAAAGTCTAGTAACCACACTTGGAAACCAACAGCAGGGCTCATAGGCTGCTAACAGACACACAGCTTCCAAACCATTGTGTTTCACAGAATCACAGGATGGTCAGGGTTAGAAGGGACCTCTAAAGATCATCCAGTCCATGCAGAGCAGGTTGCCCAGGATAGAGTTCAGGCAGGTTTGGAACCTCTCCAGAAGACTCCACAACTTCTCTGGGTGGCCTGTTCCAGGGCTCTACCACCATCAGAGTAAAGTTTCTCCAAGTGTTCCAGTTAGTACCTGTTGTCCCTTGTCCTGTCACTGGGCACCACTGAGAAGAATCTGGCCCCACCCTCTTGTTACCCACCCTTTGTTTATTGATCAGATCCCCTCTCAGCCTGTTCTTCTCCAGGCTAAACAACCCCAGGTCTCAGTCTGGAGATGTTCCAGCCCCCTCAGGATTTTTGTAGGCACTGCTGGACTCTCTCCCCTAGCACCTTATCTCTCTCTTGAAATGGGGAGCCCAGAATTGGAGGTGGTATTCCAGAAGAGGCCTCACTGTGGTAGGAGAACCTCCTTCAAGTATTTGCAGAACTGATTACTAACAAGAGAGACTCCAGACTGGATCCTGTTCAAAGGGAGACCCATGTGCACAGCCCACAGGCATACATCAACAGGTAGAGAACCCAATGTATGATATGCTGATGTTTCCACTCCATTTCTGTTTAATATACTTACTAACAAATTCCTCTTCAATATCTGTGCTGACAAATGGCATTTCTGCCATCAGAGTTTCTACTGAATCAGCAGGACATGGTTCTTGTCCCTGTTGTGCCCAGTCTTTACTCTCTTCAAAGATTTTCTTTTGCTGTTCATTTTCCAGCCCATCTGTAATACATTTAAAATATCATGCTGGGTCTTAGTTTTTCATATAAAGAGCTAAGAGACATCATACTCAAGCAATCCATCAAACACACATTTCTCTAATTATCAGCAAAATAATACTGGCATGTAACACCTTTACAAATGCTGCTCTTCTTCATCAGCACATCAGCAAAAATATGTAACATAGCAAAAAAGTTCAGCCTCCTCAGTTAGTAACTTAGGGTTTTGTTCAGCTCTAAGCAAATATGTGAATATGTGGAGGGAATGGACACACGTTTCTTGCATATAGCACTTAATACTAGGGAAGGTAAATGAAAAGAGTGAGGTGATTAAATGTGAATTCATGCCAGTCTAATGTAGTTGGAGTTGTGGTTGGAAACCTAAATTTATCCTAACTTTATACCTAATTTTATCCCTATATTTATCCCTAATTGTATCCCTAACTTTCCCCCTAACTTTATCATAATATAATCCATAATGTTACCACTAACTTTGTCTTTAAAATTGGTCCCTAGCTTTATCTTAACTTCATCCTAACTTCATACCTAACTTTACCCCTTTTTATCTATTAAACTCAAAACATTTCCACTTGTTCCTTGCTCCCCCTTCAGACACTGAAGCAACACAACCAAGCAACATGAGAATTATTCTCATTTCTATTCGAGCTCACACACTCCACATTATCGCTGCTGATCCACAAACACCGAGAAAACACCCCCCCGCCCCTCAGAGGCCAGGGCAAGACAGGGCCTCACAAGCTTAGAAGGCTCCCGGTCTGCTCCGGGGCCTCAGCGAGGCCTCACGCTCGTCTTCCCCGCCAGCTAGGGGACGCTTCCCGCCGGGAAGGCGACCGCGGGCCTCGCAGTCCTTGTCCCCCCGCCACCTCCTCACCGAGCTCCACTGTCCTGCTGGCCATGAACCTCCGCAGCGAGAGAAGCCGCAGCAACAACCGCCGCATCGCCGGGGGAAGCGGGAAAAGGGATCGAGGACTACAACTCCCAGCCTGCTTCTTGCTGGGGCATGACGGTCCGTCACCTTCTTTTCCTTTCTCTTTTGCTTTAATGGCTCTTCGGCTGTGTGTCCTGTATAGCTGCTTTCGTTTTAAAGACCGTGGGGTAGAAGCAATGACCATGGTTGATAAGGAGATCCTGTTCTAGCAGCATGTTGGACTAAATGATCTTCTCACAACTAACAAGCTGCCTGCAACTACGTGAAAGCAGGTTGCAGAAAGTGGTTCTCACAAGGAACACATGAGGCCTGAAGTTGCAGCAGGGGAAGTTTAGGTTGAATGTGAGGAAAAACTTGTTAATTGAAAGGGTCATCAGGTCTTGGAACAAGCTGCCCAGGGAGAGGGTTGAATCACCATCCCTGGTTGTCTTTAAAAGTTGGTAGATCTGGAGCTTTAATGCTTTAGATTTCATAGCCATCTTAATGCACGCATCGTGGAGCTGAAGTTGTATCCAACACTAGCACTGAAATGTAGATTATTTTTGGAGTTCATGACATGTCTGAATAAGCCATCACCATGGTAAGTGAAAATGAGAAAAGCATCTTAGCCGGAGCTGGTAACAGTTACCGTCACTTGTCCTACTAGTAACGAAGGTAGTGTTGAAGAGAGATGTTCAGCTGAGGACTGGAAAACTGAAGTAACAAGCTGTGATTTTCCTGCCTGCCCAAATACCACGTAGGTTTCATAGCGGCCACTGGCCTGTTGCCTAGCAGAATCTGATGTTCACTACTGCTCAGGTCTGGGCTAAAGCCAGCATTTTATCAGTTTTCTGGTGGCCTTGCTTTTATTCAAGAGAGTTTCTGATTAACCTCTCAGTGTTACAGTTGTCCCTCAGATCAAAAAAAACCCCACATAGTGACAGCGGAGTGACGCTAACAGAAAGAGGAAGCCAATATAGCTCTGCAAACATTTGCTTACAGAACCACAGTGCCTATGCCTCTCACCAACCTTCCCACCTCCTAAGTTACCCTATAACTTCAATCAAATTCAGTAGAGAGTAAGACAATCCAAAGGTATGTTATTGCCACATCTTTCCTGAAAATGAGTGGTCTGGGAGAAAAAGACTCATTTACCTCCCAAACAAGTCAAAGAAGAAACAATGCTGTGCATGTGTTTTTCCTGAAACAGTGGCCAGCCATGAGCACCAGTCAGCTTGTTACTTGATAGGTCACAGTACATATTATCAATCCATATTATGTCTTATCTTAGTCAAGTGAGAGATATGGGGGAGCTGTTAGTGTTTGGGCTGTGACTCACTGTGGGAGCTGAGGAAATAAAAGGGCAGGAACGGGATGTGTTACAGAGAGGCCTAGGTATTAGAAGGGGACATTGGGATATTGTGTGGGAAGTGGGAGTTGAAGGTATTGTAATGGGAGGGCTGGGAAACTGTAGGGGAAGCTTGGGTTGTTGTGATACCACAGGAGGACATAACTGATACAAAACAAGGCTTCAGTACTGCCACTGCCGATTCATCAACTTCTTTTCTGACAAGTAAAAAGTAGACTGTGGTCTGGTAGTAAGAATAGGTTTGCTACAGAAACAAAGAAAAGTGTAAGTTGCAGAACTAGAGATAATAGAAATTGAGAGGTAGAGGAGTGCCTGGGGTAATTTAATGCAAAGATCAGAAAGCAAATGGGTTGCAGTGTCTACTGTACCTGGTATAAAAGCAAGAGCACATGAAGATGCTATGAATAATGCACATGAAGATGTTAGATGAATAGAAGCTACATCTGCTTGACATCTAGCATGAATATGAAGAGTAATGTAGAAGGGAATAATGTAAATGAGTATTTTCATGATCTGTTGGTCACGGGAAAGACAAATGTAAAATCTTGCATCTAGGACAGATGGGTTTTGTCAAAAGCAACTGGATGCACATCTGCACTAACTTGTAGTCCATTATGTGCTCTACTAACTTGGACTCTGCACTGGGCATTATTATTAAGGTGTAATTGCTAGCTTGAACTCCTACAGCCCTTGCTCCCTAAAAAACCCATTTTTCCTGCAAAAATTAGCCTCATTGGCTAATTCTAATATCTCCTCTTAACTACTTGAAGCAGAAGGGGTAGAAGGCACTTTATGCTTTCATAGAATGATTTTTCTTTCACTCTACAGCAGAGAAAATCAACCAGAAGCCATCCAGGTAAATCCTCATTCTGCAGCAGAGTTACATCATCCTTCTATAGACCACAAAAGGAGTCTTCCCTGTGTTTTTTCACCAGCAGATTAAAAGCAGCTATTAATTTCTTTACCTTTGTCTCAGCAAAATGCCATCAATGTGATAGACATAACTTCAGTTTTCATAATACAGTACCAAATATTAATACACACACAAACAAAACCATAAAATAGAAAATACCTTTAAGTGGTATTAATGGCAACTGTTTTGTTTCTCTTAATATGTGTAATTTGCATTTGAGCGGAAAGTTGTATGTCATGGAGACCACTAAGAGCAGCAGCCTGTGAAGTGGAGACACTGTTCAGTTTGATAGGAAAACACATGAGAGACTGTACACTGAAATAAAAGCACATTTCTCTTTTAGGATCTTCACTAAACCTGCTTGACTTTTTAGCTCCAGAAGTCAAGCTAAATTTGATCCAGAATCTCCAGCTTCCTAGAGCTATTTGTATTTTCTAATCAAAATCCAGATTTAAAACAATCATGGGCAGAGGAAAAGCAGGGGAAGTGTTTTATTTAAAAAGCATGCATTGCCTGCAGTTAAAAACCAGTTTTATTCTGAATGCAATGAATATTGCCAACTACATGCGGAAGTCATACAGCTGAGACACTAGATCCTGCATTCTTTGAGCAAAAGACACTGTACTGGGAGTCTTAAGCGAGTAAAGAATGCAGTTCTGAATCCAAAATTCACATTATTCCAGATGTGGGTGGGGGAAATTGTATTTACTCACTCAACTGAAAAATCTTGCTCCTCAGCTGCTTGTCTGTTGTGTTTGTTGCTCTCCCCTCCTCTCCTCTCTTGCTCTTCTCTCTCTTCCTTCACCCACAAGCTTTAGCTCTGGCTTCCTTGCCTTCCCAAGCTCCAGGTACTGCACAAACATGTAATGTGCTTGCCACCCCTGTGACCTTGTGTCCCTTTTTTCTCTTTTATCCATGGACTTTTTGGTAAAGTTAGAAATCTGTGGAACCAGGGAAGTGTCTTCTGTGCAGGTTTGTGGAGCACAACATCCAATTAAAAGGAAACAAATCAAGGCTTCTACTGCACGTAGTACAGTCCTGTATGTGTTTAAAAATCATGGTCCTTAGCAACATGGTTTAGCAGTGGGATTGATAGAGTTAGGTTAATGGTTGGACTTGATGATCTTAAGGATCTTTTCCAACCTAAGTGATTGCATGATTCTACAATTCCCGAAGTTCAGTATATCGCTTATCTCCACATGCATTTCTGGTACTTTCCTGTCTTCCTTCCTATGAGCCGCTGAGACATTAGTTCACAAGTGCTACCAGAGCTTCAGCCAGTTGTTCATTTAGTCTAGTACGGGAATGTAGCTGCCCTGGGACTATTTATCAGTCGGTAAAGACAGAAGCTTCTTCAGACAGAAATTGTATCTCAAGTAGTAAGTACGAATTCTTCCAGAGATGCTCTTTTCCCTCTGTGATCAACTGAGATGTGCAGGACAACTAGGCTTGTGACCTACTCAGGCACATAGTTAGAAGGCTCAAGATGAGTGAAATGGATTAAGGCCTGAATTTTATGATGACCAGGTTCAGAATTAGGACAAAAGCTTTGTGCTTCAGCCTAAGATTTCAGGCTGCAGCAAAGCTGCAATTAAATTCAACATCCACTCACTAACTTGAAACACTTGTGTCAAAACAGCATTTTTCTAGAATTAATACTGTAACCCTCATCCACTTGGAAGGACCTGATGATGGCTAAAGCCAGTGCTGCAAAGCTCTTGTGCTCAGAAAACTTCACACAGTGTAGATATTGGGACTCTGCCAAGTCAGAGCCTACCTAGGAAGAAGTAATTAAGCAGCGGTGTTTTATATTGCACATGAAATTTGAGATTGATTTACCACTGGTGTTGCTGGGACCTAACTGTGCAAAAACTTGCCCCCACTGCTTTCACATCAGCAGTCTTTTAAGATGTCTGTTTATATTTAACCAGAAGTAGAAAACAAAAAACCTCAAACCCAGTGATGTTCAAAATACCTTTCCTACAAACTGTTCACAGAAACAGTAACTTATTGTTTGAAAGAGGAAAGGGTCACTGACCTCAACATAACTGAGAGCTCTCAGTTATAACATATTTTTAACCACCACTCACACCTGGAGCAATGTGATCTGGCAGCCAGTTTCTGCCACGGACCTCCCTCACAGTTGTTGGGTTGGTCTGTTTGTATTGCTTGAGGGGCGTTCACCGTGCCGTTGCTGCCCATTGAGTTTCCTGATCGACTCTGTGAGGCTCAAGTTGCTGAAGCAATTTAATGGTTCCTTACTTACAGTTGTTATTTGAACTTGTATTAAGTGAAATGCTTGAGTGGTGTCCACATTCTAGTATTATGACAAAGAAACACAGTTAAATAAAAACACCTAAACACAATCTAACCAATGGGGAAAGGAATTTTAATCTCCAGTTTGGCGCATTATGATGACTTTAATAGTCAGTCTCTTACTCATCTCAGGGTGCTTGAGGAGTTGGCACAAGAGCTGGCTAAGCTGCTCTCCATCAGTTATCAATGCTCCTGGATAACCAGGGAGGTCCTAGATGACTGGAGGTTGGCCAGTGTGGTGCCCATCCCCAAGAAGGGCTGGCAGGAGGATCCAGGGAACTATAGGCCTGTTAGCCTGACCTCATTGCCTGGCGAGGTTAAGGAGCAGATCATCCTGAGTGCCATCAAATGGCATGTACAAGGGAACCAAGGGATCAGGCACAGCCAGCATGGGTCTAGGAAAGGAAGGTCCTGCCTAATTGATCTGATCTCATTCTGCAACTGGGTGACCCACCAAGTGGATGAGGGGAAGGCTGTGGGTGTGGACTACCTAGACTTCAGCAAAGCCTTTAGCGGTCTCCTGGAAAAGCTGGCAGCCCTTGGCTTGGATGGGTACACCCTCCGCTGGGTTAAAAACTGGCTGGATGACCAGGCACAGAGAATGGTTGTGAATGGTGCTGCATCTAGTTGGTGTCCAGTGACTAGTGGTGTCCCCCAGAGATCAGTACTGAGCCCAGTTCTACTCAACAGCTTCACTGATGGACCTGAATGAGGGGATCGAGTCTACCCTTAGTAAATTCGCAGATGACACCAAGTTGAAGGGGAGTTTCAGTTGCCTGGAGGAGAGGAAGATGCTGCAGAGAGATCTGGACAGGGTGGGTCAATGGGCAGAGGCCAACAGGATGAGGTTTAATGAGGTCAAGTGCAGGGTCCTACACTTTGGCCACAACAACCACCTACAGCTACATACTGGGAGATGAGTGGCTGGAGAGCAGCTTGGCAGAGAGGGACCTGGCAGTACTGGTTGACAACCAGTTGAACTTGAGCCAGCAATTTGCATAGGTGGCATGAAAGGCCAGTGGCATCCTGGATTGTATCAGGAACAGTGAGGCCAGCAGGACTAGGGGACATAATGTTCCCCCTGTACTGGGCACTGGTGAGGCCTCACCTTGAATACTGGGAGCAGTTCTGGGCTCCTTGCTTCAAGAAAGATATTGAGGTGTTGGAGTGGGTGCAGAGGAGCAGTGAGGCTGGGGAAGGGACTAGAGCGAATGTCTGATGAGAAGAGGCTAAGGAAACTGGTGTTGTTCAGCTTGGAGGAGACTCAGGGGGAATCTTATCACTCTCTCTAACTACCCAAAGGGAAGTTGTAGATGGGTGGGGGGTGGGCTCTTCTCTCAGGCAGCTAGCAATAGGATGAGAAGGCAGGGCCTGAAGCTGCACCAGGGGAGGTTTAGATTGGATGTTAAGAAGCACTTCACAGAAAGGGTGATTGGACATCGGAATGGACTGCGCAGGAAGATCATGGAGTCCCCATCCCTGGAGGTGTTCAAGGACAGACTGGATGTCGTACTTAGTCCCATGTTCTAGGCTGTGGTGATCTTAGATTATAGGCTGGGCTTGATGATCTTAGGGATCTTCTCCAGCCTCAATAATTTTGTGATTCTGTAATCCTGCAGGCTTTTGCTGACCCACTCTCACTCCATTTTCATGCATACAGTAGCACTAAGGATGCTGCGCTAACTGAAGCAGGAAAACTGTTGACTATTCCACTGGTGAATCTGACTTCCAGTCCAGGTTCGAGAGTGCTTCTGGCACCCCTATTGAAAGGACCAGATTTGGATCATTTTGTCAGGTGACCAGTCTGTCTCTGCATTCCACTATGTGCCCGTGTAGCTGTGAAAGCAGACTAATAGTACAAAGAAGGAGCTCAGGCATAAAATGCTCTCCATCAGGAACTCTAATTTAGGTGGGAAGTCAGAGAACCAATAAAATTTTTGGACACATAATTAATACTCAGTTTAAAATATTTCAGGTTCAGCTTATGCTTGCATTCAGTTTTGACCAAATGATATGATAGCATTCCCATGTGATATAGCACTGTGATACAACTACTGTCTTCCTTAATGACTTGCCTGAAAACTTCATTATCATTATTTTGAGCAAAACAGATATGCTTCAAAATTGCAAACAATAGGAAAATTGAAAATAGCAAACATAGTACTATGGGACGTGTAGTTGTCTGTCTGCTAAGTCTTGGCACAATGGTATCTGCAATTCCAATAGCCTTCCTCAGGTCACAGCTCTATCTTGACTTCAGTAAAGCATTTGACACAGTCTCTCACAGCATCCTCGCCGCCAAACTGAGGTAGTGTGGTCTGGACGATAGGGTACTGGGGTGGATTGTGAACTGGCTGCAGGATAGAAGCCGGAGAGTAGTGGTCAATGGGACAGAGTCTAACTGAAGGCCTGTATCTAGTGAGTCCCCCAGGGGTCGGTACTGGGACGAGTACTATTCAATCTGTTCATGAATGACTTGGATGAGGGATTAGGGTGCACAGTCAGCAAGTTTGCTGATGACACAAAGCTGGGAGGAGTGGCCGATACCCCAGCAGACTGTGCTGCCATTCAATGAGACCTGGACAGGTTGGAGAGCTGGGTTGGGAGAAATCTAATGAAATATAACAAGGGCAAGTGTGGGGTCTTGCATCTGAGCAAGAATAATCCCAGGTACCAGTAAAGGTTGGGGACTGACCTGTTGGAGAGCGGCACAGGAGAAAGGGACCTGGGGGTCCTAGTGGACAGCAGGATGACTGTTAGCCAGCAATATGCTCTTGTAGCCAAGAAGGCCAACAGCATCCTGGGGTGGATTAGAAGGGGGCTGGTTAGGAGATCGAGAGAGGTTCTCCTCCCTCTCTACTCTGCCGTGGTGAGACCACACCTGGAATATTGTGTCCAGTTTGGGCCCCTCAGTTCAAGAAGGACACAGAACTGCTGGAGAGAGTCCAGTGCAGAGCCATGAAAAGATGGAGTGGAACATTTCCCTGATGAGGAAAGGCTGGGGAAGCTGGGTCTCTTCAGCTTGGAGAAAAGGAGACTGAGGAGTGACCTTATTAATGTTTATAAATATGTGAAAGGTGAGTGTCAGGAGGATGAAGCCAGGCTCTTCTCAGTGTCATCTAATGATAGGATGAGGGGCAATGGGTGTAAGCTGGAACACAGGAGGTTCCACATAAATAAAGAATGAACTTTTTCACAGTGAGGGTAACAGGGCACTGGAATAGGCTGCTTGTTCTTTATGGTTGATGCTTGCCTTAATGATGTTTATTTGATGATGAGAAGGTGGATTTTTTTTCTGGAAAGATTCTAACTGGATTTCTAACAGAAGCTATCAATGGTGCCTGCATAGCTCACAAGAAACACAATCTGGACTTTAGCAACCTGTCCAGGGTTCATGGAATCTGCATGGCTGCATTGCTGTGGCTGTACATCTGGATGAATATATCATGCCTCTCAGCCCAAAAAAAGATGCTGCACTTCAGAATTTGTTCTGCTTTCAGTGCCATGTTAACACATTCAGAGGCAGCTGCAGTACCTGTGCACATCATTACATTTGATGTCTGTGCAGACATCAAATCCACATTTCTTTGTCTTTGGAAAATGTTTGCTGTTAGCACAAGCAAAACTACTTTGTTGCGCTCCTTTAAACTGTTATTTGCTATAATATTGCCAGAAAAAAAGCCAAACAACAACAATAATCCTTACAACTGCTGAGCTAGTAATGCACTAAGACAATCTTCTAAGCTGTTTAACACTTGTCTTATGGCTCCCTTTATAAATGCCAGACTTTCGAGCTCAGATGGAACTTGTCTGCTTTATAACTGAAAAAAACCAACTAAACTTCAAACCCAAAAATCTGTCTAATGAAAACTGGACAAGAAAACTTCTTGTTTGTGTGATAAGTGCCATCAGTGCAAACCTTGACAGAAGCATTGATATCCCTTTGTAAACCTTTATTTTAACATCTCCATTTAAGTTACTCATACATCACTTAAAAAGAACCCATAAGGATGGCAGTAAATCCTGTGTTGCAATAGACCCGTCTTCCTGCCAGTTCCTGAATCTTTGAAAGTATTATCTGTGGAAAAGTTTCCTCTCCTTCAAGTATAGTTCTTAGTGTTGATTTCTGAGTGACTCATTGCATCCTATACTGCTGAAAAGTTTGATTACATGAGATGACATTGCTGTTGGTGGAAATCCAGTATGCAAGGAAATCTGTACCAGAAGGAATTATCTAAAGAATGATGAAGTCCTTTATTTAAATCTGGTTTTGTAGGGTTTTTTTGAAAGTGATGGTAGCGTTTGGAACACCAGGGCTATTCCTGCCAAAAATACTGTCCCTGTAGGATCAGAAAAATCCAACCCACTGTTGCTGTTGTGTTCCTGCTTTCAGCCATAGACTGTACATGCCCAGCAATGAGTAAAAGCTGAGGACTAATACATTTGAGTTCCTTATTCTGTTTTATTGACTGTAGTGAAATACCTGGGTATAAACCAGAAGATTAAATCAGTTTTTTGGAAAATGCACTTACTGCATTATTCCTTAACAAAACCTGTTTGGTGCTAGTTTTTATTTGCCTTGTTACTGAGTGTTTCTTACCTAGGGTAAAGAAATTTTTCCAGAATTTGTGAGCAGGTCCTGCATATTATGAAGCAGCATGAGGAAGGTCATTAGAAACTGACAGAATGCTGCACATACAGGCTGACAGCTATTTTTCTCTCTCTTTGTATGTCCTGACAGCACCTGACCATTTTCTGATGTAGCTGAAAATCATATTTTTACTACTGCCAGACTGCTTACATTTGTGATCTTCATGTCTGCACTGGTAATGCTAATTTTACAGAAGATGGGTCACAATCGTTAATTGAGCCTGCTGTAAAAAAAAAAAATCTCATGAGTAAAATTTAAATGTTTGCATAAAGTATTTGCCTAAATTAAGAATGCAAAAGTAGGAACAGTAGAATAAAATTTTTTTATATCCTAACTCACTTCTGAAAACATCAGGATGGTTCAGTTTGGACAGAGCAATATTAATTTTACCGTTTGGTCCTTTCAGAATTATTTTCCAATTATTATGATTGGAATTTGTAATGGCAGAAGAGATTCTCCTCACAGATAATGTTTCATGGGTTTTAGTACTGCCCTAGCCCAGAGGAGTCACAGCCATTGGTATTTATACAGTGCCAAGATGTTGAATTCATGGAATGTTTAACAACTGATGTCGATGGGGCCTGGATTCTTGCCCTTGTGCTGTGGCTGCATTAGATGAAGTTCTAATTCACTCTACAGTAAAAGACAAACTATATACTATCTTCAGTCAGGACAGAATTTCACACTTCAGGGATAACTCAAATTTCCCTTTGGTAGCAGAGCCAGTGTAAGTCTTACCTCCAAGCTCAGTTCCCCACTGCAGCCGTGTATGTTCATCTCTGCACCAATGGGAGAGATGAATAAGAATGTTGGGAAAATTTTATTAATGATACCTTAAAAAAATGTAATTTGGGGTGTTAGTTTTTTCAGTTGTGATCATTTTAGTGAGCTACCTTATTCTATGTGCAGTCTTGCACATAGAAGTGCGGTCTTGGCACAACTGATGTGGATGCAAAGCACAACAAGGATCCGATCCAACTGGGAGCAGTAGAATGGAGCCCATCAGCTTGACTCTACCAGACCTGGCTTTGCTTCCCAGAATTTTAGGAAAGAGGACAGTGCTTGTTGAGTTTTACTTACTACAGTCCTTGTCTATCATGGACAACCAATGATAAGAGAACTGTGGTCAAAAGTATTGAGGATATAAAACATTAAAAAGCCTTATTGGACATGATTTGATAGCCTGGGTTCCTAAGGCACATGTGACCTTGCTGTCAGCCATTGCCATTTAGCTTTTGAAGTCAGTGGCCAATTTCAGCCATATGTGCCATAGAATAGTGTCCTAAAGACAACATCTTACAAGCTTGTAAAACAAAAAAAAACCAAAACAAACACAGTTGGCTAGAAGTGAAAGGAAAATAACATGTTTGCTCGGCTCTGCTACTGTCCTTTCTCTGGGTTAGCCCCAGTCCATGCTCTCTTTTGGCTAGAGCAGGTGTCACAGAAGATGGAGAACCTGAGATCTCTGCAGCACCATCAAGATACAGATCTTTACCAAACAGGGCTCTCTTAGTTGTGCTGCTCAGTGAAACATTTCTCATTTCCTTATTAGTGGATACTGAACTTTTCTGATGTGACTGCAGTTGGAATACTGCTAGAACAGGCTTCCTTGGTGATTCAAATAAACTGTTTGATTTTCATTGTGAGGTAAAAATAAAACCATTTAAAAAAAGGAAAGAAACAACTTCCTACACAGCTTGAGGGGAACAGGAGAAAAGACCTCCCTTTTTTCTGCTTTCCTCTTTACCGGATACAGGGCTCCCAATAGCCCAGAGCAGAACACCTATGAGTGAGTCGAATCATGTAGCCCGTTTTTAATTTCTACCTTTAGTTGCACTCCTGAAAACCAAACAATAAATTAGAAAGAGGGGCTTGCACTAGGAGCCCCTAGGTGATTGTAGGACTGAATTCCTCATGCTTGCCTCTGCCCCATTTCTCTTTTCCTCATTCTGACTTTTGAATCTGCCCTGATGCCCTCATCTGACACAGCAACTACATCAGGGAGAGAGAAAACAGGATAGGCTTTCACTTTTGTTTGGCAGCACAAGCTTGCATTCTGTGCTTTGGAGGTTTTCAGAGGCTCTTTATTCCATGTAATGTTCCTGGAGTGGAGAAGCGTATCTTTTGTTCTTCCTTATAAAGGGATATTTTTATACACAAAGATATACAGTACACTGAACTACAAGAGTTTTTATGTATTGGATTGGAAGGCTTTAACACAGAAATTTCTGATGATTCTTTAATTCTGCCTTATCCAAAGTGTTTAACTTCAAAACCTTTAAAGCACAGATGAATCAAAGCCTCAGAATCCATCTGACACATCAACTAATTGTAGTGACATCAAAACCAGAACAACACACTTTAATTTAAACAGATTTCACTTGCAGCATGCTAAACATGCAGCCGCGTATACGTGCTAAGCTGCATTATCCCAGCATACATATGTACAGCTTTCTATACTTGCACGTAATTACACGGGAGGGCAGACGTTCATCTTCTCTGCAAGCAGAAAGATTTCTTTTTTAGGTTTAAATGCAGCTCTTGCTGTTAAAATGCGGCTTCCACATTTCTGCTGTGAAATGCTGTATGTCCAAAATGTTGAAGCCTGTATAGGGTCTTCAGATTCCTTTAATATCGTTTCCATATTAGATAGCCAGATGGTGGAGGGTGATAATACTCTGTACTAATCACTTAGGAAGTCTACAAAGTGGTGCTTTGAGATTTAGACCCACAGCCACTGCCATCACTCTTTTGATGGGAAGCCGCAGATCCTATTCCAACCAATTGCATGTTTGTAAATGTATCAACACTGAACAAATTATCTAAACAGGAAAAAAGGCTCATAAATACCATTCAGTGAGAATGAACAGAGGGTTTTGTCCAAAGGAAATAATTGCTTTTACAATGATCAGAGATCAACATGGCATTATGCAATGGTGTTTATATGCATCTAAATAAAAGATTTTTGATTCTTTGTAGGCATGACAAATGTGAGAGAGATGTGCACTACTGAGTTACTTTACAAAGGGAAAAAAAAAGCCTTAAGCAGCAGAATAATTATCCCAATGAGCTTTTTTGGGGTTTGATTTTTAATTCCACACCGATCTTCCAGCAGATTAATCAACAGAACTCTTTCTTCCCTACAGCAATATCAATTTATGTACAGGAATACTTTTTTGGTGTGTGCTTGAAAATACTTGATTTCTTTTCTGAATGATGCATCTTCAGGTACATTTGATAGGAATAAATGTTAGATTTATCCATTCCTAATGCCATTGACTCTTTTCATATGCTTTATTACTGCAATTTCTCTTCTAAGAAAAAAAATTATCTGTGAATTTTAGTTTATTCAAATTTTAGTTTATTCTTAAAGTTTTTATACAAACTGTTACTGCAGGTTCTGCTCCAGGCTGGCAACTAGAGGCTCTGTAAAAAGGAACTGGAGGCAGCACTAAGCAGCACACAAATATTATAAGCAAACAGAGTAAACATGTAAACAAGTCCTGTGCTGAGCACTTTGTTTTGGTGGCACTGATTATCATGTCAGCAGAGGAACAAACAACCCACCTATTAATTGTGGAACATTTTAAACAACCCACCTATTAATTGTGGAACATTTTAAACAGTGAAGAGAGAACATAAAATAAGGCTAACTGAAATGTAAGCTGTTCCTCTGAACTGTTGTAGCCATGGTTTTCAAAAAGCAGCGATGTTTTATTCCGTCCTTAGGGTAAAATGAGCATCTCTGCTGTCCTGATGTTTGCACAGCATTGCAGAGATGATGGTGGATTTTGTAGAATCTACCTGTTCAGTGCTATTATTTCAGCACCACTGAACAAATATTTGCTCAGCATTTCTGAAAATCAAGCTGTTTATCAGAAATTGAAAGATAAAGTGATTATGTAAAAAAAAAAAAAATTACATATCTTCTTAATCCAGTGTGTATTTTTCCAGTTACAGTGCTTCATAGGAGTACAGTAATGTTCTGAGTGCCACTATTGAATTGCTAATTTTAATTTTATGTTTTCTGCTGTCCTAAATCCCTTAGTTTATTTGATAGTATGTCACTGTAGATTCATTAGTTACATTACCATACAATGTGGTATTTTGTGGTGATGCCCAGTCAGCCTGAAGCCAGAAAGCTTGATTTTAACCTTGAATGACTTTGTGAGGTTATTCTCAATACACAGTAAGATATTAAAAAACGAACACTGGGTATTTTATACAGTTTAAATTGTATAAAACCAGCATACAGCAGAGCTCTTAACCACTGCTACAGCATCCAGTTGTGAATTACATGTGAAAGATAAAGGAATGTATTTTAAAAGAAAACATGATGCTAGCACATAGAGAGGAAGAACATGTAAACAAGTGGTGGAAAAGAACAGATGTGGGCCACTCAGACACACAGGCAGCATGCCCGAGGGAAGTTTGGATTATCGAGCTAACATGGCAAAGATGCATGGTCCGTTTACATTTAGATCAGAAGAGGTTCTTTGCCTGTTGTGTGAAGAGTGCTCCTGCTGCTCCAGTGAAGAAGTACATGGTTTCTCAGAAGGTGCCACAGCATACAGAGAGCTAAGGTACAGTTCAGTTCACCTAGAAATTTCCTCAGAAATGCTGGTAAATGCTGAACCTTGTATAGAATTCAACAGGACTGCAAATTACAGAAGCCTTTCCAAGACTGCTTCAAGTCCATAGGGAAAAATGCCTTGATAAGGTTAATAACTTAATTTGGTTTTACTGGTTTAGCTTACAGATACAGCATCCCCATACTAGACCATTACATTTTTCAGAGAGCAGAGAATACACTTCAGTGCTGTCATTACTGAATGACATTTGTCCATAGTGAAATTAGTGTTACAGCTAAAGACTGCACAATGGTAATCAGTAGTTCATTGTCACAAAAATTACTCTTCCATACACCTTCTCACCAGCATCAGAACCTTCCCAACCCCTTGTCCCTGCCAAATTTTATCACGCTATTGAACCTTTAAGAGAGAGCAGGAAAGAGAGCCAACAAATGGTGAGATTAAAGGAACTCAGTGGTTCCTGTAAATTGCTTCTCCTTTTAAATTAGTCAGGACCATTTTTCAAGAGAGCTGGGCTTGCCAGAAGACTACTGAGAGACCTTAGAAAACCAGGATAACTGCAGCCTGCACGAGCAGGGAGGCTGAGACCATCAGGCTTGCTGTACGATGGCGTTTTATTGATTTTATTTGAGAGACAGAGAGTAAGTAATGCTGCTAGGCTGGAAGCCAAGCCACTAGAAAAGCGTTGTGGAGTAAAGGGGAATCCAGGCAAAGTCCCTGAATGCCACCACCTCCTGACAGATTTGTGAGAGGCTTCTATTGTGTGAAGGAGCTGCTGGATGCACTGAGAGGTATTTAACCTCCCCATGCAAGGTTGTGAAAAACTGTTGACCTATAAACTATACATGTTGTATGCTGTGTGAGGCTCTACTGTAAAGCACGAATCACGTATTTTTTAAATTTTTTTTTTTATATATACCTTACTAACGAAGGTTGACAATATGTGAGATTACAGTTTCGTGCTTGCCATGAGTTAAACAGCATAGGAACTGTAAACAGTGAGTAAATACGCTATACGATACAGCAGAGCGTCAGTAATCCGCAATAATGCAGGGAAGCCCCAGTGCAGATTAGTGGGGTTTGTGGATTACGAACTGGGAGGGCATTTGAGGGGAAGTCAGCCATGTGTCACTCAAGACTCCCTTGCCCTCTGCAAAGTGCAGTGGAAGGAGCTGCAAGGGGCAACACAGTTCTTCTCAACTCTAAAGGATGTAAACAAGTATGTTTTGTGACTATTAGCCTTTGATTTTATAAGCCTAATGGCTATTTCCACTCTCCCAAAGGACAACATCATCGCCCGATTCATGCAAACATGCAGGATAACCTTGTTTCCTTGTTTCCCACTAGCCACATGAATTTTTAACAGTGAAGGATGCTTTTACTATAAAACTGACATACTGCTGAACGTCATGCATAGTAATCAGAGTATCATGGTAAAATTTCAGTAACCATTTTGATTAAGCATTATATAAAGACATAGTCTATTAAAGTATTTGACATGGAATAACAAGGCCCAGCATTAATACTTACTGTAATTTCTTCCTTGCAAGAATTAAAATGAATAATCCATACTGAAAACAAGAAGAGCATGAAGCTTTTTGCTTTGGGTCAATCAAATTTTAAATTACCTGGAAATCAGGATATTAATTATTTTTGTTACAACACATGACAGATGTCTTGGCAAGGTCATGCTATACATGGTGTGCTTTTTTAATGCCAGACAATAACCTGAGGCAACAATTGAGACAGATGATTTTAAAGAGGTTAGCTCTTCATGATGCACATTTCCCCCTCAGTGCTCTGTGGGTTCAAAGAATGAGTCTGCATGTTTTGAGTTTATTGACCTTTGCAAATACAAATCTAGTAATGGATTTCTTTGAAAATCAATGCCAGTTGGGAAGCTGTTTGTTATAATCATGTAAGTGCAATTGCAAACTCAAATTGATTAAAAATGAAGTATTCCTTCCACTCATCCTTTTCCAGCAAAGTGTAAAAGAACTGAATGCTATATCTGGATCTCTCTCAGACACACATACTAACGCAGTTCATTGCAAACCCCAAAAACATGTAAAAGTAAATCCTACACTTTCTGTGAGAGAAGAAAACACAATGTGGAGGTGTAACATTATGGACAAATGCTCAGATAATCATAGGAAAAAACCCATAAGCCTAATTTGCTTCTTCCACTTATTTTGCTCTAAGCTATCAAAAGTAGAAGAGCTGATTCATGCTGCTGTCCGTATTTCAGAGTAAAACATACAGGATAAAATTCAAGCCCTACTGCTGTCAAGACAGGTTGTTTTTTAGTGATGGTCTGAAGCCAGGAATTTACCTTTGTTTCTCTTATCCCATTCAAGTTTAATAGAATAGCGAGAATTAGAGATATGGACATAAACACCAATATTTTCTTTAAAATGTATTTTTTCTGGCACATTTTGTCACAGCAGCATGCATGAACTCTCCTCTAGGAATCTGTCATGGAGCTGGCTGTGCGGGAAACCTCTTGTTGGCCAAAGACAGAAAACAGACAAAAATGATGAATGTAAATTCTGCGGCACTGAATTTTAAACTCGGTTAGAGGTCACTTGTCAGTAGCCAGGTTTCCCCGAATAAGCCATGGTTGTGATACAGATGGGGCCTCACGAGCTGTTCAAAGCAAACATTGCAAAAGCTGCTTGGCATCTAATGATTGCATTAACACCATTATCTACCCCCTAATCGATGCTGTGATTGACAACTTTGCAAATCAGATTAGCTCTTAGTCTGTGTACGGGAGTGGCATGGCCAGGAATGGAAAATTGTGTAGGCCTCGATGTGTGGCGGGCAGAAGAACAACAGTCGAAGGTTTAACGCAGAAAATCACAGATAATTCTGCAGAGCCGTAACAACCACCAAACTGCAGAATATATGAAAATCACCCCTGTGATTTTATTTGCATCTTGCATCACATCGCTCCAGTCTGCTCGCATACAGTGAGGGGAAGTTCCCACCCAATGACATCATGGTTTGTCTTTGGCTTCAGCCAACTAAATATTTTTAAAGAGGTCCTGTTTGTTCCATAACTGAACTTTTCACCTTCTGATTATATGTTTTGTTGGGGGGGTTAAAGGGAAAAAGCCTGCTAGTAAATGTACTTCTGCTTGGCGTTCACAGGCTCGGACTTGGGTGGGCTGCATTCCCTCCTCCGGTTACACCCTACCTGAAATCCTTGTATGTTAAATCACTTGACTAGTTCATCCTTAATGTCTGGGTCATACCCTGGGAAGCAAGTTCAGAGATAGTGGAAATGTGTGCTTACAAAAACACACATAATAGTAGGAAAATATGTGGGTAAACAAAGAGAGGGGCTGTACCAGAGGAAAAAAAAATCAAGTTACTTGGAAGTAAAACTGCTCTGTTACAGTGAAGTGTCATAAAACACACGCAACATGCTACACTTCCAGTGACTCGTTTGTACAAATAAAATTAATCCTCCTGCTAACTGGTTACAGCTACGCGACTTCTTTGTGTTTTCCTTCATAGCCATCTCCAAGATGGGGTCAGTGGGCAATTTTCTAATGATCTGGAGATAATTGATAAGACACATCTTGCTTCTTCCAGATACTTAAGGAGCAGCCAGAAAAAGTCAGGAATCTTATTTAAACACTTGGAATGGGACAGATATAAGTATTAAGATGTCTGTTTTTCCTCTTTACTAAAATTCTGAGAAGAATTATTGCATAAGTAACTTTGCTACTTGGGGTTTTTTTATGGTGAGGGCTTTTTAGGGGGCATAGGCTATTCTTTGGATTTTTTGCCTGTGTTGCAAAGTCCATTTAACTTTTTGCCATAAGAAAACTTATAAGAAAATAAAGTCAATGAGATCTAGAAACTTAAAATATTTTAGAAATCAACAGGGAGTGTAAATAAATATTCTGTCCAAAACTCTAGCAGGAATATTACTTTATTCCTTTTCAGGTATTCTGATACTTGGATGGATTTGTCTTGTTGGAGTAAAAAGGTTGACACCCATTCAGCTTTGTGGAGTTAAGGTGTAACTCATCTCAATATGCAGCGTGGTCTTCTCTCATTGTGTGTTCTGTCTCATTGCCACATGCTTTTTCTAAAGCATTCTTAGCAAATGGGTTTGTGTTCTGTTGTCTTGTGATACAGGAACTTCTTTAAAGACTCCTGACAAGGCTGTTCCTGTGAGGTGTTAAGTGATTTGTATGGAGTTACAATCAGCCTTGGTTTTCTTTGAATTTTATGAAGTGCCCACCACTCAGTTTCAGGTTCTTTAGCTGTGTGATTCTAAGGATATGTACAGTAGATACTGCACTGGTGACATGAATACCCATTTTACTGATGAAGATAATGGGACTAAGGTGGAGCGTTACTCTCTTTGGCACAGCTCTCTTGGGAATCCAACAGAAATAAAAAAAACCCATCCCTCCCAACCAACATTTTTTCCCAAGATTCTGTTTGTCAGACCCATGAAAATGCCTTTCAAATGTGGTAATTATCCATAGCTTCTGTCAGCTAAGTGAGAGACCCCTCTGCCACAGCCCCATCCACTCACTCTGAAATTGCAAACTAGAAATCAAAGAAAATCTTTAACCTCAGGAGGAAAAACAGGTTGATATGATCCACACAGTCCTCTTGTAGCAACAGTTTTTCAAGTCAGAGTTCAGATTATTGTTATCAATGCACACATATCCATTTTCTCTGTCGTTCTACACTAACATTGATATTTTAGACAGACAACATTTTCTTCCAGTCCTCTCCTTCCTATTCAGCTTCATTCTTCTACACTGTACGACCGAGCCAGCTGGTTTGGCCTCTTTACAAGATGTTCTTTCTCCGATCCAAATGCTTTTCTCTTTATGGCCTTACACCTAAAAGTTGTAGCTAGTGTTTACGTGCCAAATTTCTCCACCCCAGCTTTTGACTTGATGAAGACAAGCTCTCTCTAGACAGAGTGAGAAGCTTTCCTCAGTATGTAAAAAATTTGCAATCAGAAATATTTAGAGATGTTAACAGAGATTATATATCAATTGAGAATGATCAGCTTTGCAACTGAAATCCCAGATCTGCAGCAGTCATGGTTTTGCTATGTTACAGAAGATAGTCAGCCTCTGCTCTTCTTAAAATTAGTTTCTCCCTCCGGAATCTCTGTTGGTTGCTATGGTGCAGCTGTGAAATAAGCACATGATTTTCTTACCTAATCACTTTCATCCTCTACTTTATTACCACACAATAATATCTCAACTACATGTCTTGAGGCCTAACAGATTTTGCATCTTTGGCTTGCCAGGCTGACTCTTTCAGTCTGTTGTGGACGTTTGCTCTACAAACAAAATCTAGGTCTTCAGCAACACTTGCCTCTTACCCACGCCAATATTTGTTATCCGCTCCACTAGCCAGTTGGTAGCAATGCCAGGCAGCAACAGCAAGAAAGCACAGGCTTTTCACGTCAGCACTCCCTTGGAACCATTAGTTCTTTTTTGCTGTTCAAGGGGAATTTATGTTGTGGCATTGATTTTGTAATTTAACAACACTACAGAATCAAGCAAATGGGGAATCTGAAGATAGATATCTCTGACAGGTCTCAGTTTCATGACCAACATGGTATGTACTTCCCATGCAATTCTCTCTCCTCCTCATATCTCTGGTTGAATGAAGAGTTTCATTTCACTGTGTTTACTTTACAGCACATACTGCTCATCTGCTGGACTTGTTTGTAATCTCATGTTTGGCCTTTAACACTTCTAACTCTATGACTTATATTGCTATAAAAGGCACAAAGCCCCTTAAGATGTGTCATTTCTTCCATCAATAAAAACAAGATTCTTTTATTTAATGGTATGGACTGACAATCAACATCTTCCACAGGGGTGACATGTCCTAACTTGAGGACAATGTTCAAGCCAGGATAGCAGTAGCCAGGAAAGAATTACAGCGATCCAGAAGGTGTGCTCCCAGAAAAAAGTTCTTTAACCACTAGTGTCTACAAGATTGGAATCTTTGTCATTCCCAAACCCCACATTTAACGTTTATCAGCTTATAATCACCATGTCAGAGCTGTCAGAGTGGGATGGATGCATCTGTCCCTGCTGTCAGCACCACAGCTGGGGTGTAAGAAAAATTCATGCCTTCACACCACAGCAATAGAACTCGTCTCTTGTTTTGAGCTGTATCTGATGTGTCCAAATGTGAGGACAGAGGGAATCCACTGCACTGTCCCCGTGCTAGAAACACAAAGCAGAAGTACATGCTAAAAATTACCCAGTTGGAAGGGGCAGTCTTTGGCCAACAATCAGATGTAGTAGCAACATTTGCGGTGCCAAAAGGTACCTTTCACATGGCTTCATGCATGTGAATATGTTGTGTAACCCCGAGACGCTGCATCTAAATCAGATTACTGGGCACACATGCCAATACACTGAAAACACCATCCATGACAAGCATCTTGACTGGTAATCCAGCTTTATCACAGAAAAATTTCTCATACAGTGAACTTCTTTTACTAAAGCACATTTTTATGCTGCAGCACATTTTCTATAAATTATTGAAGATCCTTTTACCCACTTTTCCTGTGCCTTGGAACCTTGATGAATGCCAGCAGACATGACAGTAGATGGACATCCGGGCAAAAAAAAAGGAGATATATTTCTTTTCTAGAGCACAGTTTTCTAGAAACATATTAACATCTATTAAAAAACTTTATGGAAAGAGAGAAATGCTTTTTTTCAGGACCAATTTCTAGACTACTCAGTATTTGACTCATTTAAAACCAGTGACCATGCTGAAAAACTAACTGAACACTATGTTTATCAGTAGCAATATTATTGTACTAGGAATAATTCAATGGTTTTTACTTCAGCTATTTCTTGGACTATTTTTGAGGCTTTTTTCTTCATAATCTTGAAAATGGGTAAATCCTTACCTACAAGAAGGCAGCATGGGTGTTTTTCCTTGTGCTTGTTTCAACATCAAATAAGTTTATAATTGGAAATAGCTAATTGTGCCTCATTTTCTTTTGTAACAGATTAAAAACAGAGACTGCAGGACCAATGTTATAAAAGGAGATATGAGAGAAATCCCAAGTAAAGCCAAGAAACCAACTGGCACAAGAGCTAAGCAGACAGCCCTTTTGACCACAGATGTACAATCTGTACAGACAGCAGCTCCAATATGAGGTGCAAAACTTGCTGCGTTTACACTCAGTTGTACTGCTGCAATCTTTGTTGCTGTTAAACAGCTTTTTAGTTGGATCAGCACATCCAAGAAATTCTGCTTGTTGAGCGCAACAACAGATTGGTTACAGTTCTCATCACTGTGGCACCTACACAAAATTTAGAAATAAACTCTGAAAAGCAGAAAGAGGGTGGAGGAGGAGCATATTTAAAACTGGATTCATGGTGCTTCTCAACAGTACATCTAACAATTAGCAGACTCTGAAAATCACTGCCTGGCATGCTGCAGTAGAATGACATAGACTTCATTTGGCTTCATGACTGCATATTGAAACGTCGACATCTTTCTACTCCTTAGGTCACACATGTCCCACAATAAAGGAATTAAGGAAAAACAGGCACCAAAAATTGCATCATATTTTATCTTTTCTAAACCTGACCTCTTGAAACCAGTGAAAACACTGTTAACTTTTCAAAAGTCATTCATCAGAGGGGAAGATAAAGTTTGTCATAAGGCATCAGATTTTTTCCCCAGAAACAAACAGCCTAAAAAGAGAATGGGAAGAAACATCAGCATAGATAAACATCTTGTGTTGGAGCACTGCTAACTGGGCTCCATGGCCGAAAGCCTTTCTGAGCAAAGGAGCAAAACGAAGCAAATCTGAAGCAGATTATTTTTTAAATCTTCCTGAATTTTCTAATCCGGGGAAATTCACTAGAGACACATCTTTGTTCTGGCATTCATTTGTCAGGAACTGTGTTGAAGATGAGATAGATGCAGATGCAGCTGTTTCTTACACTGTATCTTTTCAACTTGCTCAGGAAAGGCTGGCTATAAGGAAGAGCACTTTGGATGGGGCGAAGTCAGGTAGCCTGTGAGAGCTAAAATGTCTACCCTTATGTCTGGAAATTAAGCTTTTAAAAGTAGTAGCTACTGGTTTTAGGAAAGGATGTGCAGCTGCTGTGTTACTTTCTTGAGGAACTGACACATATTCTGATATCATTCCTTCATGCTCAGAGATGTGATAACACCTGAGGAATGAACCAGGGAAGATCACACATAGAGTTTTCAAGACTTATTCTGGATATAAAAAAATATCTAGAGGTAAAATCCTAACCTGGTTGGTATTGTAGTAATTATAGCATGTGCTGTATCAAAGAAAGTACCACAATGACTAGTTTTCCTGTAACATGATACTCCATCTTCTCTTCGAAAGAGTCTAAAGTTTTCTTAAATGCTGTTTTGGCATGTGGACCAATAGACCCAGAAAATACTTCATTAGTTTGATGTAAATTATACATTATAATAAATAAACCATGAAGATTATGACATCAAGCAATATAGCAAGTAAGAATTAAAACTGCTTGTACACATACATTATAATTCCATCTTTAATTATTGGTCCCTAACTTTTTTCACTGGATGCAGGGTGAAGAGTGCTGAATTAAGCACAGATACCAACTCCTTCTTGCTCTCTGTTCATCATTGCCAACTTATTGCCTCTCTGTGTGCTTACACTAACTTCCTCTCACAGAACCTTTGTGAGCTTAAAACCCTCATGGGGGTTGCTTTGCCATCTGAAGCACCCAGATTAAAGAAACTATATTGATCAGGGTCTAAAGGGACTGTTTCTTGATCTTGCACAGTATGAAATACCCAGAGTATTTAGGGTATATTGGCAGATGGCTTAATTTTTAGTAGTAAGCTCCTCTAAACGAGATCCCAACATCTTAAGACTGGCATTGTGAAAACCCAGTTGTTAACCCCTTCCCAAAATCGGATTCAAGGAATGTGGCATCACACAGAACTTTGTGATAAAGCAAATATCTTCCAATTTCTTTAGAATCCTGTAAAGAATACTCATTAGCTTCAGTCATGATCCTGCTCTTCCCACTCCCTTCCTCTTCTGATTTTCCTAGAAATGGCACAAGGATTACACAGAAAAGAACTTCTTTTATTGCACAGCTCTGCTTTAAAGTAAAAAAATATGTTCCATGTGCTAAAGCCAGGCATGGCTTGGTGTGCATAGGAGGGAGAGGTGGGAAACCTGAAGTTACCTTTAGGTTTAAATGCATGAAAGTGAAGAACTGAGGTTCTGCAGGCAGCATACACTGCATACTGCATTTTGTAACTCAATGTGCCTGCAGGTAGCATAAATAATATTTTTATACCTGTTAGTACCACATTTTTTCTGCCAGCTTTGTCTTTTCTTCTTCTCCATACAGGCACAAATTGAAGGCTAGACCATTGCCTCTGGGACAGAAATCTGACATATCTTTCATACGCTGGGAAAAATATGATAATGAAGCCCAAAGAGCCAGGAGAAGAGGCTTGATAACACCAGAGACACTCCATTAGGTTTTCATATCTAGGTCTTCCAGCAATCAACATCCACAGAGGCATCTGAAAGAGAATAATAGAATTATTTGAGTAGGAAGGGATGATCTAGTTCCAACTCCCTGCCATGAGTAGGGGCATCTCTCACCAGACCACATTGCCCAGACACTTCCAGGGATGGAGCAGCCGCAGCCTCCCTGGATTACCAGTTCCAGTGCCTCAGCACCCTCACAGGAAGGAATTTCTTCCTAAGATCTAATTTAAATCTACCCTCTTTCAGTTTGAAGCTAATAGATCTTGTCCGATAAAAAGGACTCTGTAAAAAGTTCGCCCACAGCTTTTTGTAGGTCCCCTTCAGATACTGGAAGACTACAATAAGGTCCTCTGGAGCCTTCTCTTCTCCAGAATAACAGAACATTAAGGATAGGAAGGGACCTCAAAAGCTCATCTAGTCCAATTCCCCTGCCAGAGCAGGATCACTTAGATCAAGCCACACAGTGACATGTCCAGGTGGGTTGTAAACATTTCCAGAGAAGGATACTCCACAACCCTGCTGGGCAATTCCAGTGCTACTTTACCTTCACTGTGAAGAAGTTCCTTCTCATATTTATGTAGAACCTCGTATGTTCCAGCTTACACCCACTGCCCCTTGTCCTGTCATTGGAGACAATGAAGCAGATGGATGAAGCAGAGCCTGGCTTCATCCTCCTGACACTCACTCTTTCCATATTTATAAACATTAATAAGGTCACTCCTCAGTCTCCTTTTCTCTAAGCTAAAGAGACCCAGCTTCCCCAGCCTTTCCTCATCAGCGAGATGTTCCACTCCATCATCTTCGTGGCTCTGTGCTGGAACCTCTCCAGCAGTTCTGTGTCCTTCTTGAACTGAGGGGCCCAGAGCTGGACACAGTACACAGAATCTGTTCTTACCAGAGCAGAGTAGAGGGGGGAAGAGAACCTCTCTCGATCTACTGACCACTCCTATCTAATCCACCCCAGGATGCCATTTGCCTTCTTGGCCACAAGGGCACATTGCTGGCTTGTGGTCATCCTGCTGTCCACCAGGATCCCCCGTCTCTTTCTCCTGCACTGCTCTCCAACAAGTACCCTAACCTATGCTGTTACCTGGGGTTGTTCTTGCCCAGATGCCAGTCTTTATACTGCCCTTGTTCTGTTTCATTACATTTCTCCCCAGCCAGCTCTCCAGCCTGTCCAGGTCCTGCTGAATGGCAGCACAGTCTGCTGGGGTGTCAGCCACTTTAGCTTTCTGTCAACAGCAAACTTGCTGATTGTGCACCCTAATCCCTCATCCAAGACATTAATGAATAGATTGAATAGTACTGGTCCCAGTACCAACCCCTGGGAGACTCCACTAGATACAGGCCTCCAACTAGACTCTTCTATCCTGCAGCCAGTTCACAATCCACCTCACTACCTTATTTTCCAGACCATACTGCCTCAGTTTGACTGTGAGGATGCTAAGGGAGATCATGTCAAATGCTTTTACTGAAGTGAAGATAGACCCCAACCACTGCTTTTGCCATTATCTACCCACCTGGTTATGCCTTCATAAAAGGCTATCAAGTTGGTCAAGCATGACTTCTCTTTGGTGAAGCCATGTTGACTGCCCCTAATGACCCTCTAGTCCTTGATGTGCCAGGCTGAACAGCCCCATCTCTCCCAGCATGGCTTAATAAGAGATGTGCTCCAGTCCTCGGATCTACTTCACAGACTCCTCTGGACTTTAGACCTTTAGCTGAATGCAGAGTATCCCTGTCAAAGCTATAGTAGATCCTTAGAAGGTTGTAAGGAGGTCTCTAACCTCCTGCTTACAGCGGGACCAGACCAGGTTCGTGTTCAGTCCTGGTCGCTCAGGGCTTGGGCTTCCATTTGGGTGTGGAACTCCCCAAATTATTCTGTGAATAACCCTCAGCTCTGCACAGCTGCCCTCAGCATGAACAAGCCTTCCCTTACACTCGGCCTGAGCCTCTTCGTCTCCTTCTTTGGCCTCGACCAGGCTCCGCCGCTGAGTCCATTCCCCACCCGCACTGCTGCAGCGCCCGGTGGGGCTGCACAGAACCCCCACACCCGTGAATACGCAGCAGCTCCCGCTCCCATGATTGACGGGAGCGCCAGCCAATGGACAGTGCGGAAGGAGGAGCCGGGGGCGAGGCGCGGGCGTGGATTGGCCGGCGGGCGGGGCCGGCGGGGGTTTCTCGCGGCCGGCCTGACGGCTGTCGTTGAGCAACTTCGGGTCTTGCGGGAGCGCGGCGGCTGGAGCAGCCGTGGGGTGGCAGGTATTGTCGGGGCGTTGTGGGAGCGAGGCGCCGGGCGCGGCCCCCCTAGCGCAGCCCAGCCCCAGCCCTAGCCCTGCTACCGGGGGTGGAGGGGAGGTGTATGTGTGGGTGTGCTGTCCCGCGGGCATCCTCCAGCGGTTCCCCCAGCTTCGCTCGCGGCGGCCGGGCCCGATCGGGTCCTCGGGGCAGAACCGCCGCCTCCGCTGCGGTCCCATCTGTCGGGGCTGTCAGAGCTGGGGACGGCAGAGGGCGGCCGCGGCCCCGAGGAAGCATGTCCGGGGGCGATTCTCTCCCGCCTCAGCGCCAGGAACACCGGGAGAGGGATCCGACCGTTTCCCGCTGCCCCAGTTCTTTCCTCTTCGCGGCTTCGGGCTTCAGCCGCTTCAAATCTCCCTCGCGGGGCCCAAGCCGCCTCCGCCCGTCAGGGTGCCCGGGCCGGGCTGCATAGGGGGGTCCCAGTCCGATTCCACTGCGCCTTGGATTCCCCCATCGCCTGCTTGGAGGCGAGAGCAAACAGTGTTTTACGCAGAAAATCTCATCTGCCAGTCCCTCCATCGCACCCATCGTGTCAATACTGCGCCAAGAGATATTATTTTATCCCCCCCTATTCTGATAAGTTCATCTGTTGGCATCTTGGGCTGTGCCTTTCGTTGGGCTCTAAGTGAGCAGCTGGAGGGAAAGAGCTTGGTAGGCCCCTGCACTGAAACTGTTCATCAGCAATTTCAGCCCCATCTCCTTTCTCTTTGGAATTAGAATAAAAATCGGTGTAGAATCCTATTATATGGCTACAGAATCATAGAATGGTCTGGGTTGGAAGGGAGCTTCCATCCAGTCCAGCCCCCTTGCCATGGGCAGGGACACCTTTCTCTAGACCTGGTTGCCCAGAGCCCCATTAAGCCTGGCCTTGAACACTTCCACTGTTCTTTATTTGCTCTTCTAGAAAATAGCCCACCTTTCAAGATGTGAGACCTGGTGTCCACATGAACACTGTGCTCTGATGTGTTACTTGTATAAATAGCATCTAAATTTACTTTTTTCAAGTCTGAAGTTCTTTCTCTGTCATTGTTCAGTAAATCTTTGGTGCTGCAAAGCCTGAATACTCTCAAAAGAGCTGTTAATGCCTTGGTAAGGTTTTTAGTGCAGCATTTCTCCACAGGTGAAGATCCTGCTGGGTTGAAGTTAATCCTTTTTGATGTTAATAGTGTTGTGCATGCGTGTGTATGAACTTGAAGGAGGTTGCTGTATGACTGATTGCTGATTGACAAAGGGAGTTGCTTTGAGGTTCTGTCATCTTTACGATTTCCAGAAGCAGCTTCTAATATCAATCACTGCTAAGGAATAAGTAGGGAGTAAACTTGGGTTAAGTTGCTTTGATACCAGTAACAACTAGCAAATAGTTCAATTAGGATGTTTTTTTCCTTCTTGTAAAGCTGTCTGAGACCCATTTTTAATTAAAAACCATATAATTTATAGCTTTTTTTTCTTCTTTCCACTGACACTGCTTAGCTTAGCTTAGCTTCACTGTCTGATACCATGGGTGCTTCCAGAGTTGTGAGTGAAAGGCAAGGAGCACATAGTTCTGCAAAACTTAGCCTTCAGCAAATTCTCATAAACTTGTTTCCAGACTTGGAGAGTCTTGACTGACAAAGTGCTTCTTTCATAGAAACTATCTATGAAATAGAGCTGCATCCTTTTCCATGGTATTTTTAAGTTTTAAACTTAAGCAGATGGATTTAGCCACTAAGCTACAGAACCAGCTGCTTATAGAACCTGTTTTGTGGCATCCCATGTTACACAGGAGCCTGAAAGGGTTTTAAGCCATAGCTACTCTCCTCCCATACAGCCAGTTTCCATTTCTGCTTGTTATGCTGTTTTCTGTCTGGTGTTAACCTCTATGGTGGGAAGCCGAATAGCTTTCTCTTGCTTTTTAAGCAAGTGTTCTGCTGAGTTTGATTCTCTTTGGGCTTAGACTATGACCTTTCCTTCCGCGTTTCTGAGGTTATGGATCTCAAAGTTTATATCAACAGTTTGTAGCTGTGGCAGATGCACTTGCTTTGTAATGGTGCCAATTAGAATGGTCTGAGGCTTTCAAAAATGGACATACCCTGTGTGCACACATGTTGGAAGTGGAAAAGTTAATGTCCAGGGCCATGTGGAATAGACTTAATTCATTTTGGGTTGTAGATTGAGAAGTCCTGGGAATTACAGACTTCTAAAGGAGGTATTGGGGGTTGTGATTAATAAAAATTTGAGTATGTTCTCTTTGAGTTGTTCAAAACAATCAAACTAGAGATATAAACAACATAGAAAGTGTATGACAGGGTAGTAAAAGCTTTCCATAGTTGGTGCTTGTTGGATTCCTGTTTGAATTCTTTGTTCACACTTGTGGCATTACACTTGAGAATGTGGACAGTAATTGTCTCAAAGAAAGGGAGAAGTTACACAAGCTGGGGAGCATCTTTGACTCTAAAAGACTAATCTACTTAAGGATTAAAAAGATAGGGAACAGAATAAAATGGTGATAGATGTATCTGTGATGCGGAGGTGCTGGGAGAGAATTCATGGTAAAATATTTCTAATTTAAGCACAGTTTACATTCATTTGGCTGCCCTTATTCACTCGGGGGGTTAATTTTTGGTGTAATTTGACCCAAAATTTAACTTTCTTACAGGTGAAGAAGATACTGTTGTCATAGTTAACCTCATTCTGCTACTCTTCAAAATTTGGAGTGAAAGGTAATTAGTGATTTTTTTGAATTGGAAAATTCACTATAAGAATTTAGTAGGCCATGTCCCATGTTCTGTTTAAAGTTCTCCAATATTTTTGCTGTTGATGTGATCAATTTTACATGGTTTAAGTTTTGTAATCTTGTACAGTTTTGTATAATATTTGTAATAGATTTGTAATCTTATACAGGAAAGAGTGTATTAATGACACAAATATTTTCACTTTCAGCAAGTCTTAAGCTCTTAATTAAGAAACTTGTGATGTGAACTCCTCTGTGAAGGTAACGTTACTAGATGCATGTTTCCACTGTAGACTTCATCCTGTCTTTGAGTACCTGTAAAGGTACTGTAAAGGGTCTGTAAAGACTTACAGACTAAGCCAAGGCCATATCAGCAGAATATTGATGAGTTACCACTGAGTGGTAATCCAAACCCAGCCACTTGGTTTGGCTAGTGAGATAAGTGTGTTGTGTGTATGGTGTGAGACAGTAGATTTGCATCTAATGTGTGTGGGACAGCTCAGCAAGATTACAGACTTGTTTATTTTAACAGATTTGTTGGGGGGAAGAGAGCTTGTTTCCCTTGCTGCAGTGTCTGATGTTCTAGGGACACTATGCAAACTCTGTGTTTCAGCAACTCTGCCTTTCCAGGCAGTTTACAGAGTTCAGTTTATGGTTTGGTTTCTCTATTTTCTGTTCTTCAGTTTGAAAGTAGAAACATTCTGAAGAAATTGATGGATTTGAGTTAACCCTACAAAACCTCAAATACTGTGAATAATTCTCTTTGCTTTCTCACCTTCTGCACTTCTGTACACTGGGCTTTTTTCCTAGTTATAGAGGAAAGCTGGTATGGGATCTGCTCTCATTCTTACGAGAGTAGAGGACTCAATTATAGTTAATGGTTATGAGGTCTCATAAAGGAGATTTTCAGGTGCTTACCCTTTGCACATCACAACTTCCTTGGTGTTTTGTGACTGGACTCAAGCACAAGATGAAGGTCTGACTTCAGTTTGCCTTTTGTTTGAAAAATGATTGGCTGGCTCTGAATATTCTCTGAAGCAGGTAATAGTGTTTTGCTGGTGTTTGTATTTCTGATGATTTTTTTTTTCCCTAATGTAGATGTGCTACTGCCATTCACCTATAGTAGTGCTTTTGTTTGTAGTAGCTTGGCTCTTCAGTGACCTCCTTGTGCAGGATCCTATCTTTAAAACTGGAGACTTCTTTGTTGGTGTCTAGGGTGCTAACTTTGGGTTTCACTTGATATTTCATCTATCAAGGTGCTTGTATTTGTCTCTAGCTTGGGTTCTTCTCCTTGGCTTCTTTCTGAAGGGTGTAATGTGGCCTGTCTTTCAGCTTACTGTGCTGCTGCTGCTATGTGGTGCAGCCTGTGGGGTCTGTAGAGTCATGGGTAGAAGGCTTTGGTGTTGAGTAGTAAAATTAGGGTTAACTAAGGTCAGTATAAAGGGAACTGTGGATTGACTTGGTGCTTTAGGTTTGACTCTTCCCTTTTGCTTCTGACATTGTCTGTGTGGTTTTCTATTTGCAATGCAGTAGTTGTGGAGAAATGCTCTGTAGGAAAAGATGTTTGGTCACCAGAAGATAAAAATAGACTCAAAAAGAAGTGTGTGGACTCTCTGAAAGATCGCTTTCATCTTAAATTGCTTGCCTTGATGACAGAGCAGGGTTTAACCAAATATTTATTGCTGACATTACTCTGTAAATAGTAGTGTTGTACAGCTAAATGTAACACCAGATTATACTGTAAATTACTGCCATCCCATTACTGTGGCTTAAGAAGGATAGACCGTAACTGTGGTCATCTTTTTAGTGGCCTGGGTAAGAATTTGACTACAACATTTTAAGAACAGTTTTTGTATCTTTAATAATGTTCTTCAGTAGGCATTTAAAATGCATGATGTGCTTTCTTGCCGCAATGGAAAGCTGGAACAGCTTTTTTTAATTTGAAATACTCTGTTACCCTCTATATGGGATTTAAAATATATATTCTTTCTGCAAGCTTTGATTTTGTACTAGGCATACCTTTAAATTCTGGTTAACTCAGCACGTATCCTACTTCTGAAATCAAATGCAAACTAAAATCTCGTGATCAAAATAGTACTTGGGTTTCAGATTTGTTAAAACATTTCAGATTTGTTGAAACGTTTCTATTGCTTCCAGTCACTTACAAGACCAAGGATTCATTAATAAAAGGTTTGAGAAGGCAGAGTGTGTCCTGCAAGCTCTTTGAGTTTGGACATTTCATTTTTGTATCTGAAAGTTCTTGTTCAAGTGAATTAACACTTCATTTGTAAACTAATTGTTCTTTCCTCAGGTGAAAGAAGCTGTTAAAATAGATGTTAAAACCCCAATTTAACTTGCTCATTTTGATGTTGTACTCCAAAGCTGTATTTAAATAATACCTTAAATAACAACTGCTATTCCATCATCTACCAATTAATGTAGCAAAACAGCAAATCTGACTGTCCTTGGTCTTCACTTTAAAGGACTTAATCCTTTTCTCTTGTATGGTTTTTTTGGGTACTTTTCATTGTAGGATGCTCCATGATTGGACCATAAATGTGAAACAAATCCAATGTCAGCAGGAAAAGAAGAGGTGGGAGCTAGGGGAAACCAAAACCCAAAGAATGTTGTAACAAATTTCACAAACTTAAGTCCAATGTTTAGTCTTAAGGCTGCTGGATCCCTTCTGGAGTCAACACTCTTATCTTGCAGTAATCTCTGGCAAGGGGTGATCTACATCACAGTCAGAGGTAGCTGCTGCTATTTGGCTGGGAATACTATTTATCAATGCCACTACTCCTTTACAAACCCTAATTATGAGTGATTTCAGTAGTAGAACAGTTTTGGATCTCTTTCATGTTAATTAGCTTAAACTGCTGGATATTTGGGTTCACCTTTACAATGTGCTTTCTCCACTCAGTGTATGCTTGAGATTGTATCTGCCTGAAAGCATTTAATGCTTAATGAGATCTGTGCACTTAGACTTGCAACATGAGACCATTGCAACTTTTCCAAAACGTGCTGAAACATTTTCATACAGAAGGGTAAGTCTCATTTCATGGAATCATTATGGATTGGAAGGGGCCTTGAAAGATCATCTACTCCAATCCCCTTGCCACAGCAAGATCACCTAGACCAAATCAGAACCACAAACCATTAGGAATTGGAAGGGATTCTGTCTTCCTCTCTTGATCTCCTTCAGTAAAAAAGTAAGGAGGCTATTTGCATCCCACAGGATAATTGCAGAATAGAATAATCACTTACAGTAGAGGCCAAATACTTGAAGTATTGGGGGAAGAAAGTTGAAGCTATTACCAGCTCATTGTTCTTGTACTGCAGCAGAAATGAAGCATGGATTTAGGGATACTTTTGTTCTGTCTGTAGGTGAGAAAAGACTTGGAGAAAAGGTCTTCTCCATAAAAATGCTCTGTAAAATGACTTCTGTTGCCATGGAGGTCAATGTTTAAAAATCTCTCCAAAACTGATTTCTTGCTACAGAACACAGAGTGAATGACTGTTCAGACTTGGGGAGAGTGTCAGTGGAATAGATTCAAATAATTATGTTTTAAGAAATATAACTGCTTTTTGAACATCTGAAGGGTCGAAGCAAACTTCTATAGTGCTGCCTCCACTTACACACCCAATGCATTTGTTAAATGTAGAAGATATATAACCCTACACTTACTTCCATCCTTAGACCATCACAAGCTCAGTAATCCTGACACAGTATTTGCAGTCATAACTGCAGACCAGGTCTTCGAGGTGAGACTATTCTTTGGGGAGGAAAGGTTTGTGTAGTTTTAGCTCTGATAAGAAAAGGCTGTGGTGGAAGCCACATTACTACTTGTCTCTGTTATGTATTACAGATTAATGAAGTTTTGTACTCTAAGCTTTGAGGTATTATGTATTTCTGTACTGACTTGTTTGAAAACCTGAATAACTTAACTCTTTATCTTGAAGAATCATGAGACCTGAAGTACAGGGCTAAGAATAAAAAGTGCTGTTTTCTGCCTGCAAATGTATTTTTAAAAGCCAATGTGAAAACCTCAAAACATGCTCCCACTATGTTGAGAGATTGTTTGTTTCAGGCATTTTCTGCTTTTATAAAAATGCAGTTTCTTTGTATTTTTGACCTTTTGTTCAATTTTTTCCCTGATTTTTTTTTTTTTTGTTTTCTTAACTTGCATTCCAAGGCAACACCTATTATGAAGATGGTTTGTTCACCATAGAATTCCCCAGCTGTTGATGCTGGTTTACAGTATTTCATATGCCTAATATAAAGGGTGGGACATACACTGTAAGTAGCAGCATTAAAATTTTGGAATGGGACCAGATGAAAAGAGCTTTTATGCAGTGAACTGTTGAGTCACTGTCATGAGCCCTAATTTTCTGGCTTGAAACATCTTAAAGCCATAAACTGTTGAATGATGTGGGAAGGTTAATTTGCCTGGTGAAGTTACTAAAAAATACTAAAAAATACTCCCAACAAGTTAATATTTTGCTGTTTAGATGTTAATTAAACTTATTGAAACTAAAATAATTGAAATTCTATTGTATTTTTCTCAAGTTTGATGGTAGTACTTGATAGTGGCTAGAAGAATCTCTGGTGTGTGTGTATATAAGTATCTCTACACAGAGCTGAATTGGACCTTCTGTTCTGCCAAGGGGGTGAAAGTGTAAGCTTTGTTTCAGGTACTATGTCCATGGGTGTGCCTTGGGCAAACTGATCACGTAGGTAGCAATTGTCTGATGTTCATAGACATCCTAGTCAATTTAATTTATTTGCTGCTTAAATAGAAAAACAAAATCAAAACTACCTTCCTTCAGGGTTATGGGTAGGTCGGCACAGCTGAAGTAAATGATGTTTAGTGCTGTTTTTGGCTCTAGATTTCTAGGAGATGCTGTTATTGAGGAATGCTCTGAAATTTTGAGGTATTGGTTTGTTTAGGTTTTTGGTAAACAACTTCTGTGCAGTTCAAGAGTGAACAGGAACCCAACAAAAATAACTTGATTTAAGGTATTGTATGTCTCTTTTGTACTCCGTTTCAAGGATTATCATTAAGAGAGATCATTAAGAAATATTTGTATTTAACAATTTAAAGGTAGGCTGTTTGACTTGCCAATGGTATCTTCTATTTGGTTGCTGTTATCTATTAAATGTGATTCTGTCTTTAAATGTTGTGGTTTCACTTTGATGAAACTCTTTAGTGGAAAATGTAGGGTTTTTTTAAATACATTCTAATGGCATTTGGCTGCTGACAAATGACACTAATTCCTGGAATTCTCGTTCTGATTCAGGGAACAAGGTTCCTACGTAGTTTACACAAAGTAATGGTTTTTTGTGACAAATATGCCTCAGATCAGTCTAATTTCATTACATGGGTGCAAAAATTTCTGATTTTGTCTAGTTCAGTCTCTTTTCACAGAAGTGTTTACATATAGTAGTATCCTCTCAGTTCATGAATGTAGCTAGTACTTAAATAATTGTGTGGAAACTCTCTTTGTTTCTTGGTGTTGTAGAGGCTTAAGTAACTTTCAGATACTACAGAATAGTTTGAGACTGATTTCTATACAATTGGGAAGTTTTACGGTGTGTGTTTTTATGAAATGAAGGAGGAAAAAATCATAAAATACCAACTTGGACATGTGTCCAAAAAAGCTTCATGAGTTGAAATATTCTTACTAGAACAACAGGGTTTTGCTACAATGGGAATTCCATGTGTGCTATGATGGCATGGAGGGAAAATGTACCACTGTGTAGGCGAGAGAAATAACGAATCACAGTCAGAAACTTTGTCTGGTTTGGTTAGCTCGGAGAGCAGAGTGTGGCTTTTGTACCTTTGGTCATGTGTGTTCTATGTGTGTAAATACTGAGACAGCAAATTTGCTCACTAACTAGATTGTAATTGTATTTCTTCAATACTACATTTGAGTTCACTGAAGTTGGGCTATTAGTGGACAACTGTGTATCATGGGACCTTTAAAGCAGGAAGATACTTAGTAGGAGGCTGAATGTCTGTGGGCTGTACAGAGATGACATCAAGCAGATGGGCTTTGATTTCCATGCTGGGCTTCTACTTTTGGCAGTAGTTGCACTGGTTTGAGTGTGACTTTTTTCTCCTCGATTCCAGTGTATCCTCTGAAGGTGGTGATTCCCTGTTTTTTCTCTCCTCTTCGTCCTTTCAGCTCTAGGCAAGCACTTTATATAATCTGTCCTCTCCCACTTCATTTTTTTCTGTTCTCTTGTCTTTTTTGTCTCCCCTTGAATTCAGTCTAAAGCAAACACTACTGTTGTTTGCAAAGCCCTGTACTAGTGAAGAACTGAAGTTGGCTTTTGCTCTGCTAGTTATTGCTAAAGAAACATTTGAAATGAGTTGAGAGGCTTGATGGTGATAGGCTGCGAAGGTATGCAAAGTGCTTTGTCTTTGCTGGGAGCAGCAAAATGTTACTTGATCTGCAGCTGGGTTTCTTCAATGTTAAGCTGCTTATTTGGAAGATTACTTGTTGCTTTCTATGAATGTGATCACATTCACGGTTTTAGCTTTAATCGAAGCAGCCACCTGAGAATTCCTTGTTTAAAAACAGGCAGAATAACTATTTCTATAAATGAGATAATATGATAAACTGTACAGCATGATTACAGCATAGAGACTTCTGCAAAATCAAACTAAGCTCCATGTGCTCCCATGCAGCGCTTCTAACCTTTTGTTTTGAAAACTGTTGCTGTTCCTTTTACCCTGCTGTATCAAGACATGTCACCATATTTTTTTGAGGTCTGTCTTCCTTTGCATGAAAAACCTTTCAATTTGCTGGCCTGACTTTATGCTTTAAAAGCCCTGCCAATAGACTACACTGACTTTTCAAGAGTGTACAGTCATTCACATGACACAACTGTTTTGAATGCTCATAGCCTGAAGGGTTGGTAATTTTGGAGTGAGCTAAAATATTCTGCAGTTTTGCCAGTAATTCTCAGTGCTTCAGCCAAGGGAGCATGTGTGCTATAGTCAGTTTTGCAGTTTGATCCACTGATTGGATTGTAGTTAGTTTTTTCTTTGAATCACTCTCATGCATTGTTGTGTTGCTGGTGCTCTTCTTGCAAGTTTTGTGTAGAATTTGTGAGGAGCGAACCAGAAAGATCAAACTCTCTTCTTTAAATTCTTAATGTACTGCTGCCCAGCGAGAGATGTGATAGCAAGAAAAGTCACTACTGTGTGTGGAGTGTGCGGTTAAAAAGCTGTTGGGCTTTCACTTCCACTAGCTTAACGTTTCTGATCAGTCACATGTAAAGGTCTGATCAGCAGGTAGTTCATGAATAGCATGAAATAGGAAAAGTAAGAAGTAAAGAGCCTTGCAGGCTGATGCGGTGCAGTGACTGCATTATTATGGTTTTGTGCTCACAAGAGACTGAGTCAGCATAGCAATGTGTGATCAGTGAGATGCTCCTTTGTTCTAGCAATAATTATGAACCTTTTGCCATGCAAATGCAAATATAGATGCATGAAGAGATTTCTGGATGCTTTCCAGTGAATTTTACCTTTGGTGGTCTTACAACTACCCTATCTCTGTTGTTCTTAGCAGACATAAGCATTAGGAGACTTGTATGTCATTAAATATGAGGTATCACCTGACCTCTTAGAAAAGGTTAAGAGTTCTAAATCGTTTCTATGTTCTTGTAATAAGATGTCAAAGACCCTTCACTTTTTTCTTTTTACTGTCTCATCAATATTGTAACGTGATTTAGACTTCTGCTTTCTCTTCTTCCAAATGAAGAGACTTAATTTAGCAGCTTAAGCTCTATGCAGGCTGCAAGTGAACTCTTGATGTATTTTACAATAGATATCTCTAACATATCCTACTGAACCAAATTCATTTGAATCAATTTGCAAAATCATAATGAATATTTGATCAAAATCATCAAACTAGCAATTAAGTTACAAAAACCTGCAGCAGGCAGAACTTCACAGCTCTCTGTGCTTTTTAGAGTCTGGTAACACATCCCTGTGTTTCTGAGTGCATGTTCCTTAGGTTAAAGTCAGAGCCCTATTTGCATTTGGACTGTAGTGGTGGTCTATGGGATCAGGAGGGAAGATTAGGAATGAGAAATTTGTGATGAGTCCTGCCAGCTGGATTTAGTGATCCCAACTATCTGTTACTAGTTGAAATTTGCTTATATTGCTGGATTTGCTTCTGCTTCAAAAACTTTCTAATGAGTGCGATAGTAGTGTGGTAAAAATGGAGATGAACAGTAGAAATTCTAGGTAATAATCACTTTTTCATGGATTTGAGCTCCTGCTCCACTCTTACTCTTTTTCCTTTGTCGCATTCGTGCTCTGATGTCCCACTCTGCAGTAATAGTTGGAAGTAGCAATACAGGAACACTGAAATACTGGCCTCTCTTGGTGGTGACAAAGAAGTTGTTGACCTTGTAATCCTACCAAGAATTCAAATTTGCCCGAATGCATCAGGACTGTAAAGACCTAAAGCTCTAACAGAAGATCTGCATAGAGCGTGGGTTTGTGATGTCTTGCTCACCTTTGTAACAATGTTACAATTCTTCCTTTCACTAACAGTACTTGTGTGTTGTCAGGACCTTTTTCTTGATTTTCTTTAATTGTCTCTCCTAAGTAGACTTGATGCAGAACCATCCAGATATTGCTGGGTAAGTGTATTTTGTCTGACCAGCAAGTGCTGGCTGTAAAGCTGGTAAAAAGTTGATCACTCAGATTACTTCTGGGTGCATGTTAGACACTCTGCTAATTTGAATTTCTTTCCTGATAAACTAGTTTTGTGAGTTCTGAAGAAATGTAAGTATGCTAAAATTGGTAAAAATGACCATTGACCTTTAAACGTTACTAGAGAAGGAAAACAGAGATGAACAAGCAGTATGATTGCATAGGTCTTATTTCTGTAGGCAGCCAGGCCAACAACTGTAACACTTCTTGTTGGTGTTCAAAATAGCCTTTGTTATCCTATTCCTGACACATCTGATAATGGTATCTCTTGGTCTCAGTTTAGTTAGATGATGTTGGTTTGTGGTAGGGATTCTAGTTTTGTTTGTACTTGGCAGCTGTTATAGGAGAGCATAAAGTCATTCTTGTCTTCATTTTGTTTCCTTAGCTTCCCTTGGAGAACATGATTAATCATTTTATTTGTGCTAGGAGTTACGGAATTGTTGAGATAGGAAGGGACCTCTGGAGATGACCCTTTTTCTGCTCAGTACAGATTCACAGAACCTTGTCCAGACAGGTTTGAATACTTATGAGGATGGAGACTCCATAAAATCTTTGGGCAACCTTTTCCCAATGTTGTTTGTCCTTCAGAGTAAACCCCAAGCCCTTTCTCTTCCTCAGGCTAACCAATTCTAGCTTTCTCAACCTCTCATAGGATGGATGTTGCAAGTCTTACTGTCCTGCTGCGCTTGTGCTGGGCTTGCTCTAGTATGTCCTCAGCTCTTTTGTACTGGGAAGCCTAAAACGATATACCTGCAAACCATAATGTGTATTGGAGACATGGTGTCAGACAGCAGTCCTCTTGACAAATATGGAGAGAGGGTCCTACTGGTTCTCTCTCATGTACGATCTGTGTATGTTTTGCTGATGCTTACTTTGGCACTCGTTAGAAGAACATGAAGTTCACCTTTGGTTTTGAAGTCCAGCTTCCAGGCTTGTGTAAGGTGTTTCAGATGGTAGTAGCAGGGTAAGGGAGAGGATTAGTCAAAAGAGGATCAATGCAGGATCAATCTTTTGTGTGTATAAACATTGAAAGTTAGCCTAGTTTATGATTTCTAAACTAAGTGTTCAAAACACATGATTTAGCTTCTAAAGCAAACGCAAGAGTTCTTCTGGTTTGCTTCATTTTGTTTGTTTCATTCTGATTGTTACTTCTACAAGTAAGGCCCAAGGAATTGTCAGATGGGGTTTAAACTGTAAGGCAGAGTAGTTAGACTTAAAGCAGTTATGGAAGTCTTTTGACTGGGAGACAGAAGTTAATGTTTCCAGTTTCAGACAAGAGCTCCAATTTACTCTTAGCAGGCTTTCCCCCTCTGAAATCTGTGACCTTTTTGCCTGCTTTTTGCTTCAAGAATAGTGAATGCTTCTGGCAATCCAAGTATTTGTAGAATGACTTTTGCTGTCAGGCAAATCTTGCTGCTATACAAATTCTCTCTGTGGTGTTGACTCTTGTTCCAAAAAACCATGTAAACTGCTTTGCTAGAGCCTCTGTGAGCTTTTAAGTTCACTCAGCTGAATATATCTTACTTAGCAACTGAAGTCTCTGACATTTTGTCATGAGTAAAAAGGTCTTATTTCCTCCTTTTTTTGCAAATAGGAAAATATATTAACTGGCAGAAGGAAGTTGCAAGTTAGGGAAAATCCAGTCATGATGCTTACCTTAGTAACACTTCAGGGACTTAAGTACTTAAGTATCAGAATCCTTCAGGTTTGAAAAGACCCTTGAAATCATAGAGTCCAGCCATCAACCCTACTCTACAAGTTCACCTCTAAACAATATCCCCCAACAAGTACTTTTTCGATAACTCTTTGTGTTAGACCTCAATGACAACTGATCTTTCTCTGGAAACTTTATTACAAAATTGAGCATTTTTCTTCAGTGCATTAAGATTATTTTTAACACAGGGTTTAAACATGGTTATTGATACTTCCTGTATATTTGTTCTTCAACAAATACTTTTATTGTTAGCTACCCTTAGTTTTACTTAAAAAAGACTTGAAGTCTCAGCCTTGGTTTGTTGGTATTGTGTTAGTATTGTTCATATTATGTTAGACTAAATTAATTGCTAGAAGATTGCCATGCTGTAGTAACAAATAATGCTGTTCGCAACTTCATTCCCATATATCTTGCTTTTCTACTCTCTACCTGTCACCTTTTTAAGCTTTAGAAGCTGTCCATTAGCCTATACATGTCCTATTAACAATTTAATATCCCTGGAATGGAAATTCTGTAGTGAACTTCCCTTTTGATTTTAACCAAGGGTTCATAGTCCTTCAAAGGTATTCCTCTATTGTTTCATACTGGGAGAGAACCTTCATGTGTACCACAGAGTAGACTGAGCCAAGCAACACCTGGGGCCACGTTCCCCAAATCAACTTAATCCTCCAACATGTTTTGAAGTGTTTCATTGGAACGGGACACAAATTCCAAAACTTGCCCTGGTGGTTGTCACCGAAGATGTTCACACAGAATAAGCTTGAAGCAGAGTAATGCAGGCAAACAACTGAACTTCTTCACAAAGTGGAAGCTCTGCTGTTTCTTTTACTCTGACCTTAAGCACATGGGAAAGAAGATAGTTTCTAAGCAAGGGAAAAGGAAATGGTCTCATATTTAATAAATTCTTTTCCTATCAGGAAGTATGCATCAGGATTATATGCTTGGCAAGCAAGAGAACATATTTTGGCACATATTTCTCTCTTTGTAACTTTAACAGCCTGCCAGCATTGCAGGCAACATTAGCAGCAGTCTGTGTTCCAGACAGTTTTGATTATAAATCCTAGTGCCTGCAGCAGGGCAGAAAGCTCTGTGGGTATGGGTGCTACTTGGTCTACTTGGCTTTTCCGTATAGAGCAGGAGTTGCCCAGGGGGGTTGTGGAGTCGTCTCCTCTAGAGACATTTAAAACCTGTCTGCATATGTTCCTGTGTGACTTGGTCTAGGTGATCCTGCTCTTGGCAGGGGGATTGGACTAGGTGATCTTTTGAGGTCCCTTCCAATCCCTGATGTTCTGTGATTCTGTGAATAGTTCTGCTCTATAACAGGAGTGTTGACAATCTCATCTATTCCAAGTTACTGTCCTGAAGCAGGCAGCCTTGTGTGGTTTCAAAGCCACTGGTAGCAGTGCTTCATCTAGCTACAGATGTGCTTGAAATAAAACCCTTTTCAGACTGATACTGGTTCCTTAGTGCCCTGTGGAAAGAGCAAGTAACAGAGAGCTGGAGAAGGCAAGAAGATGGTCATGCTGGTAATAACCCTCCCATCCTTATTCAGTATCCTGTGAATACTGTCTCAATTTGAGGACCTTCCAGGCTCATTTTGATGGTCTGCAATCTAATTGTATCTGAAAGATCTTCTATGAGCCATTGTTTGAGTGCACCAACCCCCACAATTACAAAGGGCATTGCCCACACATGCATTCCAGAAATTGTGTGTGCAGCTCTTTCTTTCATACCAAATGCAAAGTTGATTGTTCTTTCCATCTTTTTAAAATGTATGTGACTAAATGTTTTTGTAGAGTTCCTTTGGGGCCAAATCTAGTGTCCTACTTAATACCTCAGTCAGTGATCAGAGCTCTCTAACTGTGGCATTTGTTGTGACAGTGGATTCCCCATGTGCACAAGAACAGGGGCACAAATAGTTGAACATACTTAATGTTTTCTGTTAAGACTTTGAGTGGTGACCATGCTGTTAAAATAGCTTAGATCTTTTAAATGAAGTAAAGCTTCTGAAGTGTGGAAAGAGTTGATGCTCATGTATGGGAAAGATCCTGAGGGAAGGACTGTGTATGCCCAGTATCCATTGGTCTTCAAGAAGAGTTTAATACCTATTGTAATTAATGCTTTTGTTTTTTGTGGAAACCCCATGTTGTCAATATGTTTAGTAAAGGATAGCTAAAGTGTTAACATAGATCAAGTATTTTATGTAAACTTGCGTGTCTTGAAGAGGTTCTTTTAAGTTCAGAAATTTGATGCGAATGTTCCATCTACAAATACACTTGATCAGCATGCTGTGGAACAAAGCACAATCGTTTGCGTCTTTCCAAGCCAATTTTATTTTACAGCAGTTTTAAAATACAATATGCTTACATCTAAAAACATGTAACATTCCAGTTAATTCTTTGGGGACTGGATGTGTGTAAGGAATATTTTGAATAACTTGTTTGACTGTAAACTCCTTTTATGGAGCTGTTAAATACTTACTCTGCTTTTGGTTAAAATGTTGTGTTTTTTGTTTCATGTTTAAGAGAGGTTTTAAAGCCATTCAGTTTTCTCAAATACTGAAGAGACATTTAGGTTTTGATTACTTCTTACCATAACATGGAAATGTACCTACTGATGTTCTTTGTAGCTTCACATAAGCTGTGTATTGTGGTGTATTTTTGTGGCATGTTAATTCCCTATCAACATATTTGCTGTTGTGAAAAGTCTAACAATAGCATTGTTGGGGATCTTTTATTACGTGTTAGTCTGTGGTTTGATGTCAAATGTGGCTTTTTAAGTCTTCAGTGTGGAAAACTGAGGCTACAAATGGTAAAAACTTGGGTTACCGAGTATATAGAACCTACTGTCAATAATTCAAAGTAATTGGATTAACCCAACAATTTTTTTCAAGAGCACTCAAGTGCTGACAATCAAAAGATGTTTGAAATAACTCCTCAGTCTTCCCTAGATTCAGCTATATGTGCCACATAAGTGTTTTGTATATTATTAGAATCAAGATACTGAACACAACTCTGGAACATACAATTCTAACTAAACTGCAAAGCTCTTAATGCGTGACAGGTTTTAAAAGCTTAAGGAGGAGCCTGTGGCTGAGAAGTGCTGGCAAGTTGCAGATACGAAGAGCAGTATTAAAGGCAAACCACAGATGTCCTGCAATAATTTTTAAAACATGTAAATATATAGCCTGTGTATGTGCAGTGCAAATAGGTGATGGTAGCAGTTCAGTTAGGTGTGGCTATAAACAGAGGGACAGCTGTAAAAGGATGAAGAATTTATAATGGCTTTTTAGAGTAACTGCAAGCTTAATGCAGAAGAATTTCTCCTAAGGCACATCAGGAGGTTCAGGTGAAATAATTCACAGAGTTTATCTGTAACTGGAAATAAACTCATTTCTTCTTGTTTTGTTTCAGTAGTATTTCGTCTGATTCCCTTCTCT
>JAOXOE010000256.1:38499914-38529245 GCA_028565055.1 Phoeniculus purpureus
GATCTTCTCCTCCCCACGAGAGAAGGGGAAGCAGCACAGCTGGCCCATGGCATCTACCGCCCAATTTTTCTCTCTCGTCCACAAGCAAAGCTGTACGAGCAAGCTGTTACTCCGTGAAGAAATTGCTTCTGCTCCGGGAGCCGGCGGGAGGCCGGGAGGGAACGACAGGCTCCGCCCCGCCCCGCCCCGCTATCGACAGCACCAGTCCCAGACCAGCCCCAGCCGTTGGCACCGGTTGCCCCCTGCGCTCTGCTCCGTGCCCGGTGCTTTCTCCCACAGACTGCCCGCTCTGCCCTTCCCGTCCCAGGGCTGCAGGAGGGGCGAGCACCTAAGAAAACTGGCACTTAAATAGGTCACGGAGCGGTGAAAGAAGGATAAGCGGGGCTGTGCGGCCTCTGACACTCCGATCCAGCCCCTATCTCCTGCTTTGCTCTTTGGCACTGCACCACCAAGTCACCACTAACCCCTATCCCTCACCCCACATCTCCACGGCTTTTCTACCCCTCAGACATGGGATTCCACTACTGCCCTGGGCAGCCTGGGCCAGGGCTACACAACACTTCCGGGAAATAAATTGTTCCTGATGGTCAACCTAAACCTTCCCTGGCACAGCTTGAGGCCCTTTCCTCTCATTCTGTCCCTTGTCCCTTGGGAGAAGTGACCGACACCTACCTCACTACCAACTCCAATTTCATGGAATTGCTGAGAGCAAGATGTCCCCTGAGCCTTCTTTCCTCCAGGCTGAACTTCTCCCTCCCTGTTCTCACCCTCTCCTCAGAGCATTCCAGTTCCAGATGCTTCTCCTCTCCACAAGCTCCAGCAACTTCCTTCAGATGCAAAAATTACTTTCTAAGACTAAGTAGGGAAAAAAGCTGGTTGAGCTGCTGGAGGAGTGGCAGCACAAGCAAAAGAAACTGAAAAACCAGGATATTCACTGGCAATTTGGTGGTGATTTGCTACCAACTTCAGTAGGAACAGAGCTGGGCACCTTCACTCTGCCTTCACAACAGTTTGTGCTACAGACGTGGGTGACAAAGGTCACCTGGGGAGCATAATAAACTTGGGATTTTCTAATGTAATAAAGAACTAATGAGATGCAACATCAATAAAATGTTTGTGATGAAAAATGGAAAATACTCAAAGACAATCCTACAGGGATTAGCACCAATCCCAACATTACTCAATGCAGTCATTAATCACTGGAAAGTAAATTAAACAATAAAACACCCAAGAGTGGAAGTTTGGCACATGCAGTACAACAGGACAGTAAATAAGCACAGCCTGAATGGCTTTGGCAAACAGAGCCTGTTCATCCAAAGTATGTAAATAAAGCCAAACATATGGGCATGTATTTTGTCTAAATATTTATCATAGAATCATGGAATCATTTAGGTTGGAAAAAAGACCTTTAAGCTCATCAAGTCCAACCATTAAACCAACTGTCCCAAGGCCACTGCTAAACTACGTCCCTAAGCTCCAGGTCTACATGAGTTTGAATCCATCTAGGGATGGTGAATCAACCTCCTCCCCGGGCAGCCTCTTCCAAGGCCTGATGATTCTTTCAATACAGAAGTTTTCCCTAATGTCCAACCTAAACTTCCCTTGGCACAGCTTGAGGCCATTTCCTCTTGTCCTATCACTTGCCACTTGTCAGAAGAGACCAACCCCCACCTCTCTACACTCTCCATTCAAGTAGTTCTAGTCAGTGAGGAGGTCTCCCATCAGCCTCATTAAGAATGTAAAAAAAAAAACAAACAACCAGATATTCAGATAAATCCAAATGCACAAACACTTTCCATGAAAAGACCTAACCTTGCACATCTCCTGTGGTAATTCCTGCAGCTATTGCTACCTTTTAAGCACCCTCTGAATACAACAGAGAGCCTGTGATAGCAATGGTTTGTAACATTTAATAGGAATATGGATGGATAACGCATGAACTTGTTTTCCTTACCACACCAATAAAATAAATGATAAGGCTTGTAATCATATTTATATCCTAAAGGCTAATATTTACAGCTGGAAAAAGAATCCATTTACTGTGCAATGAAGGTATGAATTCTGCTACTATTAACCTGTGCTTTTTGAAGTGTTCTCATTAGCAAAATGTGCTTTTCAAAAATCCAATAATATAATCAGAGGCAGAAATGCTCCAAAAAATTGTCCAGGTGCCTCATATTCTAACTAGTCTTAGAATCAGGAAATTATATGTTTGTTTTTCTAGATGTGCGAATCTCAGACTGGAGTACCCTATGAATAGTTCATATTTCTTACAGAGATAAGTCAGCTTATCCACAACGAACAAGTGTAATACATTTAACATATTTGTAAGTCATGATACCTTATGAAAACAGAATTGTCTTTAAGGTAAGTACTATCCTATAACTAAAATGTGCTAAAATAGGACTTCCAGGTTGTAATTCTTTTCCTTCTTTTCTATCACTACTCTGTTATTAACAGTAGTTTAATAATCTAGTGTTTCCAGAATTATTATCTTCCAGCAGCAGAAACAAACTGTAGCAGTTATTCAGTTCTATATTCATAGAAATCCATTTCAGCTGCGCAGTTGCCTCACGTGAGGAGCTGCTGGCAGCCTCTACAAGAGCAAAATGCAGTGAACATGACCCATATTCTACAGCACACGTGAATTAAACATGAATACTACAGGGCATAAATGAAGCCAGTCATCAAAGAGCAGAAGGACTATTTCTATGAGTCATTCCCTCAGGATTAAAACAAGAAAACAGGCAACATTTTAGGCAAGAAAACTAACATCCTCCACCCATCAGGAAAAGGTAAAACAATCATTAGAAATGTTCAAGGCCTGTAGTCTGTTCTGGTTTGAAATTTTGGTGAGATACACAAAGTATGTTTTGACAGAAATCTCTGAGCAACAGCAGAGCTTTTTGTGTGAGTGGATACAGAATTACAACTCTGGCCATGCAAGGCCTAAACAGCCCAAGTATTACTCAAAATGGACAAGCCCCAGAAGATCCTGGTGTGCATTTTGTCAAAAGGGAAGGAAGCTGAAGGCACCTTGGGACTGAAATGGAGGGGTGGCATCTTTCCAGTTAAGCAATGTCAAGGTGCCATCCTTAATCAAGGACAACTGTTCAGACTAGCCACATCAAACTTGTGCAACAACAGCAAACAGGACTACTGACCTCCATCAATTTTGAATCTTAGAAAGTGTCTCTTTTCAGAGTGGATAAAGACTAAAAGGTTATTTGTTCTAAGTAGCCCTAATGCTCCTGAATACTGTTCAGCTGATTCAGAGGGAATCCAGAAAAGCTTTTTTTAAATTATTCTGTGGTGCAAATTATGTGAAAAGTGGGTGAGGAAGAAATGTTGATCTGCATTTCAATTTAAAAGTCTTTCAGCACTCTGAACCCAAGCTGCTGTACAGCCTATGTGTATAAATACACGTAGAGTGCAGAAAACAGTGATTTGCTATCACTTGTTTGGGAACCACCTGCTAAATCACAATTACAACTCCCATCTAGAAAAAAAAGCAAGGATAAACAAATAATCTGCTGGACTTCCCAACATGCAAACATTTTCCTGCTGTGGTTGTGAGTGCAGACTATGCTCCCAATTCTTTTGGATACTTTGTAATGCAATGGGCAATTCTGTCAAATTTTCAATTACACTCTTCTGAAAACAGTTCCAATCCAATTTTACTGGAGAAAAAGCTTAAATAAGTAAATATATTTTAAATTATCTCATTTTCTTGTTCTTCCACAGCGTAGGATTATTCCTAGAAACATACACTCTACAGAAAAGAAATTTATTCTGAGTTGGCATTTGCAGCCTAAACCAAAAGTGCCTATTTTAAAGCTATGCTTTTTAAAGCCACATTAAAATACTCCTAGGGAAATCTCGCCACTAGTATGTATTTTACAACACTGCCTTCTGGAGCGAGAACCTTGCTCCCGCTCACTGTAAATCACTTTTTTGGCAAGTTCCACTTGCTGAACGCGATGTACCTTTTCATGGGTTGGGATGGCTGCCACCAAATTGCCTGCTGTCTATTTTGAGTGTAACCTCAGGGTGAGGCTCCAGACCAAATCTACCAACTGTCCAGATTGTTTACCCACAGGAATGCTTTCAAAGCCCTGTTTAGAATGAGCCACAAACCACTGCTGGGTGAAAACCCCCCTGATGTGAAAAGCTGGAGCAAGGCACACCTTGAGACACATCAGAGTCTTCCCACCTTACAAGCCTCTGAGACCTATCAAGCACTGACTGAACTCAATTCAATTAGTTCTGCTGTTGTGAAAATTCGTGACTGTCTAGAAGTGAGGGACCTGAAACTAAAGGATATGGTAGTTACTGTGGGTGGAAACCCCTCCAAAATTAGAAAAAGTAACTCAATTGCTTAATACTAATTACTAAATATCATGTGTGATTTAAGTAAATAAAGTGTGAATTAAGACAAAATTGTTGGTACTTAAATTCTATTTTCTTCTAAAATGTCAAAGGGGAACTGAACAATTGAGATAATGAAGGTTGAAAAGAGTTCTATGCAAAGCCAGCAGTCTCTCCATGGTTCTAGATAGAGCTTTGGTTGTTCAATGATGGTTTACTGAGAGTTAACCTTATTGCGGAGACTCCAAAAGAGTTCAGAGGAGAATATATAAACTTTCCATTACTTTCACCTTGTTTACTGTAGTAAAACAATGATTTTTTTTTAAAATGCATATAAAACTAAAGGAGAGAAAAATGTGGCAGTGGCAAGGCTCCAATACCTGTGTTCTGATATCTAAATTTCCAACAAATTATCACTACTATGGCTACCAAGAAAAAGAAGTTAGAGGTCTGTTCTTGTACTTCCATCTCTTGTTCTTCCTTCACACTGGACAAATTTTTACTATTAAAATAAAATGCAATATTAATACAGCACAGTGAGATAGCTTTCACACTGTATCTATATTACTCATCACACTACGTTAAACCATGTTTTCTGGAACGTTGAGTGTTGTGCATAGCCTAGAAGAAAGTCAGTGAAATGCCCTGACACTGTGCCACAGTTATGTGTCACACCTGCTAATGCTGCTGACCCCAGTCTGTGTTTTACTGCTGATGTATTTTTTTATGCTACAGTTCTTCTGGGATTTAGATCACTTACATACATCAGATCATTGAATGTGCCCAAAATTAAGCTGGCGTAAGGCTGCTCAAGGAGGCCTGGATTACAGCCCCCTTCCCATTCCTATTGCAACACTGCTCAGTATTGTCAGTATTGCAACTTTGGAGCTCCAGAGCCCAGATTTGTTAATCTTCTGAGACTATTACAAAGTTCGTTTTCTCCTGTTCATTAAAGCTGCTGTCAAGAATGCAAGTCAGGACAGAGCTGAGATTTCAGGCAGCCCTGTCTGTCAAACTTTCATTTCTTGAAGCAGTACTTGATAGTACAACAGCAGAAATCTCCTTAAATGAAAAAGTAAAGGTTGAATAGACTGATGACCTGTGCTCTTTGAAGTTCTGGAATCTGCTGACTTTGTGGCAAGAACAAAACTGCACCATTTTTCAGTCCTTTGCCATATTATTCTGGTATGCAAGTGAAAACATGGTATTTGATGCTGTGCAAATAAATACCATAAAGAGCACAAATGAAGGGACCAGTGCTCTTAACTGCACATTACAGCTGTTTTTGAGATTGTATCAAAGGTTTTTCATGATTCATGGGAGGAAAAAAGGAATGTTGTTTAAAAAAAATACATGTAAAAAAACCCATGGTTAATGGGGTTTTGATGTTGTCAGCTGATAGCACTTGCTAGATTGCTGCACTTACTGTGGTTCACTGAAATCTGCCTGTGCCCTGTAATTTGCTTTAGTAAAATACATAGTTAACCAAAGACCAACCTTTTCGTTCAGGTTATAGAAAAAACCTAAATACTATGAAAGAAAAGGATTCACCTTTGATGCCTTTTCCTCTGAAATAACACATTTCCCCTCAAAGCTTTCCAGAAAAGGAATTTCTAGATTTTAATATATCCTTATAGACATCCTTTTCTTTCACACCCAACAGGGCCTTGAAAAGAACAGCTGCAGAGGGAAGGTAGTCTCTGAATGGAGCAGGGAGAAAGAAGTAAGTTCTGACCAGACCAGGTTCACTGCAGAGAATGCTTAGTTCTAAGTGCTTGACTGGTGCACACATACAAAACGTGCAGGAAGTCAGACCAAGGACCAGGAGTGATGCCCAGAGGAATTCTGGCTTTCTGTGTGCCAGTGAGGTCTTACACTACTGCAGAAGGCAAAATGTTGTTGTTCCACACCTGCACCACACATTCTGTAGGAACATCATCTTTTCAGCTGGGCTTACAGCTGAGGTCAGGCTGGACCATAGAACCATCTCAGGCATTATAACTCATGCAGCTTCAACAGCTATTTTTCAGCAATTCAACTGCGTTCACCTTGAGTTTCGAACGGAAACTAAGTGTGGACCCTCTTGTTTGAATTGCTTTATCTGTTTTCTGTGTGGCACCATGGCTTTCATCTGAGATGCACTGTGTAATTTAAAGCTGCAGGTACAGCATTAGCTCCTTATCTACACCAGAGAAACATAACACATAGAACACAATCTTCTGCAGGAAGCAAATTAACTAAACCATTAAGCTGTGCTATACTAGTTAATATGAACCTATTTCATGAACAACTTTGCTCTCAGTCCTTCCTAAAAAGACAGAAAAAGGGCAACGGAAAATATTTCAGGACTGGCTGTAACACTAACTCATTTCTTAGGCCATTCTGCTATAAGGTTTTCTTGAAGGCAAAGCAGAGAACTAAGTTCTGAACACCCAGGAGAGGAGAATTGGTAATGCCAGCCAAATTTTGTTTTCTCAGATAACTGGGAACTTAACTCCTTTGGTTTAGTCATACACAGATTCTTGTTATTCCTTTCATACATTCTTCTCAGAAAATGCAAAAATGTCTTGCCCCAAAGTTAACAGCAATTTCTGTTGGAACCCAGACATTCTTTTGCTACAGATCAACAGCCTCTTAATTTTGATTTAAAGAAATAGCTCTGCTAGTTTTCCACTGACTTCCAATTACAGATGAGATATTACAGTTTATTAAAGTAGTCCAAACCTAATTAAACCACTTACCCAAGAGACTTAAGAAAAAAGGGAGTGTCATTTTGCATTTCCTGTCAGAACAAGGAGGATATACAGTACCCACTAAGTGAAATAACGTATTTGTCCTCCCTTCCTCAATGTTCTGAAAAATACCTCTTTGCAAAATGTACTCCTGGACAAACAGGTTTTAACACAAATAAAATGGTTTCCTTTACTGTGGATTCTGTTTATTCTCCCAAAATGTTCATATACTGAACAAACTACAACTGTGTTTCCCTCCCAGAGAAGGGAGACATTTGTTTTCATCCTTAGCCATGATAAATGGTTTTGGAGATAGGAGAGATCACTGGTTACACCTTCAGTATATGATCTGATTTTCAAATTTCTCCAGTAAACTAATTCATAAAATAGGACATATCTATTTAACTAATTTTTTATTTAAGTGCTAATTCACCTTGTATGTAAGAATGAAAAAGGCAGCATAGCTTGAAAATCAAGCTCACATACAAAATATAACAACATGCAACAACCAAAAAAGATGCATGTAAACAAGTATGTCAGTGTGTGACTCCCCAAACTCTTTCCAAAGAAAAGGAATGTTTCAATGAATCATGTTCTAACAATATATGAGCAAACAAACTCTGGGCTCTACCTAGGCCAAAGCCTATCATAAGAAATCTACTGCGTGACTGGCAGGACTCTGATATATGTCAAGTCACTATACGAGTCCCATAGTCAAAAGCTGTTCAAACCCGCTCTGGGGCCATGTTTTTCTGATGTGCTTCTTCTCAACCCTTTCCATGCAAACACCACCCACTTCTGTGGCTAAATAGATTAGAAAAGATTCCAGCAAAGAACGAGCTGCTTAAAAGCAATGTTTTGCATTACCTCACAGTAAATCCTGGGAGTTATGCTATGTAGATATGCATGCATGCATTGGCACAGACACAAACATGCAAACACACATATATATATATCAACTCTACATACTGATATTTGTCTTCAATACAAAATGAAGGCAAACATCGAACAGAGCATTTAGAGAGGAGTGCTGTGTCAAAAAACTGAATAATCCTTACATATTGTACTATTGTCCAGCAGTTGTCACATTCAGAACCAGCTCAGTTTAAACAACCTGAACTCTATCTGCTCAGGATCCATAAACTGGACACTGCTTTTTGTAAATTGGCCACAAGATTAAGAGTCCATTGGGCAGTTTATGACTTGGGGCAGGGAGAGCCCTATGAGATCTGAATTCTTTGCTCTCTGGAGAAGTTCCTTGAAGAACAGTAAAAATACAAACGATTCTTTATCACAAAGTTATGATAGACTAAAAATAACTACGGCATTAGGATTTACACATCAGTATTTAAAATTACTGATTCAGATTTACCTCAAAACATGTAATGCCTGTATAGAAAGGATTATGCAGTAACATTTTAAACTTCATATGGAGAACCAGTACACTTTCATGTTATTTGGTGTTATTAAAAATTAAGAAAAGCTAACCCCAGGAATATAAATTATCACTAAGTACATTCAAACCAAGGCAGGTAACGAATTATGAAGAACAATAAACCAGATGTTCTATATATTTCTGGAAACAAAAAATACATATGAGAAATTCTGAGTAAACAACTGCAAGACAATTGGAAATTTAAATGACTGAAGTAATAGCTAGTCCAGATTATGGATGGTAGTTGAGATACTTGGAGTTAAGCACCTCTACATCTTGGGCAATATGTTAGGGATGGAAATGCCAGTGTATAGAAAACACAGTTCACCAATAATAAAGATCACAAATAATTCAACATATGCTTCTATAGAGTACATCCATAAGGAAGTATATTTCCACATAAAATAATTCTTGCTTTCTTGTGAAAACGTTTCTAATTTTAAAGATACATAAACAAGTTGCTCCTTCTTCCAAAGGTTATAAACCAAAATGTTGCTTTTGAACAAGCAATGTGCTGTGTGTTCACAATACAACAGGCAGGAACAGGGAAGGAAAACTATAGGCCTTGCCTGCATTACAAAGATAAAACAGATTAACTGGCTGGGAATTTTAAAGTACTAAGAGCTGTTGCTGAATAATTCCATATGTGAAAACTCTTATTTTGGAATAAAAGTGCTTTGTTCCCATTCAGCTTGACCCAGTTTCCAAGTGTATTTAATTACGAAAAGGTTTATGTGTAAGAAAGCCTTTTGTTTGTTCTCCTGATTAAAGCAATAAAATTCAGTATCTAGGGTTTGGGCTTCAAAACACCTTAAACATCTTAAAAAAATGAACAAGCTACGGAACAGAGCCTAGGTATTAAAATTCAATTGTGACATTGTCATTGTTACGTTAACTAAGTGATTTCAAGGTTAAAGGTTTTTTTAAACAGTCTTCAGACAACAAATTGCTTTCTGCTGTCATTCATAGGCTGTGGATGGTTACTCACAGTTCATGACAAAACTGCTCTTTGCAAAATACTAAGTTGTAGAAGTGGTTTTTAAAAATATAAGAAAGGTTTATACAAATGTGTGTCAAAGGGTCAACTGCAATGTCTTCAGGAATCTAGTAAAACCATGGACAAGAACACCTCACTCTTCCCATACTCAGAACTGGCTCAAATCCAGGTGAACAGAATCTGTGTTGCCAAGTGAAGCTGTCAAGCTCAGCACTGTGCCAACCACACACACACAGGTATCGGCTCAGAATGCCAGTGGGGTGAATTTCAGACAACTCTGGCAAACTTGCTACTGCAGACTGTATTTGAATCCTCTCCCATAATGAAGAGGGTGAAACATTACTGTATTTTCTGCTTTATATTGCAAATCACAGAATCACAGAACATTACGGGTTGGAAGTAACCTCAAAAGATCATCCAGTCCAATGTGGAACCTCCTATGTTCCAGCTTATACCCATTGCCCCTTGTCCTATCATTAGATGACACTGAGAAGAGTCTGGCTCCATCCTCCTGACACCCACCCTTCAAATATTTATAGACATTAATGAGGTCAATCCTCAGTCTCCTTTTCTCCAAGCTAAAGAGACCCCAGCTCCCTCAGTCTTTCCTCATAAGGGAGGTGTTCTGCTTCCTACATCTTCATGGCTCTGCACTGCACTCTCTCAAAAAGATCTGTGTCCTGGAACTGAGGGACCCAAAACTGGACACAATATTCCAGATGTGGTCTCACCACCACAGAGTACAGAGGGAGAATCACCCCTCTTCTGATCCATCCCAAGATGCCATTTCCCTTCTTGGCCACAAGGGCACATTGCTGGCTCATGGTCATCCTGCTGTCCACCAGGGTCCCCAGGTCCTTTTCTCTTATGCTGCTCTCCAACAGGTCAGTCCCCAACTTATACTGGTACCTGGGGTACCTAGTCTTGGTCAGATGCAAGACTCTACACTTGCCCTTGTTGTAGTTCATTAAATTTCTCCCTACCCAGCTCTCCAGCCTGTCCAGGTCCCGCTGAATGGCACCACAGCCTGCTGGGGTGTTGGTCACTGGGAGGCCAGCTTTGTGTCATCAGCAAACCTGCTGACAGTACTAATTCCTCATCCAAGTCATTAAAGAATAGACTGAATACCACTAGTCCCAGTATTGACCCCTGGGGGACTCCACTAGATACAGGCCTCCAACTAGACTCTGTTCCATTGACCACTTCTCTCTGGCTTCTATCCTGCAGCCTGTTCACAATCCACTTCACTACTCAATGCACTTTTTAAAAAGAACTATATTGATGTGGGATGTTGACAATCTATCCAATTAACAATTGCTTTCTGAGTCTTTTATTTTCAGCCTTCTATTTCTTCTCAGTATTAATTTGAGCTTATTGAGTGACATTCTCATAAAGTAGATACTTTCTGTTTCAGTTATAGATGAATCTTTTCTTCTGTACTTCTTTCTTCTGTAGTTTTTTTCTTCTTTGCTGGTATCTCCCAAACCTATTGCTGATAAACTTATCTTCAGCTTTTATCCAAGGTACTACCAGGAGCATCCGGTTCTTTGTTTGTAATGTTATTGATCTCCATCAGGAATATGAGGCTTTCAAATATAATGTGTCTTTTGGCCATTTATTGAAAATGCGTACTTTATATAAAATTAGCAAGCAAGCTAATTAACAATTGTTCAAGTGGTGCATCTTAGGCTCACGTCTTGCCCATCTTCAGACACTTCTTAGATCTTGCCTGTCCTGCATGTACATTTTAGGATGGGACGATCTATTTTCTGTAGTTCTCTCCCATTTCATAGAAACTGGAGAAGGTACACTGATGACAAGGTTAGACTGGGCACAGAACTTGTTCAGAGTTCTTCTAAAATATAAATCAACACACTAATGTTCTGCTACTTAAAAATGCTGAGCAGCAATTTTCCTATGCTTTTATCCAGATAAAATGGTATGAGTGTCTACTGAATATTTTCACCGTGATATAAAGAACTGACCCAATCATTCAGGTGAAAGAGCATATATTGAGAAGTTCAACTCATTCCAGCATTCATTGGTCATCTTTAGGATCTGAGGTGATGTACAACAGCTGGTGGGTGGTCTGAAGAAGGCCACTTTTTTGGCCTGCTGGCTGGTTTGCTTTGAAGAATAAACCAAATTCTATTCTGAGGATGAAACTTCATCAGTATTGTCACTATCACGTCAAATATACACACATACCCTCTGGGCAGGCAGGAAGGCAGATCTAGAGAAACCTCCTGGTGCAGATGTCTGTTGGTTCTGCCTAAGACAAGGGATGCTGCTTTGTATTGTCAAAATCTGTTTAGCTGTTGTACATACTGCTGAACTTTTACCTTTATCATATCAACCTTTGATGCATCCTGTATTTTTAAACATGCTTTCTGAATGTACAGCTACCAAGCTGGTATGTGTTGTGGAACTAGTTCTGGTCCCTTTTTAGATATTTTCATCTTATTAGACACACAACACTCAAATCTGTCCCAACTCTAGGTAACAAAAAGCAAATACTGGGTTTAGATTTTCCATGCACTTCAGATGAAGGCAACACTTCAGTTTGAGGACACATACCCATACACATAGATGGAGCCGGATACAGTGTTTTGTCCATATTAAGTAATTTTAAAATGTCATTGTTTTTGATGTATTAATGGCCTTGCATTAACTCCCTTCTCCGTTTATTTATTTTAATAGCCTAGCTACCTACTCCTACTAAAAATCCTATTCAAATCCCATTTTAAAATGGTTTTCAAAATATATTAAAATATAGTTTCTTCTGTGAAATTAACAATTACATCATTTAAATTATATTCCATTGTAGCTGGGTTTTTTATTCTGTTGGCTTTAGATAAATGTATATTAACATGTACAAAATCAAAAAAATAAATGCATCTATTTGGGTAAGATGTATCCATTCCCATACAGGACTGAGGAAAGTGGGGATAACAATACACTTTCTTAACTGGTATCAGTGAAGAACATCCTTCCAAATCCTATGGCTTCAGAAAGCCAGACATAGTGCTCATGTAAAAATAATTCAGAGGAGATTTCTGTTTGGACCGTGAAAATGACACTTCCCATAAATTCTTTACGCACTGTTGCACCAGGATTGAGTTAAAGCCAAACAAGCATCTGACTGTTGCTCTGAATATCAGCTGATTGACTGCTGTTATAAACCATTTAATGGGGCTCATATTCAAGAGATAGCTGAAAGACGGACTATCTCATTTCAGCATTCTGAGATGTCACTAACAAGTTAAAGAAGAGGGATTTAAACAAATATTGAATAAACAAATATTGATATTCTATGGCTAGATGAGTCAATATCTAATAAATATACTACTAAGCAGCTTTTATATATAATGGGTTATTCACCAAATTCCTTAATCAGATGTGTATTTCAAAATATTCAGAAGTGTATTAGTTAACAGTGGTGCTTCTGTTTTACTCAGATTAAAAATATTACACATTAAAGAATCTTGTAATTTGTTTTTCTCTAAGTATGTGGATTCACATAAATAGTATTTTAATTACAAACATGTAGAGAAGACATTAAGTATATAGTTATATACAGAGACATAACTACAAGATATGCTTAACACTGGTAATAAATATGATCTTTAGATTGACTGATAGATAGATGAATAGATATGTATAAATATATCTCACTCTGATTTTGATTAGTCTGGGTTTTACATAGTGTTGTCCCTAATTTAAACAGATATCCTGACTTTTTTCCTCCGTACTGTTTTTGATGTGTTTCGTAACAATCTACATTAGCTAAATAAAGGTGGCCAAAAGGCAAACAAAACCATGAACAGCAATTAGTGTGCAAAGTGCCTGACATGTTCAAAGCATAAGTATTTAATCATCAGTCCTCAAACAGTCCTCAGGACCTTCCACCAATGCTTCCACTGAAGGTGTTTCTATTCAGCTAGTTCGGATGGCAATCTTGAAAGATTTCCCTGATGCTGATTTTGTTTTTTCTGTTTATTAACAGACATGTGGAAAATGTTGCTGGGTATATGAGAACATTTATCATAGTCTTTAAGTATTTTATTGTTAAAGATCTTGTAAAAGACTTTTTCACATTTATTCTGGTTTTTAGAGGATCCATACAAGAACAGATGTTCTCCCTTAGGTAGGTCAAAGTTAAGACCTTGCTTTACTACAATTTATTAAGACTGTGCATATTATTGTTGAGATGGACCTATTGCTCACTCATAAGACTTTTTCTGAATTTCTATTTATTAAGATTAAAGACAAAATTAAGCCTTCATAGGAATGCTTAGTATGAATTTCAGTATCCCATTTCCAACAAGACAACATTCAACCTTGGACTTGACCACAGAAAAAACCAACCCATAATTCCCCAAAGCATTAAAGCCAAGATATACCAGTATAAGAAAATAAACATTAACTGACCTCCAAAGACCATGACCTGATCTACAAATCTGTCTTTTGACACTTACCTCTAACATGATATGTATACGGAATCAGCATAATTAGGACAGTTTAAAAAAAGCAATTAATACAAACAACTGCAACTTGCTATGTTACCACTTGACCATCTTCCTATGTCATTGAATTTCTTACATATCTACAGGTGTAGGAACGGTATTTTTAAAGATATTCCCAACACATCACACTCTACATTCCTAGATTCAAAGGGGTGACTGCATTTAAGAAAAAATCCTCAACATTCCCTAGTTATTCCACTTAAGAGTATTTCAATTCATGCTCTTCTGTTCAGATAAAGCTGGAGGACATGATCTAGGCATGGAATCTGCACAATTCTATGTTTAAAGACATTTATTATGAAATCTGTTGTACCACTGAAATTCTCTGTAAATGAACACAGCCCAAGTAAGGTCACATCTCTGCCAAAACAGAGACCTTTCACTTAGCTTTAGTCATCTATAATTACATGTTATCATAGTCACACAGCCTGTCTTTACAGTCAACACAATGATGAGCAGCTCCGAAGAGTGATGGAGATGCATCTCACCTTAAACACTCTTTTTAGGATGAGAACTAGATTCTGGGGACATATAGTTAAATTTTAGCTGTCAGCAAGAAGCACGGCAGTGTTCCTGGAGAACCAGGGTTGAAGGAGACTTCTGTCAGACTCCCAGGATATTATTACAAGAGAAGCCTGACATACAGTCCAGAAAAATCTGCTTTTCAGCCACATAACACAACTGAAATACAAAAAAAATGAAGATGTACTTACCAAAAAAAATAGAAGACTCACAGTAGTAGTAACCATTCGGTTGCTTTTTTTTCAACATGGAGCAAAGATCCAGACGGTGCAGAACTTCATCTCCAAAATAATGGCTCTTAAAATCTTCATAAAGGCTTGAGTCAATTTTTTTCACCTTTAAATAGCAACATAAAATTCAAATAGGCTTTCCACTAGAAGGTTGAATTTTCATTTTTATTTCCTGTAGTCTTTCCATTTTGTTAATCTCTAAAACAATGACATCTAGTGGTGGATTATTTTAATTTTGAGCACGTAATCACTGTGGAAGACAAAATCTATTCCAGCCTCATTGCCATTTAATATTCTATGGTTAGATGAGTCCTTACATACCAAAGTTATTTTGAAATGAAATCATCATTCTTTTGCTTTTTGCTTGGCAGTTCTTTGAAATACATTTAGACATCAGTCAGTAATAAAAAGACCTTTTCAGCCAGAAGAACGCTTGTCAAAACATGAAGCTGTGAGTACTCATGCAAAAAATGAGGAAAAAGATCAAAATCACCATCTCACGGTCCAGAAAAAAACACCCTTTACTGGGATGTTGCTTGTCAAAACCAGACTGGTGAGAAGTGAATCGAATGCTTGGCAATTTGAGTTGTGCTGGTGATGCACTGCTGGAAGATGATTGGAAACGCAGCCATGGTAAAAACCTGATGTTCTTAGTAACCTGGAGCAATTTTGAAGCATCTGGTGCTGGAAGAAGGAAGGAAACTACTTGCTTCCTGAGGAAGCATTGTGAGGAAGGCAGTTGTGTGAGGTGAGGCTTGCTCACCAGCAAGGAGACAACATTTGTTTGCCCTGTCACAGCATTTGGTGGCCCTGTCATATCTTGTTAACTTGCAGTATTGGGGCGGCGAAGGCGCCGGCTACTGTCCAACAGCCCTGCTGTGTGTTGCCAGCCGGGCAGCCTCTGGCCCACGGTGGTCACAGGGGCGGCAAACTCACGATGGCGGCAGGCCTTAATGGGGGCAGCCACCTGCGGACGGCGGGATGCGGGGCTCCCGGGCTTTCTTACGGTCACCGCCTCTCTCTTCCCCTCAGCTCCACTGAGGTAGGAGCCGCTCCAGGGGCCGGGTCTGACGGGAGGAGCCCCGAGGCGAAGGGAGCTCCCTGAGGCGGGTGACTGGAAAGCGGCGACTCGGCGGAATTTGGCGCCACAGTGAGGCGGCGGCGGGAAGCGCCGGGAGCGGCAAGTACCTACCCGGAGAGGGGAAAGGGGCGATTTGTGGGGGAAACTAGTCCGGCCGATCCCAGCACCGGTGCTCTACTGGCCTAGAACCGGTACGATGCAGTGGTGTTACGTAAATAACCCCAAAATCATGGCGGTGGTCAGTGCACAGGGTGTCTCCGAGGGAGGGAGATTACTGTACTCTGGAGTCTTGGGGCAAACCCACGTCCTTACAAGGCATATAAATAAAAACTGTAAAACTATTCTGACATTGCTCAGGTACACCTTGCCTGGAAGCTAGCTGGTGGCTGTAATTATTTATTGGCACCATCTTTCCCTTGCCCAGGTGCCATCCGTGTTTAACTCCTGGGAGCATCCCCTTTTCTCCAGGGTTGGAAGAACAAGTGTTAATGTTAACCTCCTCCTGACAGATTCAGCTGCTTCGCAGAACTTTTGGGATGAGTAGTCAACAGAAGTATCTTTCCCCAACAGAATGAGTGCCACATCATCCATGGGCTGTGCCTTGCCACCAGCACCCGAGCCTGAACAAGAGGACCAAGAGAGCTCTGAAGCACACATGTCTGTCTTGTGCTATGCGGGACAGCTTGCTATTACTTACTATGATACAGAAGATTGCTCAGTGTACTTAATGCCTGATGTACCTGATAATGAAGACCTCAAGCTCCTTCATAAAGTGATTCAGGAAGTTCACCCTCGCACCATAGTGACCAGTGCGAAACAGGACCAGAATATTGCCAATTTCCTGATCAACCTAACAGCAACCAGTGGTGAGAAAGGTATAGGAAAACCAGAAATTGTCCTGTTTCCTCACATAGATTTTGGCCTAGAAGTCAGCAAGCAACGCATCCTGTCTAGGCAGTTCCCATTTATTCCCTCTCATATGACTGCAACGGAGAAAATTCTCTACTTATCTTCAGTTATCCCTTTTGAGAGCCCGCTCCTGATCCGAGCCCTAGGGGGGCTTATTAAGTTCCTAGACAGGAGAAGGGTTGGAGTTGAACTTGAAGAAAGTGCTATTGCAGTTCCTATTTTGGCCTTTAAAAAGTTTATGTTGTCAGATACTGTGAATATGGACCAAGATGTTTACAGTGTCCTGCAGATATTTAAAAGTGATACCCATCCTTCTGTGTACAAGCTGTCCAGTGGATTAAAAGAAGGATTCAGTTTATATGGAATTTTAAACCGTTGCAAGTGCAAATGGGGAGGAAAGCTGCTGAGGCTGTGGCTCACACGACCAACTCAGAACCTGACAGAGCTGAACAAACGGCTAGATGTTATCCACTTCTTCCTGCTGGCTCAGAACCATGAAACAGTCCTCACTCTTCAACGTTCCCTCAAAAATATTAAAAATGTGCCTCTTATTCTAAAAAGAATGACTCTCTCCCACACGAAAGTTACTGACTGGCAAGCACTGTATAAGACAGTGCACAGTGCACTGTGCCTCAGAGATACATGTCGTTCCCTGCCCAATGCTATTGAGCTCTTCCAGACTATTTCACGTGTCTTCACTGATGACCTACGCTACATTGGTAGTCTAATCAGCAAAGTGGTGGACTTTGAAGGCAGCATCTCAGAGAACCACTTCACTGTTCGACCAAATGTGGACCCCACCATCGATGAGAAGAAACGAAAGCTGATGGGACTGTCAGACTTACTTACTGAAGTGGCAAAAAAAGAACTGGAGACCTTGGACAATCATATTCCCTCCTGTTGTGTCATCTATATTCCTGTGATTGGATTCCTTCTCTCCATTCCACGGCTACCAACTATGGTGGATAAAGATGACTTTGAAATTGAAGGCTTGGACTTCATGTTCTTGTCAGAGGATAAGCTACACTACAGAAGTGCTAGGACTAAGGAACTAGACAGCCTGTTGGGTGATCTGCACTGTGAGATCCGAGACCAGGAAACACTAATTATGCACCAGCTGCAGACAAAGATATTGGAGAAGTCTGAAGTGCTTAACAATGTGATTGAGTATACTGCACACCTAGATGTGCTGCTGGCTCTGGCAGAGATGGCCCGGGAGAATGCCTATTGCCGGCCACGATTTACCCACCAGCATGGCTTCCACATCAAGGATGGAAGACATCCACTCATGGAACTATGTGCGAAGACTTTTGTTGCCAATCCTGTGAATAGCGGTGAGGCTACCAGACGAATAAAGATCATCACAGGGCCCAACTCATCTGGAAAGAGTGTCTACTTAAAGCAAGTAGGCCTTACAGTATTCATGGCTCTAAACGGCAGTTATGTCCCTGCAGCAGAGGCAGAGATTGGAGTAATTGATGGAATTTACACAAGAATCCACAGTAGGGAATCAGTTTCTATAGGGCTCTCCACTTTCATGATTGATCTTAACCAAGTTGCTAAGGCAGTAAACAATGCCACAGAGAGGTCTTTGGTACTTATGGATGAGTTTGGTAAAGGGACCAACACACAGGATGGTCTGGCCCTTCTGGCTGCTGTCCTGAGGTACTGGATCAGGCAAGGAGCACAGTGTCCACAGGTCTTTGTTTCCACTAATTTCCACAGTTTAATGCAGCTAGAACTCCTGCCTGACACACCTCTTCTGGAGTACCTGACCATGGAGACCCACCAAGATGGAGAAGAGTTGATATTTTTCTATCAGATCAAACCAGGCATGTCAACTGTTAGTCATGCAGCCAACATTGCTGCATTAGCAGGAATGCCAGCTGAAATTACTGAAAGAGGAGTGGAAGTGTCAGAGCTGATTCGCAATGGCAAAGCTATCAAACGTACCTATCTCCCTTCAAAAGGCAATCGGATGGAGAAATGCAAGTCTATTGTGGAAAAGTTTCTCTGCCTAGACCTTGATGATCCCCACTTGGACTTAGAGGAGTTCATGCGTAAAGAGGTGCTGCCTTCCGCAGCCTCAGTTCTGTAACTGAGGGCTATGAAAAAGCATAGATGACACCATATCTGACATGTTCAGCAGTAAAGCTGGATAATTCAAAGAGTGATCACTATGACTAACATCTCACACTACATTTAGCCTGAAACAAACTGTCCATAGCAATGTCCTTTCTTCATGTTTAAAGCAAGTACTTCAGCTACGTATCTCTGCAATACAGTGTCTGATTGAAAGCAGGAAGACTGAAAGAAGAAAACTTAAAAACCTCTTCCAGCTGTTGGGTCACCCAGTTTGTGCTTTTTCTGCCCCAGTTGTTAGATCTCCAGATTTTGAAAGAACACAAAATATTTCTGTTGATGTTGTAAGGCTGCAAAAGCAAAGTGTTTCCTGTTTTGCATTGTGCCACAGTGATTGTATCAGCCATTTTAGGATCCAGCATCAAAAGATCCCAAGTAAGTATGTGCTTCAGACTCCTCTATCAGCAATATCCACTGTCGCAATACAAACCACTGACGTAGAGGCTGATAAATGGGAATACAGAAGGATTTCATGAGCTCTGTGGCTTTTTTTTATTCCAGCATTTCTGTCTGAAATGCCAGAGATCCCAGGAGTTATTATAAAAACAATGCAGGAGTTCAGAAGCAGTAGGGACTGATAATCAGGAGAAATGCTGTGGGTTTCCTGAGCATCATTCTTTTCTCATAAACGTACTATATGGCACAGCTATGTATCTCTGCCATATGGGGATAAATAAAAGCAAAGTTGCAAATCTAGGAAGCTCAAAACTATGCTAGGGATGCAAATTAGAAATTCTCATTTAGTATCTTGACTATAGAGTAAAACTTAACATTATAGGAATAATATCAGAAGGGGAGGGTTCCCTTTCACTTCTCTTGTCATGCAGAGGGTCTTTACTGAATTATTTTTTTTTTATGTGTGCACATGCAACAAAAATTCCTTAACAAATTAATGAAGTGGGAGACACGCTGTGTAAGTACTACAGAAGTAATGTGAGACATGTCTGAGATTCCTTATCTAAATGAGACAAAAGAGACATTCAATAGCTCTTATCTGGTGGCAGGGAGTTTGGACTAGAAGATGATCTTTCGAGGTCCCTTCCGATCCCTAATGATTCTATGACTATATGATCTGACTACCAACCCTTGCTGTAACTGCTTACAGTATGGCAAATACAAGACATTGGCAGATATACCACATCTCTCTTCAGCTCTGTTTGATTTCAAGAAGTCAAAAATATTTAATCTTACATAAACTGAGAAAATGTACATGAAAAAAAGCTATTTGCTTCATAATTATCAGAATTAAACCTCTTATTGGGTGTATCTAGCTGGAGACAGCAAAACAATGAATGTACATGCACAGCAAAATATGTTTCTCACGCAATCGTCATCCACTCTCTCCCTTCTTGTTTTTCATACTGTGGTAGGAGCTGAAAATGCAATTAGTCATCATGTTAAAATCCACTACAAGGCAGTTATTCCTTTTATGTTTTCTGGGTTTATTAGTTACTTTCATTAAATGCACAGAGCTGTCTCACTATATGCACAGACACAATGGCACACAAAATGAAAGTAAAGACTGTTCCTTTTGCCTGACAGTGGATTGACATGTCTCTTCTGCCCAGTAGCAAGCAATAAGAGAAGAGGAAGCAGCCTCCAGTTGCTCCAGGGGAAATTTAGGTTGGACATGAGGAACAGTTGCACCCTAAAAGGGTTGTCAAGGTATGGCCCAGGCTTCCCAGGGCAGTGGTGGAGTCTCCATCCCTGCAGGGCTTGAACAGCCATGGAGATATGGTACAAGGGACATGGGTTAGTGGTGATCTGACAGTGCTGGGTGAACAGGTGGTCCTTAAAGTTCACTTCCAACCAAAAAGATTCGTAATTCTATGATTTTATGATAAAAATCTACATGTTTTTAATACTAGTATCTTTCTATACAGTGAATCTTTACTTAAGATATCTTCATTTATTTTACTTGCCTTATCCAGCACTATGGAGGATTAAGGAAGATGATTTGGAGTGACACTGACCTGGTTCTGTCAGCAGTACTGAGTATCAGAACACAGAATAGCTCATGCAGGCGAGGTAAGTCAACTTGAAACAACCAACCAAAACCCAGAATGGCAACACCTCACCCTTACTGTCTCAGATGCTTTAACCAAATTGTTACAAGACTGAACAGCTGATTCTCTAGAAAAGCTGTGGATTTTTTAAAATGGGTGATTAAAAAGAACAATTGTTAATACAAGCAAAAGCTTATGTGACCTTATAAATGTAACAGCTTTGATATACCAGTTGAAGCCTGTGGACAAGTCCTTGCTTCCCTACTTTCAGAGCAAGTATGTGCACCCTTGAATTTTCTCACTGCTGCCTTCCAATTGACTCCACACTATTACTTAATTACAATGGGCACTTCAGTGTTTTTTTAAGTTACTTCTAATGTAACTTTAAAGTCTCTATTTGGAAATGTACCTTACATTAAATAATACTGCTGTTAAATTAGTACTGATTTTAAAAAATAGATATAGAAGCAATACTAGTGTATTGTCACAGTTATATAACCTACTTTTATATATATATATAGTCTATTTTTCTCACCTGCTTACGTAGCTGTGTTGATTTTGACAACTTCATGAAGGTCAGATGTGGTTTAAAAGCTCTTTCTTCTCCTGCCATGATGCCCTTTTCTTGAAATATCCTCCTCATAGTCTCTGGATGGGGTGAGAAAAATGTAGAGACACAAAGATCCTACATGACAGAATGCTTAAAAATGTGCTTTCAACTGTAGTATGAATCACAGTTGCTCCAATATAGAAGAAACAAGATGGTGAGTATGAAAAGGTAGAGAGGTTTCCAGTACCTTTCCAAGGTACCTGTGATTTTATGTGAAATAAGTATTTTATTTGAAGTTAATATGGGTCACATATTTGGCTTTACCAAAATAATGCTAATTAGAAAGGTGTCTGTGCTTTTGCTGTCAAAATGGAAACTTGACATTGGAAGTGTTCAGAAGTTACTGAAGTTTTGAAAACTTGAGGAAAACTTATCATGCAATAGATTAGTCTCTCTTCAAAAACACTGCTCTGTGGTGAGTTTTGTTATCTGCATTTGGCAAAGTGAACTGCTAAAATCTTTGAACTAAAATCAAACCAGAGGAAAATAAAAAGAATCAATCCTATCACATTAGTTCAATCAACTCTTACACTAATAATGTATTTGCATTTCAGAAGGGTTTTTTTTCTTCCTTGATAGTTCATCTGTTACAGAAAGATCCAGCACTTTATTCTCCCAGCTGGAAAAAAATGCATTCCACTGTGAACAGCAGAGCTGCCTGAAAAAAAATATCAAGGCACAAAGAAGAGGAATACAGGCATGTAATACTGGCTACCTTAAGTCTGCCAGCTCATCCTCCTCATTCAAGAATCCTTCCTCACTTGTATCACATTGTATTTTCAGGAGTAATTATTCCAGTGACCTCCTCTGAAAGCATACTTAAGGAGAGATTTCACACCTTTCTGCATTACTTTGCCACAGCAAAGTTATAGAAGTAGCTCAGAGGATTCACTTGGATCCTGGAGACTGAAATTCACTTCTGTTTCTCTGCTATATTATAATTTATAACCGTAGGTCTTACCACAATCTACACCAAAGTTTGGATTTTGAAAGAAGCCAATGAAATCAGAGACCCAAAGACCATCTCTTAAACAGGCCCTCTCAAAAATTCCCCTTTCAGCTGATATATAAGTTGCCTAACCTTTTATTCAACTCACAGGATGCTGAAAGCACAAACAAATTAAAACTTGTGAAGCCTTTACACATATGTAATATGAGTTAAATTACTATGGCAGATGCTGAAAATAACGCACCGCAATGGTTGAGGTGGGAAGGAACCTCTAGAGGTCATGTGGTTCAAACGCCTTCCTTAAGCCACCTAGTGCCAGGTTGCCCAGGCCTCTGTCTGGATGGGTTTTCCCTATCTCCAAGGATTTTCTCTCCACTCAGAGACTATAAATACAATGCTCCTTCAAGCTGAGATATGAACATTCAAATTAAGTCATTTAGTTATGGCGTGTATGTAATTTCCATGCATCCAACAGCTTGCTTGTCTTTTAATGTCCATGAGCTAATAAAGTGAAATTAACTATAACAAATCCATTTTCTACTTCTGGTTTGGGGACCCACTGGCTTTGAAGTTCCAGCAAAGGAATACGCTTATCAAAACTGGGTTTACGTCACTCTGTGATACTCTGACTCAGTTGCATCTTACACCAAGCAATGTCTTCTTTCGCTCCCTGCAATTAAGATCTGTGCTGGTGAAAATCTGCACCTCTAAGGGTGTTCCCACCTTTAACTCCAGTATGAGCTTAGCATCAGACCAGTGGTTTGCCAATGTGCATCTAATTACAGGACTTAAAACACAGTAAAAAAGACCAAAAAACAAAGGGAAATGTTTTCCTGGGAGAACAGGAAGGTTAAAAGATTATGTAATGCTATTAATATCCACACAACTAGCAGCTACAAGATGTTTTAAAGAAGTGGGGAAGGAAGCATAGATATGTGGGCAAGAGAACATTCCAGGCTTATGGGACAGCATGAAAATGGATTTGAAGACTGAGTGAATACATAAAGGTTAAAGCTTATGATGGGGATTGCCCAGCTGAAAGAAACTAGCCAAGAATCGTAGACAGATGATGCCCATGAGTCTTAACAAAAGATCTGCCATCTTCCCCCCAGGCATCAACATTACTAGCAAGACTGAGAAATCAAACGAGATCTGTGCTTTCCCTTACTAGTCTCAGGCCGTCCAAAGTTTTAGCTTCAAAGTATATCCAAGCAAAGTTAAGGCTCAGTGGCTTCCTGGAACAAGTTTTTGGACAGCTTTCAGACTGTCTTTCATGCAAATTGAAGTACTCAGCAATAGCATTTTGTACCTTATTTTTATAATGTCAAAATTACTGAATATCATCTGACTCTCTTACAGTGGGCACAGCTGAATCCATGAGACAACTGTTTCCTCATAATTAGTCTTGAAATGTGATCTATGAAACTCACTCAGAACCAGGATATGCTGGAAAGGCTCAAAAATTCAACAGCTAGATCAATGCAGAAGGATTCAGAGAAACATTGCATATTCTATATCACAAATGGTCATGTTCTTTTCCAAGTTTTCATTAGATATGGAAAGCTGTTATGTATGTACATTTCCTTCCAGTCTATTAATTTCTCCTTGTCTCTAACCATGTTTCCCCAATGAAAATGTTTAGAATTTAGACACAGTATTCTGTTTCTTTATTGAATTTTTTTTTTACTCCACTCTGAGCTGAAGAAAGGCTAAGTGTAGATAACTTACAGTTATGACTATAATGTGAAAATGTTTAAGTCCATAGTAGTATTTTAAGACTATTCTGTTGGCTGTCAACTGAAGTTTGAGGTTTACAAAGAAGCTCTTTTGGTCATCCTTCCTTTCCTAATAGCACTGAGAGGAATGCAATTGCAAAGCCCCACAAGACCTAATTTCCAAGCCAATGAAGAAGTCAAAGTCACCCATCTCAGATGCTGACCTCAAATATGTCACCAGAGGTGAGCACCATGAATTTAAATAAATTACTGTACATATTGTGGCCTGGTGCTCCACTGGGCACCAAACTCTGCCATCCTACCACTAAGACCATTATGAAGGATAGTATGAACCTGAAGGTTAGTCATTACCTCATGTGCTGGTGATTTTTATCTCCAGGATGTAAGAAGAGAAAGGAAAAGGAAGAGGCTAATTTTTTCCTCCCCATTTCTCTGCAAATAGTCAGTTTTACACTGACTATTTGCAGAGAAATGGGGAGGAAAAAGCCACAGAACAGCAGAGCCAAAAGGAAGCTTTTGGCTCTGCTGTTCTGTGGCTGTGACAAAAGCACAAAAAAGACACTGTCTTTTTTAGCATTAAGGAATAAATGTGCAGATCACTAACAGGTTATTGTAGAGGAATGAAGGCAATGAATATAGGGAACAGCATATCCAGTTTCAATAAAGATTAAATGTTCTGCTCAGTGGCCTTTAAGCAGATCACAGGGATGTTAACAAAAACATCTCATAATAAGCAATCAAGAAGAAATTAAATGGCAGACTCAGAGCCAGGCATGCACGTGGTTAGTTTGGTTTATATATTTTTCCTACACAACTACAGTGAGAATATAACCCATCATAAACATTCAAGTGTAAACACAAAATACTAAGACAAACTGAACATGTTTCAATCTCCCTCCTAATTGAGTAAATTCCTTGCAACTACTTAAAACTTTGCCTTCAGTCTCATCTGACTACAGGACAGCAAATTACAGATTTCCTGGTCTGTATCTGTAAACGTCAAAATCCTCCCACAAGATTTACCTTCTCCTTGCCCTACAAACACATCCTGCTGTAAAGCCAGGCCCCTGTCCCAGTCTAATTTACTTTAGCCTCTTCTACTTGTTTTGTGGTGCACAAAGAAGGTGAGCTCAGAGGTCTGGCAGTCTCAGGAAGAGGTTACATCCAGAAAACTTTGTAGTATCAAAAGGCATGAACAACATTTTGGTCTATCGGAATCAGCCCTTTGCCTACACAAGCACTACAAGCAGGTGTGTCTTGTAATGGAATAATAGAAGAATTGCTGGGGTGTTTTTCTGGTGGTTGTATTCACCATGTAATACAGCATATACATATATTTGCTGACAGATAATTCTGTCTGTGAGACAGCAAAGCTCTTACACCTTCAACTTCAGAGAATGCTTTTGCTGTGGATAAGTGTCTACACAGACCAGCAAAGTTCTGCTACAGACGTTAGTAAGAATTGAAAGTAATAGCACGTGGACTAGGAAAAAAAACATCTAACGTGTCACAGCAGTACAGTTTCAGTGCAGCTGTTATGAACTTGGACTGGCAGCTTCTGTACAAATCAACTTGTTTTAATGGAAAATTACAGGAGTTCTGAGTTCTCCACTTTTGTATCATGTGAAATGATTTAAGAATAACTGTCAAGAGGCAAACTTCATTCATCTTAGCTTCAGCCACCTGGAACTAAAGTGAACTAAATTAACTGAATTAAACTATTTCTCTAGGCTCTCTGAAGGCAAGGCAGTGCAACTCACTCTCAGAGTTTCTAAATGTGTGGGTTTATAATGTGCACCATAAACCACCAGCCTTGCCACCAAATTGCTCTTCTACAGCCCCATGCCTGCTGCTGGGCTGGCAGTCATGTATCTACACAGGAAACTGCATTGGCAAACTGAAGATGTTCCAGAAGAGCTAGGTAAAGGTAAAAATGTTCATTTAACCACAGCTGAATTCACCATGTGGCTGCACAAATCCCCAGCACATCAAAAATGCTGTGGTAGAGGGGCAATGCCATCTTATACTTGAGAAAAGCTGTAAAGTACCTTGAGAAGAAAATGGATGGTGTGACTCCCTTTCCATTTCCTTCTCTCTAATATGGACTGTTAGAAAAATCAATTTAATGAGATTAGACTTACAGAAACCTAAAGTTAAAGGAAATGAATGGTTAGGCGGACTACATGTCTGTCTAGTGCTGTCACAACTGCATCAAAATAATTAACCCAACAATTCAACATTCCTTAAAGACAAAGGACCAAAAGCAAATTAAATAGTTATCTACCTAAACAGCAGACGCTTTTTTGTTCATGAAATACAAGCTCCCCCTCATGGTCAGACAGTAACATGCAACACTCATCCATAAAACCACAATCTACAAATACTGCAAGTAAATAACAGGATTCATTTGCTCACTTCTATCAAAAAGCATTTGCAATATAATTATCAAAATTAAAATCAAACAGTTGATTAAAAATTCCAAATTTACATAGTGCTTCAAATATTCTGCAGTGTAGTAAAGCACAGGAAATTAAGAGCTTTTTTAAAACCATAGAATGGTTTAGGTTGGAAGGGACCTTGGAGATCATCTAGTCCCAACCCCCCTGCAATGGGCAGGGACACTTCTCACCGCACCAGGTTGCCCACAGCCCAGTCCAACCTGGCCTTGAATGCTTCCACATCCATCCATAACCTCCATGGGCAACCTGTTCCAGTGCCTCAGCACCCTCATAGTAAGGAATTTCTTCCTCAGATTTAATCTAAATCTCCCATCTTTTAGTTTGAAACCATCCCCCTTGTCCTATCACTAGATGCCTTCATGAACAAACCACTCAAAGTGTATATGTCACTTTTAGCTAAGGTTTTCTAAAAAGACTTGAACAAACAGTGATTAAAATATTCAAACTTCTGTACTAACAAAGCATTATTGGATTGTTGGGAAAGCACTGGCAAATTACAACACAGGATCTCTACTAGCTCTGCTCTTCCTCAACTTTTGTCTCTGGTGAACTTCCATTTACATTGATATTAGCAGACATAGAATAGTTTAGGTTGGAAGGGACCTTGGAGATCATCCAGTCCCAACCTCACTGCAGTGGGCAGGAACACCTCTCACTAAAACTCTCTGATGCACTTACCATTATAATTTTAACACATGGCCTATTCTGAATGAGTATGGGAAATGTATTATAGAAAATAAATAGGCACATTTATGTGAATACAATTATTTACATCAGAAGATCTATGTGCTGTGTCAAATGCAGCCCAGAAAATCCTACACCCTATTGTCCCTGAAATGCAGTAGGATGTTTGGCCTTTAGTTTGCTGATGTTTTGTGAAAACTGCATGCAAATTAAACTGTGTTGCAATTAGCTCAGTGAGTGACCTCTTATGTTAAAGAAATTATAGATGTGGTATGCTTGGGGAAGCAGGGAGAGTCCTTGTTTACCTCTGAAGATTCCTTTTTTTAACAGTATTTCATATTCCAGACTGCACTGCCCTGAAGGACATCTTTGTCATAAGAAATTACCTACTTTTACTCAGTTACCTCTATTAAATTCTTTGCAATTTAACCTACTGAAGACTTACACAGAAACTATTTAGTGTATTAAGTAAAGAATGCTCACCAGTGACTATCAGTAGTTACTTACAATGAAAACATAGGTCTAATTGTTTGCTTTGACTGGCCTATGAGTTTGTCTACTAGAAAGGCCTGTCAGACTGCAACCAAAGGTCAGGATCTGATCTCATCTTTACCCATCTCATTCTGATCAAAATGTGGTTCCCACATCTAAGCTGTGCAGAAAATGCCTTGCAACAAGCATTGTTATTTCCCATGGTGAAGACACTTGTCTCATCATGTCTAGCAACTTCAATCATTTATAAGTTCATAAACTTTTCAACATCAGAAGTTACTGTCTCTAACAGAAACCATTCATCTGCTTTCACAAGAGGTACTGGAAGGGACCACAGCTTACAAATTATCTCACTGCTTACAGAATACGCTCATACAAGACTCTTGACACCTTGAAAGAAAATTGAAAAACAAACTTAAAGAAGAGGATGAGAAAGCATATTGGTAGCTTTAATCTTTGAAATAACTATCGGCTTATTTGACAATTGAAGCTTCTCTGGGATTGTAAGGATCTTTTCATTTCTGCTGTACTGAATATTAGACATACTCCCCTATCAAGTGCTGCCTGAAATGCTAAAGCATTGCCCAATAACAGCACAAGCAATGTGGTAAGTGGAAAAGCTTTCAGTCTTCTATTCATTCCTTCTTTAAAACCTAAGTTTAAAAATACTTAACATATTCTAAAGGCACTTCAGAAATGAACTGTTAGAGAAAGTGCTAGAGAAAGACTTCTTCCAATTTTGCTCTCAAAATGTAGCGTGACAGCAGCATTTCCTGCTCTGCAAAATGTCCTATATGGTTTATTGCACTATTGAAAATGATGTGACCTCACATTCCTCTGAACACAAAAGATAATTCATCAATACTGAAAAAGTCTCTGATTCCTTCCAAGGAATAGCTGGAATTGCCGGGATAGTTTTAAAGGACACCAGTGAATTACAAGCAGTACTGTTCTCTGAGAATTTGTATTTAATATCCATAATCAACATAGTTTAATTATAAAATCATAGACAGATTTAAAAATCCATTCTATCTTGCTTTGTTCTAGGTACTGACTGCTCCTTATTTAAACTTTAAGTCCTAATGACTTATCGAACTGTATCTTTGGATGCGTTTATCTGACTAGAAAAAGCAGCTGCCCTGTCTCCAGTATTGGGATAGGACTGAGAGTTTTGCCCTTGAAGTGAACATGTGGGTGCATATACACAGTACCATGCACTTGCTGCATCTTTCAGTAACTTCCTCGAAGGCAGTTAACACTGAACAAGCCACAGACTGCTCCAAAAATAATTTCAGACTAAAGCAGCATAGAAATCAAACTTTATTACTCTGACAGATGAGTCATGTCCTTCCTCTGAATTCTCTTTATTCTTTATTCTCCATCCCTGGAAAAATGATGGAGCGGCTCCTGCTGGAGGGCATCTCAAGGCACTTGGAAGAGAAGAAGGTTATCA
>JAOXOE010000256.1:38529345-38566439 GCA_028565055.1 Phoeniculus purpureus
GAGAAGGAGACTCCACAACCCCCCTGGGCAGCCCCTTCCAGTGCTCCGTCACCCTCACTGGGAAGAAGCTCCTTCTGATATTTACAAAGAACCTCCTATGTTCCAGGTTACACCCATTGCCCCTTGCGCTATCACTAGATGACACTGAGCAGAGCCTGGCTCCATCCTCCTGACACCCACCCTTCACATATTTACAGACACTAATGAGGTCACCCCTGAGTCTCCTCCAAGCTCAGGAGACCCAGCTCCCTCAGTCTTTCCTCATAAGGGAGGTGTTCCAGTTCCTTCATCATCCTCATTGCTCTATGCTGGACTCATCACAGAGAACAGATATCAGCCAACATCTGCCCCTGGTGATGCAGCAGCTCCCATTTCAAAGCTCTGGTGAGGCACAGTGGCTTGAGAGCTACTGCCTGCCTGGACGTGAGAAACAAGCCAAGAGACATAACTCCGTGCAGTTACAAGGGACATCAGGAACCCCACAGCACCACTGTTTCAGATGCAGGAGAGGCATATGATTCTTCCTTGGTGTCAAGCAGCAGCTCTCACGTCCCATTTTCAACTCTGCAGGACAGAAACTTTAAATAGCTACTGCCATGTTAGGAAAACCAAAGAAACAGCAATAGCACATTGCCTATTGGAGCATATTAACATGCCCCGTGGTGTTCTCATTATGTCTGTTAAACATTTACCCAAGATACTGAAATAAATGGTTTTTTCATTCATGGCCACCCCTCCAGCCTTTCTGTTACTTCCCGCCCCTCCTACCAGCACAAGAACCAAAGTGGTTCAACAGTCCAACAGCCAAACAGTGACAGCAACTGCCTACGCTCACATGAAATGGAGCTTCTGTAATGCTTTTAGCTTAACATGTTAATGCACACAACAAAAGCAAAGCTTTTTGCTTGGCTTTTCTCTGATCCATGTGGTCCTGTGCTTTAAAATCGTTTTTGAGAGGCTAAGGTGTCCTTTCAATTATTCTTTCAATGGGTAAGTAAATAAACAGATTTGAATACTGATCATTTTCCAGCACTGTGATTCTGAATTCAAAGAAACTACTATTTTAAAGATGACTGGATTAAAGTGAATAACTGTAAAACCTGGGCATGTCAGTAAAGCATCTCAGCTCTGTTTCATCCTTTGTCTCCATTTCAGGCAACAGAAGGGAGATCCATAACTTACACTATTAGGATCTGGCACTGTGTGGATCAATAAAGACCACACAACCTTATTCCACGCTTCAGTCCAAAGCTTTAACTATTTACTAGACAGCTTGTAATTTCAGCAAGGAAAGAGAGAGAGCCTGCAGGTGCTGAAATAACACACCGTGAAAGCAGAACTCCGTTGTGTTGCAATGGAGTTAAAATCAGGCTTCTCTGGTATTGCAGAAAGTATTGAGCCCTCAGTGTGTTTCTGACTTTGGATACACAGTCTACCTAGTAATTTTGTCACAACTTGAAAACAGAGCAGGAGAAAAAATTCTTTTTGACTCTGATAGCCGTAGGTCATGTTTACCACTCGCTAACAGACCATTGTGCCGTGACTGGAGCCTCCTTCTTGAGTCCCACTACACAGGAAGTTTCTTTCACATCACTAAAACTCTCAGAAAGGACCTCAATGACAAGTGACTGATTTCAAAGAAAAAGAATTTAAATTGTTCTGTTAATAATACCACCAATAAAAGCCAAAACTTTGGGAAAAATATGTATTTTGAAAGAAAAAGGGTTTTCTTATACAAGTTTTCATTTTAAAGTAAGATGAAGCAACATACTCAGTAATGTGAATGTCACCGATCCCATTGCCTTTGGATGAGAAAACTGACATAGGCAGTGGAGAAAAGCCATCACCCAAGCAGCTGCTGGTTAAGCAGACACCTGCTCAGCTGTGCCTCTGTGGGTCACATTTAGTTGCTGTTCCATATGTGTGACATTTCTGAGGCCAGCTTGTGGCTTTATCTCCCAGTGTCTCAGCCAATCTGTGAAAATGTAGATTTCTAACTAAGGCCATGCTGGCACCAGTCTTTGCTCCTAACCTGCACCACTGAGTCACCCCACGGGGCAGAACAGGCAAACCTTCAGTATTGAGGTGGAGGTGAAGACATCTGCTCAATATTTTGAGTACAGCTGTTCTGTTCCCTGGAGCAAATTTCCAAGTTCTTATTAGAACTAGTCATCAAGGTGAGGTGATGTAGAGAGCTGCCTCGGGCAGAAGGCTGACATGGTGGAAATCAGCCATTGCTGTCACTACAGCTAGAAATATGCAAGGCAGCAGCTACTTCTGGGAGCATGAGGGGTCTCTTTCAAGAAGCAACAAACATTCCTCCTCTTCCTCTCAGCTAAGTCAGATGTCCTCTGTTTTCTCTCTCTTGGTTTTCCCCCCCACTCCTTGCTAAGAAGTACGAGTTGCAGAGCCAGACTCTCCCCAGGTGGCCACTACAGTCTTAAATGTTCCAGTGAGCGATAGATCTTAACCTACCTAAGACCTTCTCCAGCATTAGGCCAGGACAAACATTCCGGTTAACAAATCTACTCATTCAGTCACTCCCCTAAGTGTCATTCTGTCACTGTCCCTTAAGTGTGTCCCCTTAAGTCTCATTCACAGACTTCTATAGTCATAACAGTGTTGATTGAAAGGGACCTCCTGAGATCACCTTGTCCAATATCCTGCTTAAAGCAGGACCTTCACGAGCACTCAATGATCTTTGCCCAACCGTAGGCAAATCCCTAACATTAGAGTTTACACAAACTCTCTAAGGAACCTGGCTCCAGCACTTACAGCCAAAACTTTTTCCTCGTGACAAACCTGAATGCAGTCTCTGACTGTTAGCCCTTGTGCTATGATCTGCCACCACCATGAAGCACTGCAGTTTGTCATCTTTTCTGACTGATCTTCCACTGGCATGGACTGGGAAAGAGAATCTTTTCTCAGTAGCCGCTGAACTCCTCCAAACATATCGAGCATGTGTGGGCCTCCCTCTTGATGAGGGTGCTCTGCCAGCTCCTATCCAATTTCACTGGTCCTTTTCATCACAGTTGCCACTTGGACAGACAGATCCCAGTATTACTGGTGTGCGAGTTTATTTTAGTCAGAGGACCACAGCAAGGATTTGGAAAAAAAAAAGAAAACCAAACCAGAACACTGCAGAGTCACAGGATTGCAAAACAAATGTTTCCATCTCCCATTATCCCTTCAGGTCCCCCTTTCAGGCTCTGACCCACACCATTTGACAGGACTAGGGGGAATGGAGCAAAGCTGGAGATGGGCAGATTTAGACTGGATGTGAGGAGGAAGTTCTTCACCATGAGAGTGGTGAGAGCCTGGAATGGGTTGCCCAGGGAGGTGGTTGAGGCTCCATCCCTGGAGGTGTTTAAGGCCAGGCTGGATGAGGCTCTAGGTGGAGTGTCCCCGCCCATGGTAGGGGAGTTGGAACTGGATGATCCTGTGGTCCCTTCCAGCCCTGACTGAGTCTATGATTCTATAGTGACTTAAGGTGGGGAAGGTACTTTCATCTTAAAGCCTGTGTTGTAGGCGCTTAGAACTGCTAGAAAACAGTATGGATGTCATCCTGTGTGACTTGGTCTAGGCGATCCTGCTGTAGCAGGGGGATTGGACTAGATGATCTTTTGACGTCCCTTCCAATCCCTAATGATTCTATGATTCTATGATTCTAAGTTGCTGGTGCTTTTTACTGTGCCTACAAGGCCTTCAAATTGGCAGCAGCAATCTAGATCTCTATAGATTCATATAGTTGCTAACCTCAAATGCACGAACAGTGTGCTGGGAAGCATTGTGGCTGAAACTCACCTCTGACTGTGTGTCCACACAGTTGAGGCCAGCTCACTAGCGCCCCCAGGGAAGCTGGTGGCCCTGACATCTGCTGCTGCTTTTCACAGAATCACAGAACATTAGGAATTGGAAGGGACCTTGAAAGATCATCTAGTCCAATCCCCAATTATTGCCTCTACAAGGCTTTAAAACTGGTAGCAGCAATTTAGGGTTCTGAGCTTTCCATGAGGCACTAGCCTGAAATGCATGGACAGACAAGGGAAGAGTTGTGGTTGAAATTCACCTCTGAATGTGTGTCCATAGGTTTAAGGCTAACACCCCAAGAGAAACTGGTAGACCTGAACTAACCTGTTGCTGGGAAAGCTCATAGCTACAGATAACGGCTGCCAGTTTGAAGAACTTCTAGTGACATTGAAATCCAGCAGCACAATTCGGGGCTACCAGCTTTCCTGAGAGAGCTAGCGTCAATCATATGTCCACTCAGGGCAGTCTGTGCCGAAGCGCTTCCCAGCACACCGACCGTACATTTCAGACTCTTTGTTGGAAGGTGTTTGAGGAAGGAATGACTGGTGTAATGACGCATCAGAAATTGAAATTTATTGATTGTTACACACTTCTTTTTATACTCCAGAGGCTATTCAAGCATGAGATCACACACAGACCAGGCATTCTCTGATTTGTATAAGACCCTGTTCACACGTTGATCACATTGTGATTGGCTACCTAAAACTATGCAAATCAACCTCTAAGTGTTACTTTACCATCCTGCTTCAGTGCCTTTATCTTCCTCCCATAGCCAGTATAGAAACATAACTCTCACAGCCCTCCTTATGTGAGCCGACCTTCAAAATCTTTCTATATCCCTGGTCTGGATGGGCCATGTGTCCTTGTTCTTCTAAATACATTCCCGCCATTTCTCCTTTTTCCTTTTGGACTATCCAGACCTTCATAACTGATGCAGTCATTCTTGTCACCTTTTTCAAAATACATGGTATGACAATCAACAAACACATAAATACAACAAATAAAATAATGCACTCAGTATTTACCATGGATAATAACTGTCCTGAAAACCACCTTTCTGTTCTACAATTAGTAATAGTCAGTCGGTTAACCCACATACCTTGAATATGTTGTTTAACCAATATTTCTCGTTGCCAGTTTATAGTCTTTTAACTCCATTTTGCTCTGACTTCTCCACTCACAGTTCTTGTCCTGCTCCAACATGGCAGCTGCATCCCCGCTTCTGGGTGGCAGTGGCTTCTGGGCTCATTCCGCGCCCTCCAGGCTGTGGCACAGCCTTGCTTAACTTTCATGGGAAGTGGTGAGGTGGGTTGTCTGCAGCTAGCTGCCTCCTCCGGGGTCTTCTCTGAAGTTCACAGCAGAGGAACAACAGGAATAGTGATGGGTCCTTTCACAGCACTCGGTGTACAGCTCCGCTCCTGGGTTCCATGGCTGTTCAGTGAGTGGATGCTGCTGCTGTGGCAGATGCTGCCTTGGCCCTGTGGCACAGCCTGCACCTCCTGCTTTGCACAGCAAAAACACCCGCGGGTAGCGGCCCTGCCACCAGAACAATTGTTTTAACGATAACCGTAATAACAATCTTAACAACTGTTTTAACGATGACCATAATGACAGTTTTAACAAGTACCAAAAATAAAACTTTTAACAGTCCAACAGACAACTATAACCAAAAGTGAAATAACGACTAATCGGAATCACAAAACCACAGAAAATCCCAGGGTACCAGGAAAGGAAGGAGGAGTAGGGGATTCCCAGCAAGGAGAGGAAAGGGATGATGTGTCTTCACTAGGAAAGGAGGTAGGGGGTACCACCCATGGTAGGGATTCTTCCCGAAAAGAAGGGATACTGACACACGTGTCACTAGAGGAGGTAGGGGGTTCTCCTTGAATGGAAGAGGTACTGACGCTCATGCTGACAGGAGGATCTGGAATAACAGAGGTAATAGCACTGATATTGATAGAGGACAGGATATGGGGTCCTTGCCCTGATACAGATTCTTCTGAATAAGGAGGAGGAGGGGATACTGACGCCAATGCACGTATCAATTCAGAGGAGGGAGGAAAGAGGTTTTCATTTTTAGGTCATTGTCTTAGTTGGGGGAAAAGTCACCAACGGAGTGGGGCACAAGGGCCCTCCTCACAACACACTGTACACAACAGTATGGCCCTCGCTGTGACTGCAATATACAGAAGAACATTTATAGTTTCAAGGTTGCTGTCCATTGTTCAATTTTCCTCCGGAGTGCAGAGTGGATGTTGCCTCATGCTCATGAGATGGGCCTGAATGCGCAGAGGAGAATAGTCTTTCCACACGCCTCAGAACGTACACGTGACCTGGGTATTGATTTTGCTCAAATGTTCTGTGCTTACTCTCTCCATCATGTGAATCCCTCCTACTTATAAGCAGAAGGGGGGGGCGAAAAGATAATAGTCTCTAAACAATATCTACAGCTTCATTGTAGTGGCTTGCGTGCTGAATGAGATAAATGGAAGATGGGATAAAACACGGTAAAAACAGAAGAGTGACTAAACTACATAAACTGTCAATCCTACCTTAATTATTGTTTTCATCCAGCCTGTCAAACTTCTACCATTCAACAACCTAACCATTTCCCATCTTCTTCATCTTACACCAGGCTCCTTTTTATAGGGTCTCTTGCTTGGACCAACAAATTTCTATGTGTTACTATTGGTTAGTAGTTGTTAGTAGTTCAGTAAACTATTAGTAGAAATACAAAGTTCTGTCAGTCTCCCCTCTCTGCTGCCTCAGTCTCCTTAAAGTTTTGGATACACTTCAAAGTGATAGCTGTAATTTTTCAAATTCAGAGCTATCTGCAACCCACTTAATATTCATACTTACCTCCTCTCTTTTTTTTTTTCTACAACGAACGCAGTGTTCACCGTCCTTCTGCAGGGCCCTTGCAGATAGGAAAACAAACACGGCACAACAACAGTACCACAAACAATGCACCTAATATTAATAATCCAATTTACAAGTCCCATTAATCAATCTTTTTTTCCCACTTGTTTAACTATTAATTTATCCCAAAAACAAATCCCACATCTTCTTACATTTTCTGTGTAGTTTGTATCAATTCTTGTATGTGTTTATAGATTGATTTAGAGTGATTTGCTGGGTTCATCTACACATACCATCAAATTCTTCACATCCATGCCCATGAGCTAGAAGCTAAAAATCCACTAGAGCTCTATTTTTGCAGCATTGCATGTCTTACAGCCTTAACATCAGTTAAAAGATCAGCAATGGTACCAACACTGTAAGTGCCGTAAAGTACTGAGGCTTCCAGCTGCAGCGATTTGCAGAGCTAAAAGAAAAGACACAGTTATAATTGAAAGAGACTAAAAGACTGCCTGATCATTACAATCTGGGGCAAAACATTAATCATTTTCTTTTGCCTATGAAAATTACTAACATGGGTACAGTTTACAATCATTGTAATGTTTGGTGTTACCAGTGTTAATCAACCAAGAGAGTAAGGACTCCCTACAAGTCACAAAAGTATACATGTCCACTTATGGTCTCTACAAATCAGAAAAAATTACATTTGATCCAATTACGCCACTTCAAAGTGTTAAAATGTATAGGAGTTACAACCTGCACATAAGCCTCGTCTGGATGGTATCTTTTGTAATCAAAATTTACACAGCCATCCATAACAATGGAACCTAAAAGGCCAGCCTCCTGGGGTTCTGTTGGAGATTGTGGCAACCAGTTGTCCCAAAGATCCAATTGATTGAAACATCTTTTGGTAGAAGCATTGCTATTGCACTATGATAGACTCACTTTGGAATTTTTTGCTGCATGACTTCCAATAAGGCCAATATCATCAATAGGAATTCCCACCAAACAAGTGTGAAAAGGATCTTCAGGAGTAGCCAGAGACAGACACAATTTAAACTGCTCTAAGGCTTGAGCAAGGGTTAGGCAAACATTCTGCATAGGCAAAGGAGGGAAAAACGCATTGTCACCCCCCAAAACAAAAATACCATGCCTGAATGATACAGCCAGACTGCTAACCACTAATGAAATACTGTGTAGTATTGTATAGTGTATAGTATAATACTGTATAGTATATATAGTGTGTGTGTATATATGTACACACACACACACACACAGAGATTATAATACTGTAAAGTAAATGCATAGTGGAAAAATGATAAAACAACATTTGCAAGACAGTTCCATACATAGTTTTTACTATGACTATTTCTGAGAATGTCTTCCTATTTTTGTTTAATGCAGATGCTGAAGGAGGTCTTAAAACCAAGATTGGGTTAATCCCTTCTTTTCTTCTACAAAAGCTTTTTCCTCAAACCTGAACAATTTCAAACATTTCTCTCCTCTCTTATTTCTTCAATGTGCACATGCCTTCTTCTACTTTGCTGTCACACACCTAATGATAACAGCAACAACTATTTACTCCATTGCCCACCTGCAAGAAAACATAGAGCTAAATACAACAATATACAGTGAGCCAGGGTGGCAGGGAAAGGGTAAATCCTCCAGCAACTAGTGCCTCTTGCTGTGGAGGATGGGTGAGTAGGGAAGCAGCTGGCCGCTGGACCCCCTGGATAGCAGCTGCAGGGGATTCCATGCCACGACTTCTCTTAAAAGAGTTCTGCAGTTTTTGTCTGTCTCAAGTTCCGTATGCGGTTTTCTGATCAGAATGTAAGCAAAAATTCATTTCAACATAACAATTGCAGTTCTTACAGTTTGAACGTGCCTGTAGTAAGGTTTAGTGTTTAACATAACTTTGTGAATCCACAATTCTTAGATTTATGCTTCCACTCTCAAGTGTCCGCTGCCCCCTCAAGCCCCCAACCCGTGGGATGGTCTCGCTGCTTCTCTGCATTCTGTTGCACGGCAAGCTTTCAGGTTGCGATAAGATAAGATAAAGCTCTTAAATCTTGACAAGTTAACACATAAATATCGGCAATGGTATGCAGAAGTTCTGAGTAGAAGGAACTCTCAAACTGTTATCTTACAAGTCCCTTTAAAATGTCCCTCTCGCCCACAAGTTCTGTTGGGCAAGGTATTAATCACTCTCCAGCAATCTTCTTAAGCATTATCTTTTGCCATCTGCAACACAGAGGTTCCTTGGCAAGTTTATTAGTTGTTTGCTTTTCTAGGGCATCTTGCAACTGGTCCAAAAAGAAAACACAGGTTTCAGTGGGCCCTTGTTTGATGATGGTCCAGGGTTGTTGTGGTTTACTTACATTAGCAACTTTTAATAATACCTGCATTCCAAGATCTCTGCCCTGGGCCAGCACAAGAGGTTGCAAACATGTTTGTAATTTGGGCACATTCAGCAGGGGGTCCCCATTAGTTACAGTAGCCCTGTGCCAAATCTGGGATCCTACTGAGACACCTCTAGGTTTGCCAATGCCATATCACTGGCCATTGTCCTCCATTCAGCCTCAAACTTCAGCATTTGTATAAGGGTACAGCAAGTCTGTGCAATCTGTTGAACATCTGTCTCTGCTCTCAGTTGTTTCAGTGCTGTCGATACTAAGTGCCAGGCGGTGTCCGGCTGTAGAGCTACAAAGGCCCCGGCAGCTGCACCACATTCTGCTTATAAAGGAGTGTCCTGGGTTGGTGTCTTATGGCATGGTGCTGTGGCATTGCCTTACTATTTGTTCTGTGCATCAGCCCTAATGTGTCCTCCTTCGGGGTGCCAAAGGAGCAGCAAAGGGCGGAAAGGCAGGTTCTTCAAACATACGCACATAGACACAACCCACTGCCACTGCAGTTCAGGCAAAAAAGCCATAAAACCACCAGCCACTACAGTTCTTTCTGCTTTCATTTTTTTCTAAGGCAGTCTGTATCAGTTTCCGTGTTGTCACAAGGGGCTTTGCCTCTGTTGACCCATTACTTATTTCTTCCCATAGGGCTGGGGCGGCCCTTGAGCTGTCATTGTCAGCTTTCGCCTGCACCTGCAGTGCTTTCATGGCAGCACAAAAAGCCAGAAGCAAGTGCAAAGCCTCGGGGTTGTGTTTAGTAGCAAGATCACACAGCACAACACCGACTGCATCCCAAACTTAAACCAAGAAAACAGTCTCCGATGTTTTCTCGGTTTTCATCGGGGAACCCAGTTCAGAATGACCTTAAGTTCTGGTTTCAGCGTCAAAGAGTGTGCTTATCTAAAAGCGAATGCATGCATTCATATACACCTCGCTGCTCATTTAACATTTCCTGTCCCAAGTTCTCCCAGGCCTCACCTGCACTGTCCTTAACACAAGCAATGTATGGGTACCCACTTCCTGCTTCTTTCAGCAACATTTACTGTCTCCTGAGAGCTTCACCAACCGGAGGGCAGATAGCCACCTAAATCACTTCCTCCTCACATGGGGTGCCACTGTGTCGGGATGTGTTTGAGGTGGGAATGACTGATGTGATGATGCATCAGACATTCAAATTTATTGATCATTACCCATTGTCTTTTATACTCCAGTATAAAGTGCCTTTCTCTTCCTCCCACAGCCAGTATAGAAACACCCTGCTTAACTCTCATGACCTGCCTTATCTGAGCTGACCTTCAAACCTTTTTATATCCCTGGTCCGGATGGGCCACATGTTCTAAACACATTCCCATAGCTCTTCAGGGAAATCTCAGAGCTGCAGATAGCTGCTGCCAGTTTGAAGGGCTTCTAGGAACAAAGAAAAGCAGCAGCACAGTTGAGGGTTACCAGCTACATTTGGGGAGCTAGGCTCAATTGTATGTACACTCAAATGGCAGTCGCTGCTGGGAGCTGCTGCCTCCAATGTGAAGAGTGTCTAGGGACAATGAAAAGCAGCAGGACAATGAAAAGCAGCAGCACAATTCAGGCCTACAATTTTTCCTCGTGGAGCTAACCTCTATCATATGTATACTGAAAGAGTAGTTTCAGTGACAGCACTTTTCAGGCCACTGAACATACCTATTAGTTTTTCACCTCAGCGAAAGCCCAGAGCTGCAGATGTTTGTTTTGAGATTGAAAGGGCTTCAAGGGACAATGAAAAGCAGCAGCACAATTCATGTCTAGCAACTCTTCAGAGGGAGCTACCCTCAATCTTATGTACGCTCAGAAGGCAGTTTCGGCAGCTGCAGTTACAGGCACTCTGACCATATGTTTTAGGTTTTCTCCTCAGGGAAAACACGGAGCTGCAGATACCTGCTGCCAGTTTGAAGGGCTTGTAGGAACAATGGAAAGCATCATCACAATTCATGGCTAACAGCTTTCCTGGGCAAGCCACTGTCCATCCTACGTATACTTAAAGGTCAGTCTCAGCGACAGCACTTTTCAGTACACTAAGTGTACATTTTAGGTTTTCTCCTCACAGAGAGCTTGGAGCTGCACATAGCTGTTGCCAGTTTGAAGTTTTTTCTAGCGACAACAAAAAACCAGCAGCACAATTCAGGGCTACCAACTTTCCTAAGGAGCCACATGCCATCTTACATACACTCAGGGAGCAGCCTCTGCAACAGCACATTTCAGGGCACTGACAGTACAATTTAAGTTTTCTCCTGAGGGGAAGTGCAGAGATCCATATAGCTTCTTGCCAGTTTGAAGTATTTTATGAGCAATGAAAAGCAACAGCACAATTCAGAGCTACCAGGTTTCCTGGTGGAGTTAGCTTCACTCTCAGAGGGCACTGTCTGCGGCAGCGCTTTTCGGCACACTGACCATATATTTTAGGTTTCCTCCTCAGTGAAATCCTCAGTGATCCTTAGAGCTGATGCCAGAAAAAGGCCTTCTAGGGACAATGAAAAGCGGCAGCACAATTCAGGGCTTCCAACTTTCCTGTGGGAGGTAGCCTCAATCGTATGTACAATCAGAGGGCAGTCTTTTTACAGCAATTTTCAGCACACTGACTGTACATTTTAGCTTTTCTCCTCAGGGAAAGCTCAGAGCTGCAAATAACCGCTGCCAAATTGAAGTTCTTCTAGGGACAACGAAAAGCAGGAGCACAATTCAGGGCTACCAGCTTTCCTGGAGGGAATAAGCCTCAATTGTACGTACACTCAAAGGGCAGTCTACCCTCATCATGTTTTCCACTTCACCTTGCAGAGAACCACGCCTTGCTTGTAAGTGCGTCAGGACATGTTGTATAGACTCGAGGAGACAAGACTGCAGTGCCTGCCAGATTGAGCAGGAACTTCTTTCTTTCACCCTCTCTCTTCCAAATCATTCCATTCAGTTTTGTGGTGAGATAACAGAGTGGTAAGGGCTCTCTCTCCCTGTTGAATTACTTTCATGGGAGACATGCATCTCAGCATCTATATCTCTCTCACACTCCTGATATCCCTCTAGCTGTTCACCTCTTCCATCACTAAGCACAGAAGCTCTCCCATGTGAGTGCATCTTCCACAGTGGTGCCTACTGCTCTGCCAAACACTGGCATGAGGGCAGGGCACACCTTGCAGCCCTGACACTTGGGCAGCCACCTGTTCAAATGAGTGCTCCATCTGGGTATTTGCATCAGAGCTGATGGTCGCAGAGTTGTTTGTAAAAAACTAAATAAAGATCAGTAAGACCAAGCTTTAATTCCTAGTTATGCCAGGACTATTTACGTATTTGTTTCAGTTCATCTATTGTGTCTTTTTTATGGTTTACCAGTACCATTTCAGCTGCATAAATCCTTACACCACTAGATGGTAATCAAAGCACAGGTCATAAATTCCACTGAAGTCTTGTAGGAATTACTTGATCTCATTATAAATTAAGGGAGGTCACTATGTGCCCAGAAGACACGTTTTATTCAATGAATTCTTAAATAATTGTACAGATGCCTCAAGGGAATCTTGAAATGTTAAAGCACCAGTTACCTGGCTAAAGAGCATTTCATTTTATATGGTACTGTAGAAATCAGGATTTTTGAAGGACAGAACAGTGTTACCTCTTCAGTGAACTATTATATAAAGTACCTCAGAAATGTTCAAGGAAAAGCCGTTCAGCCAATTTTTTTCAAAGTACCATAGAATATACAGAAACCTAATTCTACTTTGTTTTAAATAAATCTGAATCAAAAATGTCTATTGTTTCCTTACAAGCAGTTTTCAAGTCCAAGAGTAGATCAGCTACCTGAAAATGATCAAGCAGGATCTGTCTAACGCAATTCCACCCACACATGAGGAATCGCATTGCAGATTAAAAAAATGAACAGAAGAATCTTGTAGCCACTTAAGCCAGGTATATTAGTATATCCTATAAAGACACCTCAAGGTTGAAGGAACAGAAATAGCTTTCATGCCTTTTGAATGATGTAAAGTAATACCTTGAAACTTCACAGACCTCACTGCACGTTGCTCTGTTTACAGTCAGGGGTGTAATCCCCAGAACATGTTCTGAGGCCAACTGTATACTGCATCCAAGTTGCAGAGATGTTATCATTAAAGATATATTGTGTAAAGTACCTCGGAGTTGTTATTCTGGCAGAGTTAATGAGTTGACTGGTTGAGAGAAGGCTGTTGACAGTCTACTTATGAGGATAATTTCTACTTCATAGCTTAGTAATTGGTGGGGTTTTCTTCTGTGTTCAACTGACCTTGTAAGTTTAAGCTTTTCTTTTAACCCTATCTTGGCTTTGAGAGTTTCTTCTTCTAACTTTTCTTCTTTCTCTCTTTCTCCACATTCTCTGGCTCTTCCGAGTGACTTTCATCAGGGATTTGTTTGAACATGCAGATCTGCTGATTAATTAGTGGGCAGGGGGGAAGGCTGTACAGGCAGCTACACTCATAACTCCTGATTGATGGTAGCAGCTTGAGGCTCTGGTGCTTGCGCAGTTTGGGTGCAATGAAAGTAAAGGACTTGTTCTCCTCAGCCTTAGCATGTTTCAGACATGACTGTGCTCTGATATTTCCATCTAAACTGTCTCTGGCTATCTGTCTGTACCAGAGAAGGTTAGGAGGAGCTGGGTATCAAAACTGAACTACAGTGTTTCTCTGCTTGCTCATAGTGTGGGCAGAACAGAAGATTTGGTCCAAGAGACATTTTGATGGGGAGGAGGGAGCTGCCAGGCATGACACCAGGCACCAGACCTGCTCTACCAGTGCTGCCAAGGACATGGGCTGGTGAGCACTGCTCCTGCTGGAGCAGCCAGTTTGTAGGTATTGCAGTATGCTGCATTTCTATTTCACTGTTTTTGCTTTGACCTGTTTATATGTCTTTTCCGACTTGATACCCACGTTCCCTACTCAACCTGCTGGTCACATTCCCAGCCAAGAAAGTTTATTAAGAAATTTTGAATACCAGGTGCCATTCTTGCCTCAATTTCACCCAGATGGCAGCAGGCCAACATCCTCACCTACTCTTACAATGAAGTTTTTGACTGCAAGTCACAAACATATTTTAAAATACTTTGTCTGGTTATGTATCGCACCCTATACTCCAGCAAGAAAGGCTGACTGAGCCAGGTGTCTTCTCTTTTCTAAACGTGTCATCACACAGGGACCATAGGAAAATAACTCTCCTGTGGATCCTCATAACCTGATGTTAAAAAAGAATTTCACAAAGATTGAAGATATTAGCATACAGGTTACTATTCAAAAAAAAAGTAGAATAAGGAGAGAAATAACATCTGTGCTGTTGCAGAATCAAAGAAAACACAGCTGGGGGGGACCTGGAGAACTTGTATCTCATCTGTTGTAATCCTTGCGGTAAACACATGCCTCTTTAGCTGTCCCTCTCTCAGTACTTCACTTTCCACTTGAATATCTTCCCTAGTATCTACCTGAAATCTCTCTTGTTCTGTTTCAAGATGTTTACTTTTTATCCTCCCCACTTTGCACTGTCAGCAAAGTGTTTGAGTTTATGGCAGCCTTTTACTCAGCTGCAAATTACTATCTTATGCCCCGTCTGTCTGCCCTGCTGGTTATATTTGATAATTTTCAGTGTCTTCTCCAGAATGTCTCAATTGAAAATTTTTAGGGCAATATCCAAGCCTGCGACAGACTCTAGCAGAGCTTATACCAATGCAGCACTGGACAGACTGTTTAATCCTCTGTTATATTTCAAATATTCTGTTGTTGCCATAGGCAACAGCAAGCAGCAGTAGTGATGAACTTTCTTCCATCAGTGAGCACTCCTGTTATTAGTAATTGCCACTAAGCAGAACTGAAAAATGGAAGGAAGGTTGTAGAAAATGGCCGTGGCTGGATACAAAAAGGAAAACACCAGCTGAGCCCAGGTAAAGGAGCAGCTGGGGCAGTGAAGGCAACTGCACATGCAAATGAAGAACTGAAAACACGCAGAGTGCTTTAGCAGAGAAGCCATGTATATTTTATACATCAGTTCACTTTCAGGAGGTGCCTCCAGTTGTGCCTAGATCTCCAGTGTGTGCCCTGTCCAGGTTCCCAGGGGTCCAGGCTATGTGGATAGGAGTTTTGTACTGCATGCTCATGTCTGGATCTAGAGGGCAGAATCCCTCAGCGGCAAGTGCTCAGACTGAATGTACTTCTCACCCATTACTATTTTCACATCTTAGAATGTTGTTTTCTCACAACACCATTTTATATTTAAATTTTTTTTTTTACTGAGTTTTATCTTGTAGTCCTGTGTTCTCCAGTTTCCTTTTCAACAGTCTGCTGCCTTATCATATTTCCTCATTTTTTATGCATGACAACCATTCTCTATCTTGGTCTTATTCCTTCCAAATGCCATTCTTATGCTATTTATGAAAATTCATTTGATTTCTTAACCCATCCTCTAGTATACTAACTGTCCTTTGCACCTTCATTTCCTTGCAAACTAAACAACATTATACTTTAGTTATGCAGTAAGTAAAGTATCTTTACTTCTATCTTTAGCATCAGAAATTGGAACTAGTACTCTCCAAGTGAATAATTAGGATCAATTTTATGAATCATTTGTCTAAGTCTTGTTTTGCTTCCTTTAGCAGCTAAGGCTGAGAAAGTCGTCTTTTCAGCAACAATTTGTAAAGTTTTGCCCTTGCCCAATTTTTATTATAAATTAACTTTTCAAACAACTATAATACTGATCATTCTAATCCAAATTACTAGACCTTATTAGTCATACCAAGTGCCATAGCTACTAAATATGTGCCTGTTTGTCAATCCTTTCAGTATTTGCCAGTCACCAGAAAATTTCAAACATTTTTCACTAAGAAAAACAACAAAATCTATATGTAAATGGCTTTTAATGCCTCTCTGCAATAACAACTTTTATTAATATTTTATTAAATATACTGAAATAAAACGTTACAAATATATTTTGAGTTTAAATCAGAGCTATTTACTTGGAAATAAGTTTTTATCTAGTTCCCATTTGTACTATAAAACAACGATATTTCTTTTTAAATAGTTCTAGAAAACTCCCTCTCAATAAAACTCAATAAAATATATTTTCAACACTGTCTCTCAATAAAATATACTGCCTGCATACATGAATTTCCAGCCCTCCTTGCTGGCTCACTTCCTTCAGCATAACTAAAGGCATCAGCATTTGTGTTGGTGGGATGTAGGAAATTGATCTTGTAAATTTTGCCTTTTCTTTGTGGATCTGAATGTGTCCAGTATCTGGCAAACATTGTTGTTTGGGTTTTTTCTGCTATTGAATAGAACAGCCCAACTGTTGCTAAAACATCCTTATTCTACAGAAATTTCTGCTGATTTCCACAGCATCTTTGATGTGACAATACAGTTGGAAAGAAGTCTCTTAATAGTTTCTGTAAAGTGTTGTTTAAATAAAGGTCTCATTTCTAACATTGGTGATCCCAGGAATGCTAAGAAACCTCACTCAATCTGCAGCTACTGTGTTTTCACTGCGTTGTAGCCATTTCTAGACCACATCAGAGCAGCATGAGCCTAAAATGTTTTCCTAAGACACGTACAACTACTGCTTACAGTAGTAATGCAGAGCTGTTGAGTAAAATTAACAAAGATCTTCAGCTTAAACTACTTCACAAACACTGTAATTAAGTAATAGTCTAGATTTTTATTTAAGCAACCACTGTAATAAATAAAAAGCTAGCAGGACACTAAAACTGAAAAATCAGTCTGTGGTTCTAAAGCCAAATCTAGTTATTCGATAATCACACACAATTGATTACAACTGCTTGCCTAATCACTAAGTCCTATTTGATAGCATATTCAGCTACAGCCTCTGTCTAGTTCATCAAACACAGAAAACAATTTTTATGGCATTTCTAGTTTACAGGTTTTCAGGTCTTACTCTACATGGGATTACATGAGCTGAAGACAAAAAAGTGTTCTCCAAACAATTCTGAGTGGAAATTTCAGAAATAAGCATATTATACAATAGATATGTCTTCAAGAGGATAAGAGGCTAGAAATTTTATTCTAGTGAAAGTCAAACTCCTTCTGTTTATACATATACTTATAAAAGGAGTTCTGGTCCCTAATGATGCAGATGAGTTTTGACATTCCACTGTGAGGAATGCAAAAAGAAGGCCAGCACTAAGCAGAATCATAGAATCATTAGGGATTGGAAGGGATCCCTAGGTAAGTGTACCTACCTTCCAATGGGATACATCCTACACTGTACGTGAATTAGTAGTAGTGAAGTGGGTGTCAAAAAAGCATCCCACAAACATGACACTCTTTTCTAACTTGGCAGCCACCCTATACAGCAATTTCTGTTACTCAACACATTACAATAAAGAATAGTTTATCTTACTTCCTGACTTTTCTTAGATGCACATCTAGAACAGGAAAACTTCTCTAGCTTTCTCTAGATCCACTGGATAACTCATCTGCATAACTTTTTAGAAAATGTTGTATATAGACATAGGAAAATATTCCAAGAGACAGAGAATATAAGTGGTTACACTGACTGCGTATAAAGATTAATGGGGCAAACAGTATCCATAATCCGCTGCTGATTCAAGTGGTTACAAGATCTCTACACTTTTAAAGACGACACCATATTTTAGGGCACTTCTTTTAATAGGTTGGGTTTTTTTTAGAGGAATTATTACAAACTTACAAACAGAAGAAGCAAAATGTTGATCAAATTTATGCAATATGAGTTTCAACTACTCAGGCAGAAGCAATCTGCATTATCCTTGTTAAACTTCTCCAGGAAACTTCCGTTCTAAAAGTATAACACTGGATTTTCTCAAATTGACATTGCTTTTTGTTGCTTTGCTCTCTTGTAAAATGCTGTTGGGTTGTATTACCTTTCATTAGATTTTGAAAATTTAAAGCTATTTTAATTATAGAAGTCTCTCCCTTTACTCTCTGCCTTAATAGAATCACTATATTCAGAAAACTCAGTTATGACCAGCCACTCTATTCTAGAATTCCTTCTTCAGCTTGGTTCAGAAATTAGTTTGAAAGTCGATGTTGATGTATTTGAAGAGTTGTGAAAGATCTTACCAATTCAAATTTCTTCATTTTACCCAAGGATTTTAATTTCAAACCTTTTCAAAAATCCATTTAAAAATACCCAGTACTTTCAATATCAGTGTTGTTGTAAGTATATAGCTGTCATAATAATATACTTTTTCATAACCAGAGAACATCAAAAGTACTTCTTTAAAAAAGCATCTGACACAGGAAGTGAAGAGCAATTTCCCTACACTTTGATGATTCCCTTCTATCTATTGTGAGAGAATCCGTAAATAAATGTGATGTGCACAACAGCATTGCTGCAATACCATTCGTCATAAAAATGCTGCAGGCTTCTTCTCTTACCTGTGTATTTCTTTTGTAATTTTATTCCAAAAATAAGCATAAAGAAAACCCTCAAACTTAGTCTGTTGTTGTATGTATGAATTTAGTATGTTCTAAAACTATTAAGCAAACAAGTGTAGAAAGCCATACTCACTCTTTTAAGTAGAAAGGCTAGGGTGCAAGCAGAAATCATTCAAAGAGCATTAAAAGGATCAGAATTACTATTTCCCTGCATTTTATATCAGTGTTGCCCTGGTTATAAGTGGAAAAGTTTCATAATGAAAGTGAATTGTGAGCGGGGTCGCAAGCATTAAGCATGGGTGACTATGTAGTCAAATAAATCTCAAAATAGATTTCAAAAAGAGGTTAAATACAAAGAAGAGGAAATTTGCTGATAATACTGAACTTTCTAGAGTAGTTTCATCTAAAGCTGGGTGACTGGTTAATAAAATACTAAGTGAAATTCAGTGCGAACCTCATGTGAAAGCCAAATACCCAGTGATGGGCTACAAACCCTTCCATGTAAGTAAAAGAGCACGTAGTCTTTGCCCTCTGAAAATGTCGGTGCCATGTTCAGTTGTGATTATAAAGGCATGTAGGATGCTAAATGATAAGTAATTAGAGAACATTAAAAAAGTAGAGGATAAATTGGAAAATATCACTATAACATTGTATTAAGTCTGCAGTTCCCCCATTTTGAATATTACATTCAAGTCTAAAGCACGTAATGGAAGTTTAAAAACAGGATTTGGTAACAGGCATGACCAGAAATGCACCAATAGTTTTATTTTTCTATATAAGGCTAAGTAGATCAGGATTCTTCAGTCTAGAAAAGTGGAAGAGAAGGCAGGGGAAGCTGCACAAGAGACAGTGACTGTTTCTCATAGTTCAAGCACAAGGGCACACAATATTATCTGGCAGCAAGATTAAGATAAGTAAGATTAAAATAAGCCAGGTAATTAGCCATCTGCAAATATCATGTAGTCAGAGTGGAATCAGAAAAATCAACAGTGAACACATTCAAGGGTGTTATTAAACACCCTTGGATTGACCCTCCAGTTCAGGAAATTCCTCAATCACTGATTGCCAAATGCTTTATTGTTCAGTAAAATATATGACTTCAATATTATAACTTCCTAAGTTAAAAGCTAATGGGTCCTGTCTGAGGGCATTATTTTATATATATATATATATAGCCTTTATTATCCATCTCTTCTGATTATGTCACTGTATTTTTGTGCAGTATGAGCTAAAATATGCTGGTCCTAGTGCTGTAACTGACAAGAAACCACCAACAGTATAAATCAGGTGTAAGATGTTTCATGCATGAGGAAATCCTCAGGAGCACCAAGAAGTCTATCCCTGCACGTCTGTGATTTTTTGTACCCAAGCTGTCAACCCCACACCAGCGTCAGTTTTAAGAATGATTATTATTAATGTAAAAAGCCAGAAGCTGAAGTCCAGTGTGAACATGAGTAAGATTTCAATTTTGATTCTCACAAGCAATATGCAGTCACCAGATGTAGCTGTTACCCAGACAGGACCAAGGTCTAAGCAGAGTTCTGTGGTCAGTGCCATCATAGCAAATTAGCAGATTCTCTGACTCAAACTGTGAGAAAAACAGCTGGTGAGTTGGAAAGATTTTTGTTAAAGGTTGACAGAGTAATAGAATAGTTAAGGAACTTTGATAGTTATGAAGTAGCTACGTGGCACGGTTTTCTTCTGACAAAAACCAAAAGAAACACTGATCTCTCTCTCTGAAGACGAGAGAAAAGAAACATCCAGGAGAAGAAGAGGGAGGATTACTGTGGTCTGTTGGAATTTCTTAACTGGGTGATGTTTAGGTTAGCAAAGAAATGTGTGAAACACGGGGTCATAAATCACTGAGGGAGGAAGCATGGGGTAACAGATTGTTGGTAAGCCGTGGTAAGCAGTAGATTGTCAGAAATGGGGGGGAAACGTGTTATCAAAAACCTTCAAACATCAAGGCCTCTGTGAGATGACAAAAAGCAGACCCCTGTGAGTTTTGGAGGGAAGGGAGAGGAACTTAGAATTAATAGAATATGTATGAATCAGTCATATATGTAAATTAGAAACTCTGTAAACTATCCCAATCTGTTGAAACCAGCGCTTGCAAGTTATCCCATGTCCTTGCTTGTAGGATTGCAGCCTGGATCGCAGCCTGAATACCTGGCATTGTTAGATTTGGAAGGCATGGACCTTAGACCTTGGGAAAGGCAGCTGGAGACGGGAACATGAGCAGGAGTGTTGCGAGAATGGAATCTGGTCTGCAAGGACAGAACCAGGCAAGCAAAGTAGATGCATTTTGAAGCAAGCTAGTGTATGAATTTCTGTAGGCTGTTGTGCTAACCGCTCGTAGAGAGAAAATCAGAACTAGCAAATCATGTAACTTCCAAATGAAGTAAGACAAAGATGATTGTAGAGTGCAGTTGGTGAAGAAGGTATGTAACCCAGCCATTTTGTACAATAAACATCTTCTGGCTTCATGACATCTGGTTTCTGCGCATTAGCCGATTGTACCCGTCTCGAACCCCATCACGACAATTGTTGGGCTCGAAGCGTTGTAATTAAACTACTCCACTGCCACACAAAGTTTTTGCCTCCTTATCATCAAAGGTGTTTCTAACGAAACAATGCCTTTGTTTCCTTATTTTTGCAATGGTGACAAGCTTTACTCTCGTTTTGGCTGCAGACAGTGCTATTCTTAGTGTTAGGAAACACATGCCACTGATTAGATAAGAAAATACAGGAAAAAGTATCAAAGGCAAATGTTCAAATTAAAACACCATTGGAAAAATGGGAAAAGAACTCTAGGTTATTAAAATAAGGTTACCCCGAAGGAATCTTTTTAGGAAGAAATACACACTTATCTTGAGATTGAAAAACACGTTTGTCTGACACGGTATGTCAGGTTACTGAGCTCTGAAGAAAAAGGTCACCCTACTTCTTACTAATGCATGACTTACTATGATGCTCAGAGTACTAATCTGTAGCATGCAGGGACAAGCAATATTAAAAGGCTAAACATCATTAATCAACGTCATACTCTGGTCTTCTATCAGCTTCAGCTCTCATGATAGGTTTTAACTATTTTTAACAAATTTTTGTGTGTTTTTAAAATGTATTGCAAGAAACATAAGCAGATAGAGGAACAGGAAGGTAAAGAGGCTGTGCGTGATCAGCTAAAGATGAACAAATAAAATAAAAATAGGATCATTCTTCACAGCAATTCATAGGATCATAGGATCATAGGATGTTAGGGGTTGGAAGGGACCCAAAGAGATCATCGAGTCCAACCCCCGTACTTTAATATGAATACTTTAATATGAATACTTTAATATGAATACTTTAATATGAATATCTTTAATAACATTTATTAACAATAATGGCAGAGTTTTTAAAGAAGAATAACTGAGTTTATTATGTCATCTGTTGTTATAAGGATTATCATAAGGAATTCCATAAAGAAAAAACGATACACCAAACACCTTCTAGTCCCTGGTCTTTTACCTTAGAATCATGTGATAGAATTATTCAGGTTGGAAAAGACCCTTGAGATCATCAAGTCCAATCATCAATCCTACTCTACAAGTTCACCCCTAAACCATATCCCCCAACACCCACATCTGAGCGACTTTTAAACACATCCAGGGATGGCGACTCAACCATCACCCTGGGAAGCCCGTTCCAGTGCTTGAACACTCTCTTCGTGAAGAATTTTTTCCTGATGCCTAATCTAAACCTACCCTGTTGAATCTTGAAACCATTCCCTCTGGTCTGTCACTAATCACCCGTGAGAAGAGACCAGCAGCAACATCTCTACAATGTGCTTTCAGATAGTTGTAGAGAGCCATGAGGTCTCCCCTAAGCCTCCTTTTCCTCACACTAAACAGCCCCAAGTCTCTCAGTCTCTCCTGATAAGATTTATTCTCTAGGCCCTTCACTAGATTAGTTGCCCTCCTTGGCACTCGCTCCAGCGCCTCGATGTCTCCCTTGTACTGAGATGCCCAAAACCGGACACAGTAGTCAAGGTGTGGCCACCCCAGTGCTAAGTACAGGAGGACAATCACCTCCCTAGTCCTGCTGGACACAGAGTTTCTAATACAAGCCAGGATGCCATTGGCCTTCTTGACCACCTGGGCACACTGCTGGCTCATATTTAGCTGCCTGTCAACTAGAACCTCCAGGTCCTTTTCTGTCAGACCTCTTCCCAGCCACACTGGGAAACAGCCAGAGCAGCAGCTGATGGAAGTAAAAACTGAACTTGTCCAAGTGTTAATTCCCAGGTTATGAAAACATAGTATTAATTGAACAACCAATAACTTCAAAAGCTAATTGTACTTACAATGACTGTTGTTTCTTCATAGAATACACTACCAACATCCCAAAATATCACTGTAAAACATAAATATTGAATGCAGAATGAAATGTTGGGCTTTTGCCAAAACAAAACATTCCAATTTTAAGTGTTTGTTATAAAAATGGTATATCTATATAAAAAAATAAGCTTGCACTAATGCAATTGAGAAGAAACAATTTTTCAATCAATGAAATTCCCACAAGACATAAACTACAGCTTTTTTTTCTATTTATAAGTTTTCTTCTGAAACTGTTCCTCATTGTCATTAATGGTAACCTACTGCAGTCCAGGAACCATTTTGACTGATTATGCCTGGCTTTGTGAACTTTCCAACTAATGTCAGGGTGACTGAGGTCACCCATGTGCAGCAGGGCATGTGATTTTGAGGCTACTTCCAGCTGCCTGTAGGAAGCCTCATCAACAACTTCTTGGTTTGGTGTTCTGTAGTAGATACCACAACAGTATCACCTGTGTTGGCATGTCCCTTAACTCTTACCCATAAGCTTTCAATACTATTTTCATCTCCCCTTGGGTTAAGCTAAATGCATTCTAGTTGCTTACTCACATAAAGAGCAACTCCACTGCCTTGCCTTGAAAGTCTATCCTTCCTAAAAAGTACATAATCATTCATCACCACATTTCAGCCACGCGAGATGTATCATTGTGTCTCTGTAATTGTGATGAGATCACAGTCCCACAATCGCACCCAGATTTCAAGTGAAATGTCAGTGGTTTCCAATAGAGGATTATGATTTTGCAACCATCTGCCTATATCTATCTCAGCTCCTTAATGATGTGTAGCCTTGCAGCTGTTCTTGTAGTTTGGCCACCTGGCACAACAGGTCATTTGCTCGTGCACACCTTAAGTAGTTACTTTACATTAGCAGTAGCATATATAAATAAGCCAGGAGTCCTATCTCTTCAGAGACGTGAAAATTTATGAACAAATACTGGACATTGTTTCCTTTCACTCAAATAATGGTCAGTTACAAATATTATGAGAATGAGAAGATATGAAGGACATTATAAACACAGATAGACGAAATATTCCAAATTACATAAAGTTACAAAATGTGTTATGATACAGAATTTTGTTTCCTGCTTTTACAGACTATTGCTGGGCTTTCATCCCTCATGATAGTGAAGAGAATTAAATCTAGTTGGTAATTAGTCACAAGTGGTGTCCCTCAGGGCTCAGTATTGCAGTTATTCTGTTTAATATCTTCATTGATGATTTAGATAAGGCAACTGACTGCACCCTCAGTAACTTTGCAGGTGACATCCAGTTGGACAGCTGTATTGATCTACTAGAGTAGAGAGGCAGATCTTTCTATAAAGAGAGGTCTGGACAGGCTGGGTTGGTGGGTTGAGGTGAATTGTATGAACTTCAACAAGGCCAAGTACCAGGTCTTGCACTTAAGTCACAGCAACACAGTGCAATGTTACAGGCTTGTGGGAAAGTGGCTGCAAAGCTGCTGATAGAAAGATACCTGGAGGTATTTATTGATCAGCAGCAAAATATGAGCCATCAGTGTGCTCAGGTGGCGAAGAAGGCCAATGGCATCCCGGTTTGTATCAGAAATAGTGTAGCCAGCAGGAGTAGGGAAGTTACTGTCCCTTTGCAGTGAGCACTGGTGAAGCCACACCTGGAGTAGTGTGGCTATACAAGAAAGATATTGAGGTTCTGGAGCGGGTCCAAATAAGTGCAACAAAGTTGGTGAAGGGTCTGTAGAACAAGCAGTGTAAGAAGCAGCTCAGAGAGTGGTGGCTGTTTAGTCTGAAGAGAAGGCAGCTGAGACACCTTATTGCTGTCTGCAACTATGAGAAAGGAGGTTGTGGAGGAGTGTTGGTCTCTTTGCACAAGTATCTAGTGATAGGACAAGAGGAAATGGACCGAAATTGTGCCAGGGGAATTTCAGATCAGACTTTCAGAAAAAATTCTTTATTGAAAGGCTCATCAAGCATTGGAACAGGGTGACCAGGTGGTTGAATCACCATCTAGAAGTCATGCAGATATGGAGCTTAGGGACATGACTTAATAGGTGGGCTTGGTACAGTCAGGTTAATGGTTGGGTTAAATGATCTTAAAGGTATTTTCCAATGGGCCTATGATTCTACGAAGTGTATGAGGATGTGCACCTTCCTTAGTAGTCCTTTGACTTCAGTGGAAATTCATTCTGCACAATTTGTTAAGAAAAAGGTTCCTAGAGTGCAGCCTTCAATCCTGTGATCTGGAGCAATGTCTCCTGCGAGAAAAATCCATAGTTACAGTTTTTCTCTTTGCCACTTTAGTCTTCCTTGAAACATTCTTCCTTAATTTCTATACTTCTCTTGTCCAAAAAGTTAACAAATATATTGATCCAATTTTACATATTGAATCAATATGCATCAATCAAATTTATATATGACAAAGGGACAGAATTTTAAAGTCTTACCTTTCACAGCAATTATATTTTAAAACTGCAGGTTTATTCTAAGATGCAAAACTGTATTTTCACACAAGTCAATGTATGAAAATAAGCTTTTTATTAACACTGCAAATCACAGTAGGGTCAAATAATATTATATGCATAAACTAGGTAAATCAAACTAATTTAATTATAACGAGTTTCAGAAAAACTCCTCCATCATGCTGGCTCCAGCAGCACGAGAAACAGTTACCAAGTGTGTATCATCTGAAAAATACATCTGCTGATCACAAGCCTGAGGGAAATACACTGTTACCAAGCAACCAGTGAGAATAGCCTTTTTTAAAATAAATGAGTGTCAAATGCATTACTGGCCTGTGGGACTTGAAGCTTCCTGCTGGCATAAGATTGTTTCTAACCATGTGAAAATGAAAACTATTTTTTTTTGTCATGTCAACCAACTGCCCTACACTCGGCCTTTGAAGATACAGAATTATTACGCATGATGGAGATCTCCCATAAAGAATAATATGTCACATTACATTTTGTTACGTTGCAAAAAGCCTCACCCAGGAAAGACCTCTCCGTAACTGAGGTTTCTACACAACCCTGCCTTGATTGTGAAGTCTTCAGTTCCCATACAAGGAAACTGTACTGTATATTTTATACTCACTTCTGCATTAACATGTGCAAAATTTAAATACAGTGCCAAAGTAACGCTGACACAGGATATCCTTGAAGATCCAGTGCGCATGAGAAACCTTTCAACTTGTTCTAAAAATACACAATTTGAAGTTGTTGTTTGTTAAGTTTAGTAATTTTCTGATAAATTGATGTGAATTCTAGGGCAGCCAGTGCAACCTCTCCAGTGAACCTAAAGGATTTATAACGCAAATGACACTATGGTTGAAATAAACTTTAAAATTTCATTACCTAAATCCCATGAGACAGTAATGACCTATCAGGTTGTGATGCTGTCATCAGACCTGATCTTTGGAATTCCATACAGTAATGACCTATCAGCATCACAACCAGTTGCTCTCCTAAAGCACCATAAATCTAGAGTAAGCCCACTGAAATTAATTGTGCTCTGGTACACATGAAATCAGAGTAAGATCCTAGTGGTCACAAGCTTCAGACAAAGAATGGGAAAGCACACAGTTTTCAAGGACTGTACTAAGAGCTTTTGATTGAGCAAATACAGAAGCACCACTGTCTAGAGCCAAACAGCCTGCTTGTTTTCTGAACACTGCACCTGATCTGCTGAGAGGTGAGCATGCCACATAAACTGGTACAAAGCTCAATGGAGGTGGCAGCAAAACTCAGAAGAAAGAGAATCAGATTTAACGGCATGAAGGACACTCAGGATATGATGAACACCAACAGCATCTTCTCATATGGCCAAGTATGGCAGATATTGAAAGTTGTGTGAAGATAAGCAAGACTGCAATCTTTTTCAGATATTTTATATCTATCCCAGCTTAAATACAGACAGGCTGGACTGTAGATGATATTTTCTTTATATCTCTTCTTGCTACATAACAAAACCTCTTCTGTACAACATAGCCTGTTTTCACATCACAATCTTCTCTTAAAATCACAGAATCATGGAACCACAGAATCATAGAACATTAAGGATCGGAAGGGACCTTGAAAGGTCATCTAGTCCAATCCCCCTGCCACAGCAGGACCACCTAGACCAAGTTGCACAGGAACATGGCCAGATAGGTTTTAAACATGTCCAAAGAAGGAGACTCCACAATCTCCTTGGGTAGCCCGTTCCAGTGCTCTGTCATCCTAACTCTGAAGAAGTTCCCTCTCATCTTTATATGGAACCTCCTCTGTTCCAGCTTACACCCATTGCCCCTTGTCCTATCACTAGATGGCATTGAGAAGAGCCTGGCTCCATCCTCCTGATACCCACCCCTCACATATTTATAAACATCGATGAGGTCACCCCTAAGTCTTGTTTTCTCCAAGTTAAAGAGACTCAGCTCCCTCAGCCTTTCCCCATAAGGGAGATGTTCTACTCCCTTCATCACCTTTCTGGCTCTGTGCTGGACTCTCTCCAGCAGTTCTATGTCTTTAAACTGAGGGGCCCAGAACTGGACACTATACTCCAGATGCTGTTGGCCCTCTAGGCTACAAGAGCACATTGCTGGCTCATCCCTTTCTTATACACTGCTCTCCAAAAAGTCAGTCACCAACCTATACTGGGGTTGTTCTTGCCCAGATGCAAGATACTACACTTACCCTTGTTATATTTCATTAAATCTCCCCCTGCCCAGCTCTCCAGCCTGTCCAGGTCTCACTGAATGGCAGCACAGCCTGCTGGAGTGTTGGCCACTACACCCAGCTTTGCGTCATCAGCAAACTTGCTGACAGTACTTTCTAATACCTCATCCAAGTCACTAATGAATAGACTAAATAGTACTGGCCCCAGTACCGACCCTTGAGGGACTCCACTAGATACAGGCCTCCAACTAAACTCTGTCACATTCACCATTATTCTCTGGCTTCTATCACAATCCACCTCACTATCCAATCATCCAGACCACACTGCCTCAGTTTTCCTGGGAGGATGGTGTGAGAGGCCGTGTCAAATGGTTTACTGAAATCAAGACAGACCATATCCACTGGTTTGCCATCATCTATCCACCTGGTTATGCCCTCATAAATGGCTATCAAGTTGGTCAAGCATGACTTCCCCTTGGTGAAGCCATGCTGGCTGTCCCTAATGACCCTCTTGTCGATGTGCCTAGTAAATTGTTCCATCACCTTTCCTGAGATGGAGGTTAGGCTGACTGGTCTATAGTTACTTTGGTCCTCCTTCTTACCCTTTTTGAAGGTTGGAGTGACATTTGCTATCCTCCAGTCCGTAGGCACCTCTCCTGATTTCCATGACTTAGAAAAGATGATGGAGTGTGGCTTAGCAATAACTTCCGCTGTCTCCCTTAGCACCCATCAGGGCCCATGGACTTATGTACCTCCAGGCTGCTCAACTTATCCCTACTCCAGGCCTCATCAACCAGGGCAACTCCTCTCTTCTCTCTACTTCCTCTGAGGCCTCAGTGGTTTGGGGCTTGATATCACGACAGCCTCCCATAGTATAGACAGAGGCAAAGAAGGTGTTGAGTATCTCTGCTTTCTCTGCATCCTCTGTCTTCAGGGCACCCACCTCATTCAGCAGGGGGCCTACATTGCCCCTAGGTTTAGTTTTACCTGCAGTGTATCTAAAGAAGCCATTTCTGTTGCCCTTGTCCTCTCTTAAAAGGTTTAATTCCAAGGAGGTCTTAGCTTTCCTAGACGTGTCCCTACATCCTCTGACTAGAGTCTTATAATCATCCCAAGTGGCCATCCCCTCCTTCCATGACCTATGTGCCCCTAACAGCAGTGTCTTCCTTTGAGGATTGAAGATAACAGAGAAATTAGGATCGAAGAGCTATAGGGAATAAGAAAAGGGGTGGAATCAACATAGAACCATAGAATGGCTAGGGTTGGAAGGACATTAAAGATCATCTAGTTCCAACCCCCCTGCACAGGCAGCGACACCTTCACTAGATCAGGTTACTCTAGGTCCCAGCCAGCCTGGCCTTGAACACTTGCAGTGATGGGGCAGCCACAAATTCCTTGGGCAACATATTCCAGCATCTCACCACCCTCACAGCAAATGTTTTTCTAATGTCCAACCTAAGGTCCTTTGTGTCCTCCATATGCTGGGGAGTCCAGAACTGGACACAGTACTCCAGGAGGGGTCTCACAAGTAAGTGCAGAGTAGAGGGGAAGAATCATCCCTTTTGCCCGACTGTCAATGTTTCTTTTGATGCAGCCCAGGACACAGTTGGCTTTCTGGGCTGCAAGTGCACGCTGACAGCTACTGTTCAACTTCTGACCCTCAAGTCCTTTTTCTCAGGGCTGTCCTCAATCCTTTCTCCTTGCAAGCTGCATTCGTGCATGAGATTGCCTCAACCTTGCTGCAGAACCTTGTACTTGGCCCTTGTTGATTCCCTTGGCCCTTCATGCATTTTGCATGAGCTCACTTCTCCAGCCTGTCAGGGTCCCTCCAGATGGCCTCCCTTCCCTCCAGGGTGTTGACTTCACCACACAGTTTGGTGGTGAAACATCAGCAGACTGAGGGTGCCTTCAATTCCACTATCCATGTTGCTGACAAAGATGTCAGCACGTTAGCATGAAAAAGGAAGGGTAAATCTTAGCAAAACTATCAGGAAAACCACTGAAAAATTATTTGGCTACAGCTGGTCTATACAAGATCTACCAAGCACTGATAAAGGCTCAAAACTAGTCTTTCTGTTCTAGCTAGGGCACCATCCAGCCTGTCAATAGTGAGGATTCATCAAAAATTACATTTTCACCTCCTGCTGAATTCATTCATTCTGAATGTTCATTTCATCGTGATATGATCTCACTTACTTGATTATCTTTTCTCTTTCTCCCAGGGCTTTTGTGCTCATCGTGCCACTATTGCCTGCGGTGCTGTGGGTGTCTGGAGTGTGAAGTGTGTCTAACTGTCTTCAGCTGCAGTGACAATTCTGCTCCCTACTAACCTGATTCACATTTGAACCAGTAACCCAGAGCTGGGAGGCTGCCAGGCTTCATTAAAAATTCCCTGAGTGAGTTTTCTGACCCAGTTCCAAAACAACAGATAAAGCTTTTTAAGTTGCTTCTTGGAATTCATGTCATAAAAGATTCAGGCAACACATGGATTATTTATTCACGTAGGGGATCTAAAATTGATGCTTTATTTAAAAAAAAAAAGCATCTTATTTCCAGTACTGTCTGTGTTTTCCAGCTATTGGGTGGAGGGGGAAAGGACAAAACTGGGACAAGATCTTAAACCAACCAAGAGAACTCATCAAATCTAGTTCTAGTGCCAGACTTTTTTCAACGAAAGAGCTGATTTTAAGTTCTGCTTGCCTGTGAAGGGCAAAAGGGCACATTTATTACCTCGGCTGTTCTATTTGATCCTTTCTATATAAAGGACCTACCCCATTCTCCACATAGTTTGGACTAATTAGAAAGAAAATCGTTCCCATATTTGCTTGTGCAGCATGCCCTTCATTTCAGAGCTAGCTCCACAACAGATGTCACCAGGGACAGGTCCACTGGAGACACACCAAGTGCCCAGATTCGTAGCAGTTTCACCAACACTCCACACTGGTAATTAAGGAGAGTTTGCAGCTTCACCAAAGCTACTGGTTGTTCCTGGCTTTGGACGCTAGCTAGAAGCCCCCTCCTACTGCTGTTGTGACTCACGTCAAAATCCTTTTGAGAAAAACAAAGGTAAGAATAGAAAAGCAACCGTGTCCTTGCAGACAAACCTCAAGCAGGCAACAGCCTCTCTGCATGACCTTCAGGTGGAGAAAGAGATTTTTTTCAGGAAGTCTTAGCAGCACTTGAAAACTTCGGCAGATGGAAAGGTGTCTTTTACAGACCGAGAGAAACAAGGGGAAGCAGAGCAAGCTGGAGTTCCTGTCCCTTCCAGCACTGGTCAATGGAAAACTAAAGTGGGACACAAAGGAACAGAGTACGCAGGACTTTTACACCCCCTTGAAGTGGTTGGAAGCAGAAAGGAGAGAGACTCAGGGAAGCAGCAGTGATCAGCACAACATAAGGAACATGGATTCTGCACAAGGACCCCAAAAGTGACACTGCCACTGCGGGGCCCCCAGATAGTGTTGGGTTCCCCACACTATCCCAGCATCCCCACACTGTCTTTTGCTCTCTCCTCGCATTTCCTGATGTTTCCCCTGCTCCTTTCCTTTGGAATAGGACTTTGGAGGATGACATGTTCAGTTTCTAAAGTTTTCAGCTCAGGAAAAGGGAAGGATCGACTCAGTGGATCAGAACCCAGCAGTTTTCTAGCCAAAAAAAGGCTGATGTCTCACACACTCATCTTGTAGTCAAGAATTCCCAAACCAGTCCAATCCACAACTTGGATAAACATCTGTTGCTGCACCCATGGAAAAACCCAAATAATCAGCTGTACCTTCCCAGGCTTCCCGAGCAGGACAAGGAAGAGAGTCCACGTCATTGTAAGCCTGAGAGCCTGAAACTAATCCCAGTTAAAATGCTCCGTAGCTGATCTGAGAGTCACCTCATAACAACCGGGAAGGAAGTGGCATATTTAGCGCTGAACAAAGGGCAATTATGAAAAACCAGCTCGTTACCTGTTGACAATATTAGGAGTTTGATTGCAAAACCAAGCTGCGGCCACTGTAATAAGGCTCTGCAGGGTGTGTGATGTGGTGTCACACGGTGCTTGCATTAACAGGCAAAGTGGATTAAAAACTGGCTGGTAGGTCTCATTTTAATGGTTCTAGTTTTACTGGTTCCCACAGAGCGTGATTTTTAGATTTACGCCACTTTAAACTCCTCAGTGCCAGCCTAGAGAAACAAGTTGTTCCTAAATATTAAACAAAATGGAAGGGGCACTAATCGATTACGAAGACACGGAGCAACACGCATGCGCCAGTAAATGAGAGGCAAAGAAACAATATGTGAGAGTGGCCTTTACTGGAAATATGTCTGTACCAAAACTGCAGGTTTAGTCCTGGGGAAGACTGTAGTGGAGGCAGGTGGTCCTGCTGAACCTGAGCTTCACAATGGTGGCGGCAAACCACTTGATGTCATCTTTGCTCTATCATAGTTACAAAAGCACAACGTGAAAGGGACAGAGGTCGCTCCTGCAGAGAGGCTATTGCTGAAATATTTGTCCTGTCCAGTGGCTGCAAATTCAAGGAAGATGCTGCTTAAATTGGAGAGGAATTGGGAAAGAGCCACAGGACTAACTGAAGGACTGGAGAACATGTCCCTTGAGAAAAAAAATAAAAGGATTTAGTGTCTCCTCTATTCAGAAATGTGTTGGCCAGGAAGCTGTTCCCTTCTTAAACAGGGTAAATAGAGATACAATAGTGCCCACGGTGAGAAATTCAAAAGCTGGAAAATTGAGGTGGCCAAACACAAGATATTTTTCCACATAGTTTCCTAGGGATAGCAAAGTCTATTTGCCAGAGTGAGAGAATGGGCAAGTAAAAGCCTCAAATATCTTACAGGTCTTATGAGGAACAGCCTGAGGGAACTGGGGTTGTTTAGTCTGGACAAAAGGAGGGTCATCACCCTTTACAACTACCTCAGAGGAGGTTGTAAAGATGCAAGGATCAGTCTCTTCTCCCAGAAAGTGTAAGGCTGTGCTTGAGACACAGGGAACTCCCAGGGCCCTGATGGGTCTGACCAGTGGAGGGACTGCTTCTGGTACTGTGTCAGTGTCAGGGGCTGCTGACTTCAGAAGCAACTGCAGCTCATGCCAGCCTAGAAAATGTCAGAGAAAAGAAGGGTCCAGACTGTTGTGCAAGAAGAGGATGGTTACAAGGCTTGGTCTGAGGAAGAAAGGAAAAAGCTCTGGGGGAGGGTGCAGGAGTGATCTCTGAGCAGTGGAAAAGGTTTTAATGTGGTGCATCTGTCTGAATCAATAGTCATCCAATAGCACTACCGAGTTAAATATCACGCTTACCTTCCTTCACATCTGGTCCTTCCCTATGGTCCTGACCTTTACTCTTCCATCTCTGCTACTTGCCTTCGGTGTTTCCTATCTCCTTTCCCTTTCTGAGGCTGTCCTGCCTTCCCTGCCCCAGGCAGCAGTGAATACCAGCTGCTCCTTGGAGGTCAGTGATGGAATGGAAAAGAACTCGACAACAAAAGCTGAAGTAGGTTCTGTGGTTTCTAGAAGGCACTGAACCTGACCCTGGAGCCTCACCCAAGGCTCTCTTATCAGAGCTGTGTGTGGAGAGGGAAGGCTGGTGCTTTGCTTATCGTGCCCAGTCAAGCTGGCACCAGGGTCTCTGTGAACTGTACGGAGCTGAAGGCAGCACCGACGCATTGCTCCGCTTTTCGCTGGAGATCAGAAAGAAGTTAAGGCTTGCTCTGAAAGAAGGTCTCGTTCTCCGTGGAGAGCCAAAAGGCGCATCTTTTTCTGCCCTGCTCCCAGCTCGGTGCCCAGGTTTTGTATCGGACTAACAACGTGGCCTTGTGGAATTCCCTTAGCTCAAGCGATGGGCCTCAGAGGAGCCCTGGGGAGGCGGCTTTGATGGGGATTAGGCTGTGGAGCACAGAAGAGTCGATTTTCACTTTGGCACCCTGTACAGCCTTAGTAGATGTTCCACTCAGCAAGTTCCATCAGCGTTTAGGCATTCAGATACTCCACTGGGATTTATTACTTAGTTGAAAGCAGAGACAAAATTAGCAGGGATAAAACAGAATTTACTACAGCTACATGTAAACCTCTGTCACACATGCTTTTTGCTCTGAGCTTAACCTACAAGCGCGTTGTGGAGTCCCCGCTTGCATCGCAGAACGAGTGTGTGCTGTCTTATTAGCAGTAAGATGTAGCCTAAGAACACGAGTCTTCTCTGCGTTCATCTTCAGTCACGCCGATGCAAACACGCAGAGGTGTCTGTAACTGAGCTGCAAGTGAAGAGCTAGCAAAACTTCCATGCATATATTTTTTTCCTAGACTCCCAGGAGCTGTGAGTCAGTCACAGCTGAATATGGAAATACATATGGAAAGTCCCAAATAACCTTGTTGGAATTTGATGACAGGCACTGCATAAAAATTGTGCTGAAGTGCGGTTAGTGCACAGAAATCACAACACAGGAGTTTAAATGCTTAAAAACTGCTGGTAAAGGCAAAGCCTTTGTTGGTATAAAGGATGGCTGAGTTTTCTCCTGCTCTGGAGATGGGTTAGGAGGCTGTCTAGTGGCTCCAACAAGCCCAGAGGCACCCAGAAAGAGCTTCGCAGACTGCTCGGGGTATTTTCTCTGCTTTGCTTTGGCGCGAAGCAGCATCCCTAAATAGATTAACAAAGCAGAGTCCATCAACTCTGCTGTTAATTCAGTTGAAAAACCGGCCGGCTTGACAAGCCAACAGTATATTAATTGAATTGGTGATTTGGAAAGCAAAGTGTGTGGATAAACAGGTTTGTTACTGAGAAAGAAATAAGAAAATACGTTATCTGTTAGGTTTTGTTCATAGATACTTCTCCTGGCTCGTTACCCACACAGGTTCATGTATACATTATAGTTCACGTCCTACGTATTTTGATGTGAGTCCACAGGTGCATGGATTTGTGGGAAAACAAATGCATGCTACTCATACTTAAGGCATTGTGTGGATCCACTGCAACACGTTTCCCATCAGAAATACGGTTATTTTACGTGCTTACAACTGGAATCATAGAATCATCAAGGCTGGAAGAGACCTACAAGGTCAGCAGATCCAACCACCAACCCAATGCCACTATGCCCACTAAGCCATGTTCCTTAGTGGCACATCTATGTGCGTTTAACACCTCCAGGGACAGCAACTCCACCACCTCCCTGGGCAGTCTGTTCCAATCCCTGACCACTCTGTCAGTGAAGAAATATTTCCTAAAGTCTAATCTAAACCTCCCTGGCACAATTTGAGGTAATTTCATCTGGTTTTGCTACCAGTGACCTGGGAGAAGAGACCAACCCCTCTACAACCTCCTCTCAGGTAGTTGTAAAGAGCAGTAAGGTCTCCCCTCAACTTCCTTTTCTCCAGATTAAACAACCCCAGTTCCCTCAGCTGCTCATCATAAGACCTGTCCTCGAGGCCTTTCACTAGCTTGTTCTTTGGACACATTCTTTGGAACAAGTATTTGGGCTCCAGTTCTCTGTGCTTGAATAGCCTAACCAAGAGTCTTGCTTTTCACAGAATCACAGGATCACTTTGGCTGGAAAAGACCCCTGGGATCACCGAGTCCAACCTCTTGAAGGAATAAATACGATTTCTTGATTTTTTAAAATTTAGTTTTGATCATGGAAAAATATAACCTGAACACCTGTCTTTGTTCCTTTGACCTTTGACGCTGAAATTCAAAACTCAGCGAAGACATTATTTAATTGCTTAGTGAGGACTGATGTGTTTAAAATACAGCAATGTCATGCAGCGAAAAAGCAGCGTGTGTGTGTTAGTGTCCAAAGGCAGGCAAGAGCCTTGCAGCGCATGGCTTGTGTTAGCTGGGACTGTTAAAGGGCATTTCCTCCCCTTCCTTCTGTTGAACTTGCAAAATACGCTATTGTATAGACAACTGTAAAGCCACTGAGCCTGTTTTTCTGCACTTCGCTGTTCTTCCGTTCTCAAATAAAGCACAGGAGAGGAGGCACTGAGGGAATTAAGGAAAAGAAAGAAGGGAATTTTAAATGGGTCTTTGACCTGCAAAGCAGCGATGAGAAGCGAGTTTTCTCGTTAGTTTATGGAAATCACAATCTGCTGCCTAGATAGCGATAACGCTGCAATGCGATTCTCTTCTTGCTGAGCTTTTCTTTTCTTTAATCCTGCTGACTAGAAACAGTCTATTTCTGTACCATAAGCATCATCTACTTCCACTGAAAAGCCTTAATTTAATTTTTCTAGACAGGACTGAGATGTTCTGGTGGTTGCTATTATGAGCAGAAGAAAGCTAAGTGAAAACCCTATTTATTTTATCAATTAAATACAGCAACCGAAGATTTAAATTCTGGGAAGCAGGGCAGCATGGCTTTGATTCTTCTGCATCATCTTGAGAGAATCATATACGTGACTACTCCTTACTGGCTCCATAAAGAGAATAAAATCAGGTATTGGAGTTCATCTGCATTTCATCCTCCAGGCAAGAGAAAATAAGACAGTGAGCCTTTGTGGAATTTCTTCTGGTAACAAGTGACTTGCTTGTGTGACAACAGCCGTGGTGAACTGAGGAGGGCAATCTGTAGCACAAAACCGCGTTCTTAGCTCATCAACTCGTCGTAGCTGCCTTCACTTGTCTGAAGATGCTGGAATTGCATGCATAGTTTTTTCCAGCTGAAGAGCAGAGAAGTCAAGGGTTCTGGTGAGAAACAGTGCAAAAATACATTTTGCATTATTTAATACTGGGCTGATGGGCATAAAAGAGCCAAAAGAGAAGCCTGTGTTTAGGTTTTGTTTGGCAGAAAATTACCTAAGCAGACTGACGCACCAGAGACAACTGAATTCATGCTGTGTAGGAGTGGGGTGCTTGAATCAAGGAATCCACAGCTTCCAATCCCCCACTGAGGACCTCACTATCCAAGAGGCTGTGCTAAGAAGGCTGGCAAAGCCTCTTCTCACCTTGTGCAGACAGAGTTCCTTGGCATACCTTGGGGCTGTGTACCCTGTAAGCTCATCAAAAACTTAGGGCGGGACCCCACGGGGAAAGAGGACTAATGGCCTCCCCTTGGATACCTAAGGATGTTTGCTCAAGTCTGCAGCACCACTGGGGTTACGAAGGTGGCTGCCTTCAATTACAGCCCATCTTTTCTTGAGTGTGATTCTCCACTGGAATGGACTTAAAGGCAGGGTACTGATTAGATTGGAAAATCAATTGCCTTCAGAACGAACGTCATTGATGGCACTTAGATAAACTGGAGTTTACAAGAGGAAAGGAGCTACCAGTATTAGCTATGATTTTTTGTTCTCTTCTTTCCTTGCAGCTCTGCAGGTGAGGTATTTCTTTTAACTGAGAGTGAAGAAAGCTGCATCCTTGGGAAGCCAAATTCTTCCTGGTCAGGGCTGGTGTAACAGGTTGAAACTAAGAAACTGCTTTGCTTCAAGGTTTTAAGGGGAAAGGAAACCAAAGCAGTCAGGTCTCAGGGAGATCTTGGATAAATGTGCCAGACAATGGATGTCTTAGGAAACTGAAAGAGGAAAAGTTTATTAACTCTTAAACTAGGTACAGAAAAGAAAAATGTCAAGCAAGTTAGTGCAGGAATGCAGCCCATCAGAAACTGTGTTCCCCAATGCCATTAT
>JAOXOE010000256.1:38566539-38600099 GCA_028565055.1 Phoeniculus purpureus
GACCTGACTGCTTTGGTTTCCTTTCCCCTTAAAACCTGGGAGCAAAGCAGTTTCTTAGTTTCAACCCGTTACAGCAGTACAGTAGGGCTACTTGGCTGGCTGCAGGTCACCATCATAAACTTCATCTCCCAGGGGAATGTGGCTGTAAATAAGTTTTTCTCTTTTCTGAGCACCCTCAGCAGTGGAGGCTGCACATGGGAGACCAAGAAGAAGTGATGCTTCTGCAGTGACAGACACCAAGGACCACCAGCACAGAGTGACACAAATCCCATGGACGGTGCTCAATAAAATTAGTGATCCCACTACTGAAATTTCTAACAGATACCAAAAGCAGTTGCAGATGCCTAGGAAGTCCATTAACAATTAATAAAAGGTTTCACTTCTATGAATAATGTAACAGGTTTTGTTCTGTCCTTTGGAAACTGGTTAAACTATCAGGGATGCCACTAGTAATTTCTAACAAGGTTAAGCAAATCAAGGGACTAATCTCATATCCTAGAAGATATTGCTGAAAATCAAGTTCCAAATGACATGCAAGAGCCACAACTTAGTTGCCAATTATTTTCAAAGGATGATTCCCGTGAATATAATACAGACACCTGCCACCAAACTGAAGAAAAATAATGATGGAAAATAAAAATGAGAGAATTGCTGCTGGGAAAATGTGTTCAACCCATTTTGGTTATCAAGTGCCTTGACCACAGCATGTGTGTGTTTTTCTAAATGGAAAATAAATGGTACAAAGAGCTTTTTGAGTCTATCAGAAAAAGGATAATTCAAAAACCTTCTTGGAAGGTAAGTCCAGAGGAATTCAATTAGCAATTAGGGTCATGTTCTTACCACTAAGAGCACTTAGTGGAACAAGTTGCTTACAGAAATGAAGGATTTACCATCTCTTGATCTTTCCCAGAGAAAGCTGGATGCAGTTGTAGGTAACAGGGCTGGAACCTATACTGGGTGCTGACCATGTGAGACGAGCAAGACTGCATGGGACAGGTGGCAGAACTGATTCCAGTAGCCCTCTCACTGGGCACACACAAACCATCTCTGCTCTCTGAAGAACATCCTAAAACCTGATCTGCTGCCTTTTAGCTCAGATGCTTTAGATGAAGCAGTAGCAGAAATGTAAATATTCTGAGGTAGTTGCAGTATAGCTGCAAAATATATCTGTAGATGCATTTTGATGAGCTGCAGCTTACTCTAGATGATTTCTCCTTTACAGGCTATGCATCCAAAGGCAGGAGATGGACATCCTGCTAGCCTGACAGCAACAAATGTCCACACAGAATCAAACCCATTTTGCCTGGGAGACCCTCTCTAGGTGTTCTGGGACAGGTTCTCACCTTTCTCACGGGCACAGTCCATTTTCCATGGTTCTCCAGGACATTTTTCCTACAGCAATTAATTTAAAACATGGGTAATGCCTACCATCCCTTGTTCTCCTCTCCAGCATTTTTATTTCACGATTTTGTCCTTTTGTCATCCCACTTCCAACAGACAGTCATGTGGATTGGACAGCAATGGGAACACAGAACCTGCACCGTCTGTAGCCCCTGAGGCGCTAATGACACCATACCTGAGAGCCCAGGAGTTCATTCTGTGCCAAACGAGCCCTGACAATTTCTTCTGCTCAGTTACCGGCTTCCCAAGCCAACTGTGTGACACTAAATGCTCGTTGTGTTTAGTGCCAGGTATCTGGCAAACCAGAAGCCACACTGCCTTGGTTGGTCTGGATCCATGGGGCTTTGAGCCCCTCATTTTGTGAAATGAGGCTAACAGATACCAGAGTAGCCCTGAGGAGCCCCATGACACAGAACATGCAGCCCAGCTCTGAGCTGAGGAGATGAAGGAAATGGTTTAGCTCTCACAAAGGTAACAAGCAAAAACCTCTGACCACATAGAAGTAAAGACCATGATGCCTTTAAAATATCCTCATTTGTGCAAGAAGCAGTAGAGAGAATTGTGTTTGTTTTAATGACTGGAAATGCTGAAGGTTGGGTGGCTGTAACCCATCCTGCTTTTGGCCATCACCCCAAAACATGTGTGTAAACATGCTCAGGAATATCTCTCAGGGTTCCGAGAGATCTCTAAGCACTTGGTTTCTTTGGAGGCTACTGGCATGTAATTTGCAATGCACAGGATGGTGCTATGGGGCTCGTTAGGGAGGCTCACGGATGAAGATTGTGAGTCTCCAACACAGGGCAGGGCTGGAGGGTCCTTGTCCAACTAGGAAAGGCTGTGGATCACATGGCACACTTGACTTCCCAGAAGGAAGATGAAAAACTAATCCAAATACAGGGAGTTGATGAATCGTAGAATCACACATTGGCTTACATTGGAAGTGACCTCAGAGATTATCCACTTTATGAATGCCTTCTGCTAGGTGAGGAAAATCTCCCTCTTCCCAGCCCAGTGACTGGGAGGGAGGCAGGGAGAAGAGATTTACTACAAGTTCAGAGTAAAAGAACTTGCACGGCCTGTTGAAATAGCTCAAAAGTTTGCTTTAAATAAAATGTGAAATTCAAAAGTACCACTAGGCAAGATTTGCACTAAATGTCATCAAAATATCAAAGAAACAGTACAAAGGTTTTATTAAAGAGCAAATGGAAATGGACCTTTCTCTGCACAGCAGGGAGGAAAAGGACCTGATCAATATGGGACTAATGAAAGTATTGAACAATTTAAATAGCCTCAGGCACTGCAAATGAGAGCTGCGGAGCACAGTGCATACAAAACTCCATTTACAAGGCCAGAAGAGGAATCATGGTGCATCCAGAGAAGTGCCACCACATCATGCTTAAGAGATTAAGAATATTTTAACTGAACAAAGACCCGCAGCTGGAGAAACCTGCGGGAAAACTGTTTGGTTCTTGTCTTCAGAGGCAGGAAGAGAGATCATTCCAAGAAAAGAGGTGTGGGCACATCTTCCTCAAAGGAAAGTTCCCACATCAAACTTGCAGTTCAAAAAAATCGCATAAAGAAAACTTCACGGCATTTTTGAGGCTTTGCTGATTTTTGTTCTCTAACCCTTTGTTCCCTGTTTCACAGATGTTGCCAGGGCTGGAACTCCTATGCAGTTGTGTTAAAACTATTCCCAAAAATATTTTCAGCCCAAACAGAAACCGGAAGCTCCCAGTTATTATAACTGCGCTCTAATCCAGTCACAAGCTTTATGTGCATTTTCAGTTGCTTATCTAAACACCTGCTGTTAGCTCTAAGCGGATTTTCCAAGCTTACCTACCAATGGCACTTGTAGCTGGAGAAATGAGATTTGCATTTGGTTAAAATTTGTTTAAATATGTAGATTACATATCTTGTGAGCCAAAGTTTAAATGTTTCTAATCTTGCAAATGAGACATATGGTGTGGACTGTGTCTAAATAGACAATAAAATTTTTGTCTGGATAGAGCTGTTTTCCTGTCATAAATCCTAAAGGTACTTTTTCAGGTAGGTTGGTCCTGGTGTAGAATAAACTCAAGTCAATAAAACTATACTGACACATGGCAAATGTCTTTAGCAGCACCCAGTTTCACATTTGAAAATGAAGCTCTTAAACGGGATTCTCACATCTAGTTATTCTTGCCATGTCCCTCAGAAGGCTGACAGGACCTTGAGACTTTCAAGTTTGCTTTTCATAGCAACAACTTGCACCTTAAAGAAATGGAAGCTCTGAAGAGAAAAATCAATCCAGTGTTTGATGCTCAATATTTGGTCTAACTTATGAAATATTTGTATTGAAACTGAGCTTTAGAGCTCACTGCATCCAAGATGCGAAGCTTACACAGGGATGACAATATTTCCTGCCTCAGAATGGGAACAAAGTCCAGATGGTGCAAAATGTCCTCAGCATGACAGACAACTGAAAGCAGCTTTTTGAAGGCCAAGAATAAATTTTCCTGTATGAAACATTATTAATATCAGCATGCAGGGTTATTCTTTTCATTTCTCTCTCCCAGATCTTTATTTCCTACCCCTTAAATTGCCTACATCTAAACACAGTTAAGAGAAAATGAGTCTAGACCAAAGTTATTGCAAACGCCTGGAAGATCTCCCATCTTCTCCTCCCTACATGAATTGTTGTTTGTGCACTAATTTCACCTATGTGAGCCCTGGCTGAAGGTTGAAAGGGAAGGCCCATGCAGTTTGTCCTTCACCAGTATCTCCATTTTCTTCAGAGTTGAGCATCGACTCATCTCGCTTGGGAGCTTTCACTAGTCAACCTGCACATCTGTAAGTTTTTGCTACACTTGTATAGCTAAAAGGTCCAACATGCTTTTCACATCACCTTTTCATGCAAGGATCACTAAAACCTTTCTTCTGGAAGTGCACTGCACACTCAGTTAACAGGTGCCTGTTCTTACTACTTTCTGTTGAGCCTTTATGAGTAGTTTAACAAATCCCAAAAGTCAGCAAATGCTGTAGCTTAGTTCCGAATGAGGGCTAAACATAGACAATAGGGAATGAATCAACATAATTTTTTGAGTTAAAGTTGTTGGACTTACATGAAGATCCCAACAAACACAATTTAAGATGAGCTAATTGCCAAATGATTTTAGCATCTCTCCTTAAAGTGCATTAAACAAACTAAGCAATTACGAGGATAAAATTAGTAGAGTAATAGGAAGTGGAATAGCTGTAGAACTCCAAAAATGGTTATTTGTGATCATGAAAAGAATGCAAAGAATTAGGATATGGTTTTTGCTCATGATACAGAATTGCTCATGGCAGTCAAAGCTAAGCCCAACAAGAGCTGTGCAAAGATTTTGCAGGAATATCTGTAAATCATGCAATGGCTCGAACAAATTGGTAGCGATAAACACAAAGTAATCCAAAATGTACTCTATCTACTCAAAATAAAACTGTCTCTATATTAGCTACTACTACCACCCAGGAAAGAGATCGTGCAATCACTGTATTCTCTAAACACTTCAGCTTACTTCAAGGCAGCAATCTAAAAGCTAAACTGAACAAGAGGAGTTATTAGGAAAGAAATGGGGAATATAAAAGAAAACATCATTATGCTAGACCATGGTGCACCTTTGGAATGAGGACTTGTTTGTGCTCTGCCATTCCCTGTGCATGCTATGGGTACAAACTCATAACTGATAGCGTAGGGCAGAGGAGCAACCCCGGCTACTCAGCATTTTGCAGTCCACCTCTAGTTCTTTAAGAGCTGGGACTATACCAAATTCATTAAATAGAACTGAGTTTCTCTCCAGCTCATTAATTCACTTATGACTTCCACTGTCTTTTATTATTATTTTCTTATGTCTCTTCTCTCCTCTTTGGAAATAATTTCCATTTTTTGGTAATCAGGCTGGTAATCGAAGCCTCCAGTTCCAGACACAAGCTCCCATTCACAAAATCCCTGAAGGGCTGATTGCTGGAGACTGAGAGGATCTGTCAGCTAGAAAAACACTCAGCAGCCCCCATTTAGGGAACCACTGCTGGCTGCTCTTACAAACCAGCAACACAGATCTTTGCTCTAACTCAGTTCTTACCTTCACATAGGTAGATGTGGAAAGTTCCTGGTTCTTAATATATACATGATTATATGCATTACCGGTAGTTTTTATATTCATACGTGTAATACCTGGTAAGAGAGAAGACAGAATTCCTGTTTCTCTATTTAGCTCTGAAGGGCTGTAGGAAGTGGAACAGTTAAAAACAGATAGAAAAATGCTAACTGTCTCTAATGCTGTTTTTTCAGTTGTAAAAACTGATTATTCTTGTACAAACCTAAAAGAGAGCAATACTATGATTTGTGGAATGTAATCATAAACATGTTCATTTTGCCATTATTTGTGTTTATCCCAGAGGCTCAGCACAAGAGTTTTAAAAGTATTCACTGTTGTCCTGTTCAGGTGAATGCCCCACCCTGGAGATGTTTTTCCTGTGGAATGTTAGGTGAATTTACCTCAGTTCGTTAGCAAGGGTGTTTTCAGTTTTTAAACCCACTCTAGTGTAACCTGATAAAAAATAGGGCAACTTACACATTGTGCCAACAGCCTAAACAACTGTCTAATAAATATTTACTGCTTCAGTTTTGGGATTTTGCTTATACATCTGTTCTCTCAATAAAGAAATCTCAGGATGAAAGACTCTGCTGATGGTTACTTTGATTTGAAATCAGTTTATCTAACTTCAGTGTCTCCTACCTCAGCTCTCCTTAGTTTCTGGGTGTGCTGCCACTCTGAGCTGCTTTTTTTCTCCAGTAAAAGACCTTATGGTATGTGCCATACTGATGTCTATAGGCAAAACACTTCTTGTCACACAGCAGGTAGCTCATGTGACACAGGCTTTCACAGCAAGGTCTTTTACTATCCATGACCTCATTAAATTAATTGACGACAGAGAAGATTCTTCTTCCCTTTGATCCCATGGCTTCCAGCCCCTATTACTCCTAGTGTAAAGTGTTACATTATATTAAATTATTGTGTTGATGATTCAGAAATGCTACAGCAGTAAAAAACATAGAGGCTTAATGAGTAATTAAGAAGGAGCATCTCTGCCATTACCACAGATGAAAGTGGTCTTCCAAACGTCTGGGGTTACAGGATAGCAACAGGACAAAATGACTCAAACTGATCTGTGACTTCTCTGTGCATCTCTACATCCAGTGATGTCTAGGAATGTGTGTAGTCTCTGTTGTGTTGAAACTAATAAACCCTCATATACTGAAAATGCAGAAGATGTCTAGTATATAACTAATTAAGTTCCTTTCCAGTCTCCCCCCAAAAAGTGCACAACTCAATTTCCATTTTTATAATCTTCTTTTAAGGTAGAAATCAAGTGGGTGTCCTCTGTATCTCAGTGAAATTGCTAGACAGATCATGACTATGTCCACACAGAAAATGATGGAAGGCATACATAACAAATGCCTGGAAATCTACAATTAGCGTTAGCTTGGCAAGCAATGAGTCTGTTCCTACTTATCTGCTACATCTACCACTAAAACCAGCTTGAGTTGTATGTTTCCTTGATTAACACTTTTTTTAATGGTTTAAATGTAATGGAGCTACACATAGGAGCTGGTCGGAAACTTGACTTGCTTGGAAAGGATGAAGTTGAGAGTATCTGGATTTACTAGAAAATTGTTTTTCTTCTTGTACCTTCAGTTTTGGAATGTCTTCTTTACCCTTGCAGTGTTACTCATTCAGGATGATGGCTTAGCCATTCTCCTGTTAGAAAAAGGTCTACAAATAATAGTAACCACCCTGGCACAGTGATACATCTCATCATAAAGCATCACCTTAAAGCAGCTTTTAATCTACCTAGATACTACATTTTCTTGATGGTTCTGACTGTTTTTGCAGTGGATTTTCTTTGGTACTTAACCTAAGTAAGTTTTCTTATTGACATGAAGAACAGACATTTAATTTCCTCATAACTATGATTTATATTCAAATTTCCTGTACTTTACAAGCACCAAGTAATGCAGCCAGCAGCTCGAAGCTGCAGCCATCGCATTCAGCCATTGGCTACCTGATTCTGGAGGAGGGTGATTAGTTTCCTGTCCCCCTCTGCTGTCTGGCAGCAGGCAGACCCCAGAATTGGAAATTATTTGCAATTAATTTCTGCACACACTTAAGGATTTGACTACTTAGTTCACTTTGATTTCTAAACACAGAAGTTCAGTGGAGCTACACAATAATAAAACACATTAGTCTAAATGGACCTCTAAACACACACTTTGTCTCTTTGCTACTTCCTGCTCCTCTGGAGATCATCTCCCTGAGCTTTGCCTTGAGTTTGCCTCTATCCTGCACTATTTCTTGCAGCCTTTCTCTTTACGGCTCTGACAAAGAAGTATTTTGCAGCCTTTTCAATTGGAAAATGTGACTGGGCAAGGGGACATTTGCCTGTAAGTACAGCTGAGGGACAAAAACATGTCTGACTGACTAGATGCAGAGAATGTGATTATTTTGCTTCATTTCATCCTTCATTCTTCAAAACATTTAAACTTACTGCACCTTTTTTTTTTACAGTGGCAACTATGTTTGAATTTTATCAGCAGCTACTGGCATTTTTCTTGGCTTTGTTTTTCTGCTACATTTTGGATGTCAAAGATATGACTGAAGTTTAATCATTCAGTGTGTTTTCTTATTCTTCTTTTCTGCCTGTTTCAGTGCCTGGAGTTGTCTGTATGGGGGAGGGGAAGCAAAAAAAGAAGAGATAATTAAAGTGACTTGGAAAGTGTGATTCTTTCTCTTTTAATTCAAATGGTATCTTTTCTATAAAAACCCTACAGACTCTCAGGAGACAATTCTGACCTCAAAACATCTCTGCCTTTCTTATCTGAAAGAAAAACTTCAAATAAGCTTATGTCTAAATCCTCATGTGTCCTTTCTTAATCAACTCCTTTTAACTACCCTAATCGTGCATTTTTGATTGGGTTAATCCTTAATTACCAAGAGTAGGAGTAGTTTCATTTTCCAGCAATGAAGAGAGTCCCCTCCACCTCTCAATCTCTGCTAATGAGTTTTGCATCCAAAAGTCACTAAACAAAGCAGGTAAACAGCAGCAGTAAGAGCAAAGACCAGAACCCAGCAGCCAAGTCTCCTGCTGCAGAAGTATTTGCTTATCAAGGCTGAAGTATTCTTTTTGCTGTGTTGGAAATGGCAGCCCTATCCCTTTTTGTTTTCTCATGTACTGTTCTAATTATTGCACCGCTATGAGTGTGTTTTATTTCTTAGCCCAGCCATCTCTCAGGACTGATTTTCATTCAGTACAAATGTTCTCATTACAAAGACTTAACACGAGGAGAATATAAATGAGAAGATGTGTGCAGGCTAAAACTTGATTATGCAGAAACTGTACTGATCAAAGGAGCAGCAGAGTAAAACACGTTGGCGTTAACGTGGTCCTATTTCCAGGGCTCAACAGTTTCCCCTCCCAGAAGGTTGGTGTGACTCTGCCTCTCAAATGGGGCTAATGTACTAATTTACTGTAACTGAAATAAAGAGTGTGAAGTGTTTCTAAAGAATGTCATGGTAAGGTGCTAATGAGCTTCTTGAAATTGAATGCACCTTCACTGGCTTCAGACATCACCCTCACCATTACATGAAAACTTACAGAAGAATCAAAATTCCAAAGGTTTTCACAAATTAGATCACTGCATAAGCATGACTTACAGCAATTCTCATAAAGTTAAACAACACTTACTTTATCCAGCTGCCATGCTGATCAGGTCTTGGTTATGGGAGAGTACGTGCCTTGGAAACTGCTTCTGTATCATCTCTGCTGCCTCGGAATCAGACAGGAGTCATCTTGAGATGAAGACTTCAGCAAGCAACCTCACAGGACCCCTCGGACCTCCTGCACTTTGAGTGAGACCAGAGGTGTCTCTGCAAAGACATCCACCTCTTTGGGATTTCAGTGACAACTTCCCCCATTTTCCAAAGGGATGGAAGCAACTGAAAGATATGGTGGATTCAGACCCTCATTTTCTCAGGCCAAGACAATCCACCATCAACAGCTGAGCAGAGGCAGAGTACATTCAGACAGAAGCCTGCTTTGAAAAAGACCGAGCAAAACAAAGTCCAGTCTAGAAGCAGAACAAAGCAACCCTCAGGCATCCAGCTACCAGAGATGATTGCAAATTCAGATTTATTATTATTCTTAAAGAGCAAATTTGAGACCGCTTATTACACTCAAACTCAATTTTGGATGCTGAAAAGCAGATATGGGCCTCCAGGAAATCAGTACGTCCTTCTAAACCTATATTGCTCAGAATAAAAAGCCTTTCAAAGTTTTGTTACTTAAACCAGTAGTGACTGAGGAGCTTATCTTCATGAAATTCTCACATAGTTTCAGCACCAAAGCTCTAGATCAGTACCATGGCACAACACCCAGAGTTGACTTAATGGTGTGATGATTTATGAGCACTTTTCTGTCGGCCCTGTTACTTGCAAGTACTTTGTTTTATTGTAGTCCACTTGAGGACGAGTGAAAATGTACATAGAGTGCAAAGGGAAAAATACGCGGCACGTATTGAGACTCATTTCAGAATATACTGTTATATACCAAATGAGGAAAATAAAGCTCTGACACACAAGATGAATGACCAGTGCTTGAGACCAATGAAGAATATGCATGGAGCTGTTTCCACAGCACAGTTCTGATACTGATCACAACATTATTACACAGCTTTTAAAATCAGAGGCAATTTTAAATAATGTTTATAAAAAATGCACATATTAGACCTACTCCTGCATTGTTGTACATTCAAAGTTTCAGTGAATCTTTCCAGTGTGTCAAAGGAACAAGAGCAAACAGACAACGCCACCTCAGGCAGAAAGTAGAGATGGAAAAAACATCAAAAACAGAAGACAAAATCATTGTTCTATAAAAGTAAAAAGGCAAATCTTATCCCAAGGAATATTATTACTTTCACAAGAACTCCTGATTTGCAGCATCCTGACTCAGTTAGAGTGAAGGAGAATCTGCCATTGAGCACAATGGAGCCTGAATTTCAGTCTGAAATTTAGAACATTCTTGCATTTGTGTAAACATGAGCAGAAACATCATGTCAGCATCTGTACATGTATTCAAGTGCTGTTTAAAAAAAACAAAACAATAAAAACCAGCCAGTGCTAACCCAAAATGCCAGTACATATCCAAAATGCAGATAACTAGAAGAGGTTTTCTTTCAAATATACATTTTAAAGTATTTAAAAGCATCTGTTGTTTTAATGCTTGTATATGACTGCTAGGGAGGGAATCTACCAGAAAAATCTGAACTATTTACAATGGTAAAAGAAGGGCACAGTGTTTGCTCAGATTTATTTGAGACCAGCATTTTTTTCCCCTTTGGAGTGATGGCATTTACCTGCACATTCAAGAGCATTTCAAAGTAGTGCTGAGGAGATAAAAAAGGAAATAAAAACCTTCCATGCAGGTATTTCAGTAGGACTCCTCATGAGCCATTTACACCCATTCTGATTTTTGGTAAAAAGAAGAAAGGAAAACTCCTTGAAGAAATGTTTTAGTCTTTATACAACCTAACAAGATTTTACATGACAGCAATTCACGCTCCCATGTGCAGAGATCCAGAGTGAACAGAATTGTTCATCTGCTCTAAGACCTGTGTCCATCTTTAAAAAGTTCTTTGCTAATTTTTGTGCGGATCTCGGGGCTGGCTAACAGCTTCTTTAGCTGGTTCAGTCTGGATAGCAGAGCCTGTGTTTCTCTGTGTAAAGCTTCCTTTACTAAATTTGCTTCATGGCTCGTTCCTAGAGGAAAATAACAATAGAACACATTTTATAACAACAAATGTCATAGAGGATCATTAACATACGGCAATAAAGAAATGGTATCTGGTTTGAGCAATGTAAGTGCTCATTATGCCCACACTGATTTTTTATAAAAAGGTACTTTGTCAAAAATAAAATAAAATAGAATTTACATCAACAAACGCTACCAAAAAGTACAGAACAGTCATGTTTAAGAGAAACTCCTGTCACATTATATATGATGTAATAGTATCTGCAAAGGGTATCTGTAGTGGTAATTTTTAGCTTGGGATTGACTGCTGTTGACTAGGAAACAGCACGTGCTCTCACACAGCGTGAGGAGTCCTGTGGCAGTGCTAGCTGCGCGGGCAGAGGGCATCGTTTCCACTTATGGCAAGGCCTCTTCAATGGTCCTTCAAGACAATCCGAAAGGCAAATGGTTCTGTTTCTAACCAGATGCAAGGAAGGGGCTCCTATCAAGAGCAAGTGAAGATAAGAGCCGCCTGCTTCGCAATTCTTCTTTTTTTCCATCGTCCATCCCTCCCAGCATTCAACAAGTTTTCAGCAGCACCAAGCACTTATTAAACTAGGACAATGTCCTTCAATGCAGAACAAACTTGTGATAAGAGACTCACAAAGCAGAGCGCCTGTCACCCAGCACCACTTAGCAAATGGCAGTAGGGAGCTGGAACACTGTTTTGTGGTTATTCTTGGAGGGATGTTTGCTCCCAAGCTTTCTGCACAGGGCTCACTTGCTGTTCTCATGGCCATTCTCGTTCTTACTGCCACTTGCTGCTTCTTCAGATTTCACTGGGCTTCCATCAGTCTGTCTGGTTTTGCTCTGTGTCTCTTCTAAGTACTGCTGTACGGCTTTCAGCACTGCATTCTCCACCAGCCTTTTGCTGAGGCTCACAAGCTCTGCATCGTCTGGCTCTGCCACGTGTTTTTCACCTACATGTCACAACAGACAAGAGAAGGAATTCATTGCCACAGGAAGAGATGAGCTTTAACTGTATCAAGAGCCTCTGTCTGAGGTAGATTTCAAGTTATTAGCTGCTTCTTCTGATTGCAAAAAGAATTCCCCCTCTTCAGGCTCCAAATCAAAAGTGTTTAATGAAGATGTGTATCAGATTAAAAATACTGTCCATCTTTATTGCAACACTCCAGTGAAGTCCCTAGCTAAAAGTGCGAGTACCCACTCAGAAGTGCGTAAGTGCAAACTTCTCTTCTTCTGGGCAACAGTCTCCCGTGCCAATGCACAATCTGGGCAGCAATAAAGAACGTGGCACATGATGAATTTCCATTTTAACAGCACTGTTAAATTTAGCTGCCCTTGTTTTGTGATTCTGCTTAATAAAGCCAAAAATCTGTCCATTTATAGTATCTCAAGAGTGTCTCAGGGAGAAAATGTCTAAAATACTGTAAGCACAGGTTAGAAATGTTTCTCTAGACAAAGTGTAAAACTTGGAAAAAAACATACTCCCTCCCAGTCTGTCTTCTAATCAGACTTTATTGTCCGCTTGCCACAGGCCAGGCAACTTGTCACTTTGCAATTTCTTGCATGAAGTAACCATCTCCCTCCATCTATATTTAACATCCATATGTTTAATGTACTGTCCTGGAGGCAGCGCGCTGCAACCAGGAATAAGAGGCTGCTTAGTCAAACACATCTGGGGAAACGAGATACCACTGGATCACAAAGCTCTATTTTTATGCTGCTGTTGTAGCACAATGCTCCACACTGTTCAGTTATCTAAATCTGCTTTTCACATATGCAAATGTATTCCAGTTTGCTAGCACCTAGAGATTCTAGTTCTAAAAGGCATTTATTGGTCTTCCTAGGGGACTGTACAACCCAGGAGTGATTTCACAGAAAAACCATAATTCATATGGGGATTTGAGGGGCAGAGGTAAGCAAACCTCTTCATTTTCAGAGGCAATGCCTTTATTAGCTGTTAATATGAGCATCTTGCTCTGGAACAACAGGAAAAACAGACCATTTTCAGTGTGCCTCTTCCAGTTCTGGGCCTCCACAGCATGGTGACTGTGGGGAAGGAAGAGCTGGGCTCTCCAGCTGAAGAGGCATCAGACCAGACCTGGGTAAAACATTTCATTATGTTTTGGGAAAAAAAATGTGAAAAATTACTTTTAAAAATGTCTCTTAATATAGTTACATATTGAATAGCTACATATAGGGAACAGTGTTAAAAATAAAATTTTAAAGAAATAAGATAAAATATTAAAAATGGGTTTAGTGTTTCCCAAAAGAAACATTTAAGGTTAATATGTGAGTCTGAGGGAGGCACTATTCCCAAAACCAAACAGCTACATACTCCACAATCTCTGGCCAACTGCACACCATGTTCCTTCTCTATCTTAAGACTATGCTTTAACTTCCTTACAAGAGGGATTTTAATTCAAGCTTTTATCTTAGGAGACCTCAGATTAGATGTCTGAGCAGCATCTCCTCTCAGCTTATATGAATTGGGCCCATGTACTCCTTTGATTCCAAATTTCCTTTGCTGTTATTAAAGATGCTCAACATAATGTTCTGCTCATCCTAGTTTATTTATTCACTGGGAGAAAATAAAAAAACCAACAACACTGTAGTTTCCAGTTTAAGAGTTTATCATTTTTTCAGAACAGCTAGTGAATCACAGAAATTAGTTACTTACATGGCTCTAATGATGTGTCCATGTAACTCTGAACAAAATCAGTGGGGAATATGGTACTGTGACACTTGACCGCATACTACTTCATATGTTCATATTCAGAATGTGACTAATCAGTCACAAAGGCCTCCAGATACCACTGCAGTGATTTACTCAGAATGTAATTTTACTGGTAGCACACTATGTATTATTCTTACAGTCTAAAATAGGACAGAGCAATTCTCTCATAAATGTTTTCCGCAAAACAGATCTCATTTACATATATATAAATCCATATATCTACTGTTGCATTTAAATCTTCAAACAAAGTAGATAACTCACTGCACAAGTAATTTCTCAAGCTCAGAAAAAGTCAGACTGCTTAAAAGGAGTTTTTTCAAAGTGCAGGTTATACAGCTATAGAATAATGCTTAGGGCTTTTTTTTTGATAGTTTTCCTTTATTGTACTTTTTTAAGACACTGTGGCTCACTAGCAGTCTGGAGTCGTGTCTGTAGCAGCTCCTAGGTCAGCTCTGCATTCCCAAGGCAGGAGGCACATACAGGATATGGCTGACCTGTGAACCTGGGCATATCCCTGCATGAAGAGCACCCTTGGATTTACCTTTCGGTCCACCTTGGTGGACTGGCACATGGAACTGTGTGAGCCGCCCATGCTCCATTTTACTCACAGACTCTGTAAATAGCCACTGTGTGAATGTTTGTGCTAAGCAGAGCTTTGCTGGCAAGGTAGCTGTGTGCTATTGTGTGATTCCTCTTTGTGACCACTGACCAAAAAAACCAGGTCATGCAATAGTAACAGGCATTGACCATCTCTATTTACTCGGATATTTAACACATAAATGTCTCCATATCTCTTATGTAAACTATTCCCCTGCAGCAGGCAAATGCTTCTTTATGTAGACTTCATGACACAGGAATTATCAGAGTATCCTTGGTAAAAACATACCATAGATACAAATGTTTTACGTTTAAAAGGGAGGTTTAAAAATTTAGGACTGCTTTGTTTGCAAACTCTGTTCTGAAAAAGCAGCAGATACACCACACATGCTGTACTGGCATCTCTGTTGTGCCTCTCAGCAGGGCCTTCATTTACCCCATTTCTGTGCCTCAGAATAAAAAAACCATTCCACTGCCTTCTCCTGCAAATGTCTCAGAATAAAAAATTGAATGTTTATCCCAGAATTCTATAATTTTCCGAAGACGAAAACAAATTCCTCCTCTGTGAATGTATCTCAATGCACCCATGCTAGCAGAGCTGTTTTATAACTGAAACGGCAGCCTATTGTCCTCAAACAATCACCATTTCTTTACATAAGGGAACTATCAACTGCACAGATTTATTCAAAAGGGGCTTCATGATCCTGCAGCGTGCTGCTGGCAGTTATGGATGTGAACCAGAACCATGTAACCTAAGCCAAGTTTGGACTCAAATGCACTACTGCATCTCTCTACTGGACTTAGTTTCCTCTCCAAGTGTACATCACTTTACACTTTACAAGACCGTGATCTGGATTTGGAAATACTGCACTGAAACAAATCAGATTTCATGGTCCTGATAACTGCATTTGCAGGGTCCTGACAGATCCAGACAGGTCCTGTTTTAGAGGCCATGTGGATATCTCAGATTTGGAAAGAGGAAGGACAGTTAGATCCTTCTCCTCTTTATTACTACTAGTTCATTTTTTGTGAGAGTGGTAGTTGAAGGAATCAACAGTTTTAGAGAAAGAGCCAGTTTTGTCCAGTTTTACCAGCTACATGCCAGTTCAATATTTTTTATCTATTATATATTTTGCCTTAAGTAATTTGTTTAGCAGTATTTCATCCTTCCCTTTTGTTTGCCATATAACCTCTGTTTCAAATGAGGTTTAAATAAAGCTAGAAATTGACCTATGTTCCCAGTCTGATTTAGTGAGATGCAGCTGTATAAATGCCCATTGTTCTACCACATAAGGGTTTATGAGAAGTATGTAAATATGTAATTTATTTTTGACATTTAGAAAGTTTAGTTCATAGAAGTTTGGTTCATAAACATTGAAACATTATCATATCATAATACTAAATGTAACACAATCAATTCTTCACAGAAAATAAGACTTTATAAACTGATACAAGAAAAAAAATGAAGTTAGAATATTAGAAGACAATACTTATTTTTTTTCCCATGCTATTTTCTTTATGAGTAGTGCATATATAGTAACTTGATGAACAAGTACATAGTAATCAAAATTAACACTATTCTTGAGCCTGCTTCACCACTGGAAATCAAGAATAATTGAGTCCTGATTATTTGTTTAAACCAGCAGGACTCACTTTCACATCCTTGCTATGCTGAATATCAAATAGCTGTAAAAGCATTTTTTGTGTAACAACATTAAATGCCTTATAAACACAATCAACATTTCCTCACCTAACAGCACAACTTCCTTCATGAGAGTAATTCCCTATGGCTCTTACACTGTACTCTGGCAAAAGAATAACTCCCTCTCCCTTCCCCCATATTTCTACATACTCAAACTCAGTGAGTCGAAGCCTTTTCTAGCAGCACTTCAGTGAAATCAGTCCAGGAAAACACATCTGCTGTGCCAAAACCTGACCTAATTCTCACAACTTCTACCAGCTCACATTGCATTGTAATGGATTGCTCATCATCAAGCCTTAAAATTGATGGTTCCCTTACCTTTTACCATTTGCAATGTTTCATTCTATCAACACAGTTTAGACAATTCCATCTCTTTGTCTCCAGCATCCTAACAAGTCTAATTTTGTCACACTAACCCCAATGGTAAACTGCTAATTTATGCCAGCTGGTCTTATGGACCTTTATTTCTATCACCCTAAACAGCTATAATTTTGAGTTTCATCTCTGTTTCTTATTTTAAAGTAGTGTTTTTCTCAGTCTTTCTCCATCTCAGAGTAAAAGAAAAAAGGTTGGATATTCCTGCCAAAATCTGGTTTTGCACCAGAAACAAAAGTCCATTAAGGGTGAGGAGAAAGAAAGAGATGGGCAGTGGTTACCCTCAAGAGAAAATTATTACAGTCAGGATTTTGAGATTTTATGTGTATAGTAATTGCATGACACAATGCAACATGGGTTTAACTCCAAGAATGAGGGTTATGTGTTGTGACCACACGAGGCACCAGAAACAGCAACCTAAAGCAACCTAAATTGGCCTGTCCTGACAGCCTGGCTGATGTAGAAGCTTATACTTGAGAATATCTTACCACGTAACATCTTGTTATCCAAAATCTAATCCTATAATCTCTTCTTGTTCTATGCCTTCTGTAGAGATTATGGCTAAAAAAGGACCAAAGGACTGAAATTCACCTTTCAAAGCAAAATGATGCACTTCCCTTGGACAGAATTTTTTAAAATTATTATTATCAGTTACTTGCACTGAAGCAGGCATTATAGGTAAAGTGTTACACCAAGCCCTGTGTCCTTCTTGCACCCAGACCTACTTCCAAATGTTTCAGTCATCTTACAAGAGAGAACTCACGCAACAAGTGAAGAGGACACGCAGTTGGGGTCCACAAAAAGTAACATTTATGTCATGAAATCAGAGGCTTAGCAGTGTTTCCAAACATTCAAACACTAAGCCAGACCTCCTTTTAACAAGAAGAAGGTAATCCTAGATTTTCAGAGGATGTTCACCCACTAGAGCTCACCTTAGGCACAAGTTATATTTTGTAAAAGTACAAGTGTAAACTTTTCATTTTGTGCTGAGAAAATGTCTCACAGTCTGTTAGTGATGTGTATCTGCAAAGTAAAAGGAGAGCTGAGAGATGGTAATGGATTTTGAAGACAGCAAAAAATGTTTCTAATTTTCTAATTCTCCTCACTAACAGTAAGTGCTGCAGAAAATATGTCTGATATTTAATATATTTTTGCTAAATCCTTGTGCTTTGTACCATAGTGGAAAATTGACTAAAATGCCATTTAAAAAACCTATTGCTGTGTGTGAAACAGAATGGGCAACACAGTAAGAGACCATGGCATAAGACATTTCTCTTCTTAGCACACAGATACAAGTTCTCTAGCGAGAGCAAATACATTATTCATGCCTGAGGATTTTAACTTGCAGGAAGGTCAACAAGTACCCAGAGGAAGTTCACCTGAGCCTGGCAGATACTTGTTTGAATGGATGAAGTCATCAACAGAAAAGATAAATTGGCTTTTGAAATTTTGAGGATCTGCATTCAGAGGAGATACGTAGTAAGCAGTGAATTTTTTCTATGCCAGTTTAGGACAGCAGATCCTAAGGTCCATGAGAGTTACAGGCAAGGTCAAGAGCCACTCAAATTTTAGGAATGGCTACAATGGTTAGGTATGAAACATCACTAAACCAGTAAGAACCAGCTGCTGAATGAGGTACCAGGATGTCTTACTGAGACACTTTCCAAGATAGCTTTGCCTCTAGTAATTCCACAAGTAACAGAGTAGTGTCATCTAAAGGACAACCTGTCACTGGATCAAGGATCTTTACTTGCCTCAGCCTTTTTGTCTGTCAGCATAATTGGAAAAATCTTGGTTACAACATTGCAAAACCTAAACACTCTCTGCACTCCATCATCTGTCACTGAGAGGAAGCCTTCCCTGAAATATATACAAAATGTTCTTTGTTCTTATTTTGCATGATGCAATAGAAATAATATCATGCTATCTTAACAGTTGCTTAATCGTGTTAACCAGTTCCCCCTCCTGTCTTCTGGCTGTGTAGCTTTTTGCTTCAAAACTAGATGGTTCCTACTCTCAGAGCACATCACCTGTTCCCAAGATGGAACTTTGTGGTTCTCTGGGTAGGCTCCTACTCTGCATTTGGAGAATCATCTTCCTTTGAAAATGTAACTTCTTCATCCTCACCACCATGATTCTGCCTACTGAGTTTCTAAGAGGTAAGTTATTGATTATCCCAATGTGGATTTAGCTGGCACTGTGCACATGTAATTTTTGCTAAAAGGCTGTATGTAGTTCTGGTGGTCCATGATCCTGCTGGAGCGGAAAGAGAGATGAGTTGAGGAGTGCTGGATTTTTTTCCTACCATAAATGAAACCTGTTTTTCAAAGATGACCAAGTAAGCCTCCTTATCATTGCAGGTCTAACCAGAAACATCAAACTTGAGAGTCTGATTATTTCCTGCCAACCTTAGTTTCTAGAGACTTCTCATGAAACAAAATGAACAAAATTATTTTCTCTTTCTTAATTATACACTACCTTTAAGAGAGGGTGTGCAAACCAATTTTTTTTTTTCATTTTAATATTTTAATGGTTTCCGTAATAAAGGTTAAACCACGCCTGTCTGCTTCCAGGAATACCACTCTCTGTCAGAAAACAAAGCACTCCATTAGCTAGCATTAAGCATCACTAATAAGGCATTATAAGAGGGGAACAAAAAAGAGCATGGCTGAAAACATCAGATCAGGAAGAAGCCGACAACTACCACATTTTGGTTGTATAACACTTTCCCACTTCTCAGCATGGCTTTTCTATTTCTGAAATAATTGGAGTTTTTCCATATGTTACAATCTCTACATTGCAAGTGGCTCCACTTTAAGCTCACAGGGATTTGGTTACAGTAGGGCTTGTCACACAGCAATACAACAAGTTGAAGCAAATGAGTATCTAAATTGGGTTAGCTGTTTATATATAGTAACTGAGAGTGGTGTTTCATGTTTAGGATGTCATGATTTTTGCGTGGCTGTGAGATGGATCTGCTCACACATCACCGTTGAGCAAAGAAGGAAAACACAACAAAGGTTCCATGTGGACATTACACATAACACCTACCCTTAAAGTAACAGGAAAAGCATCTCTAAAATCCAGCATTTCATTCAGAGCTATATGGCCACTAAGCTCCACAACACTAACTCTTGTCTTGTGGCTATAAAGGCACGTAGCCTAGAGCAGCTCAGATCCATCCTATGCAGCTCTGCCAGCCTCTGAAACTGTTGCTGCACTCAGGCTGCACCAAGCTGCCTGATAGCAACAACTGGATTTGGGTTTGTTTTTTTACTATTATCTGGTAGCAATGGTCTCTATTTTGCACTAGTGAGCAAATCAATTTAAACTGCATACTTATACAAGTATGAGAAATTGAATGGTACTTCTCCTGATGTGGAACATCTATATGCAAGAAAATCAGTGAAACCGCTCTCTTCAGTCCACCCATTATCATATTTAGACTTTTGCCCTTTACTTTGCCTTTCAACCTCAAAAGGATATCAGCCAGCATCAGACACACTGCTTAGGCAAATCAGTGTAAAATGCAAAAGATTTACATGGGATCTTCTTTTCCTTCCAGGCTTTCTCTCACTTTCAGAAATCCTGCAAGACCCATGGAGCAGTACACCAGCCTGATTTTTAATGCCCATGGCTGCAGGAACAGAATTTTCCCCAGGCTCCTTCCCTCACTATGTACATACTTACCAAGAGGATTCCAGATGGAGCTGGCAATGTGTTGGCTTGGCATCTGAACCAATCTCTCTGGTATTATTTATAGAAGGGGCTGCTTTTAAATGGGCTGACTTATATTCTCATCCATCTCACTGCAGCTCTTAACTCTGGGGACTGCCAGTGGCCTGTCACAGCCATGACACTTGGCAGGCCAGGTCCTTGGTTGGTATCAATCAGCTCTATTCTTGCTTTATTGCTGCTAAAGGTTTCACTTGACATTTTTACCACTGCTTGATTCGTGCCCTAGATAATCTGTCCCCCTTCTGTGGTTTTACTTGCGTGATTAGCAGAAGTCCTTAAACACTATTAGCTTGCTCCCAACTGAGTATTCCAGCTGAAGCGTCCTTTCTGACAACTTCAAAGCACTGCAGTACATACTGCTATGTTATTATTGGAATTATTTTTATTTAATTAATACAGCCATCATTAAAAATCCCAGACCAGTTACTGTACATGGGAAACATTTCTGAGATTTTATCACGACTAGAATAAGCTTTGGTTAGACATTAGGAAACCTTCATGGAAAGGGTCATCAGGCCTTGCAAGAGTCTGCCCAGGGAGGGGCTGAATCACCCTTACTGGACATAGAATCATAGAATCATTAGGGATTGGAAAGGACCTCAAAAGATCATCCAGTCCAATTACCCTGCCACAGCAGGATCACCTAGACCAAGCCACAGAGGAACACATCCAGGCAGGTCTTAAACGTCTCCAGTGAAGGATACTCCACAACTCCCCTGGGCAGCCTGTTCCGGTGCTCTGTCACCCTCAGTGTGAAGAAGTTCCTTCTCATATTTACGTGGAACCTCCTATGTTCCAGCTTACACCCACTGCCGCATGTCCTATCACTAGATGACATTGAGAAGAGCCTGACTCTATCCTCCTGACATGTTTCAAAGTTGTGCAGATCCAGAGCTTAGAGACAGTGGTGGGCTTGGGACTGCTGGGTTAATGGTTGACTCGATTATCTTAAAGGTCTTCGCCAACTTAAACAATTCTGTGATTTGAAGTGGGCAAAAGCAACATGTATTCTTATTTACACTGGAGTTTGACAAGTAATAGTTAACTGCCAATTATTTGCCCTTTACAAAAGATGAAAGCCCATTCCCCATCACAGTGTATTTAAAAAGAGTCACAATTACAGAATCACTCTGGTTGGAAAAGACCTCTGGGATCATCAAGTCCAACCATGTGTCTCATCCAAACAATCTTCAAACACATCCAGGGATGGCAACTCAACCACTTCCCTAGGAAGCCTATTCCTGTACCTGACCACCCTTTCTGTGAAACATTTTTTCCTAATTTCAAGTCTAAACCTATCCGGTTGTAACTTGAACCCATTCCCTCTTGTTCTATCACTAATTGCTTGTGAGAAGAGACCAGCATCAACCTCTCAACAACGGAGACATGTGCAACCCAGCTTCTTCCCAATTACATAAGAGAAGTATTATAGTTGCCCCTTCTTTCGTTGTGTGTTATACCTGTTGAGCCATGTGAAAAGAATGACTCTTTCTCTCCTGCGCAGAGGTGGTGTTGTTTTTTGTGCTGCGAATCTCAGAGGTTTTCTTGAACCTTTCAAACTCTCCTAGTTCTCTATAGCTGACAGTTCACAATTTCTGTGCATCATCATTTACTCCCACTTTTGCCCGTACCAATGCCGTATCAGTGGCTTATAAATGAGGAACAAAATTTCTAGATGGTTTAACATCCATTAACCTGCTCTACTTACATTTCTGTTCCAACAGAAGTTCATTTATTCATTTTAATTAACTAATCGCTCTTTTCTTCTCACCCCAATGTTTTTCTTAGATTAAATTTTCCCTATACATTAATTGTTCTGTGATCTCTTGTCTGGCACAGAGGTTTGTAGGGCTGATGCAGACACCGTACCTTCTCTTGCCACCTTTAGGAATTTGAACTAAACTTGTTTCCCACATCTTGATTTTTGTGCTAGGTTGGTATTCGTCAGTCCTCTACACTCATTCTCCTTTTGGGGATTAATTTTATCATCCTGACTGACCTATTTCTTGAAAGGTTGGCTTCTCTTCTGCTGAGTTGGAGGGCATCTGGGTTATCAGCCTCTTTTCTTAAGAAGATGGGCAGTGTCCCACACAACCAAACCTTTCTGCCTGTGAGGATTGCTAACACCATCTGTTCACTGGGTTAATCCTGGACCAAAGGGAAGCCTAATAATGTTGCTAGATCAATGACGATTTGGGAGGATGTGCAATAGGGAACAGATGTTGCGTTTGGATATTCATCCCAGTGCATCCCCGTGCTGGCCGGCAGTTCCAGTTTGTCTAAGCTGGATGCACACCAGCTGGCTTTTATCCAGATGCCAGACATTTGTCTCAGTAGGGCATGAAAAACCACTTGACATCTATCAGAGGTGACATATCTCATCTCACCAGAGGTACTGCATCCCAGACCTCACGAGGCATGCCTGCGACTTCCTGTGGGAGTGATGCTGAGGGGGAAGGCAGCTGGGTGCAGACACCCTGTCTCTGCCCATTGCCCACAGACCTCAATGGCTTCAGGGTTTTCTTAGGCAAAGGCACAAATCTTTGCTCAAAATGGCTGAGCACTGCATTTCATACTCGCTGTACCCAGGATGGGGAGGCTGGAGCTTGGATTTAGTTTCCATAGCATGTGTTTATTCTGTAGTGCAGTGTTTTGCAGGAAAGCAGTAAGTGCTCCTGTAGAGGTCTGCATTGCTTGTGAGTGGATGGTAATCTCCAGCTGGAGGCAGTTTTTATTAAAATTCCCTGATTGCTACAGATTCTGCAGCTGCACTGTTGAGTGGTTTGTCTGTTCTCTAAAAGATGAGCCCTAAAAAAAGTTCATATGTCCACCGGGCTTTCCTCTCAAGCAAATACCAGCAGATGATGTGCTCCAGCATAATTTTCAGTTTGAAGAAGACTCGCATTTTGTGACTGAAGGAGGTGTGTCAGTGAACCTTTCTGTATGCTGGCCTGCTTCTTAATCCTGCTGTTTCATTTTGGATCAGAGTTAACATCAGCTCTAGCAGCCTCCATGCGCTCGAAACCAGTGATTTTAACATAGGCAAGAACCTACAGCTCTACAGCTCAGAAAAATGTTTTAGTGATTTAATTTTTACTTTCAGAGCAGGCAACTGGGATTTGTTTATTGTTCTTTTAAAAAATTATACACTCCCCCTCACCATTCCTTGGCTACTTTATTCTGTAATAGGCTATAACTGTGAATATTTGATGCTCCCTGAAGCTGAAGGATCATTACAGCCTTTGGGAACATAGGCAATCCTCTAGTCAGGTTGGGAAGTCTAGAGGGTGGCCACCTCCCTAGTGGGAGAAAAAGTTGGATGTCCCCAACCAAGCCCAGTGGCCTAGAGACCGTATAGCGCATGAAAAGACTATCTCTGTAGTTTGCTTGCGGATAGAGGGCTGGGGTTGAAGTTGTGGAGGAGAAAGGAGAAGAGGAAGCTGATGAAAGCGAGAAGAGACTGTAATTGTGTGAGTGGTTGCAGGCTTTCTGGTTTTCTTTCTTCTTGCTATTATTATTCCATTAACCATGGGAACTTTTAAGTGGAGACTTTAACCAATACTTTTGTAAAGAGTCAATAGAGAAATTAACAGCTTGACTTCAATGTCACAAGTAATCTTCTAGCACCTTCCCTTCTGCTTTTAACTCTAGATTCAGGACAGAGACTGAACAAGGACCAAGGTCTTCTTGTCTGAAGACCATGCAGTTGTGTTTCTTCTCTTTTTGGTCTTGTAACCAGAGGACCTTGGTGCAGGTCCTTCATCAACTGCAGAGCTGATGAGCAGCCCAAAGTATAGTATAGCGCTCACTGTGGTGTCTACACGCTGGGCCACACCAGAGGCCAGCTTGCCCAGTAAGGTACGCACCAGTTTGCTGGGTCTGTGTTCAGGCTACACTTGTGTGTTGCTTGTTAGGAGCGTGATGGTAGATGGAGAAGTACAATATGGTTGATCCAGTTAAAGAAAGATCTAATACTGTTTACAAATATGGTCTTGTTGAAAGTTACTTTATAGTGAGTTTGATTTTAGAACTTCATTGGTCTAATGTCAATACTAGTCAGCATGGCTAGAAACATGGAAAGCCGTTCTTCTGGATGGCAGTTACAGTTCTGATCCACATATGCCATAAGCTTGATCTCTAGCATGGGCTGCACACCCATAATCTCCAAACAGCATGGAATGCAGCACTCCGAATGAAACATGGGTCACTGTGGAGCTGTCCTTTGTTCTGTACCAGCTCTCCTCTTTCAGTGTAGTTTAAATTCTCTCTCCTGTTTGAAGCCCTTCTGGGAAGATATATGTAATTGCCTCCAGGATCATTTCTCCTCCTCACTGACTGTTCCCAGCAGCAGTGTCTGACAGCAAGGAAATGCTCTGTGACAAGCAGATTCAGGCCAGTGCTGGCCATCAGGTTGTGGTGAATTAAACCTAGATTAACTGAATTTGTTCCTGCAAGAGCTGGAAATGATCATAGAGTGCACTTCATAAGATTTAATTTCTTCAGAGCAGCTGGAGATAGGTTCTCGATAAACCCAAATGCCTTGATAAGTAGTTGATAAACTTAAATGAAAAAATACTTTCCACAGAAATCAAACAATTTTGCTGTCACAACGGTGCTGAAGAAAGAAAAGAAGAGAATAATTGGTGCTTTGTAGAACCCTAGTGACAGGTCAGATAATACACTGTTTCTGAGGCCAGCTAAAGCAAAGATGTGTTTTAACCCAGGGACATAATTGCTTCATTTTTAAGTGTAGTGTCTCATAAGTGGAATTAAAGGTATAGACATTTCCCAGGGAAAAATGTGGCTGTGAACTGCAAGCATAGCTCTAGAGAGTTTTTATTATTTAAATGTTTGGTTTCGTGTGTATTTGGCTTTTATGGCAGTATTGACAGCACAATTTATTTTCTGATTTTAACCTGTTCATCCAGACTGTTGGTAAAGAGCCATACAGTGAAACCTACAAATCTTACTGTTCACTAAGTAGTTAATATGGATGTTTTATGTTTCTATATGATCCTACTGAATTTACATTGTAATGTTAAAGGTGATCTCTTATCAAAACCCCATGTAGAACTTGAGAGAAGCAGCTGTTACATATAACATTAGCACATAAAGTGTCATTAAAATAATGATAGAGGTTCACAGAGTTGCATGCTAAGTGCTAATCACCCTATCCTGCAGACGAGCTGACTGCTGTGCTTTAACTCCGTGGTGCTTCATGGGTTTGGACAATTGGTCTAAATTAATTGGTAAAAGGCTGGAGGTGATAGAAATAGGAGCGTGGGTACGCGTAATGTGTCACAGCTGCCAAATGCCAGCCTGCTGAACCTATCAGCTGAATAGAAATTTCTTTTCCCATCCTTGATCTTTGCTAGTGTCACTGTTAGATGTAAAGTATTGCTCTCTGTGGGGTGTCCTCTGGATTTTTGATGCACTGGCTTGATTGACAGGGGAAGAAGAAATTACAGTGGACTCGGGATGTTATAAGTCATATGACAAGGCTTGCAGGGTTTTTTGGCAAGCTGAAATAGCAACATGAAGGAATGACGATGGACTAAGATTGTCCAGGGGAGTTATAATTATAATTACAAGCCATGATGGCTCTTCTGTGCTCATTTAGCCACCATTTCATTGAAGGACTCAGTCAGTCAAATCAGCACCCAAACCTTTATGAATGTGCACTACTCTGTCATTTATCTGCTTGCAAATCCATTGTTTTCTGCTACAAAAGACTAAAATCTGTGTGAGAGTGGAGATTAATTGCAAGGAATGCATAAATGTTAGGGAGTCTTTAAATGTTAGAGTGAATTAATGCAAAGAAGAGACATTAAGGGGGGAAAGCTGTGGGATTTTGGTTTTCTTAATGGAAAGCCACTACAGTGGTGGTATCACTGGCTCTATGCACAAACGGATCACAGCCTCTTGTGTTCCAGGGCTGTGATGCACTTTAATAGACCTCGGTCTATTTTAAAGTGTGTATGAGCACACATCAGATAAAATCTTTGAGAAAAGGAATGGTAGACCACACATCTGGGAATTTCGAAATAGATGGTGTGTTTATACTGAAATGCTGGATGATCTTTCATGGCCTTTCTATATCAAAGTGCTGTTATTCTGAAATTGGTATTGTTTTCTATCACAGATCTCTGCGTTGGGAGTAGTTATTTTTATGTGCTCTATGCGTATAAATGTTACAGCGTTCTTTTGAGACCAGACTAAAATGAAGAATGCATGACTTTTAGTATCCGGTTTTTGATTCTTCTATAGCAATCACAGAATCACAAACATCAGGGATTCATAGAACCATTAGGGATTGGAAAGGACCTCCAAAGATCGTCTAGTCCAATCCCTCTGCCACAGCAGGATCACCTAGACCAGGTCACACAGGAACATACCCAGGCGGGTTTTAGACATCTCCAGAGAAGGAGACTCCACAACTCCCCTGAGCAACCCCTTCCAGTGCTCTGTCACCTTCACCGTGAAAAATGTCATTGCACTTCCATTGAGCAGCCAACCCACGTTTAAATATGAAGCATCCTGCTAGCTTTAAAATCCCATCGCCTTTGCGTTGAGCTTTAATAAACACAAATGATCCCTTAACACACTTCAGAGCAGGGTTTTCAAGAAAAGTGCTGCTTTTACTGTTGATATAGTAAGCAACCTGACTGAACTACAGATACTATCCCAGCAATGTCAGTGAATCCTTTTGTGTTTGACTTACTTGTTTTAACTTCTGATATCCTTTGAATAAAGTACATTAGGATAATGGGAACATTTTATTCTTCGTCATAATTTTTATTGAAAATAACATAATGAAATAACTTACATTGTAGGAAACATTACGTGTCTATGGATCTTGGCATGAACTTGGGGAGCAGACATTGTTTGATCTCTGCAGTCGTTTTATTAAACTTTTAATTTAACTTCTTGCGTGCAACTCTCAATAGACTTTTATTGGATTCTGGAAGTGGTGGGAGCAATCCTGAGGCTAATCCAGCCTCTGAAAAGTCATGCTAGGAAAAAACCAAAACAATTGTACGAAACAGCAGCGCCCTAATGCTCTGTGATTCTGTGATTAAAGAAATAGTTTCTCTGCCGAGACTTTATGTTCACTTTGTTTTGTCTTTGGCATTTTTATACTTTTATTCCATCCGTATAATACTGGTAATAACACTGTCACTGTTATCTACCCTTCTCTGCTAAGCAGAATATTAAAGCAAGTGTGTGAACACAAAAGTCCTGCGTGGTTAAGAAAAGTGTTCAGGGTTTGTTTCCAGAACCTCAGACCTTGCTTTCGGTTCCCACTTGGGTTCTTCGAGCTGGTGATGATGATAAACGTACACAGCTCTCACTAACTCTCTTATTCATGTGCTTCTCACAGGGAGGAGCATTAGCCCAGAAGCAAAACAGTTGAGGAAGGGAAAGCTGTAAAGTATTAATTCCAGCTGTGGTACTGGTGTCTTGCTGTCTTTTGCCAAATCAGCTTCTTCAGTGTTTTCTGTTTTGACCTGTTGCTATTACACAGAATCACAGAACATCAGAGATTGGAAGTGACCTCGAAAGATTGTCTACTCCAATTACTGTGTAATTAGCAAAGGAAATATACCTTGTTAGAAGAGCTTGGGAGGAGACTGAGGAATGGATTTTATCCATCCTTCCATTCTGTTCCTTTCTTTTCTCACTGCAATCTGATTTGCTTTTGTTTTGCTCTTCTCCCCCTCATCCTTATCACAGCACATCCTCTGCATTGCGTATGCTTGATTTCTGTTGTGTTTTCTGTCAGACCTCATCTCCTGTTTATTCCCTCTATTCTACATATGCTGCTAAAATGTAATGTCCCTACAAAGCATAGAAAGAAGTGTGGACACGAGGAGGCAGGCAGAATGAGTGCTTCTGTGGAACATACAGAAACGCGTCTCGGTTATTTAACATCCCTCACCTCTAATCTGACCTTATACAGGAGTATGAAACAAGGGAGCTGCTTTCACAGAGCTGTTCAGTAGAAGCCTCTTCCGGTGGAAAGAGCAACATTTTTATGATAAACTCTGAGACAGTATGAGTTCAGAAAGTTGAGGGTAAATACCAGCAGCTCAGCTGCCCTACAGCTTCCTCAAGGACAAGAGTGCTTGGTTTTATACTTCGCATGGAAATGGCAGGTGATTGGCAACTTGGAACACTCATAAAGCTTGTAGGCAGTGTGCTTATTATTATTTATTCTCTTAAGGCAAGAAGAGAGGAATAGTAATGGATTTTTGTGCAGTACAAGAGACAAGAGGGAAGTGTTAGCCAGGTGTTTTATAAGCCTTGCAAAGAATAACTTAAGCAAGTCCTGGATTATGTGCAGTGAAAGGCAGTTCTTTCTACTGGAAGACCTCTTTTGGTGTTTTTTAATGTGTTTATTTTTCACAGTGACTGATGGGAACTCCGGTTACTTTTAAAGTAAACCTGCCTAGACCCTTAACTTACAGTAAGCAGTTTCCCTTCCGCTCTCCAAGCAAAACTGTGGGGCCAAACAGGTTCTATTTATTTATTTGTGTGTTTATTTACTGTGAACTCTTCAAGGAGGAGTTAGTTTACTGAGAGGTTCTCCTTCCATTCAGTACTCACAGAGCACACTTACCAGTGATTCTAGTTATCAACCTTTGCTTTGTGCTCTCTTTCATCCGCTATATCATGCCTCGCTGATACATCCATCCCCTACAGGATCATGCACTTGCATAGTAGAAGCAAGACTCCTTTCCTCTAGAGCACTGCACCTCCTCCCTGTGCCCTCTTATCAGGGGATGCACCAGAGAAGCTGAAAGTACATCAAACGGGCACTGTCCATCAGAGGAGTTAACAATACCTGTTCTGCAATCACCAGTTGTCCTAACTCCAGTTAGGAAATGTTTGCAGAAGCTACCCAGCCCAGCAGACCCATTGCCACACAGCTAAAACCAATGCATATCTTGAAGCCTTCATAAGGTCTAGAAGGCAGAATGTTTTGGCTGTGGAGCGCAGAAACTTGCCTTTTCAGACTCTGAGGACAGCCCAGGGCAGATGACTGTGCCTGCTGTTCATAATGGCTTCATTCTTCTTTGTTTAGAGACTTAGTGGTGTTGCAAACCTTGACAGATATGATCCATAATTAGACTGCTGTACAGAGTAAGCATCTGGTTTTTTCTTTGAAGAGATGTGGCACAGTAGTCTGGGATCTTCCAGGGCTTGACAGACAACAGATTACAAGCCACTGCCATATGGGTTTTAGTGGTTTGCTTTGTTGTGCTCGCAATCTTAAGGGACGTGTTCAACTGACTCTGCGGCAAAGTGCTTGCTTTGTGCAATACAGGTACTGTAGCTTGCAGTCAGTGGCCTTCTATTGAAGTACCTTCAAGATCAAACTTCTCCTGTCACCTATCAGATGTCTCGCCCCGGTTATTGATATGGATCCTATTCTCTGTGTTTTCGTGTCTGATTGGTCAATAAAATTCCAGCTGTGCCTGTGGTTGTGTCTTCTGGTGGGTAGGGGCGGCGATGCTGGCTGTACAGGTACTTCACGATGTGTTTAATAAAATAGTGTTGTCATCTGGATTTCAAAGCTGCAGCAAGAGTTGAAAGCATTTTGCTCTGTTCTTGCTTAGGAAATGCAGTTTTTCTGCCAATTTTTACCTGGAGTGCTTCTGTTTCCTTCCCGATGGCAGTTTACATTAATGTGCACTCTATTCTGCACCAAGCCCTTCTTTTAGAGGCTTCAGATAAGGAAGAATTTAGCATCTTTGTGATATAGTGGTGTGGCCTAGTTGGCTTAACGTGGTTTTTTCAGGAGCTTAGCACAGATGTATTTCATTGGGTGCATAGTGTGCAGACCTTAATGTATTTAGCACTTGCTCAGGTCTGAAGTCTTCCACACATCTCATGTCTTACTAATTGCCTGTATTTTATTCTGGCTCCTGAAGTCAGCATCTTGGTTTCCCTCAGTCCTTCTTTATAAAAACCTGAACGAGCCACAGACTGGCCGTGATCTGAACGTGCTGGCAGGACACTGGGAATACAGAGAAAGATTTAATGATTGTCTCATCAGTACTGTAGTGTTTGACAGAAGGTTCAAGTAGACTCTGCATGTGTTCTCCCTGCAGTTGAGGTAGGTGATGCTGTCTTCAGAACCAAAGACATTGTAAATGTCTGAAATCCTAGAGGAGTAGTTGTCCTGGTTAAAAAGCTTAGGGCTTTGGTGCATAGAAAGATGAACAATTATCTGCCCACCTTCTTGGAGTTTATGGGGACTTAATTTTTCGTATACGTCGCACATCCCTCTGTGTCTGTTTATTGTTGCGTTTTCCATAGGATAGCAAAGTGCTGATTCAGATGTGGGCTGGTTTGCAGAGATGTGGGCAAGCAGTTCCAATAATTACCATTTTAGAGAGTTTGAGCAATACTGCAGACAATGAGCTGCTTGCCCTAAATAAGACTAAAGACTAAATACGACTTGGGAAGCGCTGGCAGATAAAGAGTATTTGACACGTTAAAAGGCTTTCTGTAAAGAACTGGGCTGGAAAGATGCTGTCTGGAGCACAGGAGGTGGCCTAGGCTTTATGTGAACTTTAAGTAAAGCAAATATGCATATAGTGTTTTGTCAGACTGACATCTCTTTTGCTACTAGGCTTTGTTCCCACTCCTAAAAGCTCACAGAGCTTTATTGAAAAAGACTTTTACTCTGCCCTGCGTTCACATTTCTCACAGCTTCCAAAAACAGCGAAGGTTTGCTGACAGACGAACTTAGTCAAAGTTATTGCATGGTCTTTGGTGGTATAGAAAGTAAACTCTTCCAGGGTAGGGTCTGAAAGTAGGAGTGTATTTCACAAGTAAGGTGCCAGGTTTATAGCTTGGCTCACAGAATCACAGAACATTAGAGATTGGAAGGGACCTCGTAAGATCATTTAGTCCAATCCCCCTGCCACAGCAGGATCACCTAGACCAAGTGGCACAGGAACACATCTGGGCAGGTTTTAAATGTCTTCAGAGAAGGACACTCCACAACCTTCCTGGGCAGCCTGTTCCAGTGCTCTGTCACCCTCACTGTGAAGAAATTCCTTCTCATATTGATGTGGAACCTCCTCTGTTCCAGCTCAGACCCATTGCCCCTTGTCCTATCACTAGATGACATTGAGTGGAGCCTGGCTCCATCCTCCTGACACCCACTCCTCACATATTTATACACATTAATGTATGTATTTTGTACTCAAAAGTATTTCCTTAACTCTGTGTTTGCATTTTCTTCTGTGTTTTTAATCAGATATCTAGCTTGGTCCTACTTGCACTGACTGCAGTGCAAAACTCTCATTTCCTTTTTCAACACACGGTGACACTGACGAGTCTGCCCACCAGAAATCACTGGCAAGTCAAACCAGCCACACAGAATAAGTCATCTGAAGCAGATTTCCATAGTGACTTACATGAAGCTTGCATAAATTGTAAAGGACTTGAGCCAGAAGGTACAGAAATACAAGACAGAAAGTACACAGAACAAGAAAGGAAGGGAAAGGATAAAAGCCTGGTCCAATTAAAGATTTCAAAACTCTGAGTCATCTTCTCACTAGCAAGCAGCCAATAATGCGGCATTTTGTCACAAAAGTCTTTGGAGGGGCAAACAAAACAAGCGTGGTCTTGGAGCATGACCAATACACTGGCAGAATCCAGCATTTCTTGTGTACAAAGATGCTTCCACTTCATTTTGAACCGTGTTCGCATCATCTATAGATGACATTTGACAGCCATATTAATCATAGCTGGAGCTGAGCTCCCTCTGTATTCTTCTGAGACTCCAACCCAGACTGTTGATCTTCCAGGAAGCTTGTCAAATATTAGCTGTGGGTCCACACATCTACCCCTTGAGTACCTATGAGAGAAGGAACATCTGAGTTTCTTTGCCCAATAGCTTCTACACTACAGATAATAACTAATAATCTGGTGTTTGCTCAGTTCTTGTCTCTATAGCTGTGAACATTTTCATCTTGACCCAAGAATGACATCTCCAGGTAACCAAAGACTCCTCCTGGAGGTCCTCATTCAATCACCTGAGGGATATCTTGAACTTGCTCATTAGCTGCCTTTATTTTAATCTTCTCTGAACTAATCAGGTTGTTTCTTTTGGGCCTCGTTCTGGAGGATTTAACTTGCCCCACCTGCTGTGGGAATTCTCTGTACCAAACACACCTTACTTCTGGGATCCATTTGGAAATTCATGTGCAACTGCATCAGAATTACAGCATGTAGGATTTTTACGGAACAATCCTCCATTTCAGCCCCTTGGCAATGAAAGGCCAGGGTGACAGCCCTTCCTGTTTAAACATTGATGCCCCAAGACAGGGTTGGTGCCGTGTTTCACAAGTAATCAGAAGTCAGCACGGCACGATCCTTACAACTGAACAGCAAAAAAGTATGTCACAGGGGCAACTGATCTCAGTGAAGACCAGTCTTAGCTGTACAGAAACACTACCCAAAGGGATTTCAATTTCATGAAAGAATTTGCTTATGAACAAAAAGGTGAAAACATCTTTTTGGTTTGTGCTATTGTTTGAAATGAAGTGACTACAATAAAATCATCAAAACCAAAAGATGAGTTTCAAAATTCATTTCAATTTTACTTCATGAGGAACTGTGTCAATTTTACAATTGAAGGTGCCCTTGTGCTTGGTTTTAAACACTTTTTATATATCTCAAAATGAGAACTAGGCATCTGATGTATATAATGGAGCATTTACATCATTCCGAAAGGACAATTCTTGTTCACTGTTGCTAATAAGCCTAAGGAATCATAGAATCATAGAATCGTTAGGGGTTGGAAGAGTATTGTGGTTTGAAAATTAGTGGAATTTTCAGAATTACAGGTTTGTGCTTTTATGAAGGAAAGAAAACATCCGGTTTCTTTAAGAGGCTTCTCTTCCCCGGAACTGTCCCAGGGGAAGTGACCTGTCCCAAAGTCCCGTAGTCAGGACGGTATGAAAGACCAGGGAGCGAGGTCCTGGTCCTCTTTCCCGCTGGGCAGGCAGCCCGGGCACGGGGCTTTCAGCCTCGTGTTTCTTCCCCGCCCCCCCCCCGCCCCTTGCTAGGGGTGGTGAGGGGGGGTGGTAGCGAAGGGGCCTCGCCGGGTCCGCTCCCGTCCGCTCCTGTAACCGGCAGCTAGCCGGGGCGAGAGCTAGCCGC
>JAOXOE010000256.1:38600199-38658315 GCA_028565055.1 Phoeniculus purpureus
AAAGTCCAGGGTCATAAGCTTAGAATACTTCCTCCTGGTTGCCCTGAGGATCTTAAATTCAACTGCTTCATGGTCACATATCCCAGGCACAGGTCTGCCTGTCACATTCCCTTGAGCTTCCCCATTCTCTCCCCAGCCCAATTAAAACCCAACATGCTATAGATTAAGCCAAACCCACCCTAACACACGCTTTCATCTAACATCTGTGTCCTCACCCATACTCATCCACATCCTGTTAGACTGACAGAGATGGGGAACAGGGAATAAGCAGTTCACAGCCAGAATCAGACAACATGAACACACAGCCACATAGATCATGCCTGCATGTACTATCTCAGCCTCTCTCTCTTTTTTCTCCTGTAGCTTGTGTTCCCATGTCCTACAAAAACATTGGCACCACAAAGTCTTTCCAATGTCACCAGATAATGACAGAATAATGAAAAGGAAAAATAGCAAATTCTCACTTACTGTGACAATAGTATAGTGGTTTGGAAAGGTTTTTGTGGGGTAAACAGCTCTCATGTATTTTGAATGTGTGCCACAAGTTTCTGCAAGAGATCATGGAATTAATATAAATTTGCTTATCATTCCTTTTTTAAATAAAAAACTAAGTGTCTCAGTAAAAACATACAAAGAAACAAAACAAAACAAAAAGCTCCCATAGTCAGTTGTTGAGGTATTAGAGGGGAAACGTGACTCCAAATTCAGACTAATTACATTCCGGTGTCTGCTTGTGAGCCTGACCTGCCATCTCATTGCAGTTCACTGGCTCTGGACATATAGAAGCATAGGTTAAGCCAACAATTTGTCCAGTGGCACTCTTGGTCTGTTAGCTGAGCTGCCTTGCTCTCTAGGCTCTTGCGCTTTGCTCTACAGACTATACTACCCCTAAACACATCATCTACAATGAGCATCTAGATATCTCACATACAGACACCTCCAAGAATGTATCTAAAGGTTGATGTCCTGCTCTGGAGTGAATTCTATCCCTACCTTTCTGTCCAAATGTTGCATCACTTTTTGCATCTAAAGCACTCAATAAGGCTGAACACCTGTAATATCTCAAGCTACTGTAGTAGCCAACTTATTTTCCCCCTAAACAAGACTAAAAGATGCCTTAACGACCTTTTTTATTCAAACTCACATGGATAATCAGTTCTGCATGAAGCTGGAGTCACACATTCACACTTCATTCTTTGCTATACAGTGTTTCAGTCAAAGGACAGACATTGATTTTAACTGAACAACCTCAACTAAACAATGAAAGCCTGAAATTATTCAACAAAACTGTTCCTCCATGGGAAAGAAAAAAGGCTTAAAGAGTGTTTAAAGAAGGAGTCAATAATTGACAACTATGTAAGAACATCAGTATAATATTGCATAGACGTCTCTTGAATTGTAGAGAAGCTATATTCTTAGTGAACATATTCACTGACAACTAGCTTGATTAGCAGTAGTGGAAATCCTATGGTAATACCAGTAATCCTATGGAGCTAACAGAGAGAAACATTTTATGTAACAAATGAACATATTTTGAAAAGAAAGGAATTTCCTTTCCACTGCAGATTTCTGGGAATTACAACCATGAACGTGCATTAGGAATTGTTTAAATTGATCACAAACAGAAATAGTGGGAAACAGTTACTTGAACTTCACTGCAACTGTATCAATGGATTAAATTACATCAATATGTAAATTACATAGCATTTAAGGTTAATATAATAGTATTCACTGACAAACATTTAAATACGCAGCTTGTCTTTAATATCTTTAAATATCTGATGAGAAAAAGTGCATCTTTGAGGAAAACTTCCCAACAACCCAAAGCATTTTTTCTTCACATTATACTTCAGTGACAATTCCCTTATCGGCTAGAATTTTTCAATGGAATACAGAGAACACGGGAAATCCTTCCCTGGAACAGTTTTTTACTATTAAACTGTAATTGAATGTGTATTTCAAACTATTTATTAAAAAAAGCTTCTGATCAATATTAGAGGCCTCATTTTAAAAAGTCATGCTCTCAGTGCATTCCAAAACAAGAATGTAGAACATATAATAATCACAGAATCATTCAGGTTGGAAAAGACCCCCAGGATCATCGAGTCCAACCATCAACCCTACTCTACAAGTTCACACCTAAACCAGATCGCCCAACACTACATCTAAGTGTCTTTTAAACTTATCTAGGGATAGTGACCCAACCACCACCCTGGGCAGCCCATTCCAGTGCCTGACCACTCTCTCCATGAAGAATTTCTTCCTTATGTCTAATCCAAACCTACCCTGTTGAAGCTTGAAGCTTCCCTCTGGCTCTGTTACTAATTACCTGTGAGAAAAGACCAGCACCAACATCTTTACAACGTCCTTTCAGATAGTGGTAGAGAGCGATGAAGTCTCTCATTAGTCTCCTCTTCCTCAAACTAAACAGCCCCAACTCTCAATCTCTCGTCCTAAGATTTATTCTCCAAGCCCTTCACCAGCTTTGTTGCCCCGCTCTGCACTCGCTCCAGCACCTCAATGTCTCCCTTGTACTGAGGCGCTCAAAACCGGACCCAGTACTCAAGGTGCAGCCTCACCAGTACTGAGTACAAGCGGACAACCACTTCCCTACTCCTGCTGGACACATAGTTTCTAATACAGTCCAGGATACCATTAGTCTTCTTGGCCACCTGGGCACACTGCTGGCTCATATTCAGTCACCTGTCAATTAGAACCCCCAAGCCCTTTTCTGCCAGACTGCTTTCCAGCCACACTTCCCCAAGCCTGTAGTGTTGCAGGGACAAAAATGCAGGACCTGACACTTGGCACTATTGAAACCCCTACAATTATCCTCAGCCCATTGATACAGTCAGTCAAGGTCCCTCTGAATAGCCTCACTGCCCTCCAGCAGGCTGACACTCCCTCTCAACTTGGTGTCATCTGCAAACTTACTGAGGGTGCACTCAACGACCTCATCAAGATCATTGATGAAGATATTGAACAGGAGTGGCCCCAGCACTGAAGCCTGGCGGACACCACTCGTTACTGGTCTGCAACCAGATTTAGCTCCATTGAGCACAATTCTTTGGCCTTGGCCATCCAGCCAGTGCTCCACCCAGCAGAGTACATGCCTGTCCAAGCCATGGGCAGCCACCTTATTCATGAGGATGTTGTGGGGGACAGTGTCAAAGGCCTTACTGAAGTCCAGACAGACTACAGGCTTCCCTCATCCACTAAGCAAGTCACCTTATCACAGAATGAGATCAAATTTGTGAACCCGAAATGAAAATAATGAAAATACAAAAATAATGAGAGAGACCTAATCTGTGATTTTTGTATTCTTGGGCAACGCAAATGTGAGACAGTTACAAAAGTGACTGGAGAGGTTGTATGCAGACTTCTAAAGGAAACAGTAAAACACTCTTAGTCACTTACTGAGTTTTCCAATATTCGGCAACAAAGAACTCCACGTTTGCAAGTACTCTGCTCTAAATCCATCCATTGAAAAAAGGATTAGTGGTGGCAGTTCAAACCTACAAGAAAATTGGAGTTTGTTGTCATAAAGGTGTTTGGAGAATTGATGACTTAAGATCTTTACCAATATAAACTTATATATATAAATTAATATATAACATATAAATATCAATCCTGCTTAAAAGCAGGATCTGGAATTTCCATGTACTTCCCACATCACAGTATGAAACAAATAATGGCCAAATAACAGTCAGAATCAAGGGGCCACTGTATCCTGCACCTCTCAGATGGAAGACAGAAGCCCAAGTAAAAGGAGCAAGTGGTGGTAAGTTCAAGGCTGCAGCAGAAGGTGAGTACCCCCTTGCCTGTCTTACCTCCTAAGGTGCCTCTGGCAACTACAACAGCCTCTGAGAAATAGATACGAGCCCCTCCAGGAAGGCAGTCAGTCTGATAGGGATATAGATGATAGGCAACCTATTTCAGATGTCTTATCACAACCGGATATCGGATGGATCCTCCAGTAATACAAAAATGTCTTTCACAAAGAAGAAGAGAAGGGTACTAGTTATTATTGACTCACTCCTGAAGGGAACTGAGGGCCCAATATGCAGAGTTGACCCTCATCATCGGGAAGTCTGCAGTCTACCTGGAGCACAAAACAGGGATATCACTAGGACACTCCCTAACCTGGTGAAATCAACTGACTATTACCCACTACTAATCTTCCAGACAGGTGGGAAGGAAGCTGTATTCCATAGTCTGAGGGGAATGAAGAGAGATTTCAAGGCCTTGGGACAGTTGGTGAAAGAGTCTAGGGCACAAATTATTTTCTCGTCTTTTCTTCCATTTTCAGGTGAGGACACAGGCTGGAAAAGAAGGATTCAGTCCATAAATGCCTGGCTATGAGACCGGTGCTACAGACAGGGTTCTGTGATAATGGCCAGTTTTATAAGACACCAGACCTGCCAGTTACACATGGGAAAGGTTTATTTCAGAAGGGCAAAAGGGTTCTAGGACAGGAAATGGCAGGGCTCCTTCAGAGAGTTTTAAACTAGACTCGAAGTGGGATGGGGTTGTAGCTGGGTGGGCACCAGCGGGGCAGCACTCTGGTATTGATGAGGAGCCCTCCCAACTTCGAAGGATGAGAGCGCTCAGCTCACTCTCTGAGATGCCTGTACACCAATGCACACAGCATGTGGAATAAGCAGGAGGAGTTAGAAATCTGTGTCCAGTCAGGTGATTATGATCTGGTGGCAATTACAGAGACATGGTGGGACAGGTTGCATGTCTGGAATGTGGTCATGGATGGCTACGTCCCGTTCAGGAGGGAAAGGACAGCAAAGTGAGGTGGTGGAGTTGCTATTTATGTCAAAGACCAACTAGAACGTATTGAGTTCTGTCTAGGGGCAGATAAAGAGTTGAGAGTTTGTGGGTTTGGATTAAGGGGCAGGCTGGCTTGGGTGATACTGTTGTGGGTGTCTATTACAGGCCACTGGATCAGGATGAGGAAGTTGATGAGGCTTTCTACAGGCAGCTGAGAGCAACCTCACAGTTACAGGCCCTGGTTCTCATGGGAGTTTTTAACTACCCTGATATTTGCTGGAAGTTCAACTTAGACAGCCACCCACAGTCCAGTGCATTGGTGACAATTTCCTGATGAAAATGGTGGTGGAGCCCTCTAGGAGAGGGGCGCCGCTTATTCTACTTCTCACTAACAAGGAGGGTCTGGTTGAAGCAGTGAAGGTTCAGGGCAAACTTGGTTGACCATGAGATGGAGTTCAGGATCTCATGTAGCAGGAACAGGATACCTAGCAGAATCACAGCCCTGGACTTCAGGAGGGCCAACTTTGACCTTTTCAAGTAATTGCTAGGAGAAATCCCAGGGACAGGGTACTGAGAGGTAAAGAGGCCCAAGATAGTTGGTTAACATTCAAAGACTACTTCTCTGAAGCCCAAGATTGGAGCATCCCAACAGGTAGGAAGTCAAGAAAGGGAGCCAAGACGACCTGTGTGGTTAAACAGAGAGCTGCTGGGGAAATTCAAGAGAGAGAAGAAAGTCTGTAGGTCATGGAAAGAGGGGATGGCCACTTGGGATGATTATAAGACTCTAGTCAGAGGAGGTAGGGACCCAACTAGAAAAGTCAAAGCCTCCTTGGAATTACACTTTGCAAGAGATATCAAGGGCAACAGAAAGGGCTTCTTCAAGTACATTGCAGGTAAAACTAAGACTAGAGGCAATATAGGCCCACTGCTGAATGAGGTGGGTGCCCTGGTGACAGGGATACAGAGAAAGCAGAGATACTGAACCCTTTTTTTGCCTCTGTCTATACTACTGGGGCCTGTCCTAATGAGCCCCAGGTCACTGAGGCCCCAGAGGAAGTTGGGACATAAGAAGAGTTTGCCCTGGACTGGGTTAGGGATCAATTGAGTAAACTGGATGCATCTAACTCCACGGGTCCTGATGGGGTGCACCCACCAGTGTCTAATGATAGGACAAGGGGCAATGGGTATAAGTTGGAACATAGGAGGTTCCACATAAATATGAGAAGGAACTTCTTCGCAGTGAGGGTGACAGAGCACTAGAATGGGCTGACCAGGGAGGTTATGGAGTCTCCCTCTCTGGAGATGTTTAAAACCTGCCTGGATATGTTGCTGTGTAACTTGATCCTAGGTGATCCTGCTGCGGCATTGGGATTGGACTAGATCTTTTGAGGTCCCTTCCAATCCCTAATGTTCCATGACTCTGTGATTCTGTGTGATAAATGGGTAATTCAAATTTCCAAGCAAATACACAACCCTTAAGACAAAAACCCTAGAAAAAGAAATTCAGTTTTGCTAAACTTTAAATTATAAATACAAATACACACAGATTGCACAGACTAGCACCCAACTACAAACCCAAAGCTTAAACATGGGCTGAATGCTGACATTAGTCTCTTAATGAATCTTAAAAACTTTCAGAGCAGCTGCACAAGGATTGTAGAAGTTCAGCAGTCACCCAGCAAGCAGTGACGGTCAACTGGCCGCAGTGCTAAGCTCAGTGCTTCATTAGACCAAGTGAGAAAATTTTTAGGACTGAGTCACCTAGTTCAGCAAATTCAAGGTTTTTAGTTAATCATCATTATATAGTCCACAGTCTCCTTAGAAACATACAAAGAAACATAGAAATGGTAAACATACAAGTAAATTAATAATGTAGTTTACATTATGCTCCACTTCACACAGTATCTAGAAAAAACCCTAGTGGTTTGTAATTTATAGGAACAGTTCACTATTAGACCTGGAAAATATTGGGAGAGAAAATTATTGATAAAATGCAATTAGTGATAATTGAAGACAAACCATTTTGGAGTGATAACTATTAAAAAAGAAGTTAAATATACCCATTTCAGGCAGTAATCACTATCCCAGCTAATTTCTTGTGTGCAGTGATCTTTCTGAAATACAGAAGTGCACTGGCATGAATTGTTTGTATAAATGCAGTTTGTGTAAACCAGCTCCCTGATTTCAATCTGAAATTAAATTGCTTTATATAGCAATGCTGTTCAGAGCACTTAAAGAAGTTCCCCTCCACTAGTTTCTAATCTTTAGCTTAACTGTGTTAACTCAGCAAGTTATTAATTAACCTATAAAATGTATTTTTATAACTCCAAACATGTTGGGAACACATTCAGAAATCCATGAACACATCACAGTAATAGAAATAATATGGCTGTAATTAACTAAGTTAGCTGTAAAACAGATAGAATAATTGATAACATCACAAGCACCATAACCAAACCAGAGAAAAATCCATTTGTCTTTGAATGCTACATTTAATCTGTGATTCTGCCTCTACCTATGATTCTGCAGAATTACTGCATAAATAGCAAAATACCTACAGGTTCTCCTCAGAATTACCATGTTTCCTGTTTGCAGGTACAGGACTACTTTCATCACACACCTTTCTTCCTACAGAAAGTTCCATTCTACCAAAAAACCAACCCTGTTACTTAGCTAAAGTTGCAATCACAGATTCTAACAGCTTGCACAAAGTGATTTATCTGAATTATCTCAGATACAACGTGGTGACACAAAATGGACTATGAACAATTTGTGATACATGAACCTTGAGATTACTAAGGATTTTTCTAGGTCTTTTCAAACTGACTTTCAATCTGAATTTGAATTCCTATTTAATCATTTACAGTCTACAGAGTTGCAACGATGGTAAATTATAAAGACTATAAACAATAAATAAATGTGCAACAAAATGACGAAGGTTTTAGAAAGACCATTGCTAGCTATGAGCTGCTTCAATAGAATACTGCCCACGGCAGGAAACTCTTTCTCAGTAAATACAAAACATTCTTGTTTCAGGGCACTGGAGTTCTGACCATCACAATGATTTTAATTGCTAAGAAGACAAAATTATTTTATCCTACCCAGCGGGACACTGAGGACTTTCAAGCGATACACATGGTTCTTCTACCCAAGGTATTTCACCTAGAAGGTAAAAAGAAAATATTGAGTCAGCATGAAAAAACCCCACAGAAACCACAAGGGATTTTCTTGGTTGATATTTCTAGAGTTCTTCCTCATACTTTTCTTTGCTTTCTTATAGAGTTACAGAAATACAGAGCTAAAGATACCTTTAGAGAACTTTTAGTGCAACCTATCAAGCCCCCAAACCCTGAAAGGGCTAATGCTCACAATTATAACTTAAACACATACAGTATGCAGACAAGAAACATTACTATAAAAATTTAGCCTAAGCTTTATCTCATTCTAAATGGTTTTTTTTGTAAAGAGACCAAACTCCTTCAACCTTTCCTTGCCAACCATAGCTTCCAAGAGATTTCTTCTGTTCTCCTTTGAATATTCTCCACCTATTTTCATTGTTATATCCACTTACAATAATGTTTGCTCAACTCTTTGGCAGAAATAGGGTAGAACAATAAGAGAAGAAAGAAGGAAAGTACCTGAAAAAGAAAAAACCATAAAGAAAAAAGAAGCAGAAAGAAGCAGCAGTAGCTGTTGAGCTTCTCTCCCAGTGAGTAGCCAAAGGCAGGGATGCACCTTAGCTACATCAGTTAATCAAGTTAGCACCTAGTCAAACTCCAGAATACTTTTAGCTTCCATTTGCATTTAGGTGACAAATATAATTTTGCAGGATATGACTTGATACTCTATGTCACAACAAAAAGTAAAACCAACATAAAATAATAACATAAAATAATAACAGACACTATGTCACTCCAAGACTCTTATGTTAAGACTTTATTTGATAACAAACTCCAAGACTCTAATCTTAAGAAACAAATGGATACATCTTTATATTTGCCATATATGCTCATCTATTTCCCAGGACAATTTACATATAAATCTTTCAGCCTTTTGATTCACCTTTGCAAACGCTGTTGTAGTTTACACAGCAGTCTTTTTCCTGTAAGCAGTCATCAGAACAGGAACAGTGACTTCCAGGTATCCGTGTCTCACCGCAACGGAAATTTGTGCACCTCCAAGACCGAGCTGAAAAGGGGGAAAAAAAAGTAGGGTTCACTTCACAGTACATTATGTAATAAACTCCTTTGTGTGAAAATCCCTGAAATGAGTAAAAAAAAGAAAAGGAGACAGTTTTTGTTAAACTCTAATTTACATGTTTTACTTGAGTTGCTTCAAAAGTTCCACCTGAAAGGAAAATCCAAAATGTCATTGTCATTCAGCACATAAAGCCTATTTCTGCAGCCAGTGAATGGTAACACAGAGTCACTGAATAATTTACTTTACAAGAGTCCCCCCTAATTCACCATCTTCAAAAGATTCCAACTCTCCCAGAAAGATGTAAAGAAAAAAAATTTCTGCTCGCACTTATCCACAACTTTATCTAGGTCAGGATAAGCCCCTCTTATCCACAGGGCACAAAACTACAAAGACCTGAGAAAGGCACAGGAAGATTTTGTGTCTTGCCAGGGCACCACTTTATGGCAAACTGAGTGCATGAGCACTTTCACATCACTGCATCCTGAGGTAATGCTTCATAACTTCCGTATATCTGCACAGACATGAGAATTGAGCCTTTTGTTATTACTATCACATGAAAAACCAAACCCAAAATAAAATGGAAACCAGTGAGTACTGGTTTCCATATTTGGAACATACTTGGCTCCACACAGGTGTCATCATAGTCCCAGCAGCAGTCCTGACGCTCCTTGCAGCCACTGTCACACTGGCAGCCAGGCACCTCTTCATTGTGTGGCTCATTGCACTTGTGTCTGCAGCTGGCTGTAAGGAGAAGGCAGCGAGTTTGAGGGCTCAGGTAACCCACTTCCCCAGACAAGTTAGTTAAATGTCATGGACACGGGCTGTGGGAAGAAAAGTGATCAGTAATTTCCCAAATCCATTTCCTGGGTCATTTTCCAATTCAGTAACTAGCACAAGGTGAGACAAAAGCTGTAAAAAGTCCTTTGGATGTTGAAAGTCATGGTGGCTGTTTGGGCTGTGCTCACCCATAACCTGTAGCAGGCCTATTTCTGCAGCAGGTTCCCCAGGACTGATGGCAAAGGACACAATGCTTGGGTGTCCCACCCTGCCAGCCTGAGCCTAAGACTAGCCCTGCAGCAGCACCACTGGTGAAGGACTGGTGGCTCCATGTGGCTGAAATGGGGTCCTGAAATAGGAAGGGCAGTGGCTGCCCTGAGAGGCTGAGCAGAGCTTACTAGTGGACTTTGACTCTGATCGCATTTCTCACACTTGATTGTCGCAACATCCCATAAAAATATGCAGGCTTGGATGTTTTGATTGAAAGTAAAGGACCCTGTGTTGGAAATGGAGATAGCTATTTCCTCACCACAGCTCTGACACATACCTGCAGGGTAAAGGAAGAGCTCTGGCTCTTCCAAGGACAACCCCAACTCTCCAAACCTCACACAGAGCTCCAGCCTAGCTTCCACAAGGACAAGCCTTGTGTCCACCTTCTCTGTACTGCAGAAACAGTGTTGGAACTGCTCTGAGCGCCTACATTTCCAGCTTTATTTTCTGCTTATATCATTAGACAGGGACAGGTATAACTACTCAGCTTTGCTGGTGCAGTTCTATTATGGTTGCCCCAAGGTTCATGTGTTCTATCTACAAAATTTGGGCTTGACTGTGTAGAGACTCTGTAGAGCTAAAAGGACATCTTTTAAGCGAGCCAGCCAGCTTGTTTCACATGTAGAAAGCTCTGTTGTACCTTATGCTTTAAGTGGTTACATCAGCAACTATTTCTCAATGCAAGAAAGCTTTGAAAGTACTTAGAATAACAAACAATCCACGTAATGAAGCATGAATGGAACTGTCAAAAGTAGAAATGGGAAGGAATAATTGAAGGTTAAGTGATTTGTGACTGGAGTCTGTTCTGTCAAGAGGAAGTTAAGATTTTTTTTTACAAAAATCAGTCAACAACAGTCCTGTGTTTCTTTGGCTGAAGTTTAGAGTACTTTGATTAATTTTTCCTCTGTCCATTGGCTTTTGAACAACTCAGAGTTGTTCAGATGGTTTGCCGCATTTAAAGTAATGTAGAACGGTGAGTCTAAGTCAGAGAAAAATAAAAGCATAAATTCATAAACCTTTTCCAATGTTTGTAATGGAAATCTTCATAGCCCTCATAATATGCAACTCGTGCTTCCAATTTCTTTACAATATTTACATAACTGTGCAAGGTCATGGATTTAGTATCTCATTAACTTGTCCTTGGACTAGACAGTACAATTACAGAAGCTATAAGGAAATTTACCTTGAGTGTATAGAAATAGAATCAATTGTGCTATCACCAAGTGCAAACTCTGATCTGATTTTTAAACAAACAGAATGCTAAATCCTCCTGATTCCTTCCCAGTCCCCTTCTCCTGAGGCCTCAAGCCCTTAGCATCCATCTCAACCATGATTCTAGGATTCCTTTTGCTCCTGAACAGCAACACTCTTTCTCACTGCCCTGGGGGGCAAATGCAACTGCATAAAGGTGCTCAAGATTGAGGCTTCACTTTCCACTCTTTACATTGCTAATTAATCTTTCCCAAGGTACGCAAAATACCAAAATTAGCCAGTGCTGTTTGCCTTGCATAACTTACAGTCAGAGGCACCAACCTGCTTACAGGCTGATTTGGTGCCACCTCTCCCTTCCTACAACTACAACCAAGTTCCTCAGGTCAATGTCAGCAATCACTCAAGCTGTGGGCATCTCCTTCTAATGTCCACAGTAGGTTGTAACACACCACATGCAGTGTCAAAAAGCCATTACAACAGTCCCCTCTCATCTTATTTGCTAGGCCCATTGTATGGAAAATCTCAGATGAAGCTAAGATCTCATAAACAAGTAAGTAAACAAGTTTAATATGTCTTGACTAGGAAGGAAGCAAGGACTGTGCTTCCTTGACCGACTCAAGTAAAAGGTTCACACTGATTTGATTCTAAAGGAAGTGGGTTATTTAATTCACCTGTTTCTTTGTTCTCATCTGGCTTGACCCCCTGGCATCAAAATGTGACTTCAGTTCTCTGACTATAAAATACCATTCCACCAAATCAAACCATAATCCCTTTTACACCATGGCTTTAGAGAAAGTTTTGAGCTAAGCTACCTGAACTATGACGAATGCATGCGAAGTGTGAGACCTGGAGATAGACCAATTATATATCTTCTGCAAAAGATACTGCGTAAATGACTACAAGGTATTGTATGGAATAAGGTATCTCCTATGTAAAATGTCCTAAAGGCATTAATATAATAAAATTAATAATAAATACCCTGTGGCTTTTAAAGTACAGATTGTGAAGGTTCAGTTTTTACGCAATCCCACTGGGAAAATGTACATTTGCTTTTGTGGATGATAAATTTCCACAGAGCACTTACATTTCACCACAGAAGAGTCCCCTCTGACGGCCTTTACCATATTGAGTTTCAGCGGTAACTATACTACAAATATCACAAACATACCTTGCTCCTGCACTCCACGGTTCAATCCCAGACCTAAGCCTAGTCCAAGAGATACAATCACCAGAGCACACAGCAGAACCTGTCATGCAGAAAGAGGAAAATTCAAGGTCACAATGCTGATAAACTGTTTATTAGAAATTAACAGTGTGATTTTCATTTATAGGAACATGGGATTTCTTAAGAACTCTGAGCTTGCTCATCAATAAACTGGAGATGTTCTGACTCACAGGCAGGAGAGGCACAAGAACGATCTGGTGACCTGCTTAAGAACCAACAGCTTAATACCACACTTTTCACCTACAGCCAGACCCGTGTTGTAATCCAGGAAGTCTTTGCTGGGGAAAAGACAGAAGAACGCAATCAGTGTTCAACAAATTCTTTATCTGTGTAAAGAGAAGGAAATCCTTCATGTTTAGCTTCTGTATTTTCTGGAAATGCTCACAGGGATTTCTTAAGAGACTTGGCAGGACAGAGACTGCAACTGCTGCACCTTCATCCACATGCTAGTTTCTCATAATAAATGGACAAAGATCCAGGCATGTGAGCCAGAAAGTCAGGACACCAGCACACTTCCAACTAGCCCTCTCACTGGGACAACCAGGAGACCTAACTGTGGGTCTGGTGCAGCACATTTCTTCCTCTGAACAGACACAGGTGGAGGGGCTCCTTCTAGACCACACACTATATCGTCCTGCTGATATGCTCCTTGCAATTGTGGTCAAGAATGTCCTTGAGATATTGAGAACTACCACAAAACAGGAATGGAAATGGAATGGAAGAGACAGTGGTAGGAGAAGGGTGGAATAAGCACGTTTAGAAAGACTGCAGAAAGGAAGCCTCTTGAAGAGAGACCCCAGATGTGAAGGCAACAGTTTAATCCTATATCCAGTCAGCAAGGATTGAGTGTTAGGGGCACGTTCGGGCTAGAACAGCAGCCACTTTCTGGGCTGAAAGATAACTGCCAGGGTAACCACAAGAGCTTTTGTCTCATAGAGTATAGAGAAGCCTAGTCATCAGGGCACCCATCCTTCACCTTAAAGTTCACTCTGGTTTTACGCTCTCTTTTCATTAAAAATCACATTTGTCATTGAAATAAATAGACACTAAACTGAAAACAATTAGAGCAAACAACACTACTACAAGAAGTGAGAGAGCTGAGATGCCACATTTATTACGGCATGTACACAAAGACCCCTGATTCGGGGACGCTCATCCTCATGGTGAAATAATATCCTCACTTTCCAGAGAGAACCTCTGTGTCTAAATTCAAGACTATGGTTACTTCATCATTAAAAAGTTGTTCCCAAGGCATGTTTAAATGTCTCACTTTACTCTTCCAACTATCTCACAAAAGCATCATTTACTTTCCTTCAGAGTGAGGCATCTTTTCCACATTGTTTCTCTTGATTTGTTTTTACTGAAGGGTTAAGGAAAAAATTGTGTTACCTTTGCTATTTTTTCAATTTCTAATTTTCCCCTCATACTACCTGCAACTGGAAGTGGCACTGTGTGCAACTGCTCTGATGACACTGTGCTGAAGAGTGTCATAACATAACTCTCTTTTTCACAAGGCTGTTCTCAAAATTGTTTTGAGACTTTCTAAAAACAGTACCTGTTGCTTTCTCTAAATTCCAACTTACAGACAAAAGAGCTGGTGCAAACATACACATACATATATATTTAATGTTTGTTTCATTTATGGCCACAAACTGGAGCTTAAAATTTTCTATCTGCTACACAAAAAAAATAAAAAACCGCAAGAAAACCCCTGCACATTATTTTACAAGGAAACTGCATGACTCTTAAAGCCCTGGGGAAAGTGGAAAGAGCTGACACAATATTCGAGATGTGGGACTGACAACACTATACGAAAAGATTCATTATTTTCCCAGGTCCTACTTCCTGAGTGTTTTTCACCAACACCTTGCCAGCATGTTCTGTTTTGTTAAGGACAAATCCAATGTTAAAAGAAGTAAGAAAAAAGGAACTGCAGCTGCTTTGGCCACAAACACATTGTTTTTACAGAAATGTCTAAAATAAAGCATTGCAGCAATATGTTTGTTGTGCAAAAGAACTGCAAGGTTAAAGTAGTAAAACAAAAAGTGCAGTTAAATGCCAGGAAAAAAAAAAATCAACTTGATAAACACCAGAAGAACTTTAGAACTCTGCCAGTGGAGTTTGTGCATTCATGCAGCAAAACTTCAAGCACCAACTAACAAGCTGCTCTAAATTACTATACAGTGAATCTTGAACAAATGCAGATCTGAGAACTGTTGAACTAACAGCCCCGGAGAACGGCAACTACTTACAGCACACATGACTTTGTATTTCAGGAGGGGTTTTTTCTTCACATAGTCGGTTGGTTCTAAAGACACCTCACAAAAATGTCCACTTTCATGCTTGAAATCATCATGAAGCTCCATTTTGCCGAGATCTGCCTCTCAGCTGCGTGTGCTGCTTTCCTCAGCTTCCTCAGTTGAGTCAGCTGCGACTAAGATGCTACTCCTGCTTATGTACTTTGTTCTTAGGGGTTTTTTTATGAGGTTCCAGCTTCTGCATCAGTGATAAGTTTGCAGGAAGCCAAAGTAAGCAGAAAAAGGACTCAGAAAGGTCAAAGGCTGAAAATCTTTATCTACATACAGACGACCTGACACATTACAAGAAGAGGATGGCATTAGGTAAACTCTTAACTGAAGATTAGCAGTAGTATGTTGCTAAGCAATAAAATGCAGACATGACACAAACTCAAGCACTCAACCATTTGGTTGAAAGCATCCAGAGTAGTCCTTATCTTCAAAGAAAGTGTCAAGTGTATTACACAAAACAAGAAAGTGGAATGTTTCTGAACTCCTGCTCTGTGTCACACCTACATTTTCGGGGCCCTTCCCTTATTTAGCACCAGAGGAATCCTCACGTTTAGTTCTAATCAATCAGTCTCACGTATTTCTTTCAGCTTCTTATCTGCTTTTTCAGTAGTGATAGATGGACTCACTGAAAACAAATGGGATAGAGCCAAATAAAATTCAATTAAAAAGAAAAAGGTTCTGTTTAAATTCAATTTGAGATCTATTTGCTTTTCAGTTTGGTCATTCAGGAAGGGGTTGTTTGTTATGAAAAATGTAACTTTGTAGCAGGGTAATCCAAGTGTAACTACTCAAATGCTGATCTGATGCCGAAATGCACCCACAAACTGAGATTTATAATAAATCAATGCACAATGTTTATAAGCATAAAAAATAAAACCAAAACATAATACTGTTATGAGCTGGTGTGAAGAAAATTAACTCATCTGCAGCCCAATCCAGTAGAATCTCTACCTCTTGTTCTATAGCACCCAGGTATTGACAAATGCCACTCCCTCAAGCTATGGGCCAACCCTGTAAAATGTCCACAAAATGTCCACTGAATTCACTTCTTCCATGGCCAGGGTTACATCTGTCATGGTGGTTGTTCAGGAAAGGAGAGGAGTGTGCTGTGTGTGAAGAGGCAGTTGTAGAGTGAGGTGTGGTTAGCTGGAGAAAAGGAGGCTCAGGGAAAACCTTTTTGCTTTCTGTAACTCCTTGAAATTCAGGAGGTTGGAGCAAAGTGAGGGTCGGTCTTTGCTCACAAGGAACAAGCAACAGGACAAGAGGAAACAGCCTCGAACTGTGCCAAGGGAGGTTCTGGTTGGACATGAGGAACAATTTCTTTGTCAAAAGGGTTGTTAAGGCCTGACCCAGGCTTCACAGGGCTGCAGTAGAGTCCCTGTGTCTGGAGGGGTTGAAAAGTGGTGACTCAGATACAGTGTGAGGGACAGGGGTTAGTGGTGACCTGGCAGTGCTGGGTGAACAGCTGGTCTCAATTATATTATTATGTGTCTTTTATAACCCAAATAATTCTATGATTCTATGGTTTTATGATTCAGGGATGTACTTGCACTCTAACACAGAGCAAGTCTCATGGCCAGTGCATGAGCCTGGCAAGTAACAGCTGATCAGCTGCACCAGCCATAAATCTGGTCCAGCACATTCCAGTCAAATCTGTTTTCATTTCAAAACCCTGTGGCCCCACACTAGGCACCAAAAAGCACTTTTGTGGGGAAATCCCAGCCCTCATTCACTCCCATGAGTGGGAGAACTGGATGGGCAAAACAGAAAATTTGTGAGTTGAGATAAAGGCAGTTTTTCAGGTAAAGCAAAGCTGCACACAAACAAAGTGAAATCAAGAATTCATCAGCACTTCCCATTAGCAGGTAAGGGCTCAGCCATTTCTAGGAAATTTGGGCTACTCACATGCAACAGTAACTTGGGATGAAAAATGCCATCTCTTCAAATGTGCCCCCCTTCCTCCTTTCTTTTCCAGTAGTTTTTATTGATGTCATATGATGGCGGAATATGCCTTTGGTCAGTTGGTGTCAGCTGTCGCAGCTATGTTCTTGTCCAACCTCTTATGCTCTCACAGCTCCCACACAGAGAAGGCCTTAAGGCTCTGTCAGTGCTGCTCAGCAAAAGTTAAAAACAGGACAGTATTACCAACACTGTTTCACCACAAATCCAAAACACAGAACCATACAAGCTAATATGAAGAAAATTAACTCCATCCTAGCCAAAACCAATATGTCAATGTACAGAAGGAGCAAATCTGACTTTGGAGAGTGTGAATCAGTACATGCACCCAGGGTAAATTTCTGCTCCTGTTAATAGAAGAGACAATAATTTAGTGAATGGAATGAGATATGATCTCATGTATTTGATTTTGCTACTTCTACCTAATCATTGCTCTGATTTCACAAACGTTACTGCCCATGTGAAGTTCTATGAAATTTCTCACAGATATAATAAGAATATTTAACTTCATGATCATTAGTGGTAGGTCTGTTCTCACATGTAACAAGAGATTGGACAACATAAAATGGCCTCAAGTTGCAACAGAGGAAGTTTAGGCTGGCCACGAGGAAAAACTTTGTCATGGACATGGTCATCAGGCCTTGGAACAGGCTGCCCAGGGAGGGGGTTGAATCACCATCCCTGGACATGTTTCAAAGTCATGGAGATCTGGATCTTAGGGACACAGTTTAGCCGTGGTCTTGGGACAGTTGAGTTAGGACTCAATGAGCTTAAAGGTCTTTTCCAATCTAAACAGTTCTATGACTGAGAAAGAACACAGTATTTTCTGCTTAAAGGGCCTCACGGATTTAAAACACTTTTTAAAATCACTAACAAAAGACAATTCAGAAAAAGAAATCCAATCTACGTGATCAATACATGTGAGTAAAGAAAGCACCAGGGAACAAAGAAATAAATATCAATTAACTTTCTGTTCTAAGTTACTGCAATGCTTTAGCTAATTTGAGCTTTTCCTGCAGAAAAGTTTGATGTTTGCTTTTATGTCTGTATCTGTATCTTGTGGTTTTGGTTTCTACTGATATGTGGCGGGAAGAGTGAATTAAAATTACTTAAAACCTTCCTTTCTAAGTTGTTCATCGTCTCCAGATCATAAGGGATTTTGTCAAACCCTCCCTTTGTGTGTGATGCTTTGGATGGGAGGATGGTTGAAATACGGTTGGGGTGTCTGACTCGCAACATTGGTGGCAAGCCAGGTGAGACACATGGGGCTCCAGAGATGAGGATCCCCACAGCTGCTACACTGCTGCTGTGGTCACAACACTTACTCATTAATAAATGAAAATGATTGCCTTGTGTATGGCCCAACACTACACAAATGCAAGTCCTCAGTTCATCTGTCACTTCTAGAAATGGGAAGGCAGATTTGAAAAACACAGGCAGGGCATTTCTGCCACATATATGTCAATAAATATCTTGGGGGAAAACAACCTTGGTTGGGTGGCTGGTGGCTCTGTGTTACCTAATACAGAGTATGACAGGGCTTTGTGATGCCTGGGTGCAATCCCCGCACTTAAGGACTCTACTGTTTGTCTTCTGTGACACAGAATTGTTTTGGTTGAAAGAGACATTTAAGTTTATAAAGTCCAACTATTCACTCAGCACCACCAGGCCACCACTAAGCCCTGTCCCTCACATCACATGTCCATGGCTTTTCAATCCCTCCAGACATGGGGTCTCCACCACTACCCTGGGCAGCCTGGGCCAGGCCTTGACAGCTCTCAAGGAAGAAATTGTTCCTCATAGCCAACTAAAACTTTCCCTGGTACAACTTCAGGCCATTTCCTCTCATTCTGTTCCTTATGAACAGAGACCAATCAACACCTTGCTCCAACCTCCTGAATTTCAAGGAGCTGCAGAGAGCAAGAACATCTGCCTGGAGTCTCCTTTTCTCCAGATAAACCCCCACTCTGTTTCCTGCCCCTCAGGGCGCACTTTTGCTCCAGACTCTTTCCCAGCTCCATCACCTGTCTCTAGACCCGCTCCAGCAATTGCAATTTGTGACTCTGTACAGACCAGGTGTTGTTACACAAACTCTTTACCAAGCCGAAAATACCCTCCTCATTCAGGTACCTCGGAGAGCCAGCTGACGCTGCTTGAGAAACTTGACTTTGCACTAGAAGCTTTAGCAGCTGTTCCCACACGGTTATTCCTACCAAAAAGGTTTTACTGACTTATCCATGTGCTCTAAACAGAGTGAATAATAATAATAATAATAACACTTATAATACACGACATTACCTTTTTTTCCCCATGCTAGCAAGCACAGGAACAGGGGCAAGGGCAAGACCTGGAGAAGGGGCAGGAGATGGGGGCAGCGAAAAGGGAGCAGGGGAAGGAGAGAGGGAACAGTGATGGGGAGAGTGAGCCGGGAAAGGCACAGAGGTAGGGGAATGGGAACGGGAACGAGCAGGCCCGGACCGCTTCGGGCGGAGCAGCCGCTTCCCGTGGGGAGGAGGGACTGTCCTAGAGCCGGAAATTCCGCCCCGCGCTGCCTTGTGGGCCTGCGGCAGGGCCCGGCTGGGTCATGGCGATCCCTATGGTGCCGATGGAGACCCAGCTGCAGAGCATCTTCGAGGAGGTGGTGGTGAGTCCAGCTGGGGCCTGGCGGGGCACTGCGACCCATGGAGCTCTCGGGCGGGGTTCGCGCGGAGACGGGGCGAGCAAGGCGCTCACCCAGGGCCTCGTTACCCTGGGCCGAGGTACCGCAGAAGCAGCAGCTTTAAGGCGGAAGGGACTGTGGCAAGATCAGTGTCTTGAAGATACTTTTTAGTTCAGATAGCACAATACTAGTAGCAAATCTCGGCGGAGCAGCAGCTCTTGCTGAGTGAGGCATCCTTTCGTGGATCATTAGGCTAGGCTAGACTGGACTAGACTGTCTCCAGCCATTTCAGTTGGAAGGCATCTAATGTGATTCTCTTGTCCAGCTGCCTGACGGAAGGCTAAAACATGTCGTTAATGCAATTGGCCAAAGGTCTCTTAAACACTGGCACGCTTGGGGCATCGATGCCCTCTCCAAACAGTTTGTTTCAAGATTTGACCACTGTCTTGATAAAGAAATTCTTCCTGATGTCCAGTCTGGACTTCCCCGGGGCAGCTTAGAACCATGTGTTGGTGTCCTCTGCATCCCAGCAGGATGGAGAGGTAAGAGAGATCAGCACCTCCCTCTCCCCTCTTCTTCTGATTCCTGCTGAGCTGCTACCTGCTAGCACACAGAATCACAACACCTGCAGGTCTCTCTACAGTGCTGCCCTCCAGCCATTCTTCTCCCAGTTTATACCTGTGCCCAGGTGTGGAATCTGACACCCATTCTTGTCACATGCTCATATTTATACAGTATAAACCCAAAAGTATGTCAAGGTCAGATAGAGATGACTACATTGAAATTCTTATAGAGGATAGAGAAAGTTGTAGGATAGTATTTTCCAGAACCTCTTTGCTGAAGTATTTAGAATAATGATGTAGAAGCCTTTGATCAAAATGGAATTTACAAAAATAAAAAATATTTTAGAGGGTATAAGCTGGATATTCATGTATAGTTTTTTACTGAATGCAAGACTGTAGAATCATTCTATTGAATTTAGAATCAGTGGATCTGAACTTGTATGAGAATATAATTCTATGCAATTTGATTTGTGCAACTAAGTATCATGGAACATTGAGTGGGACAAAGTCTTAATAGGACCAAAAAATATTATTTAAGAGTACAAAACAAGAGCTGCAATAACAATGGACCCATTTCTCCAATTTTGGGAAGTAAATGAATCTCTAGGTGTTTAGAAGAAGAAAAACCCACAAAACATAGAGCCTTAATCTAGATCTCTGAAGTGCATAGTTTGTTTTCCTGTGGAAAAAAAGCAATCTCAACTTTAAAAGAGTCCAACATCACTGAAAAAAATACATCTGTCTCCAATATAGTCACATAACAGGTTGTGTTATTCTTTTGTGCTTCATCCTATGATTTGTAGAAAACTCTTTCACAACTGCTCACTCAGGGTTTTTCTCTTACAGAAAACAGAAGTAATCGAAGAAGCTTTTCCTGGGTGAGTGTCACTTTAGTTTGTGTGAGGCTTTATAAATGTATTTTTCTCTCTGTCCTCTTTCGTGGGTTATTGCTAATACTGATATTCTTCTTTGCATTAGCATGTTTATGGACACTCCTGAAGATGAGAGAACCAAACTGATCAGCTGTCTGGGTGCTTTTAGACAGTTCTGGAGCAGTCTCGCCCAGGTTAACTTTTAATTTGTTGCTTACATGTACTTTATATGCTTTTTTTAATGCAGTGATATCTTGTCTAGTGGACAAAAGGTAGTTTGTTAGATGATTTCTGGTAGAAGTGAATATGGGCTAAGAAACAGGAAAACACATGCTTATATTCAAAAATTCCCTTCCAGAAGGGAATCACTCTTCTGCGATCACAAATGTGGTTACATTTGTTTTCACTGATTTAGATTCTGACAGTGAAAAAGAAAGAATAGTATAAAAAAGTTCCATTCTATTCTATTCTGTGCTAACTTACAAATGAAATCCAAAGCTGACTGTGGAAATCAGTGTTTCAGGTAGGAGATGTGTCCAGTTCCGGACAACTGGACTTCTTCAAAATAAGACCAGAAGACTTGTAGGAAAACCTAAACGTTGGGGACAGCTTCTACCATTAAAATCCTGTTCTTGTGTAGGTTCTTTACTCCATGGTAGGATACTAAATGAATTTTGCAATTTGTTTCACTGCCAGTAAACATATTTTTTGTCCCTTCTACTGTGTTTTCAGGAATCTCATGAACAGTGTGTCCAGTGGATTGTAAGATTCATTCACAGCCAACACAGTCCTAAAAGAATTTCTTTTCTTTATGACTGTTTAGCAATGGCAGTAGAAACTGGACTTTTGCCACCCAGGTAAGCCCTGTTGAAATAAGTGGAATACATGGAAGTTGAAATTTTAGAGAGTATTTTATGACAGTACTCTAAGATGGAGAACATGTACATATTACCTGTCATTCATTTTTGTGTTGTCTTCTTCTGCTAGGATGGTGTGTGAATCTCTGATAAATTCTGATATGCTCGAATGGGAAAGGACACAGTTGTGGGCATTAACGTTTAAATTGGTCCGGAAGATTATTGGAGGTGTAGACTACAAGGTATCTTGCACCCATTCCTTTCTTCCTGCAAAGGGGCATTATTTTCTGGCTTTGTTTTTTGTGATTTCATATCAGGGACATCCAGTGTCTGATATGAAAGAAAAAACTTATTAGTCATATTCCATCCCTCCTTCAGTTACAACTTAACAACCCTAATGCAGCTGCAGAAGTGGTTACACACGATATCAAGCAGTAAGGCTGAAGTTTTGTTGTCTGCCCTAAGCCCTGTGACTATGTAGGAAAAAGGTCTTGGAGGTTGAGTCTGTGACAGGGCACAGCTCAAATAGGAGTAGGAAACTACATCTCTTGCAGAGAATTGTCTCACTAGCATGGTTGTAAAAGACCTTTAAGATCATAAAATGCAACCACTAACCCAACATTGCTAGGTCACCACTAAACCAATGTGTCAGGTCGCCCCTGAGTTTCCTTTTCTCCAGGCTAAACCTCTGCAGTTTCTTCAGCCACTTCTCAGAGCACTTGTGTGCCAGACCCTCTACCAGTTTTATTGTTCTTCTCTGGACAAACCTCAGCACCTAAGTGTCTTTGGAGTGAAGGCCACAAAACTGGACACAGTTTTCAAGGTGCAGCCTCACCAGTGCCAAGTGAGGAATCATCCCTGCTCTGGTTCTACTGGCCACACTAGTGCTGATATGAGCCATGAGCCAAGATGCTGTTGACTGTTGACCAACCCCCCAGGCCCTTTTCTAGTGGTACGTTACGTTACCGTACTTTGAAAAGCCTGCACATGGGAGGTTGGACGTCTGTGTATGCTCATCGACATTTCAACAGTTACTTTCTCATGTAGGGTCCCCTAAGTTCTGTAATGAGTTTAATATTGTGAGTGTTCATGTTCTCAGTAGCAGTCTGGCTTCTGACAGCAACAAACAACTAACTTGTCTGTGAAAACACTGTCTGACTATGCAGACTGTAATCTTTCTGCCAGGAATGATGAATATCTGCTAACATTATTTTTGTTTTCTTGCTTCTAGGGTGTGCGTGATTTATTGAAAGTGATCCTAGAGAAAATCTTAACTATTCCCAACACTGTGAGCTCAGCTGTCGTACAGCAGCTTCTAGCAGCAAGAGAGGTAACTACCTCTATTTTGTATTTTATTAGTGAGTTTTATTTCTGTATTTGTCATTAACTATTATTATTAGTGAGTTTCTAATAGCTGGGGTAGCTCTTTTTGAGAGGTGGTACAGACTTAGTCCTTGTGCTCCAATTCTTTTCTGTAATTGCATTTTATACAGTAAACGAAGAGCCTTTGGGAGGTATTGTAGATAAGCACCAAAATCTCACTGACAGGCGAGTCAGGCCAAAATTTTTGATTTGCCTAAGATAAGATCTAGGAGGTTTGATATTGAGATTAAGGCTGTTAATTTTTTAAAGTTATGTTGTTTTTGGTAATGAATACAAATTGTTATCGCTTTCAGTACTTCATAGGCAGAGATAGAGGCATCGTTTGCCTTAGGCCTAAACAGTGTGATTTACAGTTGTTCAATTAAAAACAGGTTTTAAACTATTAAACACAACTAAAGAAATATTTTAATTCTTATGTCTATTTTCATGGGCTGCCTCTGACTATTAGACAAGACTATTTGTTTACCCTATCTAAAGGTAAAGGTATCCTGATCTGTTGGGTTTTTTATTTATAGGTGGTAGCCTACATTCTGGAAAGAAATGCGTGTTTGTTACCTGCCTACTTTGCAGTCACAGAAATCAGAAAATTATATCCCGAAGGAAAGCTTCCCCATTGGGTAACGATACATCAAGTCATGTCATCTGGGGTTTTGTTCTGCACAAACCAAAATGACCATTAAATAGCTGACCAGTGTTTTCTTTTTCTTTAAATTCAGTCATACAGAAATACTTGTGTCTGGTGCAGAGAAAATGGTCGTTGTTTCAAAAAGTAGTGTCACAGAATCACAGAGTCAAATCAGTTTCTAATTTTATTCCATTAAAATAACTAAGCATCAGGAAAAGGATGAAATCCTGATTCCTTGAAGTTAATGGTGAAAACACCACTGACTTACTTTGAGTCAAGATTTAATCTCGAGTATACAAATCTATCTCCCATTTTCCTTTGTGGAATTGTTGTGCAGAGGCAAACAGAGATTTGTTATGAATAGAAATTCTGAAGCTTGTCTTAAATCATCACAAGAGGAGAAGTCATTGTATAAAACTCTGAGTGCAGAGGAGAGTTGCCTCCTGTCCCTCCTTTATAGCCCTTTTCCAGTTTTAGATCCTAGATTATATTTCTGACTTATCAAAATGTGCAGGTTGCTCATTATTTTAATCAGTTCTTATATATTTTATTTTAAATGCATAAAACAGAATTTAAGTAATATTACTTATGAGTATCTGGAACTTAAACCCTTAACTTATTTTTTCTCCTTGTCCAGTTACTAGGTAATTTGGTATCGGATTTTGTGGATACCTTCAGACCTACAGCAAGAATAAATTCCATCTGTGGTAAGAGGATGACTTCATGAATGACTTCAAAATAAATTAGGGTTAATGGTTGGACTTTATGATCATAAGGGTCTTTTCCAACCAGAATAATTCTATGATTTTTTTTTCTTATATTTACCTAAGCAAAATGATTCAGAGGTGATGTGCACATAGTATCTTTACTCATGTCAGTTTGTTATCGAACTGACTTGTCAGTTTTTGCTTTGAAGGGAAAATTAATATTGATGAGATTAAAATAATTTTGCTACAGGATGGTAGAGGAATTGTGTTACTTGTTACATGGCCACATAAATCCTAACTACAGTAGATCATGTGTTTTCCACGCTCAAGGACTTTGAGTTCATTCAGGTCCACTGGTATGCCAATCATAGTGTGTTTTCTGACTCCAGTTAAGAGTTTTTGTAGCCTGTTTGGGTTGAAAATGAAGTAGCTTAGTAACAGCTACTTTATTTCTTAGGTCTGAGCAAGGTTTGTTGCAACTGAGCTTCTTCAGTGCAGAGACCAAGAATATCAATTCATGTGTAACATTCCGAACGTTTTAGAAAAGAGGTGTGGCATGGTTTGTGCCTTGAAGGGGTCACACACAAACTTTTACAAGTCTTGTGTGTGTAAATGACCTACATAGGCATGGTTGAAGAGAAGAAAGTAATATTTAATTACTTCTTGTTTATGTCATAATAATATAGCCTGTATGGACAACAGAGGTTGTGCAATTTGAACTGACAGTGAGGGTTAGCTCAAATTTGAGGCACTTAAATGTGGATGCTGAGGTTTCCTAGGGGCTCAGTTGAAATACATTTGCTCAGACAGTATAAATCTCATCTGCAATGACTAGGAAAGCATGTAAATTTATAAAACACTTTTTTTGTGTGTGATTGGCCTGCACTGGCTGTATTGGCCACATTCCTGCTGACTGTAACTAGGGTACAGATACTTATACTGGATTGGCTTACTGAACATAATCCTGCCCACAATTTGTTTACAGGGTGAATGAAGGAAAAAGAAAATCCTACACTTAGATTAATAATATCAGTTTCTCTGTGGGAAGGGTCAGTGTACCAAAATTAAATGCCAGATCAAGCAGTGGCAACAGAACAGTCTTTTGATGACCTGAAAGGACCCTTGTAGATTAATATTTGCAAATAATTTTTTGAAGGTACCCAATCTGATAAAATGTGAATTTTACTCCTTATCTATTTTATTAATTGAAAATCAGTTAGAAAAATCAAATCAGCCTTTAAACAGTCCTATGGTAAGAAGCTTTAAACAGTAAGAATTTTAATGAGAGCATAGAAGTGACTGAGGCCAGTTTTTGCATCAGTGTGATGGAACCAGAGGCCAGTTTCACTGTTTCAGAATTTCTGTTTCGTTGTACATAGGTCGCTGTAGTCTGCTTCCTGTGGTAAATAACTCAGGTGCCATGTGTAACTCATGGAAGTTGGATCCTACAACCCTTCGTTTTCCTTTGAAAGGTCTCTTGCCATATGATAAGGTGTGTATGCTTCATTAAGCTTCTAAGACATGTTATAGTCAATAAATAACAGAGCTTTTATATCATTAGTGGGGAGAAAAGAATTTCAGCTGATTGGTTCAGCTAGACTAGCATCAGAGACACAGATGTTTTCCCTGTGTTATGTATTTCAATTTTTTCAAACTATGTGTGGAGGACCTTTGAAGTAATGAGAGAAAGAACTCCTGCCCATGATGCTCAAGAACGTGAGATGCTTCATGTGCATTGTGTGAGTGTGTGAAAGAGCAAGTCAGAACAGAATTTTGATTGGAAATTAGTTTAGCAGTAGGGAAATGAAAGAGAATGGTAAGGTAAATTCTTATTTTCTATGCTCTTTGTTATTCCATGGAAAAAATGTTACAATTCCATCTTAATTATTTTATTTAAACATGAAACTCTGAGTGTGAAATAGTGATGTACTGAAAAAACTGAAAAACTAAAGGATCAGGATTAAAACCCACATTGTTCATCATCCTGCTGCCTGTATCCTCAGTGTCTAAGGAATGGTAATAAAGACAGTCTGTTTAATGACATATATAGCGATCATGCTGTACAGCCTTTATCATTTGAGGTGTTTCCTGTTTTTTTTTTTTCTTTATTTAGTAAACTTTTCCAAATATTCATTGAGTTGCCTTACAAGCCTCAAGCTTTTAGCATCCTCAACATCCCTTTGACAAGGAGTCCCACATCTCAACTTTATCTTGTTGGAGGAATGACCTCCTCTGGTTTGTTCTGAACGTAGCTCCTAGCTTCAAATCACATTGTTCTTCAAAGTTTAGGTGGTATCTGTTTAGGAAGGTACAGAGAGCAGTTCTTTAAGGTCTCTCTTCACACTGTGTAAGCTTTTTATGCATCTTGGTCATTGGTTGTCTTACCTGGCTTCCTCTGAGCTTGTGACTGTCTTTTGGTACTTCAAGGCTGTTTCAAAAAGTGAGTGATCCTTTTTTTGAATGAAGAAAGTGCTACTTAGTCCTATAAAATCTGTCTCTTCTTCTGAGCTGTGGTTTATTTCCTCCTTCTGGATATTGGAAAGAAAAGATGTGCCAGATAATGCATAGCTGCATACATTAAACATTCATTCTGACATTGTTGAACTCAGTTAAATGTAAAGGCAGTATTAAAGATAATCTTGGCACAATATATGTTTGTATGTGATTGCTTTTGGTTTTGTTTTTTTTTTGGTTTGGTTTGGTTTTTCTCCCAGGATCTGTTTGAGCCACAGACTGCTCTGTTGAGATACGTGCTGGAACAACCGTATTCAAGGGATATGGTCTGCAATATGCTAGGTCTGAACAAGCAGGTACTGTCCTGTGCTGTAACATGTGATTTAATTCTGCATAGAATCTGCACTATTCTTTTTCTCTTTTCTTTGCTATAGCTAACTAAGCAAAACAGTTTAGGTCCAGAGAGTGAATTTTTTTATTTTTGGTTTTTTATTTTTGGTTTTTTATTTTTTATGAGATCATATTAGGTTAATTGGACACTGTTGTTCCTATCATTTGTATATTGCTTTACGAATGTTAAATGAAAAAGTAGAGATTTAAAATACGATTTTTTTTTTGCATTGCTTTTTTTTCCTATAAGGCCAGCCTCAAGTACACCTTTGACAGACGCTAGGAGACTGCTAGCTCCAACCGTAAAACTGGTTATTGTTTGTTAGCTCTTAACGCAATGTCGTACTCTCTAATATTGGCATGTTATTGTAGAAGAGTAGTGGAACGTCGGGGTTTGTTTTGTTACTTTTTATTTTTCTTTTTATACCTTAGAATGGGAGGGCTTAGTCTGACTTGGGAATCCTTGAGGCTGGCCTCATAGTCACTGTTTTGTCTTTTCTTTTTTTCTTCCTTTATTTTTGTTCTGTCCTGTCTTGTCCTGCCCATCCTCCAATGCTCTAGACCTTGAACATTGCTCAGGTATGTTCACAACCTTACTGTTGTATTGTGACTAACGATACGCTGGCCGCTTTGTAGCCACTGATTCCAGTTAGAGAATACATGTACAGCCAGGGCTTGAAATTGGCAGGATGTTAGTCAAGGGCAAATTCTCATTACAAATCTCCAGAGGTACAAGAGATGTAACATAAAGCTGACAGTCAGTTGTGCTTTGGTCCTAAAATTTGCATTGGAATGGACTGCTACAATTTCCTTTACCAGTCATAAGAACATTTACTTTGTCTGCTGGAATTTTCAGATGAGGAAAGATTCTTAGTTCAAAATTTCTTTCTTTAAGCAGGTGGAAAAACATCCACTGCACTTGACTCTAAAATTACAACTCTTTAAATACATAGTTGTTTACAAAAGAAGCCTCATTGGTAGAATTTTCATGACATTAGGATCCTTCTGTAACAAATTTCCCAATGGGAAGTTACAATATTTGATAAATGAGATGAAAGAAATACCACGTGAAAGTAGTTCAATAAAATTTGACTGCTTGTTCAAATAAATGAACTCCTGAACAATTCAGCTAAGTGGAATTCTGCTTGAAATCTGAAATAGCAAGTGTTAGAGTCACCACTGATCCCTTGTTGCAGTAATAAATTCCACACATGCTTTAAACCGTGGTGTTTAAGACATAAAATAGCGTTGCTGTTTGCAATACTATAGTGAAGGTTGTATCAGTGTTTCCATTTAAGAAACTTTTTTCAGATTTGTAGCTTGACGATAAAATGTCCATGAACCTGAAACCTTGTGTATATTCCCCATTGTAAGCGAAATGCACTAGTGCTCTTTCTGAACTGGGACTGTTTTTTTGAAAGAGGATATTCCTACATCTTGGTGCTGTGGTGTAGTATCAGTCCTTTCTATTGGATACTTAAAGCTGCTGAGACGTTAAACCGTGGAAAGAAGCTGCTAGGTGCAGTACTGAAATGAAGAGCATTTGTATTCTGTGGCTGTAGCTGTGTCTACACTCAGATAGTAAATCCAGTACTCCCTTGTGCAGCACCTTGTAGCTGGTAACTAATACAAGGTCTAGGCAAAAAAAATAAATATATTGAACCCATGTTATTCTAACTGTAGAACCTAAATGATTCTGTGTCTTCAGGTCAAAACACATTGATGTTAAAAATGCTGGGTTTTAATGACCTTTAAAAGTGATTAAAGAAAATTTAAATGAAATATATCGAGCTTTACTTCTTAAAATTTATTTACCAGTATAGGAATTCCTACACAAAGTTTCAGCCTGGTTTGAATTTTTATGGTCAAGGAACAAACTTGACGAACGTGGCTTATGAAGGAAATGCTGACAGAACGTGAACTATAGTCGTGCTATGACAGTTACACCAGCATAAAGATATTTGGGCTGTTGAAAATTTGTAATTTAATAGAAATAAAGAGTAGGGTGATGAAGGGTTATTGAAGAGGAAATAATGTTCTGTTTAAACCTTAACAGACTGCTTAAAACTATGGAAACCATTAAAATTTTCCTCACTTCTAGGTGCAAATTAATTCATGCGGTGGTTGAATTACTTAATGTAGCTACCTGGCAAAAATCAGTAGCATGCTTTTCAGGAAGTTGTGTAACTACATTAAGGCCTTCAGTAAAAAAGCTGATCATTTTGAATTTTATTACTAGACATGAACTAATCCACAGAAATGAGTTGTGAGCATAATAGAAGACACTGAAAAATACAAATAGTGCCAAGTTTGTTTCAAAATAAATGCAGAAACACCTCAAAACAACGATTATTGATTTATGATCATTCAGTATCTCTGCAAAGCTGCTTTTATATCCTGTCCACTACTGATACAGATCTGGTTGCAGGATTGGAGCCTTCATTTAAATCCTTTGACATCACAAAGTAGGTGGGGATTGGCCAGATTTGCCCTCGTTCACTCATATTCAAAGAAATGTTATCAGTAGATCTGTGTTAGAAAACTGTTCATTCCAGCCGTCTCTGAGTTCTGTGACTCGATTTCAGTTTATATTCTGCTGTTAGCTGGAGTGATGCTCCTGATACTTAATTATCTTTTAAATAATTTGTTATGTTTAACAACCTGGTTTTTGGAAAGTCATTAACAGTTATCTTAATACACCAATGCCAAATGAAGATTCAGTTTGGTGATCCTATGGCGGGTTTTTAAACTAGAGCTTTAACAATGCCTTAAGGACATGAAGTCACTGTGAATTAATTATTTGGGTTGTATCTTTACCTTCTGTGTATGTGGAGACTTGCACGAAGAATAAAAGACTTGCAGAATTGCAGCCACAGTTGTGTTGCGGTCCTCGTAAAGAGTGAGAAACTTGGCTAAACTTTGATTTCTCTGGGTTGGGGAAGACCTGAAAGAGAAGTAGAGGCATTAAGGGAAAGGAATAACATACTACTCAAAAATAGTCTTTCCTTTCTCATTCATTTTTAGAATATTATAGGCTGATTCTGGGAACTTACTATCCACTAACATGATGAAGTACCAAAATTAAGAAGGGTGATTATTTTTAAAAGTATTTCTGATGGCAAGAGTATATGCTGAGAACACTTCAGCGCTACTTCCTCCTTGAAACTTTCCCAAGCAGAACTTGAGAATTCTGAACAAATCTGATAGAAATAGAATCAGGCATCGTATAAAAAAATAAGCTTTAGGTCTCATGTCTCAGAGGAAATCTACTTCTGACTTGTATTTGCTGCTTCAGGCATTTAACCAACACATTTTGAATTGGACTTTTGGAGATACCATTGACTGTTCCAGGGATTATAGGATCTGTGGTTTGGTCTTCTCAATCTGTTTCAGAAGTGTAGGTACTAAATATTTTTAAGCTAAGTGCTTAAATCATTCACAAATTATAGCAGCCTGCCCCCAGACTGACTGGCATCCTAAAATACTTCTAGGGAACACTTTTAATGCCCACCACTCCTCCCCCAAAAAACCCCAGTCGAGTGAAATAAAACCCCCAAAACCAATTGAAGCTTTGATCCTATTGAAAAAGTACTACTGGTCCATCAAAAGGGCTGGTCTTGAGAAATTTTAGTATCACTGTGTTGTGGTAGCACTTTTTTCCTCCAGTAATTCTTTATTGAATAACGTTTTCAGTGAGATGATGTATGTGTCAGATATTTAAAATACAATTTTCAGAGTAAAATGGAAAATATTTATATAACAAAATCACAAAAATTGTAATACTGTTCTCGTCAGGAAAAAACCGACAGTGGTTTTGAATAAGATTGAATCATTTTTCCATATATAATCGAAAACAGTGCTTAGGGCTTTTTTGTTGTTGTTTGGTTTTGTTTTGTTTAAGACATACCAAAACACAAATTCCTACTTGTGAGAAGAATCAGCCTTCGTCAATGTTTTTATTCATCTCGGTATATAATGAGATAACATCTCATTATATATTAATAAATATATATTAATGAAGTAAGGCCCAAATCCTGAAAATTCTTCTGCAGCGCAGTATTTGTGAGTGCTCCAAAACTATAGGTACAGAATTTGTGCCATAAAAATGTATATTTGCTGAGAATACAGGAAAAAAAGCCAGAAAACTAAATGAATGGAGATAGAATGTGAAGTACTGCTGTATTTCTTGTTTTAAGAACACTTTTCAGTAATATTAACAGAACAAAAAAGAGTGAATTTATATTTTTAAATTTCCTGGCTCTGAAACTTTTCCCAATATCAAAAATTCAGAGTAGTGAAAAGTCCTACTGGAAATTCTGGCTTTCTTTTTAACAGTAGTATTTTCCTGTTGTATTCTTTGAACAACTTTGTTCTAAATTAATACAGCCTGACACAAAGAGGCTTTTGGACATTAACCCAGTGCTTAGCAAACTATTAAATTTCAAGCCCTGTACGTAGTAGTTTTTTGCATGCTGGATTCTAAACTAGTCTGTAGTGTTGTCTGTTGCACCCTGCTCTGCTTCATAATTAGTTGCTTTGGGAGGGGGAAGAACATGAACCACAAAAACCCCCAAAGTCTTCTCAACTGGTGGTGTTAATACCGCTCTCTGTTAACCTGTCCCGTGGTCGATGCGTGGCATTGCCGTTGCGTCCCGGAAGAGAAGGTGGAAGTGTAACCGATGCTTTCTGTTGTAGTTAGAGGTTTGTGTTCCGCATGCTTCACGAAAGCACAGCTGGAATTGCAGCTTTCTGCCCTTTTGAGCTGGTGAAGAGCATGCAACAGGGGATGCTGTTCGCTCTATTTTATCAACTCTTCCCATTCTTGCATTTTATTTTCAATTGAAGAGAATCTCTTTTTTTTTTTCTTTTTTCTTTTTTCATGGCAAAAGACTACCATCAATGAAGGTAGAGCAAGCATCTCCTCTCAGCATCTCTCTTTCCTTTTATTATTTCTTTCCTTATTAATTCAAAGGGGTTTTTTTAGGCTGCCTGACCAGTAAGTCTGAGATCTTACCTAAGGCATCCCTGAAGTGTTTTATGAGTATTTGAGCAATCTTTTAGCACTGCTACACCTTTTTGCCTCTAGAAAGGGATCCTGCATTTTCATGACTAGTGTTTGAGCAGCTCAGTTCCTTTTCTTTTGGATCATTACAGTAGTAATGTTTTTGTTAAGGCTGCATTATGTTACAGATGTCAGGCATAAAAATAAATAAATAAGTAGTTTCCAAAGTGCTATATGAAATAAGTTAAATTCTGCTAAGATCTTTGGCCTTAGTAATAATAATTTACACTACTGTAACCATGCAAATGCCAGGCAACGAAAGGTGGTTGTTGCACTGAAGAATTTGTGATATGTGATGTCAGACTTGATGGCCTTAAATGGGAGATTTATAATGTGAGTTCCAAACTACTGGTTGTGGGTCTGCTAACATAAGTATCTAAACATAGATATGTGTATATATAATGCATTCCTTACTTGAATATTGTTAAAAGTCATTGGGGAAGATGTGGATTTTAAATGATTTCTGGATATGCAGAGCTCACCATGGAGATTGTTTCAAAATCTAACATCTGAAGAGCTCATTGCTGTGAGCTGTAGTTTATAGGCTATTCACAGCATGTAGAACATAATGCTTTTATCAGATTAATTTTCAAGCTTTTTTGATCTTGTCTTGGTGGTAAAATTGATACTTTTTTTGTCTTTATGGTCATCTTGACTTTTGAAATAGACTTAAGGGAAGAAGGCAGGACAACTGTCCCCTGCAACAAAAACAAAACGCTAAAACAAAGGAACCCCATCAGTGTGTTTAAAAAATGGATTTTCTTTTTCTTGAACACAAGATCAGAGAAATAAAGTTTTGCATGAAGCTATTAGAAGCCACAAACAACACCCCCCCAAATGTTGTTTGTGCATTGATGACCTGCGGTTTGGAACAGAGTGGGGAATCACGTAGCCTGTGATAAAATATACAACTCATTGGGATCTATAACATAATGCAGCTTTAATACAGCGGCTTATCCTTAACCTAAGTTCAGACTTCATTTCATGCTTCCCAGCCTTCTGTCAAAATACTGTTCTCTAACTGCAGCTGTTCGAGGTCTGAGGTTAATGGCAAAGCTTTTGGAATACTGTATCTGATCTCTGCCTTACAGCACAAGCAGCGCTGCCCTGTGCTGGAGGACCAGCTTGTGGATCTTGTGGTGTATGCCATGGAACGGTCTGAGACTGAAGACAAGTTTGATGATGGTGGAACCAGTCAGCTTCTGTGGCAGCATCTCTCCAGCCAGCTCATTTTCTTTGTGCTCTTTCAGTTTGCAAGTTTTCCTCATATGGTCCTGTCACTCCATCAAAAGGTAAATTGTTTGTGTCACTCCTGTGTGGTAAGAGATTTTAAAAACTAAACAAGGTTTTAAAAAAAAAAAATCACTCACCCCTGCAGAAAGTTTCTTCCGTGTAGGAGTTAACTTTTTGGTCATTGTGCTCTGCATAAGTGAGTCTGATACTCAAGTTATGTTGCTGAGTATTCAGTGACTGCGTTGCATTGCATCTGGATTGAAAATGCACTCATTACTAGAATAAGGAGATAAACTTAATAAGATGGAAGCTAATAATGCAGGAGATGTGAGGTTGCATCCTATTTACTATGAAGCTTCAAACAGAGCGAACGCCCTGTTTGGTTTGCGAGCTAAAGAATCAAAGATCACATGTCCTGTTACAGTGATACGGCAGTCACAGTTCAAAGAAAGTTATTACTGCTTCTTAATAATAATTCTGTTACAACTGGTACATTCTCTAGTATTTGCACTGCTCTCTGGTGCTCAGGGTCTTTCTAAATTCTAAGGGGGTAGTGCCCATGCTCCATAGAAAGAAGAGGAGGGGTGCACTAACTCAGCAACATCCTGACCTCTTTGCTGAGGGAAAGTATAGTGTTGATGGTAGGAAAGGGATTCTTTCTCTTCATCATAAGATTATCTTGCAACTGTTTATACCCAGTTTCTAACATGCACTACATCGCTCCATCTTCATTTGTCCACAGTTCTATGTTACATTCAAGTTTACTATGTATGTTACATTTTACTTGTGATGGATTCTGACTCTGCTCTATTTATATCCCTGAAACTCATTTTACTAGAGTTGCACTCCTTCAATTACTGTTAGTGGTCCATGGAAACAATAGGCACTCTTCAGCATAATTGCACAAATTAATCTAAAAGTAAGGCAAGCTAGATGAGAGTACAGATTCAGAGCAGATGTTGGTTATTAGCAAATTGCTGTTACAGATAAAGAAGTTAAAGAAATAAATCCAGATGGGGCAGACAAAGCAAGCCTGAGCTGTTCTGGTTCAGAAACTTTCTTTATAGGTGGAGTTAGTATGAAACTTGGGGTCTGCTGCTAGTGCAGGCAGTACCACCCTTGACTGCAGGGTTGCAAGGTGACAAGGCCAATATGAAAGGGTTACTGATCTTTCAAAGCCATGACCCTCAAAAGCCCAATACATTCAAAATCTTAGCATTAATTAGTGTGGTCCTCCTAGAGTCTGTTTCTGCGGTACAGCTAATGGACCTATTTTCCATTTTGCTGAAAACAGGATGGACTGCCTGCTGTAAAATTCCCGGTAATCTCTGCTGGAGCAATTTCAGTTGCCTTTTTCTAGGAATGTTTGCAGTGATTTTTTTTTTTGCACACAGTATTTGTCTGTTACTGAGTGTTTCTGACAGTTGGCAGGCCGAGGTCTCATTAAAGGAAGAGACCATCTGATGTGGGTGCTGCTCCAGTTCATCTCTGGCAGCATCCAGAAGAATGCTCTGGCTGACTTCCTCCCAGTTATGAAGCTTTTTGACCTCCTGTATCCTGAGAAAGAAGTAAGTTTGCTCTCTGACATGAAAAGTTTTATTTTGCTCTGGCTTCAATATAACAGAAATTCTTCAGTACAGTTTGTTTCATGAGCCCTCAATTCCTTTTGTCAGCCCAAAATATGGGAAGAGAGACAGGACTATTTAATAGCGGTGCTGGGCACTTAGTCACCCATTTAAAGAGTTTTTGTGAGTAGGGCATTTCTGACTATTTCATTTCACATATTGTTTGCTCTTGTCTATGGCTGTTTCTCTCAAGAGGATCGTACTGTTTGCTTGATTATGGCTTGCTGCTGTCTTGCTTGTGCTGCTGGTAACTCCTGCAGCAGTAATGATACCAAAAGGTGAGAACTACAGATATTGGCAAAAGGGGAGAGCCAATGGCAGTGATATATCTGAGTCTGTAGCCAAAACCTTCTGAATTTGGGGGCATATCTGCTTGTTTTTGTAGGAAATGCATTAATATTTGTGTGTAATGGTGGTGCTAGACAAGATAGAATTTTTTTTAAGCAGTATTGGTGAACCTCTGTGGAAGCACGTACTGTAACTGGTGGTGGAATTAAGTCTTAAATGTGAGACTCAGAGTACAGGTATATGTTTTGTTACTGTATCTGTCATACTTTAATCATGAACTTCTGTTTACTGAGATCTTAGCTTATTTGGTTGATTTGTGTGGAGTTTTTTCAGCATAACTGCTGAGGTCCAGGTCTCATCCCAGAGCTCTTGATGGCAAATTACAGAGTCAGATGCAGTTCTGTTCTTTAAAAACGTTGCTTATAGTGCTGCAGGTCAGAAACTGAAAAACTTGCCCTTGTGAATGCTGCCTCTTTAAGTTCTGTACATCAATCCATGCAATACATCCTGTTCCTGTGCTCTCTTTTCAGTGCATTCCTGTACCCGACATTAACAAACCCCAGTCAACTCATGCTTTTGCAATGACCTGCATTTGGATTCATCTGAATCGGAAGGCCCATAGCGACAACTCCAAGTTGCAGATTCCCATTCCTCATTCTTTGAAACTTCACCATGAGTGAGTTTTGGGGTGGGGAGATTATGTTCCGTTTTTTCTAGACATAGTGGAGTAATAAGCTTCAATTTTATTCAGAATGTTATTGTGTGGTGGGACATGTCAAAGGATTATGAAAGGAATGAAGTAAGACTAAGAAAGAGCTAGAAATCAGAATATGCTGTGGTACAGCTAAAAGAAACAGTAAATCTGGATTGGATTTTAGGAATAAATTCCTCCCTGTGAGGCACAGGAACAGGTTGCCCATGGAGGTTGTAGATGCCCCCTCCCTGGAAGTGTTCAAGGCTAGGTAGGATGGGGCTCTGGGTAACCTGATCTGAGAGGTGTCCCTGCCCATGGCAGGGTGATGATCTCTAAGTTGTTGCTACCACCCCAGCAGACTATGCTGCCATTCATCGTGACCTCGAGAGGCTAGAGAGCTGGGCAGAGAGAAATTTAATGAAGTATGACAAGGGTAAGTGTAGAGTCTTGCATCTGGGCAAGAACAACTCCAGGTACCAGTATAGGTTAGGGACTGACCTGTTGGAGAGCAGTGTAGAAGAAATTACCTGAGGCTCCTGGTGGCCAGCAGGATGACCATGAGCCAGCAATGTGCTCTTGTGGCCAAGCGGGCCAACAGCATCCTGGGGTGGATCAGAATGGGGGTGGTTAGCAGATCAAGAGAGCTTCTTCCCCCCTCTACTCTGCCCTAGTGAGACCACATCTGGAGTACTGTGTCCAGTTCAGGGCCCCTCAGTTCAAGAAGGATATGGAGCTGCAGGAGGGAGTCCAGTGCAGAGCAACGAGGTTGATGAAGTGGAACACCTCCCTTATGAGGAAAGGCTGAGGGAGCTGGGTCTCTTTAGCTTGGAGGAGACTGAAAGGTGACCTCATTAATGTCTATAAATATGTGAAGAGTGGGTGTCAGGAGGATGGAGCCAGGCTCTTCTCAGTGTCATCTAGTGATAGGACAAGGGGCAATGGGTGTAAGCTGGAACATAAGAGGTTCAACATCAACATGAGAAGGAACTTCTTCACAGTGAGGGTGATGGAGCACTGGAATGGGCTGCTCTGGGGGGTTGTGGAGTCTCCTTGTCTAGAGATGTTTAAAACCCACCTGGATATGTTCCTGTGCAGCTTGGCCTAGGTGGTCCTGCTCTGGCAGGGGGATTGGACTAGATGATCCTTCGAGGTCCCTTCCAATCCCTAATGAGTCTATGATTCTGGCTGGCTACAGGGAACTGAGAGTCATTTCTCTGGCAAGCTACAGGAGACTGAGAGTTGTGATAACCATGAGTTGAGACAACTCACTTGAGTACAACTCAGTTATGAGCTAGATGCATTGGCAGGTATCAGCACTCTTATGAAAGGTGTCAAGCCATGAAATCTAAAGTAATTACAGTCAATGTAAAACTTGGTGTTCCTATGGCCTGACCCATCTGTTGGATGAGCTTCTCCAAAAGATGTGCTCATTCAGCAAACACAGTTTTCTGCTTGCATCACAGTTTCCTACCTGACCTTGACAAAAACTATGAATCTCTCTATGACTCAGTTCCCCACTAGTAAAATAGAGGAAATTGAGAATTACATTCACATGTGTGTCTTTTGCCCACATGTAGCAGCTTTCCCAGGGAGGCATGTGAAGAGTAATTTGTGTGTCTCAGCTGCTTTGGGATCTCTTAGCCCAGGCTATTGATGACAACAGGTCTGTGGCCACAAGCCAAACGGAGCTGAAGCAGGTAAGAGCTGACTCAAAGGCACATCACTCCAGTCATTTGCCATACGTATGTGAGTCAGAGCTCTAATACTTGTTTTCCTCCATCCTTTGTTGGAAGCCAGTGGAGCTATTTATTTGCTCAGCAGCCAGCATACTGGGGCCATGATCTCTGCCAGGGCTAGGTGTGAGTTTTAATACACAGTCTAATGTACCATGTCATGGAGTGAGCTGCTGAATTTGGTGTTTGTATATACATGTATGTGTGTGGAAACCTCTTGTATTCCATTTTTGTCCCACATGATGCTGTAGCTAGCAGATAGATCTGCTTTTGAGATGCTGAAGATATAGAACCCATAATTCTTTGGACATGTGCTTGGTTAAGTCACCAAAGATTGAGTGCTTGTGAGGCAATCTGAAAGACAGTTTTATCAAGTTCATCTTTTCAAATCACTTTTCTTTCACAGTAAGCCTTGCTAGCTGTAAAATTATTCTATTAAACTGTGTTACCACACTCTGAGGCAATTTGTTTTCTTGTGCATTGATCTTTGTTCCAAAGTACTTGCTCCTGAAAACATTTTTTTTCTTTCTAACCGCTGAGATAAAGGCTGATTTGGTGTAATCTGGAAACTGGCATAGAAAAACATTTCTTCTGCACTCTTTCCTTTGTTATTTGCTAATCACGTTTTCTGGGTAGTCACTCTGTGAGTGGATTCCTATTCAGTCATGGTTGGATTCTGTAGTGTTCAGTGCACTACATTAATTTGTTGTGTAGCTCTCCAAAACAGGTTAAAATGAGGTTTCATAAGAGGATAAAAATATATAACTATATCCTTTATTTTAAAATTATATGTGTGTAATGTTTTTAAAAATGGAAAATTGGAAAGAATTGTAATAGCAGTAAACTGCATTTATTAGATTACAAGTTAATTTGCTATAAATACTGATCTTCCTTAGAAGGTAAAAGCACAACACACTTGCATGATGTAGTCAGGTTTTCTGTTTGTGGTATCCAGCTGGATACTCAACAAAGAAAATATCTAGGGATTTATTGTATTAATTCCCTGCCAGACAACACTCTGTTGTTCAAATCAAAGTGGTTCAGGTGCATTGGTCATGTCTAGCTATTGTATCTCTTTGAGACATTAATATTTTCATCCTTAAAACATCCATACAATCCAATTCTCTTTCTTTCTGCAGATTTAAAACCCTGTCCTGCAGCCTCACATGCACATGTATAAGTTTTACTGATGGTGCATTATCCCATGTGGAGGGAGGTAGTGTGGAGCTGCTGTAGGGCTTCAGTTCCAAAGAGTTATCACAGAATGGAAGGGGTTGGAACTGGCCTCTGAAGATCATCTAGTCCAACCCCACTGCTAGAGCAGGATTATTTACAGAAGCATGTGTCTATTGTCTTAGGAAGCAGGATTGGATAGCAAAGTGAGATCTCAACCTCACCCTCAAGAATAGGGATAATTTTTAGGAAACTTATTACTTATTCCTTGATTTTTGGTGGTATTAATGAAATAGCAGTGCTGAGACAAACATTTACAACCCCAATAACACACTGCGATTGGTGTTGTGCTGTGAAAAGCGACTCGCTTAAAATGTCACTTCCAAGCTGTAGGTTTATTGGCTCTCACCAAGTCCAGACCACGTGTGCTTAGCGTACGAGCAAAAATACAGTATTTTTTTGTAGCTAGTACCTATAAAAGGGATTAGGCTCTAGATCAGTTGACTTATACTCTGTGTACTCATTTCCCAAGGGGGGTGCTGTGGGTATGGCTTGGTAGTGTTTTACCTTTGCTTTGTATTTACACTGGCCAGGTTGCAACTGCATGTGAATAAGGTCAAAATAGGTTCCTTTTTTTGGTGTATGGCTTGGGGTTTTTTGTTTTTAAAGTATGGCTATTTGAATCAGATCATCTAACATAACACAGACCACAGCATTTCAGTTCATAGAATCATAGAATGGTCAGGGTTGGAAGGGACCTTAAAGTTCATCCAGTTCCAATCCCCCTGCAGAGGAAGGGACACCTTCACTAGTTCAGGTTACTCAGGGCCCCATCCAACCTAGCCTTGAACAGTTCCAGGGATGGGGCAGCCACAACTTCCTCGAACAACCTGTTCCAGCATCTCAGCACCCTCACAGGGAAGAATTTTTTCCTAATGTCCAACCTAAATCTCTCCTTTTTGAGTTTATACCTATTTGCCCTTGTCCTCTCGCTACACACCCGTGTAAAAAAGCCCTAGCCCAGCTTTCTTGTAGACCCCCTCCAGATAGTATCTTCTTGTGTGCAGCTCATAACTCCCAGTTAAGACAGGCTCCACTACCTGATGAAATCCCCACAGCTGTATCCTTTCATTCCTTTTAACAGCTTTTCAGAAGTCTTACAATCCAGAATGGGCTCTGATTCACACACACTGGTGACTTGCCTTGCAACCAACTGTTGTGGTTCCTTCTCCCAGAAGTCAGTCCCTCCCACTTTTGCCCCCTCCTGCAAAGACAGCTTTATTCCTCAAGTAGAATCTGAAGCACTGCAATCTAGAGCTCAGTGATTCAAGGTAGGCAAACGCTAATTTTATTTGTTCTTAATGTCTTGGGTCTGAGTTTGGAGCACTGCAGAGCTGTGAGAGCTGAACCAGCCTTATAGTGGAGGCAAATCTCTCTTGTTGCCTTCCTGTAAATCAATCTCACTTGTCCCTCAGAGCCTTCAATAGGTGGTTCTTGCATGTCACTCTGGATCTATCTGAATGGAGGTGTTGTAAACCATCTTTCCACCCGGAGGTACCTGTCTGAGATGTAGTGCAAGTTGGTTCTATACGTTGGTATGTTTTGCAGCAGGTTCTGAGATTGATAGATAAGAAGGTCACTGCTAAATCTAAATGCCTTCAGTGGTGGGTTCTTCAGAGAATCACAGAATCACTCTGCTTGGAAAAGACCCCGGGGATCATTGAGTACAATCTACAAGTTCACCTCTAAACCCTATCCAAATAGTATGTTCCTGTACTTGTCTGAGTTAGGGTATGGTGACAAGGTACTCTGTGATTTTTAACACTATGCCAACTAATGTCTGTAGTCCTCATCCCTCTTTATTAAAATTTGGGATTTTGGTATGATCTGATCTATTTAAATTAGGAAGAATGCTGAATCAGCACAGGCTACCCCTTGTTACCATGAGTAAGTGATTGCATTGCTCAGTGGTAGCTCCTAAGGAATTTCTAGAAATTTATTTCCAGAGAGCAGTTATCAGCCCACAGAAGACTGATCAATAGCAATTGGCCTCAGTTATTACAGTGCTTTTAATTTTGTTCATTGTCCTTTTGTCATGCATCATGTGGTTTCCTCTGGCCTGAGGAATGTAAAGAAACAGAATATTGACTTTGGAGTGATTAAAGTCTGGGAAGCCTTACCTTCACTTTATCTATAGCATCTCTATATAAACAGAACTATTAAAGTTAAAAAGACTATTAAGGCAATACTGTGCAGGGAAATTTTAGTACAGAGGCTTAGCCATGTGTGTCTGGCCATATTAATGGGAATTCTACTGCTAAATCCCTGTGCACCCTGCTAAATAATTTGCCTAATGATTTCAGTTAAGTGCAGAAAACAAGCACCATCTGAAACTATTTGTTTGACATGCTATGCTTAATGCCTGGGAGCAAGAGAGAAAATACAGCACTACAGTGCAAATACCTCAGTTTCCAGTACTGTATATGACGGGAGGGAGGAGACCGGTGTTAAGAGGACTTGGGACATCGGTGCTTACTGTAACAGACCCAAAGGCTGTACTATGAATCCAAATTTTATCCTGCTGCTAGAAATACACCCTCCTTACTCTAGATCTCAAAAGTCCAGTTGGGCAACTCTTGACTGAATTGGGCTCCTGGATTCAAAAATGACTCTTGACTGCAGGCTCTGAGTAACCTTTAATTTGTAAGGAATTTAGTGTTGGATCTAGTTTGAATACAAAACCATTACTTCTTTAGTGTCTGTCTCCCCTCACCCTCGATATCTTCCTTGTAAGCAAGATTTCAGCTTTGGTGCATGCTGGTTTGGTACTTCCCATTTGCTTTCAGGTTTTTAAGGTTTTATTTATATATATATATATTTTACACATACACACACTTGTCTTCACTTGCAGTACACTCTGATTCATATAATGATAGGTTATATAGGCAACACGATATGGACAATCTGTCAAATTGTCTGCTATTTGAGATAAGAACTAAGTTCTTTCATAATTACATATAGCAACACAGTAAATAAAAAGATATAATAGAAGAATTTCTCACCTTGCCCCTGTTGAACTCTGATATTCCTATCCTTCAAGTACACATGGCAGAGCCAGCCCCAAAGCAGAAGATTGAGCAGACTGTGGGAATGCACTCATGATGCATCTCTCAAGTCCAGTAGAATGCTACATATCCTCCTACCACATTCAGGAAGGATTTGCTGTCTGTTGAGTAGTATGGTATTATCTGCATTACAACTCAGACATCAGCAAAGCGCCTACACATCGCTGGCTGAAGGCTGCCTGTCACACACCTTCCCACGCGTATCATGTTTGGGCTGTAGTGAGTAAAGATGTGTGTGCTCAGGTTCTCCTAAGCCAGAGGGAGCTGGGCTCCTCATGTCACTGGACCGCTTAAGAAATATTTCAGAGATGCCTGTGTGCTGCTAGCAATGCTCAAGTCACAATGTTCCTGAGCTCTGCTGGAAATTGCATGCCAAGTGCGATGATGGGGAACCTAGCACTGGTGGAAGTGCCATCGCTCACCAGTGATGAAACAATCGAAAAGAATACTTTGGAACATATTTTTACAAGCACCAACATACCAGCTCTTCTGTCCTCATTCAATCCCAAATCAAGTGATTAACTCGCTATTTCAAACGGCAATATTATTGTTTGCTTCATTACCTGCTGCACTTGCTAACACTGTTAGTGCAGGGTAGTCACAATTTCTCCAGCTTAGCAGCAGGTACATTTTACCAACGAGCAAAAAGACTCATTATCAGCCTCCACAGCACCTTGGTTCTCTTCAGAACGAATCGTGCAATATAAATGTAGATTATTTAAAAACCCATTATAAACACTTCTAGCATATCAGCCATAATAACAATCTAGTTGTTTTGTTTGGTAATGACCTAATTCCTTCATCAAGATACTGTACCTGACGCATGTACTCTTGGACCAACTGACTGGCTCATAAAATAGCAGGATAGCAAAAATACCAGAAGCGACAGTGATGCGCTTTTATGCTGATGGAAGTTGGACATGTAATAAAAGGGGACCGAAGTGCTTGAGCCACTGCACATAAAGGTGAGGGGTTTATGGCAGCTCTAAGTTCTGGAGTGTGTTTTAATGCTGGATGATCTTCAGCTGCCAAGCCTGACTTTTGTGTGCCAGACTAATGGCAGTAAATGTGAACTAGATAATTTAGAAATTGGGAAGTGTAGCAAGGCAATAACTTCTTTGAGATTCCCTGAGCAAAGAAAGATGGTGCAAAATGTGTCTAATCAAAAGTAAAAAATGTAAGGGACTCTGCAAGAGCAAAAATGAAGGACTGGCCTGAATTCCACATGTAGTTTGAGATCTGAAGGGCTATTCTTAAACATCATAGCCACAATAATACCATTATAACAGATGAAGATTCTATGAGATTTAGTTTCTAATCTAGAGAGATCTGAGACTTTTCAGCTTGGAGAGGAGAAGGTTACGAGGGAACTTAATCACTGTCTGTAAATACATGAAGACTGGGTGTCAAGAAGAAAGAGACAATCTCTTTTCACTTATACCTTGTGATAGGACAAGGGGTAATGGGCATAAGTTGGAGCACAAGAAATTCCATCTTAATATGAGAAAAAAAATTATTTCCTGTAGAGTTTACTGAGCATTGGAATGGGCTGCCCAGGGAGGTTGTAGAGTCTACTTCTCTGGAGACTGTTAAGACCCATCTGGATGCATTTCTGTGTAACCTGTCTTAGATGTTTTTGATCCTGTTTGAGCTGGGGGTTTGGACTCAATGACCCTTGGATGTTCCTTCCAACCCCTAATGATCTGTGTATCTGTGTATCTTAAACTTATTAGCAAATCTGCAGCCATTTACAAAGGATGCCTCCAAGGGGAACTGAGGCACAGCACAGTGCAGGCAGTGACAAAAGTAGACATATTAATTGGCATCTCTAAATAATATAATGTTGACAATACTCATCCGCACTAACCAAATAATTTCCTGAATACATCATGGATATGTTGAAAAGTTGTGTCAAGCTTAAGGACATGGTGTAGTGGTGGGCTTGGTTAAGTTAATGGTTGGATTTGATGGTCTCAATGGTCTTTTCCAATCTAAATGATTCTGTGCCCAGCAATCTATGCAACTGATTAAGTTTTAAAACTTCATTTTTCAGTCAAACACTTGTTTAAGCTTGAAAAACTTCTCTGGAAGGGTTTACTGAATAGCACTGAATCAGCCAGGGATTGCTGTAGGGTTTGGCTCTTGGTATCCTGTGAGCGCTCAAGGCTGGCAGAACTTCTACAAATGGGATTTATACTGGGCTCAAAACTTAGCTCAATTCTGGAACAGAAGATCTTGGACTTAAGTAAAAGGATTTTTAGAAGCACCTCCATAAATTCACCCTCTCTGCTGGTTCAGTTATGGATGGAAGAGGGACTAGGTGGTCCTCTGTTCCCTTGCCAGCTACTTGTGAATCTGTGGGCCTGTCAGCTGAGCAAATCCCAGCTTCTAAATCTTTCTTAGTTCCTGATCATTTGTTCCTGAAGGAAAGCCTGAAGAGAAGCAGATCAGTAACCGATCCAAATATCTACATACGGCTCAACTAATTAAGCGATGCATTAGGCATAGACCTAATTAGCTAAGCCTTAGAGCACCTCTATGCTGCAGATGCTTCACTGCTTTTCTGTTTCTACAGTGGGGCTCAGTCATTTACCTTCTGTGAACTGTGGAGTTTCTTCCTTCACAAATAATGTCACCAGGAAAGAAAGTGTTACTCAGTGTAAGTAAACGTGACAGCAGCTGGGTCTATAGTTAAGTCTAATCTTCTCTAACGTGAGAACCCAAGTAGCCCTAACCCTGCTGGATGAGTCAGCGGCAGAATCAGGGCGAGAACACAAATCTCTTATTACCAGCTCTGCGATATAAACACATGCCTTCCCTCACTGCCTTCTCAACTGTTCATTAACACAGCGGTAGCAGTTAGATTCAGTTTATTTATTTTTTTTCTCAGGATCAACTTTCACCTATTTTCGAATGAGGCAGAAATTCTTCCTCCACTTGTCTTGCTCTTCAGCAGCTTTCTCTGCTCCCATAAAACACCATGACTGCCAGACTTTTCGAGTTTGCCAACATGAAACAGAAATGATGCCAACTACAAAATGCTTCATGTTTGCCTGGCTGTTGCATACCTGTCACTTGGGTACAGCTTTTACTGTTGCGTTTCATTCTTGTGGGGGACACGGCAACCCCATATGAGCATTTAAAAGCTGTGAGTCAGACCTCTGAGAAAAGTCATGCATCACTTAAAATCACGAGGATGATCAAAAACAATACAATGCATATTTTCAGTTTGCCTTTGGGTTTTCTCAGGTTGTGAGGCACACCCACTTTAGGTCTTCAAGCTTTTCTTTGCAGTCATTAAGGCTAGAAATTAACTACATTGATTTTTCACGAGCCACACAGTTTTCTCTGAAAACTGTGAATACGGTAAAACCTAATGGCCACAATGGGCAACACTGGTGCTGTTGCTGAATCACTGAACATTAGGGATTGGAAGACACCTCGAAAGATCATCTAGTCCAATCTCCCTGCCAGAGCAGGACCACCTAGACCAAGTTGCACAGGAACATATTCAGGCAGGTTTTAAACATATCCAGAGAAGGAGATTCCACAACCCTGCTGAGCAGCCCATTTCAGTGCTCTGTCATCCTCACTGTGAAGAAGTTCCTTCTCATGTTTATGCGGAACCTCCTATGTTCCAGCTTACACTGCCCGTTGTCCTATCATTAGATGACACTGAGCAGAGCTTGGCTCCATCCTCCTGACACCCGCCCTTTCTATATTTATCAATATCAATGAGATCACCCTTCAGTCTCCTTTTTTCCAAGCTCCCTCAAGAGACCCAGCTCCCTCAGCCTCTCCTCATAAGGCAGATGTTCCACTCCCTTCATCATATTTGTGGCTCTGCACTGGACTCTCTCCAGCAGTTTTGTGTCCCTCTTGAACTGAGAGGCTTAGAACAGGCCACAATATTCCAGATGTGGTCTCACCAGGACAGAGTAGAGGGGGTGGAGAACCTCTCTTGATCTACTAACCACTCCCTTTCTAATCCACCCCAAGATGCCGTTGGCCCTCTTGGCCACAAGGGCACATTGCTGGCTCATGGTCATCCTGCTGTCCACCAGGACCCCCAGGTCCTTCTCCTACACTGCTCTCCAATAAGTCAGTCCCCAGCCTATACTGGTACCTGGGATTGTTCTTGCCCAGATACCAGACTTTACACTTGCCCCTCTAATATTTCATTAAATTTCCCCCTGCTCAGCTCTTCATCCTGTCCAGGTCCTGCTGAATGGCAGCACAGCCTGCTGGGGTGTTGGCCACTCCTCCAATGTGGAGGTAAAACAAAATGAGTGATTTCTTCTTTTCCATCTAGAATGAAGGATTTATTTTTGCACAATGGCAATGTTTGGAGTATTTAAAACTACCTGAGAAAGTATGGATGGCTTTTGCTGAGGCTTCCAAAATTGTATCAGTGGGTTTTGTGCTGGATGGAAGTCACACTGGGGTAGACTGTCCTCCAAGACTGTGCTTTCAGCCTATGGTTGACTGTGCTATTGATTTGGCTTGTGCTTGACATATTAATTTCACCTCTTCACCTTCATACAGCTTGGTACAGTTAGACTGGATATTGTTCTGAATTTTCTTCTTCCAAGCCTTGTCTCCTTTTTCTTTTTCCCCCTCAGTGTAAATTTTGAGCATTGCAGCAAGATGCTCCAAAAGCTGGACTTGGCATACGCCATCATCCAGAGCTTCAGACTAAACACCTAGCTGGCAGCTGCATCGCTCAGATAAATGGTATTCCTCAAAATGACAGTGCAGCTTGTCTGGGGATGGGACAGGCCCCATCCCAAAGTAAGTAATAAGTTCCCTCAGGGGCTCATGGCTGTGACAAACATCACTGCCTTCCGCTTCCTGTGATAGATGCAATTCCTAGAGCTTGCGTCCTTGGATGCAAGGAGGACACTGAGAGTATCTGCCAAGACTTGTAGTTCTTCCCTTGGAAAAAAAGGACAAGAAAACAAACTACATATGATACGTGTTAGTCACGTTGCTTATTGCACTGCTGGCACCATCTCCACCTGAAGCTCCTATACTCACATCCAGGATTTGGGATGAGTCAGACATATGCACTTATGGATCAACTGAGCATACACAGAACATAGTGGGAATTTCATGATGTCCCAACTTGCTTTTGTTTTCCTTTGTGCAAGGAGGTGTCTGTAAATCCTAGACAGCCTTTTCTTCCTCTGAGACGAGGTTGCTGGATGGAAAACCATGGCATGCCTACAGGGAACTGCATGTATGGGAACATCAGTTAGTTTGCTAGAATTTAATAGACTTGTGATATTAAATCTTAAAATGCTAATGCTGGCCATGTGGCCATGGTGGTTATTTTCGAAGTTACTTAATTCTGGAGTCATGTTATCCCTCGAGAATATCTATTACCTTTTCAGCCTCCATAGTAGTAAAATAAAGCAGGTTTTGCCAGCGTATCAAAAAGAAGAGACACATAACATAACACACCAAACCTGTATTTTGAAAACTCAAAGTCTGTAAACCAATCACGTGGCTTTGGGGGACCTGAACATTTACTTCTGAACAGCTTGCATCAGCAACATTCTAATTTTACTTTAATAGCTCTGTTTGTGCCTGTGTGGTTTGGCTTCCTACACCTTCTGTAATAAAACTATCAATGTTATTTTGTGTATATTGGTTTTGTTTTTCCATCTAGTTTCTGAGTCACTAACAAGAGAGATAATGTTATATGCAAGGCAATTATTCAGGCATTACAAGATTAAAACATGGAATATATTTCCCTGGGAAATAAAGTTTTCAGACAGTATTTCCACATATGGGAAAAAAAAGGATGCGAGCTTTAACACTGCCTGTTCTGGTTCCCTGCTTCTAGCAAAAGAAAGGGTTTTGTTTTTTTCCTTCCCCAAAAGCTGATAGACTGTTAAAATCAAGGGTTCAAAACTGGAACGACAAAAAAAGTCACGGAGCTAAAATAACATGTTGAAGGGAGAATGTTTGTTAGCCCTGAGTGGTAGCGTCTCACTTCCACGAGGTTGTTTTACTGTAGGCAAAACACAACAACATGGCAATGAATAAAATATTAAATGCTGTGTAGAGTTTTATAAGGATGTTTTTATAGTTCTACCAGGTGCAGTGTCATTCTTTTAATTACCTGGCCATGACAAAGAGTGCTGCAGAGCTGGAGTGGTGATCTTTTGGTATACAGAAGGCAATAAAGGTAACAGCTAGGGATGGGAACTCAGCCGCGGCTGGAGGATTCTAGTCTACACACAGAAATGGTTAGTGGTGTTTGTTCTGATCTGTTTGTGGTTATTATACTGCTAACAGGTGGAAATAATTTCAAAGGCTATAAAACCCACACATAAAAAATGTCACTTGATTTAGCCATCACATGAATTCCAAGTACTGGAGTCTTCCCCAAAAGCTGGCACTCTCCACTACTTCTCATTGTATCTTATTCAATTTAATATATATTATGCTGTAAGGAATAACATGTTCACCTGTCTGCTGATGTTCACCCCCCTCTTCTATCTTTGTCACTGTGGACTCTTTTCTACCAAATTAATCCTTATGTCCACTGTGCATTGAGAGTGTAAATACTTCCCTACACTAAACTTGCTCTATTTATGCTGGTTAGCGAAATGCTTCCTTATCAAGTGACTCAGACTGAGACTGCCCAAGCAGCTGCATGCCCTCAAATCCCACTGACTCCCAACTGGACTCATCCCATCTGCCTTTTGCAGGCCTTCTCCCATCTTCAGGACATGGTGTTATCTAACGAGTATTCTTGGACACTCAGCAACTCACAACATGAGCTAAAGTATTCTGTGACACCCTGGCAGACAGGGAGTACGCGTCTTGCCCAAAGTTATGCAGAAAACCTGTTGTAGCACTGGAGAGACAAAAATCCTTGAGAAAAAGTAACTTCTTTTGTGTTAGATATGGACTAATACATAGGTATTTAGTGTTTACGATTTTCTGTTTTACTGCTTAACTTTCTCAGATTTACTCAAGACTTAATACTGCTTTTGAGCTACACTGGGATGTTCTGTTAGGACATAACCTTCTGGTTTATGGTTTGTGTTTCTCCCAATACCACTTTGAAAAGCAAAGGTTCTGGCAGACCAGCTCCAGCATGTTTAGCACTAGTGTTGTAACTGATTAGTGCTTTTCCCAGTCTGGATGTTATTGACACTAGCATAAAATATTGCTAGAGGTTCTGTGGCTATACCATCGTTTTACACTTTGGGCTGGGCCAGCTGTATTATAAATTAGATTACTGTCCCTTCTTCTCATCCCTACCACAATGGTGAAAACTCCTCATGGATAAGAAAGATGGAGATGGAGGGCCATGATGAAACCTTATCCTTTGTTGGCTAAGCCCACCAGTGCTCATCTACCTGAGCTGTGACTCAAGGGTGTGATCACTGCTGTGTAAGTAGACACACTGGGCAAGGTCTTCATGAGTTGCCTTGATTACCAAGAGTACTGTAGTTGTTAAAACCAGAGTTCTGCACAAGAGAGATGTTTTGAGTACATCTCTATTACATAAGAGACACCCCAATGCCTGTTATGTAGATGTAACTCAATGTTGACATATTCAACTATATAATTAGGTATGTCAGCCAATTAACAGCAGTATCTTAAGTGCTATTCTTTGTGAGAGCTTGGGCTGGGATGTGTAAATATCATTTTGTACCAATAAGGATGAGTAATAAAGTAAAATGAATATTCCTAGGCAGATTCTAGAAAATGCTACGTAAGAGGGCAAAACACAGCATAAAGTAGATTTTATAAGGCAGTACTTATGAAGAATTTTAGTTACTTACACGGTCTACCTACAAGAACCCACTGAACCCACTACAGTCCACCTGGAAGAGGAGAAGACTTTGGGGAGACCTTACAGTGAAGACCTTATAGTGACTTTCCAATACCTGAAAGGGGCCTGTCAGAAGGCTGGGGAAGAACTGTTCACAAGGGCAGGGAATGATAGGATGAGAGGTCGTGGGTTTAAGCTGGAAAAGAGTAGATTTAGGCTGGGCATTAGGAAATCCTAAGTTCTTTAATGTGAAGGTGGTAATCACTGAACAGGCTGCCTAGACCTCGTTAATGTCTATAAATGTGTGAAAGGGCAGGAGTCAGGAGGATGGAGCCAGGCTCTTCTCAATGTCATCTAGTGATAGGACAAGGGCAATGGGTGTAAGCTGGAACGTAGGAGGTTCCATATAAATATCAGAAGGAACTTCTTCACTGTGAGGGTGACAGAGCACTGGAAGGGGCTGCCCAGGGGGGTTGTGGAGTCTCCTTTTCTGGAGATGTTTAAAGCCTGCCTGGATATGTTCCTGTGTGACTTTGTCTAGATGCTCCTGCTCTGGCAGGGGGATTGGACTAGATGATCTTTTGAGGTCCCTTCCAACACAATACATTCTATGATGCTATGATTCTGTATCTTTACATGTGCAACACTATATTGTAGGAGGTGTGATTTTAGAAATCACAGAATCACTGAATCACAGAACATTAGGGACTGGAAAGGTCCTCGAAAGATCATCTAGTCCAATCCCCCTGCCACAGCAGGATCAGTTACACCAAGTCACACAGAAACATGTCCAGGTGGGTTTTAAATGTCTCCAGAGAAGGAAACTCCACAACCCCCCTGGGCAGCCTGTTCCAGTGCTCTGTCACCCTCACTGTGAAGTCCCTTCTGATATTTGTATGGAACCTCCTATGTTCCAGCTTACCAGAAGTTTGATAATCAAGAAAATCATCTGCAGCCTAGAGATCTGTATTGTGGTGTGTGGCCTTTTTTCTGCAGAACTTGTTGCGTACTGTAAAATAAATAAGTAAAGAAATAGTCTGAGAATTAGCTATTTCCCACAGAAGGAAAGGTTTTGCAAGCCTGTAAGATGTTAGAATATTGTCAAATGGCCATTACCATGAAAATAAAAGACTTTATCATGCACTCATTTTGAAGACTGAGGGTGCATACATTTATTCTCACAAGTTCTAGGATGTTTCATCAAAAGGATAAAATTACCCTCTCCAAGAGGGCTGATTGGGAGAAGATGTTTCTTTCTAATGTCACAATTTTCCTCTTATTTTAGGAAAGAAGTAGAAAAGGAAGAAAGAAGGAAAAAGAAGAAAACTGGGAGAAAGGTGCTTTGATGTTATAATCTTGTTACTTTTCATAGAATCATAGAATCTTTAGGAATTGGAAGGGACCTCGAAAGATCGTCTAGTCCAATCCCCCTGCCACAGCAGGATCACCTAGACCAAGTTGCACAGGAACATATCCTGGAACATTATGGAAATTTGCCATAATCCCACTACTCAGAGGCAGCAGAAGAGAGTAACGTAAGAGTAGACAGGGAGAAAGATGAAGAGGGGAAAGGACTGTGGAGAACAAAGGAGGAACCAGAGACCTCTGAAGTTCCAAGACAACTGATGTGCAGTAAGAAATATTGGCTAAATCATTTACCGCATGCCCACAGGTGTACTTGTGAGTGTGATGTTAAGACAAAACCTCTCCTTGCCTGTAGATCTGTCAATGATCCAAGTCTTCAACCTTGTTCTGTGTGTAATTTTTCCTCAGGAAGTCCACTGGCTGTTTCTTGTGTGTAAGCTGCTAGTATGTGTTTTTAGTATGTCCTGTATGGTGCACAAGGTGGTACAAAATAGTACAAGGAATCAGACACCAGACTTTGCTCAGATTAAAGTATGTGTGAGCTGGACCTGATCTGGTTTTATATAACATAGCAGATATAGAGTGGGAATGAGGATGGACAGACCTCTGCTGTTTCCTGTATGTTGCTGTGATCTCACATAGGCTACAGCTGCTCAAGAGCTGCTCACATGTGACGGTACCCAAGGGATTTCTGTGTGTCACAGGAAAACTGGAACGTAACACCTCTCTTTCTCCAGCCCTTCCTTCTCCCTGTGCAGAGAGTGCAGGGAGTCACTAGCAGTTCCCTGGGAAACTGCCAGCACAGAGGTGGGAGATTGATAGACTCTGTCCCTTCTGATGTGATACAATGAGTAAAGTACAGTTCAGAAAGGCATTATGACTGTGTGTTGTGTTTCTGGCTAGGAAGACTTAGGGATTTCTGTGATTGCTTTAGGTGTTTCAGTGAAAGGTACTACCCCAAAGCAGCCACAGCTATCAATCTTCCTGTAGGCTTCAATCCTAAGGGAGATCCTAGGATAGCAGTCAGCTGGTTTCAGAATGATGTCCCCACTGAAAGTTTATGAGAGACCTCAACGCTGATTGAGACAAAGTATTTAGATATTATGGGACAAACATATGTGCTCTAGGTGTATTAAAAGTTGCAAAATTCCTAGCGAAAGCATACAAAATCTCAAATACATTATGAACATCTGTGAAGCTAAGAAATGTCCTGTTCTATTAGTTTCTCCAGTAGAACATGCAATTGTTTTTAAATGCCCCCAAATCTGATGACATTTTGACAGATAAGATTAATTGTCTCACTTAAGGAAACACTAATCGGGTCTGCTTTGCTGCAGAAGATTTTATTGGCTGCAAATTTCAAGTCATTCCAGCATCAAAGGCTGCCTTAGAAAAGACTTCAGGCATTATAATTTTACAAGAAGTGAGTAACAGCTTAGAGATTTTTGCAAAACAAGTGGCTTGCTTCTAAGCAATCAAAGCAACATTTTAGCTTCTCTAATGAGGTAGTTCCCTCAAGGAGCCGGAGAATACTGACACCAGATATTCCCTCTGTTGCTGCAGCAGATTTCTCTGGCATTGACAAATAGCCTATCTCAAATAGCAAGGTCAGACGGACAGTAATAGAACAAACAAGAGTGTCAAACCTGTAGTAGTCCAGTGCTCTTGGCATTCCTAAGCAGGCAGGTAGACGGGATGAACAGACGTTTTTGTCATCTGGAACATTTGTATCTAGATACTTGACAAGTACTTTGAGCAGACTGTTCGCTTTCTAGGCTCCAGGATGTGCCCTGGCACGGAGATTATTTACACAGAACAGCCCTCTAAATCCAAGCATTCAGCGACACAGGATGAGCTAAGAGCTCTGCTGCATGCTGTAGAGGCAACACCAACTTGCAAAAGCAAAAACTGTCTCAGAGCACCCTCTGGGATGTACTAAATTCTGCTGGCTTTTGAAGGCCTCAGGGTTGCTGCTTTTAAGGGATCACTGAGCTGTGCTGCCCTAACAGCAACATCTTTGCTCCCTTTAAATTGCAAGGACTAGAGCAGAGCTAGTCAGGTCCAGCTTGCTTGTGTGCGTGGAGACTTTTCGGCAGCTGAAGGAATCTTGCTGTCCTGTTAAAGAGTCTCTGTTCTACCCACGACTGGTCACCAGAGCACTTGGTAGGCTCTGTCCTTTTTGTACAGTGATCTATTTGTGCGAGGGTTTATACAGGCATGATATACTGATACTTTAATGTTACAGAACTCAGAGTCCAGACTTCAATTTTAAATAGTTATCAATACCTAAAGTCCTGCTTCCACAGCAGGATGAAAGGCAGGCACATATAGAAGCCAACATGTGTTAAGATGCTCCTGTTCCAGGTAAAACTGAGGAGCACAGAGTAGAAGGGCTCTCAGTGAGCCTGGAGTTCAGTGTGCCCATGACTAGACATGCAAAGCATGAGCCACTCCTTCCCTGACGGACTTTACTATCTACGTAGACAAGGCAGGTGCAGGAGATGTACAAAACTTCTTTGCCTAAAGTTACTCATTGGCCAACAAGGGCAGAGTGTTCTCCTGAATACCAGGCCATGCTCAATGCACTATTTAACGTGGATATTAAAAGCTTAAGTAGGGAGTACTTCAAACTCTTAAGAAGAGTTTAAAAGGACTCAGCCCGGATTTCTAAACAAGGCTATCTAGAAGGCAGGTCCTCGATTTGTAACCGTGTGGCAAACCCATCTGCCTCATTTCAAAAGATGCTGAGCAGCCCAGTAGCCTTAACTAGAACCAGACTGGAGCTCTGCTCTGTGGGGGACCTCCAGCTTAAGCCGTTCCCTGCTCAGGAAAGACACCAGCAGCTTGTTTGCTTTCAGGTCCCTTTTGCAGTAGCAAGTACCCATGACTGTGACATGAGCACTGTCATTGCGGGCAGGGAGACATTGACTGGTGCATTCAGGAGCAGTAGGCATTGCCCAGTATGCTCTACCTGGCATCCTGCTTATCTGCTTTTACCATTTTGATTCATTTTCATCCTTTATCTGTGCTTTTACCTGTTTATGATAATCACTCAGCTTTCCGCAGATCTTCTCCCACCCTATGAGAGACAGAAAAACATCAATTATTTTTAGGGATGGAGACATCTGTCTGACTGGGAAACCAGTACACAGAAAATAAAAGCAGAGTATTGAACTTTTTGTATATCACAAGGCTTTTTCATTGTGGCCATTTTCATAACGTACATGATGAGTAAGACTCCATAATGCCATACATAAATACCAAGAAAGGGAATTTTAATTTGTGCATTTTTGATAAGATATAGTCCCTATGTTGCTTTGGGAAATGAATGCTGAAAGATGGAAATCCTAATGGGAATCAGTGTTTTTTCATTTCCATATGCGCATCTTTCTTGCAAACTATGTAGCACTGGCACAGTAAATATCCTTTATGTAATTTAAAATTAAAATGCAGCATGAAGTATGCTGTTAGTTCTTGATGATAACATCATATAAACAGAAGCATGAGGGAATCTGAAAAGATCCTTGGCCAAAATCCTACAACCCCCTTGAAGTCAGTGGTGTTCTGGGCTTGCAAATACAAGCAGAATTTGTACTCTAATTCTACAGATCTCTGAACATGGGCATTGCTGCTCTTGAAAGGCCACTGCCAAATGACTGCTGGGCAAAAATCCCATAAACCTGGAGAACCGAAACTCTAGGATAAGACATATAACAGAGGTCAAAGTGGCTGTGAAAAAAAAAAAATCTAGTGAGATTCAGAATCAAATAAAATCATATTTAAGACTCAGTTCTTCAAGAAATGTTTGTGCTTATTTGTTTTGGATTTTTATAGCCTGTCTCTCAGAAAGTAGGGTCTGATTCTGCTCTCATTACAGCCTATTGTGAAAACCTCAACAGTCTCAGGGGCTGCATGCTGGGCCCCAAACAACTACATTAGAAGAACTGAAATGATGTTAGTGCTAAACACCTGATCCAGAGCCCAGTGAAGTGGAGACTTTCTATTTACCAGCTCTGAAGATAAACCTACCTCAAAATGAATACATTACTAAGATTCCTCAAGTGGTTTCTAGAGCTTTAGTGAAACAAATAACAAGCTACTATAGCAGATGCAAACATAAAAGGAACCAAAGAAAACTCCCCTCTGTGTGAGCAGATAGAGTAAATGGATTTGGGAAAAGGAAGACAAAATGAGAAGAAACTCCTTTCAGAAAATGTGTGTCAACATTTTCTGAAAAGATATATGAATAGATAGCCTTTTAAAACATGAAAATAAGTTGTGCTGAGATATCAAGATGATGTGAGCCTTAAAATATGACCAGCAGATCTAAATAATGCAGGTCAAGGAGATTAAACATTGTTTCAGTTGTGACATTATAAACGAGGAAGCAATGTTTACCGGTTGCTCCATTTTGCCATACATCATCAAATCAGTGGCATAGCTAGGAAAACTTCCACCTCCCTCCTGAGTGTTTCCAGTAGTACTAGGATCTCCTTCTTAATTGTGTAGAGCTTGTTTTTGACTGATCTATTGAAGCCAAGTACTTGGCAGAATAAAGTTGTTCTATCAAAATTATTCTTATCAACTTAGGGTGGAGGAATAGCCTTTAACTCCTCTGCAGTGGCCTGTGGGCTCAGGATCAATTTGACTTCCCATGTTCTTTAGCTGACTTCTGACTCTTTCTCAGAGTCAAGGATGCTCTTCTGTAGACGGTTAACAGCTTAGTCATTTCTCTGATTATACACTTACCCCTTTCCTTATCCTACTTGAGTTCATCAGGGTTTCCTAGCTGATCAATGTTGAGGTCCACAAATGAGAAAACTGCTATTTCTTCAATGTTGTGTTTTCCATTCGCAGTGGATGACAAATTCTACCCCAAGAATAAGCCTGGTCATCTTGCTTGCAAATTTTATCTCTCAGAGACTGTTTTACTACTGGCTTTTTTTCTACACATGTCATAAACCTTTGTGTTCCTTGTTTCCTAGTTGCTTGCCTCTTTTGAGTTATGTCATCTTTTACCTGTACAAAGCATACTGCTTCAAGAAATCCACTTACTCCAGTAACTACAGTTACTCACTGTAACTGAGTTTTCTCATTTTGGCACATCAGAAAACAGAAGAGCTTCATACACAACTTGGGAAAGATGACATGTGAACATTCTGCTGCCCCCCTTGTGACATCTGATGCCATAACTTAACATTTGTTCCACCATGTGTTGCTGGTCAATAACTCCTGGCAGGAGGTGTCTATCTTGTTCACTGTTTGCATTTCCCTTTTTATTCCTGCTGCTGTACTGCCAGCTGTTGTGCTGGTTGCTCACAACCGCAAAACAATCAGTTGGCCTTTTCTTAAGCAGATATTGTGAAGGTTCCACCCTACTCTTCTGAATCTATATTTCTAATGATGAGATGAAAACTGGCACAAGGAAAGCAGTCTGAGATGAACCAAAGGCAAATTAAGGTTTTAAACAAATCATATTTAAAAAATAATCATGGAGAGGCTTGGAGGATTGTGATCATCGCTCCCCACAGCTCCTTATGATTACTGCCAAGACCATGAAAGCGCTCCAAATAATGTTGTGGGGAATGCTGTGATACCCACATGCAATGCAGGTCATCTTCTGTTCATGCAACCTGGCATTTGGAAGACTCATTGCATCAGCAAAGACAGCCAAGAGTGAATAATCTTTACCAAAATAGCTGTAAAGCTATGTTAGTGCTTCCATGCTGGTTGCACCAGCATTTGCTGGTGTTTATCCAAGCTCAGATATTCAAAACAATAAAATTAGGGGACTTCTTCCAATTAAGTGCTTTTTACAGGTTTATGGATCAGTGACTACTCTGCTGACAAACATTGGCAACAGTTAGCTTTTACCAACCTGGCTTGGACTTGGTCTTGGCTGAAATCTGTGTGTGTCCTCTTGCAGTGACTTCCTTAGGATAGTTAATTTGATACTATCTGCTTAAAAAAGATCAAGAATTTCAAAATCTGCTCACTCCTCCCCTAAAACATGGAAACGTTTCACCCACCTTCAGCTCCTCTGACTTCTCTTGAGCTCCACAACCCCCCCACTTCCCTTCCTCCTCCAAAACTCTCTATAAACTCTGTTCCTCAAGCCTTGGCCGGCTTCCCTTTGCTATCCACAGATAAAATTCCTCTTTTATTTGGCTCCTCTCATTTCTCTGGAATCTTGCATTCCCTCCCGATCTGCTTTGAGCCTCCAAGTCACTCACCATCTCTGAATGTCACCTTTGAAACCTTCCCTCACGCACAGCTTATGGCCCCCTGGGACATTAGATCGAGGCTGCTGCGTACACCTGGGGGAAATGCTCTGCACAAAAACAGGCTTCAGTGTGTTGGCTCAGAGCCCCACAATGAGAAGAATCACGCAAATGAAGAGAACAGACACAAGGGACACGATGTAGACAACGACAGATTCACCTGGGGTGAAGGCGGGGGCTGGGGTGGGGGTTGGACGCTGGCCGGGCTGCTGTCCCTTTAAGTCGCAGTCAGTGTTTCACGTCGCCGCCGTTTCCTTGTAATAATTAGTCGCGGCCCGTGGCACCGCCTCCTCCTGCTCCTCGTCGCGGCCTCCTTTCCCGAGCTCCGCCAATGAGCGCCCGCCCGCGTCACTCCGAGGGCAACGAAACACGGAGAAAGGGGAAAAAAAAGTTTGGTGAGGAGCGAGTGTGGCCAGGCGGGGCCGGGCGGGCGGCGGCGGGACGCGGCGGGCCCGGAGCAGGGCCGACGCAGGTAAGGGCAGCGCGGCGGGGCCGGGGTGG
>JAOXOE010000256.1:38658415-38671654 GCA_028565055.1 Phoeniculus purpureus
GTCTAGGTGATCCTGCTGTGGCAGGGGAATTGGACTAGATGATCTTTCGAGGTCCTTTCCAATCCCTAATGATTCTAACTTTGTTTTTTAAGTGATTGCTCCTTTCCTTCTGGTTCAATTCCCCAAGTTACTGAATTCTGCCGTCACACAAAGCCTACACTAGCAGAGAGCCGTGTTTGCTGCACGAATAAGATCAAGGACATGAGGACAGCAAAAGCTTGAACTGAACTGCTGCCAGAAAGATTGTTTTTTAACTTACCCTGAGATATCCAGCTTATTTTTAATTAAGTGAAAACAGACTGTACCCATTTATGGTATCGAGATACTAAGTATATGGGGTAAAGTCTCAAAGGTCTTTTCAACCAATGTAATCTTCTCAGACCTTGTAGCTGTGTGGCAAAACTAGAGGCTAAAAGCTCAACTCTAAGTTGTTGTTTTTAAGACTAAAGCATAATGCAGGCTCTTATTCTGCAACCATTGCTACTAAGAGTTGTAGGCTGTTCATTTACTCAACAAACCTAGTTTGAGCCAGATGGAGGAACATGTAGCCGCCTTTCTGTTGAAGCAGGTAATTACAGAGTTTGACATTTATGCTGCCACATAATGTTAACCACAAAAAGGTAAGTTGTATTTGGTTTAAGATCAGTCAGTTCATAGCATCCCTAAGTCTGGCAAAGTTTGAATAGAGTCACAGAATCAAAGAATGGCACGGACTGGGAGGGATCTCTGAGGATCATGTAGTCCAACCCTCCTGTAGTCAACCTACTGAAAAAATTTACACTGTCCAACTACAGCAAAGAGAATAAATAAGCTGGCATTTGACATCATGTGTCCTTGCTGGTTGCAAGTCACTGACGGGTACCCTATCAACAGGTTTTCCATTGTCAAATGGAGGAGAAGAGTGAGCCTGGGAGGGTAAACCAATTTCAAATCAACAAGTTTTGGCTAAATAGCCAAGAAGTAGTTTGATGACAACACTACCTAAGACCACAGAACATAAAAAGGGCTTTTACGAGAAATCTAGGCTTTATGTGGACTGTAGGGCTTTTCATAAAACTTGTTTTCAGTATTTTTTTTAATACAAGGTTCTCTGACAGACGTGTTTACACACATTCACTGTAACATTCACAAGTACCTCAGAATTGTTAGTGAATTCTGAAACTGAAAAGCAGCTTTCAGGTTAGCGAACCTGAAAGCAGATTTTTGAAAGGAAGAGTATTACCTTTCCTTTTACTGAGATCAGAAACTGCAGCAGAGAATCATATTAAGTGACTTTCCCAAATTAGATGGAGCTGACTAAGGCTCTGATTCCATGTTTTGCTACGATCCCTTCCCATTGAAGAATTTTGAGATTTCCTTATTTTAAACATGACTGGCATGCTCTCTTCTGGACAGATGACCTCAAACCAAGGATACATAATCTATCATGACACAGTAATACAGAATTGGGGTGATCACAGAATCACAACGTTAGGGATTGGAAGGGACCTCTGAAGATCATCAAGTGCAACTCCCCTGCCAGAACAGGACCATAACTAGGGCAGATTACTCAGCAATGCATCCAGACAGGTCTGAAAGCTTTCAGAGATGGAGGCTCCACAACCTTTCTCGCGAGCCTGATAATTTAAGCAACTTTTGCAAAAGATGGAAGAAAAAAATAACCTAAGTTATTTCTGAAAGATGCTTGTTCTAGGAAGTTTTAGTGGTGAAAGCTCCACAGACTTTAAGGATGAACTGTTGTGCTCAATGTTTAAAAAAATAATCAGATAAACTCTTTCCTATTGCAGTCTTAGCCTGTTACTTTTGTTCTTAGGCAGCCCAGACACCAAAGAAGGGACTAGCCTTACTGACCAGGGGATTGGCTGGCTAGGGACAAATTTTGCTTGCAAAGACCTGAGTGACATAGTTGACAAACAAGCCAAACATGAGCCAGCAGCATAATAGCATCCCCTGGCAGCCAAGGCAGCCAAAAGCATCCCATGCTGGATATACAGAAGCTCAGCCAGCAAGTCGAGGGAAGTGATTATCCCTCTATTCAGCATTTCTTCAGGCCAACAGAAGAATGTTCTGCACCTCCAACAGAAGAATGACATGAACACACAATCATCGCAAATTCAGCAGAGGGCTCAAGGGTTGGTTGGGGGGGTGAAGCTCTTGTCCTGTGAAGAGGAACAGAGCTTGTTCAGCACAGAGAAGAGTCTGGTTCAGGTGAAACCAAGAGCAGTTAACCCAGTACCTAAAATGAGGTCAAAGAGATGGAGTCATGCTCTTCAGTGCTACATAGTAGGAGGTAAAGAGACAACAGGCATAAATTGAAACGAGCAAGGTTCTGGTTGGCTATAACATACTTTGATCAGGAGGACAGTCAAGGTAGTAGAAATGGTTGTTTAGAAGTTGTGGAGCTCTGACATCAGCCATTTCAAAGATGTGATTGCATAAGCCTTAATCTGGTCTGATTTCACAGCTGTTTTGAGTTGCAGGTGGGACTAGAGACCTCCTAGGTCTCCCTTTCAATCTTAATTCTGTTAAGAGCTATAATTGCTGTATTTGAGGATTTCATAAGCTTTCCCTTTTCCATTTTTTTTTAATGTTACTACAAAAAACCCAACACATCACTACTTTACACTCTTACCAACACAGTGAAATCTCTGTGGTAAATCCTGTTGCATTTTTGCCCAACTCTTCCAACAGCATATCACTCTTTGTGTGGGTTACCCAGCACATCACAACAGCAATCTTACAAATACTTTATTTCTTTAATTGCAGATGGTATAATGTCACAGAGCTATAAAGATAATCTCAACACCCAGAAAACATAACATTCAGAAGTAAGTGCTGGCATAATTTGAAGTCTTACCTGCATACTGGGAAAGCGATTGTCTGAGCCGTGGAATCCACTTTTGCAGCTCTTAATCTCAAGTGGTTTCCTATTAAAAATGGACAGGTTATATACCTCACACTTTACAAATCACAATAGTATAAAATACATTCCGTTTTAGTTGTTTATGTCTGTTTTTAAAGATTATTTGATGCTTGTCCACAGGGAACAGAAAGTCTTTAAGTTCTGTAATAGAATGCCTTGAAAATTAGTATGATACTTTTCTCTGCAAATGTTATCCCTTTGGAATTTTGCAGTGTCCAGACTCATTTAAAGTCAAACTTCAGATGACATGAACAAAATGCTTGTTCTTGGGATAACAGATTTGTTGTTTGGTTTTTCTGTTAAAACTCTAATGTAAAACCAAACCCCCAATGCATTATTTAAGCATGAAATTACTGAAAGAGTTCAAGTACCACAAACCTGATTTGCTGACTTGCACACACAGTTTATACAACACATGGACTGAAAAACTCATGAAAGCTCTGGAGTATCAGAGGTCTTCAAAATTACGCTATTCTAGCAGATGCCGTTGTGGTGGGAGCTGTAAATTCATTGAGAACAATGTAATGTACAATAGTGGGGCCAGTAAGTTCAATGTATGCCAGTGGATTGCTCACAAGACTGATACAACCATACTTAGCTTTCAAGATTTGCTTTGGAATCCCTAAAATATTGTGAGATGTGCTCAAGTATCTGACAAAGGGGACCTCAGTTTCCAAGGTTTGTGTCACAAAGCCTTCTGCTATCTGCATACCCAGCAGGGAGAGGATCCGTAGCTGCCAGTTTAGAATTGAGCCAGCACCAGGTCAGCAAAAACTGCAAAGAAAAGCATGTGGTGCTCCTTTGCAGTGTTCCTCTGCCACGCCAAATGAGAATTGCATGCTCCAATATCTATCACAAAACTCTATGCAAGTGGAAGACAAACTGAAAACCCAAGAGATTATCTGTGGTATAATCAAGTACCGAAAGCTGTAACTTACCTAGCAAGCTGCCACTGGGAGTCTAAATAGAAGTGCAACGGTTCTATCCGGTCATTGTAGGAGTAATGGAAACGCTTGGGTAGCAGCTGTTTTATGTAAGCTTTGAAAGGCTGATTTGGTTCTACGCACTGAAAAGTTTAAATTGAAACATGAAGTGTACATTTCCCAAACTTGCTAATGCCATGTACAGTTTTTATAAAGCTCTTCAATTGCATAGGGGCTACAATAACTTCTGCTAAGGACAACAGAACTCCATCAGGATTTAAGTCATATTGTCTGAGACATAAATACTCATAACTATTTAACTAGCAAATACTGAACAGTTTTGTATTCAGTAGTTGTTAGAAGGGTATTTTTATTGGATTGTAGGCATAACTTTTTCTTACAGCCTACAACTGTAAGGAACCAAGCAGTACTGCCTAAGACATCAACAACATTGTACTTTCAAAAGCGGCAGGAGACCACCCAGTGACATAATTCTACAGCTCTATAATATAGAAAGTAACAAACATACAAAGCATTTTTAGACTGGTCACTCAGGGACAAACATATTCTCTTGCCAGCTGAAGTCCATTCATAATTCAAAAAAACCCAACCCTAAACCAAATCAACCCAAACCCAACTACTCTAACACTGAACTTTTTGACTAGTTAAGTGATCTACATAAAGCATCGTTCTCATCAACAGCAGTACCTGCACAACTGAGAGTCAGGTTGTGGTGCAGGGATGAGAATGGAAGCCAGGTACAGAGTATAAAAACAAATACTCTAAGCTGGAACTGACAAAACATATAAATAATCAATGTCCTCTCTCAAAGCTATGAGTAAGAAAATCTTATGCTTGTCCAAGAGCTGGAGCTGAGATCCAGCTATTGGCTAGCATGGCCCAGCCACACAAGTTCACCAGTTAGAAGTGACGCAGTTAGTGAAAAAAAAATGGAACACAAAACAAAACTTGAGTTAATGCACAACTATGGAGAGCCATGTGACACCTTCCTCAACCTTGACCTTCCTTTCCCCTAAGGTGTTGTTAACTGCAGAGCATGTGGAATGTCACTGATTCAAAGTCCAGATGCTATGTAAGTAGCCCTGCAAACAGCTGATGCTATCAAATGCCTGCCAATGTCAGTAGAGATCAAACCAAAACAACAAGACAACACTTACTGTGAGGTTTCTTACAATGCTTTCATAATTAACTGGAAGAATTATATGCAAGAATTAGTCACCTAAGTTAAAAAAAAATATCAATGTAAAATGAAAGCATTCCCATGCTTAGTTTCAAAATATTTCTGTACATAAGGAATTATTTTTCCAGAGAAAGCCACACAGAACAAATCAATAACTGAGGTGGGAAGCTATTGCTTTTATGAAATTTTAGTTCACAGTCCCTCTGCCTCTTACAGCTTTAAAATTTTACACTACATTAGCCAAGGTTAGAAAAAACAATCCAACAAATAAGTTTTCACAAATAAGGCAACTAAATGCTTTGCCAATCAAGCTGGATTTTTTCCTGCTTGCTATTAAACTCCTAAGGAAAAAGAAACAAATTGATCTGGCAAGTGTCCTTAGAAAGACAGCCAAGTGCGAGTTGGCCTAGGTTCAGATGCTTAGACTGAAGCCAAAAAGGTCCACTGCATCACTGACTTAGACATTTTGTGTCACGCAGGCCCACTGCATTTCACAGTTACCCCGTCCCAACTTACAGCCAATGCTTGACTAAAGCACATTAAAGATTACAATGGCAAGGGAACCGTTACTAATTCAAGTACAGATATATGTGGTGCTTCCCAGATAGCTATGCTACTTCTTGAAAGCAGCACACGTCAAAGGCAGCTGAGACTGCTTTTCTTTTCCTCAGCATGTTTCTACGGGGAGAACCTGGAACTGCATTTGACTCCCACATTCTGAGGAAACATTTAAAACAGTTTAGAATACCATCAAGCAATGACGTAAACAGGACTTAAAGTCACTGGCGTCAAGGCTTACAAGTTTTAAAGGACATGGAGAACAATAATATAGACAGAAAAAACCAAACTGTATTATGTGAATGAAATGCCTGCATTCAACATTCAAGAATACCAAAATCTGCAGACATGAAATAGTCACCTAAAATGAGACTGTAGTGAGTCAAACTTTAAACTTCTTAAGTATTCATTGAATCTTACTCAGGCTTACCATCTTATTTGTGCTTATTTGCAGTTTACTCAACTGCTGTCAGGTCATTAGGGCATTTTTCAAATAAGTGGGAAATACAATACTCATAATTTAACATGTAGAAGACAGGCACGATCCTTTAAGACAGAAATACAACAAATTCATGCATAAACCAGTAAATCAAGAAAGACGGTGATACAGGAAGGGGGGGATTATTTGGTCTATTTGAGCACCAAAGATGTGACTCAAAGAAATGCCATTCACAAGGCAAGAGCATTTGCAAGCTGGTTGCTCTGAGGTTGCCCACAAAAGCAATTTATAGGAGTCAAATGCACTTTTAGTTTTGCAAAGTCAAATGGACTTTAAACACTGGTGCACTACTCAGTGTTTCCTCTTCTTATCTAGGTTGTCCCTAGTTGACCCTCACTCAGGTTTACTGATGGAATACAAGGATGCTAAGTTTGTATTCATAATGTCCAAAAGCAGATAACCCAGTAACAAAAATTAGTTTAGCAACTACATACAAGAGAAATACTCATCTAGAACATTAGGTCTTAGGCGAGCTGCAGGACCAGGTACTATGATGAAATCTTGAACATTGTCAAGATAGCTGTTCAGATAGGCTGTTTTTCTGCAGCTCCCTGCCTCCATCCCTGAAAAGAAAGGAAATTTTACTTTAAAATAGGAATATCAGAGTAGAGTAGCCAAGCTAAGGAATTTGTAACTTAAACTGTGTGAGTCTGAAGCGTAAGTCTCAGTTAATTTTACTAGAAACCCCAAGACAAGTGGCTAAGGGAGGTGGGGATGGTTAGTCTAAAGAAGAGGAGGCTGAGGGGAAACCTCATTGCTCTCTGTAACTACTTGAAAGGAGATTGCAGGGACGTGGGGGTTGGTGTCTCCTCACAAGTACCAAGCGATAGGACAAGAGGAAACAGCCTCAAGTTGCAACCAGCAGAAGTTTACTTTGGACCTTAGGAAAAACTTCTTCATGGTCTCGGAACAGGCTGCCAATGGAGGGGGTTGAATTGCCATCCCTGGACATGTTTAAAAGTTGTGTAGATCTGGAGCTTAGGAAGAGTTAATATTTCTTCTTAGTTTCCAGAAGTTCATGGGACTTCAAGTTGCATACGGCATTTGAATTCTTACTTTTAGTAATTCTTGACAGATTTACCCTCCATTTATTTTGTAAATATTTTTTAAACCTGTATATATATACACACTTGGCTTGGATAATTCCCAATTGGCATGGAAATGTGCTTGCATTTTGTTTCTCAGGAAAAGAAACAGAAAAAAAACTGGCAAAATGCACAACTCAGAGCATCTACTAATAACTGAAAGGAAGATATGGTCTGCACTTTCATTACTGTAGGAATCTGCAAACTACTACCGTGTAGGCTGCTTCAAAAACAGAATAAAATGGAAATCTGGGGTTTGGTGGTTTTTTTTTTTGGTAATGATTACAAGAGGAATTAGGAATACAGTATTAAAATTATGTAATTCTTCCTTCTGTTCTTCACTTCTACCCACTAAAATAATCTGATTCTCACCTACACTGATCACGTGTTGCCTCATTTTCATGATATAAAAAGTAGTTTCTAGGTGTTAGATGTTTCATTAACCTTGCCAGAATCCTCCTGCAAGTAGGAACATAGAATTCTTTGAAGAATTCTATGAATTCAGAATAACACTGCTTCAAAATTCCAATATATTTTATAAAAGCAAATTTACCATGATCTGATATAAAAATAATGTTCAGGCATTTGTGCAAGTTCATTTGCTTGAGACCATCCATCAGCATCCCTACTATGTTGTCCACTCTCTGTAACGCCATAATGACCTGCAGGACAAAATCAGGAATGTTAATACTTCAAAAAGTAGAATTTATGTCTAGGGAGCATTAATAAATTTAAACTTTAATAAAGAAGCTCTTCTTACAGATTACTCCAGGCTAGATGCCGTCTAAATGCCGTCTGTAAATGAGGCACCCAGAGGACCAAAAACAGCATAGTAACCCCCAAATTCATGATAGAGAGCACATACAGTTCACCCTAACAGAAGGGACTGTAAGAGCCACATTCTCAATATGCTGTAACCTGTTTTTCAGCTGTTTCTAATTTGAGTTGTACACCCTTTGCATCTGCTGAGAATGGACTGGACAGGTCCACTAAGCCTGTACTGCTCAAAAAGAATGGAAGTCTGCAGGCTGCCTAGAACCTGCAGTGCTCAGGGCGTCGTCCATCTGCAGAAGTAGCTGTATCTATACTATACGGCATTCGCTCCCAGCTACAGACTTTTATGTGTTATTTTACTTGGAGACCTTGGTAAAAAACTCAACAAGACACCACAACCCAGACTATAGCCAGTAAGCGTGGTTTTAAAACATCAAACTGAGGATGCTTGTTGCATTACCAGGGTACAAAACTAAGGTCAACAGGGAATGCCTAAGCGTGCAGTTTCTTCATCAAAAGGCTTATTAGACATTGGAATGGGCTGTGCAGGGCAGTGATGGAATCAAGATCCAAGGAAGCATTTAAAAGACCTATACATGTGGTGCTGAGAGATATGATTTAGTGGTGACTTGGTAGTGCTGGATTAGTGGTTGGACTTGACGATCTTAAAAGTGTCTCTAAACCAAAACGATTCTGTGATGGAAAAATACCAGAAGGCTAAAGGAAACAGAGGAAGCAGAGCCTGCAGCACTCTTCCTCAAAACCCCTGTTAGGAAAGATTCTGGATCAAGTTGTTCTGAAATTTACTATTTCATTTCAGAGCAAACTAGTTTAAAGGGACTGAAACAGCCAAAGAACAAGCTCCCAGTCTAGCACTGTCTATGACTAGGAGTCTGGCATTCAAGTTCACTTATACAGCCACTGAGGCTACTTCTGAATACTGGCTAAGTTTAAAAATGTATTTTTTTACATCAAGTCATTCTGTTACCTCATTGAGCTACTTGTGTAAGCTGTCTTGCTCTGTGTGAACAAAGACTAAATGCTTGTGGGAAGACTATGGACAACAGGGCTTTTCTCTCCAGAGCATTCCTGACAGTTTAGATTCCTGATTCACTTTAGAGCCAAAGAAGAGGGATAACCAATTTAAACTCATTCCATATACTCATTCAAGTCAGTTGTCTGCCACTTTGGTTTGTTAAAACCTAAAGTTTAGTACTTTTGAAAACAGCTGTAGACCCAAAACCTTAATTGTACAAGAAGCAGAGCACAGACTGCAGTGGGGTATGTCCCTTTTATCACCTTCTTCTCAAGATGATATAAAATTTAACTAGAGGGAGATAAGACCCATATGAATCTAACCTTTGCACAGAGGCAGGGAGGAATATTAATGACAATTATAACACGAATACTTAACCACCAAAACTTGGACCACTGCTATAAAAAAACCACTTCTCTTGCTAAATTTGAAGTCCTTCTTCACTCCAGTAAAATCAACATGAAAAATCAGTAGGAACAGATACAACAACATACAAGAGACACACCAAAATGCTCTGGCACTTCAAAGTTACTGAAATAAATAAAAATTAGGCTTAATATTCACTACATGGTTTGTATCAATGTTAATTACAGACAGGCCATCTATTCACAAATTTAGACATGATCTTTGTTAATCTCACATGAATTATGAAAGATTATTATGGAATCAAGGTAAAGCTTGAATAAAGCTTACTTAAAAGAAAAAAAGAAAACAATTAAGAAACAAAACTACTTACTCCGCTGCTTACTGGTCCAAACTCGTGGCCTGAGGAATCTGGTTCTTCTAAATACAGAGTGTAAAAGTGTGGTCTATATCAAACGGTACCAAAAACGTAATATTTTACATACATGTAGAGACAGCTTGAAGAGATGTTTCAACAGTGGATATAAAACATTGGAAACAAACACAGGCATTTAGAGGAATGACACAGTCAGGAATAATACTTTAAAAAGTAACAAAATAAGGCTTCAGTCACAGAAACAGCCTTTATTAAGTAATACTTTAAAATTGATAGTATAATGGCTAAGATGTTTGTAAACACCATTTTTGTTCTAAATAAGTGATTCACTGCTTTGTCACTCAAACAGGAACTTCAAACTGACAATTGTCTACCAACCTCTCATCTTCAGGCAACTGCAGCCAGCGAAGAACAGTCACCACTCTCTCTTCAAAGGGGATTGATCTGAATCAGAACAACACAAGATCAGCCAGCTATGCATTCCCAAGAGCTAAAAAATTGTAGTCACACATTACCAGGTCAATGTACTTTGGCAGAGAAAACCTGAATTCAACTGGCTGCCATTAGGGGCTATTTAACAGGATCCAAGTTTATCTATGCTGAGTGCCTGTGACTCCTCGGACAGGAGTTAATGGTCACATCCAAATCTCCCTTGAATATCATTCCCATTGACAGCAAAGTGATTAGATTAAAGCTCTGAGTATTTCTCATGTTTTAATAAAATATGTATTAAGTGTTTTAATAAATGTTTTAAATAATTGCACAAATAGAATAACTTGCGAAATCATGTGCAAATATCCATTCCTGTACTACACTTTGAAAGCATTGTGGGTTGAAGATGGTAAAATGCTTAAGCAGTTTGTAAACAAGTTCTCATAGTGTCACAGTGTAATGTTCTACATCAACTACTGAATAGACCTTGCTGAAGCAAATTGATCTGTAACAACATGAGGCACTCGCAAACTAATTCAGCAACTGAACACTGGGTCAAGTAGCTACATACGAGTTCCTAGAGACAAAAATACAGGTAGTAAGTCAAGAATCAGAATTTCCATGCTATATGGTGTAGGGTGTAGAAAGAGAAAATTAAGATGGAAATTAAAAGCCTGATTTATAGGGTGAGATTTGAGATTATTAAAGTCAATGAACAGATTTACGTAGAATTTCCATTAGGAAGAAAACGTTTAATTTCAGTGAAGAGCATTCACTGGCTAAAATACACCTACCTTAATGTGAATTATTTTCTAAATTTGCAATGAAAATAATTTCTCTGGAAGAAGTTACCATAGTCAAGACCAAACCTTCAGTTTTCCCAGGCTGAATCCATTTGCTGAATGAGAGGTTTGGATTGAGTGACTCTGAACACACCCACAACAGATTTTTATATATAAAACCAGAAAAAGCAATAAAGCTTCAAAGCTGGCTGCTCTTAAAGCTGATTTCCCCACATCTCTCTTGTAAAGTATTTACTGAGAAATGACAAAATGACTGGACAAAGAATCTACATCACACTGAAAGGAAGTTAATTGAATCCATGTTTTTCATGTTGTGTCCAACTATTTAGAACAGCAGAAGGGAAAAACAATTACGCTTTCTCTGTTGTCTGTACCCTTGTAATAATTAAAGTAAAATATTCATCCAAGGCATAGGAGTTTACATACCCATTGTATATTTCATACAGGTTTGGAAAGCTTCCATTAACTGCTACATCTGATCCAGGCCAAAAAAAAGTAGCAGCTTTTAGACCTTGGTACATAGCTGTCAGCCAAATCTGCATGAGAAGAACGATGATCATCATTAATGCAGCTCACAGGATGAGCTGAGTAACTGTCACTACTGCCCTGACCAGCTCTGCACCTTTCAGCAAGACTGAAAGCTAAAAATGTAGGGTGTAGCACTCTGGACAGTGGATCTTGCATGACATGTCATGCTACCTACAAGTCCAGATACACTTTGGAGCTTGATTCCTTATGGCAAGCACTCACATCCCTTCTGCTGCTACACCAAGGGGAGTCAAGCCAGAGATAAGAACCATTAGCTCTCATTGATGGAGCAGTAAAGCAATGGCAGAGCCATGGCTGAACATCAGGAAGGGGAAATGTCTCAACAATAGTGAAGCAAGGACTAGGAATGTTTTGAGGACCTATGTCCCACATACTCTGAAATAAAGGAACAAGATTTTAGTCAACTCTTCTGATTTTACTGCTGATCTCATGATTTCCAGATTTTTGTCTTGTGTGTTTTCCTGCCTGGCTCATACATCACCTTCTTCTCATTGGCCCACACAGTCCACACTTGTGTGTTGTTTCCTGAAAAAAAATACACTGTCCTGCCCACATCACTACATAGTTGCATCTGATCTCTTGCTATTCTTCAAACTTTACCAAGCCACTTCATCTTCACGGCAGTCTCAGCAGATTTTCCATAGCAGCATGACTAAATAGAGAGGTTTTCTTTTGAAACCATGTCTTCAGACATAGTAGTAATTTGGGTAGAGTGCAAATCATTAGTCTTGCTTATTGCTAAAACTAACAGATCTGCCAAGTTCCTCAGAGAAGTAACCACAATTCCACTTCATATTAAAACCAGAACAAAATCTGATATCCCTACTAGTTTTTTTAAGCTAGTTGTCTCCTTAGAGATAACTCCACTTAAGTTCAACAAAATCTGTTACACTTTGTTTCATTTGTCATTTTGCAGCTCTCAATAAGGCAATTTCTAATCACGCTGAGTAATGCTTCTTGGCTGACTTAGAAGTACCCTCTGTACTCTTTCAACATCACTATGCCTGCAAGTGCTATTAGGTAACATAACAAGGGGCTGATGTATGTTGTGAGCAGTGTGTTGATACTTACAGGCTGTCCTTGGTACCACTGTGGATTAAACTTCTCTTTACTTCTAAGAGTGAAGGATGCATTTCTTTGGGGATCATACATCTTGTTATCAATTATACCATGAGATTCAGGATACAGCCCCTGTAATTACAGTATACCTTATCACAGAGTTGTAAAGAAAAAGAACCTTCTAGCTACACAAAAAGATGTGTTAGACATACGTGTTCAGTGAATAGTCTATACGTGACTTCCACTCCACCAGTATCACTGGAACCAAAGTTAACAGTGTCACCTACAAGCATCACAAATTCTTAATTGCTTCTGAATGAGATTAAATTGTTACTGTTTGTTGAATTTTAGTTCTAACATAATGAAATGAAGATGGACCCGCTGGATTTCAACCCTGCAATTGGGGTGATAAATTTACCAGATCCATTCTGGGACACTCCAGGTTCTGGGTACAGTCCACCACAGAGTCAACATCAATGTTCTTTTCAGGAATCATAGAAGCATTAGGGATTGGAAGGGACCTCAAAAGATCATCTAGTCCAATGCCCCTGCCACAGCAAGATCACCTAAACCAAGTCGCACAGGTGGGTTTTAAACTTCTCCAGTGAAGGAGACTCCACAACTCCCCTGGGCAGCCTGTTCCAGTGCTCTGTCACCC
>JAOXOE010000256.1:38671754-38687798 GCA_028565055.1 Phoeniculus purpureus
TGGAGGCCTTTGCAGTGAAGACCGAGGTAAAGAAGTCATTGAGAACCTCAGCCTTTTCCATGTCACTTGTAACCACACCACCTGTTTCCTTTCTGAGGAGGCCCACACCTTCCCTAGACTTCTTTTTACCATTCATATACCTGTAGAAATTCTTGGTGTTCCATTTAACCTCCCTAGCTAGGTCCAATTCAAATTGTGCCTTGGCTAACTGAGCATGGCCAAGCCTGGAGGCAGAGCCAGCTGTCAGCATGCAAGGGCTCTCTGGGCAAAAGTCTTGGTTTCTGTATGAAGAATTAATAGACTTCCTACCTGCAGAACTCAAGCAAGACTCATCTATCCTTAAGTGCTTTGATTCCAGACAACCAAAGAGCAAACCTACATGATGTTTTCTTTGGCTCACACTTGGCTCTCTCCTCAGACCTTATCAGAACCAGATTTAGAACCAATAGGTGTATTTGCTAGCAGCCACACACAGACCTGCATGATGGCCCTCTCAGCAAAAATTGGAGCCAGGTGAACAGCCTTAATGCTAGCTGATAAAATCTCCTTGTGCCAGTTGGTGACTGCTGACTGCGAGCGGCAACAGGTTCTTGTTGTAGCATACAGTTTCATGTAAGGTGTCTCTAACATTGCACTCTGTTAAACTCATCTTTGAATTTGTTTGTGTTACCTATACCAGGACAACCTGTAGGATGGCACAGAAATAGCCTGTCCTTCACTTAGAAAATAAAAGGACTATGAATTGGCACCCCGACTGCCTGTCCAAAATGAGGAGGAGGGAAAAGTCTGTCTGTTGTTTTATTTCAGCAGTGCATTTAGGTGAAAATTGGTTTTTTGATGAGGTTTTGGAGCATATAATTTCTGTTATGTGATGCTGCTTATAGATGGCAGTATAGCCTAATACTTAACCTAGCTAGCACTGACTACATCACCTGAACCAGTATTACTAGGCTGACAACTCCTGACTCAGCAAGTGCATCCTCTGCTGGGTACAAGGCAGGGTTGGTCGGTCCCACTTGGCCTCCAGATCTGCTGCTGAGGGCTGCCAGGTTTCGAGCCCGGTGTCAGGGATGACCCTGGGCTCTTTCTCTGCATTACACTGACACCGTGTGGCTGCTGTGCAAAGACAAACCACCTCTGCAAAAATGAAGATAAGCTCATGATGTGCTTTCATTTCTCACTCACGAGTTTGTGCTGCTTGGTTAAGAAGGATGGTGTGAGCTAAGCACAGGCTTGCTTGGAATATAGAAAATATTTCCTATGTTCTCATCAAATATGAATAGCCACACAGGGAGATCTGAGCACCACATGTTACTTAGATGTATGATTACACACCCTCCATATAATTGCTACCTATATTAACGATGCAGACAGCACCCAAGACCAGAGTTAAGCCTCGCTGGAACAAACTGCAAGTCACAGGTTGAACTCTTACAGATTCTCTTTCTCCCCTGCTTTTGGCTCAAACTGGTAGCAGAACCAAACGCCCTCACAGACCCTCCTTGGGCATCCTCTGACTTCCCATTCTGGAGGAACGGTTCATTATAGTGTCACAATAATTTTCAGTAGAGGATACCTGGAAATACCATCTGAAAGAGAAGTGAGGACCAGCCCGGGACTGTCTTAAATATATAAAATATAAAACCAAGTATATTTTAAATGTCTTGTTATCTCACTCATCTCTCAAAAACTAATCAACCCTCTGAGGTCCAAGATCTCAGATGAGCAAATCTCCCTTCTCTTACTTTGGTGGGGATAGATTCACATGTCAACATTCAGACATCCATGAAATTACCTTGTGGGATTGTGCCTCTTCCAGTTGACAAATTACATTACAATAAACCTTTGAGTGAGATTGTTGAAAGGGAAACTCATTTCTGTCCCAACTTCTTCAACATGCATAAACAATGAGTCACATCTATTTTGCGTAGGTCTGGTTTGATGAACAGGACTTCAGGTATGATGCTCTGGGTCTTCTTCGTCTGACAGCAGTGCCCTAAAGGAGCATTATTGTCAAGGAAGGGGTGAGGAGCAGAGGGGCACAACAGACCTGAATTCTTGTTAAACCCAATTCTATTAATTCTGCTGTTCCTGGAACAACTGCTTAATTCACGTTGCTCCCTGGTTTAGAGCACAGCCCCATAACTAGAAGTCTTGTCCGAACTGATGGGACAGTAAAGCTCAAAGGCAGGAATTTCTTAAACAATCTTTGCCGACAAGCGCAGCAGACCCTCTGTGTGCATCCTAAATCACAGCTGAAGTGCTCACTCCTTTTTTTCTTTTCCGCAGCCCACTGGTCTCACAAATCAAGTGCCGAAAGCAAGACTCACGCTCCCCAGGAGAAGTTTGGCTGAGGCAGTGACCGGTGCATTCCAGACCCACGGGAGCAGGTCCGTGTCCTTAGTCTCCACTTGTTTTCTGACCCAACTCCTTGTGAACGAGCTGAGCAGCCTCTGGAACCCGTTGTGCCCAGCCGTGGACTCGTGGGGTCCTTTGGCTGGCCGCGAAGTGCTACTGGGTCACCTCAGCCTTCTCTTGCCGACTCCTGCCGCTCTCTTTTAGTGAAGACCGGTCGCTGTGGGCTGCACCGACCCCCGCCGGTCAGAAACCCCTTTGGCTGAGGTTGATGTGCGGGTCAAGGCCTAGAGCTGCGCCCGGGGCCAAGGCGGCTCTGCCAGGCTCCGGCCGTGGGCGAGGACACGGTCCGGGACACCGAGCGGGCCACAGCTTCCGAGCCCGGCAGACGCGGGGTCGTCCGGGGGCCCCTCCCGTTGCCTGTGCCCAGGGCAGAGCTCTTGAGGGGCCCTAGCCCGGGACCGGGCCGGGCCTTGCTCTGAGCGGGTCCTGCTCACACGGCCCCGCCGCGCTGTCGCGGCCCTGGAACCGGTCAGAACGAGGCGCCGAACCGGTCAGGGGCTGGGGTCTACCCGGGACGAGCTGCTGGGGCTCTCGGCTGGGGCTGGACTGGCCCTTGCCTGGGCCCGGGAGTTGCAGAATTCAGGGTCCTTCCCAGCCCCTGCCCGAGTCCCCTGCCCAGAGCCCTTCTGCAGGGCCCGCAGGGTACTGGGCTGATCTCACTTCCCCAGAGCTGCTCTCCCGGGGCAATGGGGACCTCGCACTCTGCTCTGCTGCTGCTTTCTCGGCCCCAAGCCCTGCCTCCGCGGCAGCAGCGCGACTGGGGTGTCCTATGGGCAGCCGGGGACGCCAGAGCTGGTGGGGGTCTCAGAGCTTGGCCCCCCTGCTCTGCCCAGGGCGGGGGACGGTCCCTCCCTGAGCCCCTCGGTGCCCTAGGCACAGGATAAACTAACACCTCCCAGGACACCACAAAAGCCAACTCGATACAAAACTGCCTTCTTAATGGAGCTGAATGATCCTGGAGGGCAAAACCCCACAGGTCCCGAAGCTTCCGACTGTTTCCCGTGGGAATGGCTCCCCCTAGCGGATGGTGCCGACAGGAGCAAGGTGAGGGGTGTCGTCCAGAGTCCAGCCTGGTGCAAGGGAAGGGTGGAGAATAAGAAGTCCTGGTATGGAATGGCTTACAAACTGAGGAACCCCGGCATTCAGTGTGGAATTGTTTAAAAAAAGAATTGTGCAGGCCGTGACTGCTTGATGTTGATGAAGAAAAATAGACAGATGAGAGCATGAGAGAAGTCTCACAAACAGGGGAAGTGATGCACCTCAGAAAATCCAGAGCTTTGCTGAAGCAAAAGGATTTGGCAGGACAGAGACCAAGAACCTTAGGAAGGTGACAGATTCTTCTGAAATAGGATCAGGTTGTCATAAAGGAGGAGCCTTGGAGTGCAGAAACCTTCCCTCATCAGCAACTCTGAAGACTTGCCAGAACTACTCAGTTTAATTAACTCTGCTTAAACTTTCTGTGAAATTTCCTCATCACAATCTCATTAGCAGACATGGCACCTGTCAGTGGCACTGAGGGAGACAAAAGTTACTATTTGCAATTAGATGTAAAAATATTTGGTTTGTAATTGACTGATTTAAAATGACACTGCTCTATCTGCTGCCAACTAAGAATGTGCATTACCATCACTCTTGAGTATAAATTTTTGCCATGAGAAGGGATTTGAGACTATTCTGCTGAGAATATATTGTCATTTTAGAAGAATTTAAAAATTACATTCAAAACCATTTTTTGCCTTTAAAAACCTTTTTTCCAGAAGCTCAGTGACCCTAGCAAGAAGAGAGTTGTTGCATTGTTCAAGTTCTGCCCCTTTCCCTTTCTCCTCTAATTTCATATTCTCCTTTACCTCCCCCTTGTCCCCTCATTCCTCACTTGTCCCTACAGTTCTCCCCTTTTTACTCCCATATCCTTATTCTGTTCATTTCTTCTTTCTTTCTCCCTTGGCCTCTCCAGTCTCCCTTGTCCCATAGTTCCCTTTCCTCTACTTTCTCTTTGTCCTCCTTTTTGCCATTGTTACCCTCTTTCTCCCTTGTCACTCTGTTTCTTTGGGACAAGGTGGAGACAAAGGTAAAGCAGAGGAACATGCCACGGGAGAATGAGAGCACGGAGAACCCCCTCATTCTTTCCACAATGTACCTGCTGCAGGACACACTCCAACATCATGTATAGAGCCAGTGTAATTGGTCACTCACTGATCATGACCCCACCAGGCTCCTCCAGCCCTATGTGTTTTACAGATGTGACCAAAGGGTGCTTCCATCATCTGATCAGGAAGAGATCAGTCCACAGCTTTGGGGCAACTCAAAATGTTTCTGTCCCAACTGTATTTGGGGTTTTTTTAGCAGAGCAACTAAAACCAGAAAGGACTAAACCTGCAATAAAGGGCAATGCAAATTTAATACATGCCATGGCTGAGGGGAAACATAATTTGCAAAGGCATTCTCTAAAATCTGTTGCCATAATTATCACAAGTTTGCACATGGTCTCCATAGCAGCCTTTCCTGAGGCCTGAGCAGTGACTCACAGCGGTTCAGCGAGGGACTGACTCCTTTCCAAGGAAGTTTTGAGTCACAAGATGCCAAACCTGGACCGGTTTCCTGTAATATAGAGCTTCCTGAGCCACAGCAGATGTACTCGTTGTGGTACACAAGGCACGGCAGTGTGGTGTTCCAACACCTTCAGCCATGGCCACGGGTGTGCATGGGGAAGCAGAAGACGTGGCTGCTGCTGTCACTGGCAATGGTGGTACCCAAATAAAAACATTTGGAAACGTCTGGTTTCCAAACCAGAAGCTGGGCTTTTACTAACTCTGTCCCTACCTCCTAAAAAACAGCTCGCCACAGCCCAGCGGGAAGAAAATTGAGTCTAGCCCTTGCCATGAGCCCTGGAATGGGGTGCTGACCTCATTCATAGTGCTGATGCCCTGTGACCCTGCAGTGGGAGAGGTGTCATCCCAGAGGTCTATTCCATAGTGGTATGATGGGCAACTTGTCCTGATACAGGTGCTGCAACAGGGTTGAGCTCTGTGGTACATCGTGGAAGAAGTGAGGTCAGAAACAGGATCTTTCCTCCCTGCTAACCACCAAGCTACCGGTTTTCAGCTTTCTTTTCTATTCCTTTGATGTCTTCTGGTCCCCATTAACCTTGTTTTCATGGTCTCTTCCAACTAAAGCAATTTTGTGGTTCTGTGGAAATGTGGGTGCCCTCCCATGCAACAGAGGGATAGGTTTCTCCAGCTTGCCCAGCCATGTTTATAATCTTGTATTTAAAGGGATTATTTTGCATTTGAATCTCCTCAGATCAAGAAAAGGCTGAAGCCCAGGCCACTCACTCACTAGATGAGATTGGGTGGGTGCTGCCAGCAGCTGGCTGTCATGCACTAGGCTGGACACACTTAGACACTCCTCACAGTTAGCCTAAACCAGATGTCCCTTGTTACAGCTTCAGGCCCTCTTTCCTCTTTTCCACAACATAAGTCACAAGGGCTAGATTAACTCTGTCCACTCTGGAGCAATCTTTAATCTCTCTGAAGGCTCCTACCACCCACCTTCTACACCATCCTTTCCTTACCCTAAACAAACATCATTTGCTTATGAAATGGAGACTGGTCAGCACCAGGTATGGTGGCTACCAGCTGGAGCCCTCAGCATCACCTGGTGATGCACAACACTGCTGGGCACATCCAGACTGTTGACCTTGAGTCTGCCCCCATTTTCTTACCTCCAAGACCAGACTACACAGCAGCTGACACTGAGAAACAGTGCAGACAGGCATGATATGACAGCATTGCTATAACACCTTTCAGCTTCACCTACTGAGGATACTCAAGTGGAATTCCTGTGCTGTCCATCAACTGAAACAGAAAATACTTTACTTCCAGATAGATAGAGCTGTAGGGGTTTCTGGCAGAATTATGAATCTGATGGTGGCTTGAGGCCCACTGGGCTTCAAAAGTGGCAGCTCTGTATCTTCCATCACCCTGCTTCAAGCCTATGCTGTTCCAGTTGGGCTGGCCCTGTCTCTTCACCAAAACTGGCATCCCTTTGCTGTTGGTGGACATTAATATTGCATTTGCATTCAAGAGGCAGTAACAGTCCTAAAAAAACAAATTGAAAAAAATTAACATCTTTACCATCCTACCTTCCCCTTCCCAATAACAAACATAACTTCAACAACAAAGGTAACTCTTCATCATTCCAGTTGGAGGAGCAGTTATATACATACAATAAAAGCAACTCCCCAGAATCAGTGTGAAGTAGTGCTCCGAATCTGCTCCAGGGCTGAGCAAGCCAGGAGCATTTAGTCCAGAAAGGCTCATGAACAGCACACACTGCTTGCCGTGTTTTTATTGGTCACAGGCAATGTTACAAAGCAGTTACACTGAATAATGCTGTCACAGTCGTATCATAATGTGAGGTTGCTACAACACTTTTACATTTCACACAGTGAAACGACTTGAGGAAAATTGTTTTTCAAAAACACGTGCAACAGGAGGTCAAGAAAATACGTTTGGTTGAAAGAAAAAATGGTCCCAGGATTTCAGGCCGCTCAAAGTGATGTTAGTGGAAAGGCTTCCATAGACTTCATCAGGCTTTGAATCCAGCCTCCACCATCCCCTGACCAAGCTGAAAGGTAAAACACCTCTCTGCTCAGTCATAGGCTCTTCATTCTTCTAACATATGTGTGTGTGGCACCCTGTCTTCTTTTCAACAGAGAACACCACAGATGTGTAGCTGGCTAAGCCAAACACTATACACAACAGAACCCATTTGGCTTTAGAAAGAGCTGGAGAGTTACAAAGGTGGGAGCACGGGTGCTAGAAAAGGAGAGAGTTCCTACACTCCTGAGTGCCTGTAGCAGCTGTTTGTGTAGCCTGAAAGCTACCCAGAAAACTCATTACTTGTTTCTTTAGAATTTTCATTCTGCAGCATCTGCACTCATAACTTAGGCGAGCTGGAATTTGGATGATGTAGCACTAAGAACAGCTACAAATGCAGCTAGGATCTGGTCTTTGCTGCCAACAGACAACTGAATGGCCTTTGGGCATTAGCTCGTGCGATGGGATGTGCCATTAGAGAACATCATCGTATCAGTCAAACCACAGTAACAATCTTAGTGTCTTTTTGCAACAAAAAAGGGATTTCAAAACCACTGCTGACAAAATTGTGTGCCAAATCCAGACAGACCTCTTTGCTTCAAAAAAGCAAAACCTTGTAATCAAATTTAAGTGAAAGATAATTATTTCTGGGAGCTCAGAAATAGTCTTGAATTAATTTCTTCTGATTTGCAGATGACTGGATGCATCCTGCACCTGCTCATTCTGAGGCTGCATACACAACCTGCCAATTGTGCATCGAATTCTCCTTCACTACTGGAGACGCTGGAGGGCAGCACCATTCCAAGGCTTCCCAGCTACCAGAACCCCATATGCCAGGGGTCTTCTCGGTGCTTCGGGACTTGCAGTTCCCAGTCTCACTGATCTCGGTATGGCTTCTTGTGCCACAGCAAGAACCCAACGCTCAGAATGTAAGTCACACTTCAGGGAAAACCAAAGTGAGAGGTACTGTCATTTGTATTTCAGTGGTCAGCACAGTTGCAGTTATTTCCTAGAACAGCATTTGTGAATTTTCTCTAGTTTTAAATCAGAATATTGAGCATATCCCATGTACAATAAACTTCTCCCTCTCCAGTGCATATAAAAGTAACAGGTTTGTTCATGTCTCAGACTGTGATGATCCAACACTTAACATTTACCCACATCTACCACATCCAGGTGGGAATTACAGAAGCTGCCATCCTCTGTTAGGTACAGAGTCCATCAGGAGTCCCTGAGATACATATATGGCACCCACTCTCCTCTCTACTGGCATTTTGGTCAAGAGTTCTCAATAAATGTTCCAGCTTATTTTAAAGAAAGTCTTTGTTAATTAAAAACAGTCTATTTACAAATCAGTTGTGAAAAGGGTAACAAAGTTCAGTAGGAAATCAGACCGTTTCAGAAGTTGGTAAATATGTTTTTAACTGTAGAATCTCCAATACTGGCTGTTTTCTGTCTTGATAGAAACTGAGTCCAGTAAGTAACTCGACATCCCTGATCCGAGCTGTATGAAACTTCATTCTCTCTTCAACCCACAAGGACTCAGGCTTGCCATCCTATTGGGGCAGAGGAGGAAAAACAGAAGTTGTGGAATACCTATTTTTTTCCTTACACATATTTAATCAATTAGCAAAAGACACATTGATGTTTGTTACAAAGACTGAAAGCAGAGACTGTTGGCGAACATCAAACAGGGAGCACTGGATTATGAATAGTTCTACGCTTTCCTTGATGTAGCACTTGCTGTTACATCCTCAAGCCTGCAGAAATTCTAGCTGCACTAGTGCAAGCTGGTGATAATGGGGAATGGCAGATGAGGCATCGACCACCTCTGTGATAAAACTATTTCTGAGTGCCTGACTTGGGCAGTGACTCACGTAATTCTTTGCTCTGGTTTATATGGAGTGCAGCTGTGGGCATTCTCATTGCAGTCCCATGGTACTTGAACTAGAAGCAACCAACACTGCTCTTTGGGAACACTTGTCACGTTCTTTTGGGCATGCACTTTCTTCTGCATATGCAAAGCACTGACCTTTCTTTGTGGATATCTTCTCCTAGAAGCTCTTCATTCTTCTCAGTTGCAGACTAGACATTTACATTACAGAAGTCTGTGTATGTATTGTATTGATGGTCTTGACGTCCTCCAACTCTACTTCACTAACTCCAAGGTTTTGCTCTTTAAACTGGGAACTTCTACTTTGCCATTTTAACATTACAAAAATAATGACTTCTCAAGATGACCATGTGACAGGGGAGCTTTACATTGTCCATGAGGAACAATTTCTTCCCCAAAAGGGTTGTCAAGGGCTGGCCCAGGCTCCCCAAGGCAGTGGTGGAATCCCCATGCCTGGAGTGGTTAAAAAGCTATGGAGATGTGGTGCTGAGTGACCATGTTTTAGTGGTGACCTGGCAGTGGACCTGGACTTGACATTCCTAAAAGTCTCTGAACTTGACGTTTCTAAAAATCTCTTCCAACCAAAATGATTATGTGACAGACTAATAAATTAAAGACTGTAAAAATTAATCACTGATATCTAAGCAGCTCAAGCCTGACTTCAGACATGTGTGAGGACTGAAGAGAGTACTTACCGCACAGCTTTCGCTGTTGTCTTCTCTGTGAGGTACAAGGAAAGACAAGACATCTAAGGAGCCTTCACACTCCAATGGAGTTTCAGAAGTATTTTTACAACTAGTCAGCACAATGAAGAAGTGAGTTGGAACTGCAACTTCTGAATTACTGGGGTGTCTGAAACACATAAGAACTTTCTGTAAATCCACCAAATCCTACTTGCACGAAGAACAAATGACAGCAATCTGATTTGGGCATATACATACTTCCAATCCACCTCTTTAGCCCAAAGAAATCTTAGACACAGAGGGAAGATTTTGTAAATTGAATTCGGCTCAGTGAGATATAACAATATATAATATTGATAATAAAAATCTGTATTTATAATAAAAATTTATAATCTGATTTATAATAAAATTCTGTAGGAATTTTGGAGAGTTCAGCCTGCTAACAAGCCTGTTCCTTGTTAACAAGGATCATAATTACTTTTTGACCATGACCAGAGGAAAGAAACAAGAGATTAAAACTAGAAAAGTTCCGACCTTTTCACCATTTCTGTGGAATCATAGAGCCCATCAGCGTCATAATCAAACACAGGACCACTGACTACATTGACACCGTTCCTGGCCGCAGCATATTCACGTAGTAGGTTCTGATGGAAGTAGTTCCATAACACTGAAACACAGTAATTGAAACAGGAAACTTAGTCTCCAAGGTAGAAGTTGTTAATACAGCTATGGAGTTTTTGAAGGACTATAAACAGAGACCATGAGTCAGAAAGATAATAAATCATACAGGTGTTTGCAGCTTTTAAAGGTCGCATCTAACCAAGTGGCAACATGCACTGCAGTTATCTCCTGACTTGTGGTTTCAGTGTCATCCTGACCACAAACGTGACCAAGGCAGAGAGATGCTGCTCCTTGTGGCCCTGGGTTTCCTTCTTTGGAAACCAAATCATGGAGAGGCTTCCTGAGGACATGCCACAGTTATTCTTTTTCACCAGAAATATGCTTAATCTCCCTCAGTCAAGCATCTCACATTCCCTCTCACCTAGGAAAGCCCAGGTCTTCATACTTTTTCCATTAAAGACATGATTATTTTCTTGTTTCCTTAGTGACTGAGACACTAGATAGCTGCCTGGAAGTTCATCTGATTTTAGAAGATATTCCTAAACTGGAAATTCATTTAACTGTCATACTTCTATATGGGTTCTCTAGAAGATTCAGTATAAAATCTTGTTTAGGTAGGACAACACCAAAAAATTCCAGAACTTTAATGGAGACATTTCTACTACGTTCCCATGTAATGAGCCAGTTGGCTAGAAGTCATAAGCTCAACATCATATGCTTTTTTCACAAGAGTGAGAATCCTGCTTTAAGGAACTTTTGATTGAGGAAAAAATACTGCAATCATGGGAGGTCTTATCCAGCAGCTGGACCAGGAATCATTTGCACGGTTTGGAAGCAAGAAAAGAAATTAATTAAAAAATCAGCAGCCTTTCTTATAGGTGTCCCAAACAAACATGCATATAAATAAAATACCTTTAAATGCAGGATACATTGGCACAATATTGCTGGTAAGTAAGGCATCATAGTCTGGTTTCTTTTCATCAGTCATAAAATCTGAAACAAAAACACAATTAATGGTTGGATTTGTTACTTTAAAAATGTGTTGCTTTTAAAGATTAGTGTAATAATGTTAAAGGTGGAGCTAATTTAAGTTCCTTTGCCCAAGGTGACGTGGGTCTAAGTACTGGATCCCCTCCAAAATAAACAACCTTACGAGCTGCAGCAATTGCAATTGTCACATATACAGAGGAGAAGCTTCCATGAGATTTAAAATTAAATCTTATTTTGAGTTGTTGGGGAGGGAGTAAAGTTCATTAGTGCCAGACCAATTCATTTTGACTGTAGGACCTAGGCAGAAAAATCGGAGCTCTATTACAACTTTGCAAGTCACACATGATGTGTATGTTTAAAAAAACCTACTCCTTGGTACTTTGTGCAGTAAGGCAGATGTAAAATGCTTCCAGATCAGCTCAGCAACAGTCCACATTAACCACTTGTAAACAGCCAAGTATTTTGTAACATGCTCAGATGCTGAAGTGAACTGCATCAGTTTAGCAAAAACAACTCAGTTTTCCTAACTACAAAAAAGTAAAAGACCTGATCTAAGTCTATAAAAGACTTACCTGGAGGATAAAGGAACCCGTAAGTTAGACGAGGATGACTGTTGTAAAACAAGCATGTCTGGTTGTGACTAACAGAAACACGACCATCCTTGTGCAAACAGCTGGAGGTATCTTCTGCAGGAGAAACCCATTTGTCCTGTTGGACAAGAAGAAAGTATCATTGGTAAAATGGATTTGATAGCTGACAATAGTTCTCCAACTTGAAAACAACTTTCATTGACAAAATTAGTGCTCTGCATGAACATGCGAATCTTTGCACGGGGTCCACGACATTTAGCTCCACCAACCTCTTACTTTTTTTCCCCAAATCAAGACGTTCTTCTGAGAGGAAGACTGGATTGGGGCACAAAGAGTTTAAGATAGTTCTGAGAGTAAAAAGATCCTGCTTGTGTTGACACCAGGCTTTAGGGACAGCACTGTCAGACCGCTGTAGCACACCTACACTGCCCAGCAAAAAGCCAGTGCACACTCATAGGACTCCTATATTTTGGAGAGTTCAGCCTGATAACAAATCTGTTCCTTGTTAGCAAGGATCATAATTACTTTTTGACCATGAACGGCAATTGGGGTTTCTCACTTCCTGGTTGATCAGCTTGCTCTAGAGGAGGAAAAACTGCAGCTTGCTCCGAAAAACAGCAGAGACAAAGCAAAGATCCTTAATATAGGAAACTAAAGACAAACTCATGCAAAATTCCTCTTTATAACCCATGTAGTTCTACTTAGTTCCCCATAAGACAGTATCAGGAGTGGATCTAAGAACATTCAGGAATAATCAACATTCAAGCATTTTCATTTCAAGGTTGCTTCTGTCTTTCTTTATGTACTTACATCCTTGTGAACAGTGTAGGCACTCCACAGAGACATCCTGTAGTCCTTGCTGTATCCACTCACATAGCGGTAATGGTAAAGAAGGCAGTAATTATGTCTCTTCTGCAGAACCCTGGGCCGTCCATAGGGCAAAGTAAGTTTTTCTATCTTCTTAACTGCAGCAGAAATAGTGCTTGTTACAGTGTGATCAATACTGCCTGTTAAGCATCTGCTTTTAGACACCTATGAGTGCCTTGATTTCCAACAGCCAACCAGAGAAATCACAGTAATGGAACAGAAAAAACACTTCATTCTTAAATCAAAGGAATAGTTTTTTATAAATTACAAAGCCAGTATAAAGCAATCATTTAAACTGACACTGTACATATTAAGTTTATATTTAAACCACAACACTTTGCCATTTAAAGCAGGGGGTGGAGCTAAGCTGCAAAGTTAGTCTTTGTTGACTTTGTATTTCAATTTAAATATATTATGTGGGATCTGCTTCTACATAACATTTGCATGGGACAGAAACCAATGGTGGTGATTTGAAATCTGCAGAGGGCACAATTTTAGTAGAAACCACAGAGTCATATGCGAAAAGTATCTAAACTGCCTGTTTAGTGGCCCACAACTGCATCCAATGGAAGAGTGAAGACTTTCCTTTGCATCAGAAAGAAGCTATGTGGGATCAGCAGAGGGTAAGTCCCTGGACAGAGGTTGAAAAGTAAAGCAGAGTGACCACCTGGTGACTTCAGAATCAATGCCAGAAGTAATAAAGCAGAGGCCCAGGAAACACAAGTTCTTGCATCATCTGCTGCAGAAAGTTTCATTTTTTAACCAGTGGACTTCTCATCAAAAGACTGAGCACTTCAATTTTTGCAAGATGGAAGCAAGAGAAAATAGTTTTCAAGTTTTGTGTTCTCTGAGCAAAACTCACATTATGGGAATATTCTAAAAATAACCAAACAAACTTTTGCTATTGAAAATGCAGGTATTTTCAGTCATTACAAACCTACAATTACAAAGAAGGAATTATATTTTCTGTTACACACATGCACAAGTTACATAGAACTAGAATTTCAAGGGAAATGTTTTAAGAAGGGGAAAGAAATTGAACAATAAATGCTGCAGTCTTCTCTCCCCACAGTAAGTCCTCAGCATAAAAAAAAGTCAAGATTATGACAAATATTTTCCCCACACATGATGGAAAAGGCAAGCAATTAATATTTTCTTCATAAAACTAAAATTACAGTTAACTTGAAAGCTTTCACAGGCTTTCAAGTTCCACGGACAGTGAGAAAATATGCAAACTGAGGTAACAAACTCCAAATAGCATTAATGTGCATCCAGGCTGGTTACTAGAATCATTTCAGCCGCAAAAATGTCTTTTATATCTAAGAAGTGCTTAATTCAAGCAATTTTTATGGAAATGACTGCTATTATGTGCCTGGTCTTGTCCTATTTCGTAAGGGTTGGCTTCAGCCAGGCACTCAGGCACCCACCTATGCATCAACAGAACCTGTTTTAGCAAAACCACTGACATGCTTAGTGGGAAAATTCACTGTATTGTACTAACTGGATTTAATTTTGTTGCTCTCTTGAGTGTTACAAAACTGTTCTTTCAAAGTTTCCTGACAAACATTTTAAAAGAATGCCCTGTTGTCAGTGGAAAAGAGTCAAGAAATCTCTATCCACTATTTGTGCCAGGACAAGCCATACAAACTAAAAGAAGCCTTAAATTAGCCCTGAATAAGCAGAAAGTACTGCATCCTGCCTGTAACTGGCATTTGAGTCCCGTTCTTAATAATGAGCTACAGCAGAGTGTCACCAGTTACAGAGTTCATTTGCATAAAAACCAAGGCAACAGGAGGCAAGATCTCCATCAGCCCATTTCTCTTTCTCACAACCTAATCATCTTGATTTCATCTTTTAAGCTATTAGCACCAAGGGCTGTGTTCCATGTTTACTTATATTTTCCATTATTTACTTATTGCTTCATGCTCAGAATAGTTTATTTTCTTTTACAGGTCATAAACACACCCACAGCCTTGCAAAGTGCAGCTCAAACATGGCATGTATATGCCCAAAGAATGGAAATGAAGCTTAAGTAAAACCAGCAGCAGCTTCAGGGCCATGTAAAACACCCCTTACGCTTCATCGAAACAATCCTGGCATCACACTATCAGTATTTGCAGGGATTTCTTATCAGATACTTTCCCATACATTGCTTTTTCTTCCCATTCTGGAATGCTCATTACTTCAGTGCTAGAAAAATCAAAAATATCAGGTAAAACATGTGACATAAAGACACATGCATATGGAATCCCATTTATTGGAGAACGAACGGTTCAGCAGGACTTCGGTGATTTCACTCATATTGGAAAACTTTAGACTATAGTCCCAGAGAGTATTTAAAAGATTTTACACCTCATATTCTTCAGAGTTGCTTGGAAGTTTAGACATCACTTTTAGATTTTTAATAGTTCTTACATTTTTGTTATAATTTTACATTACTGCCTCAAGTTCTTACCTTCTGTCTCAGCGAGATTCAAACGTTGATGAAAATCCCTTACTGGCAAGCCCTGCGATTATAAAACACACACAGTGAGAATGTACAAAACCATCTATGAAGCATATTATGAACCACTGTGGTATATCTGCCTTGAAAATTCCCACTATACAGAACTCACTGACATCTACTGCAGAGGAGTTACAGAAGATGTGTAGAAACAAACTGGTTTTGCCACAAGCAAATCTACAGTTTTGAAAATCCCAGCCCAGAGAAGCAAGCAAGAAGTGAATGCTCTCCCCAGTGAAATTTGCTTCTGTAGTATCTTCTAGGCTCTTCAGAACCCAGGATGACATACCAAAACCAAATTGAAAAAAAATAATCTACAAATAGAAGCTAGATTTGATTTTGAATCCAAAAGGTAAAAGGTAAAGATAAACACTGGAGAATTCAGAGTTTAACTCTGAATACAACAAAGGCATCTGCCTCCGCATTTTGGACCATTTTGGTACTTACTGCTGCCCTGCAGGAGCAGCCAAGGCTCACTGAAAAGGCTCTTTGTCCCACTACGGAGCATTCAGAAGGATGGCTGGCTTCTTTGGGATGCTGGGGGGTGTAAACAGGGTTCCTTAAAAGGTGGTTTAGACATCCATGAGTTCCGTTGTTCGGGGCTGGTTTCAAGTCAAGCAAATCTATGAAAGAATAAGTTACATTAATGAGGAAAGACTGTAACACACTGCTGCTTGTATTGTGATTCTGAGCATGGCAGGTCAAACTCTACTGCTGACTGCTCATAATACCCAGAAGGGAAAGCACACTGATGGGAAGTGAACATGCAGAATCCCTACTCACAATGAGGGAACAGAATAGGAACCCAAAACATGTGAAATTAGTGACTACATAACATTAAAGCTTTGGGGAGTACGTCGGGGGGGGGGGGGGGGGGTTG
>JAOXOE010000256.1:38687898-38739649 GCA_028565055.1 Phoeniculus purpureus
CCCCTTCCCTTCCCCCCTCCCCTATGTATGTAGAGGGCACCTGACAGTAGCTTCTATGTCTCACTTAGAAAATCGTCCCAGTATTTCCCTTATCCCAAGTGAAAGGATGAGTTTTGGAAGAACAGAGTGAGGGCCACCAGAAACATGTTGATTTCACCACTGTTTGCCTGGGTTTTTTAACTGTTCATGGTGGTTACTGCTGTAGTTTTCTCAGCAGGACTCTGCAGCTAGTTTGGACTCTGCAGTTTCCATGGAACCTACCTCAGCCCACTCCCCTTCCTGTGAATTCATGTTGGTTTGCTAATTCAATACACAGGGAAATAATTGGTGTGTAGACGTGTGGTACTGGATGGGAGGGAGCTAAAACAGGAACTCAAAAGGATTAATCTTCAAGGACAGGGGAAAGGAAGCGGCAGCATTCAGAAACAGCAAATGAACATGACGCTTTCATTTTGGATGGGTCTGTGGGAAGGAAGGGCAGAAGGTAATACGGACAGGGAGTTGAACTGAAACCGAGTTTAAATGTCCAGGAACATGGTAGAAGAACCTCACTGAGCAGCTGCCATAAAAATCACTAGAAAAGAAACTTGTCGTTCCTTGGTCATTTCCACGACTCTGCCCTAGCAATAGCTCTGGCTATCAAGAACTGCATGCTGTTGAACTATGTGGAGGTCTGGGGATGAGCCACTACTGGAATCTATATAATAGTCATTAACTCCTACTATCTTCGTTAGGTCTGTCTTCAGCAGCACCTCTGAAAATTACTGCTGTGGTTGGCTGGGCCAAAAGGAAATCATTGCTTAGTCTGATTCAAATCAGCACGGGCTGAATTTTACTGACTTAGGTGAGATTGGAGATCCAAATCTCTTCCTAGGATGCATTTTCTTCAAGTGAACTCCTCTGGACATATGTTTATGAGGGCTGGCAAGTGGGGGTTTTTGGTAAAAATTAGAATCATAGCAGAGTGTGCAGTTCGGTTCATTCAAGGTGGCGTAACAGCGACAGACAAGACCGGTGTCTCCCAACAACGTCCCGTCTTGGGCTGTCCTCAGTACATAGCATTCTTCAAATATTGAAACAGAACAGTGTTCAGATCCTGAGTTTGCTCAAAAACACTGGAATGAACAAAATACTAAAAGAAAATAGTTGGCTACCACTTACAGGGCTTCTGCTTGTTTGGAGTTGGGAGAAAAAATGTTACTAGAAGCAGTAATTGGTGAAATTATACTGAAAGGGACAAATTGAGGCCCAGGTTAGTTAAATGCAACTGCTGGCCCCAAGAAGATGTACTTCTGTGATTTTTTAAATTTTTTTTCGCAAAAAGTACGCTGTGGCTTCAGTGAGGAACTGGAAAACCTCCTCAGCTTGGCGCATCCGTGGCACACGGTGCTCCATGTGTGTTGTTTTCATTTTGGGCCGTGCAATCCTTGTTAACCTAAAAAAACCCCGACAACCCAAAGAGCTATCTGCAGAGAACATGGTGTACCGAGTGACATCGGAGTCTGCTGTGGATGAGGAAGAAAATGGATCAACAATTTGTAAATTATAGGTTTGACACCGAGGTGGGGGAAAATGCTGTAACATGTCTCTTCCTCAAATACTGGCCGTTCCCCTGCCTCTGCATGGGGCCAAGTTCTTGAGCCCTCGTATATATCTGCTCATTTCAGCTCAACAGCCTCAAATGCCAGTGCAGAATGACATCGGCCAGGTCCACTTTTAAGCACCTTTTCTGGGAAGGGTGAATGTTTGCAGGTTAACTGAAAGCTAATTATTGAACTACCTCAGTGAGGGAAAGAACTGGTCACATTCTGCCTTCTTTTTTTTTTGGTGGGGGAAGGGATGGGGAGGTGGGGGGAGTCAAAACATTTGATTTGGCCTGAAGTAAAAGTGCATGCTTCACACATATTTCTAACCAGCCCCCAAAACAGTCTCTGGCTTTGAACGTGTTGAACAGGAAGCCATTTAGTGTTGGAATGCTTGCTTTGCTGCTCCAAGAAACACACATTCGTATTACTCCTGGGCTATCTAAAAAGGTTTGGGGTGAAAACGTTTAATTTATATGTGGAACCTTGCTTCTTGTTTTGTTTGTCCCTCCTGTGTGCCAAGGCTGTTTTTTAACCTCTGTGATAGGAAACACATTTCCCTTTTTTCTTCCTGTATTTACCCAGCTGTACATTTCATTTCAATTTATAGCTCATACTCTTCTTACCTGGCTTCCAGTCCAAAGACACACGGGGAGGGAGGAAAGATGGATGTTGTGTTTTCATGGTTCCTGAGGAAAGGGAAGAGGCTGGGTGGAGGTGAAGTTGCCTTTGTATCAATATCAAGGGGGTGGTGGATGAAGGTTCTCTGCCAGGATGTGCCACACTATATGTACGAGAAAGGTGAAGAAGAGGGCACGAGGAGAGCAATAGCAGTGCAGTGTCCCCTGATCGGTGAATGAACTCAGGCATGTTTGATTTTGACTTACTTTCTCCAGATGAGATACCCATCTCAGCAATTTTGCTTAGTTTGGAACGACTTGCAGGTAGAAGCATGAGCAGCTAAAACTGAAAAGAAAATAAAGTGAAGTAAGGTAAAACAAAGCAAAGCTAAACAAAACCAAAAATAAAATAAAATAAAACTGGATCTTTGGTGTGCCTAATGCACAGATGTATTTGTGAATGCACTCTGTGTGGGAAGTAACTCCCCAAAGGTGGAGAGAAACCTCCCTGAACAAGGATTGTAGCATTTTAAGTTGCATTGTGCACACAAAATAAGATTTCTACAATCAAAACCAAACCAGGGAGCGCCTGTAGAGTCCTTTTTCTCATTACCATTATTTTAGGACCATTGTTTAGAATGGAGTAAATGGATGATGGTTTTTGTTTGGAAGTGAAGTGATGGCTGATGAAAGCCATTGTGCCCAGAACTAGACATGTCTATCATAGCTGAAGGGAACTCACTACCAGGCACGCTGTTTAGTTTAGTTCTCAGACTTTTGCGTTCTCAGACTTTTGCATCTACAGCAGCCTCTGGAATAGTCTGAGGCTTTTCTTTTATTACTGTCCCAGAATTTTGATATTGCTCAATATAAACAAAAAATCCAAGCTGTTAAGTGGAGGGAATGCACCAAGAAATAGCCGGAGGCTGTGGCTCTTCTTGTCCTGGCAGTGAAGACATGTACAAATACCTCTCCTCTGTTTGTTTGTGCTCTTCCTCTAGAGGTCAAAGTGTTAATAGCCTCAGATTTAGTGTAAATGCACGTGATTTCTTCTGTGTGTGCAACAGGTCATCCACTTCCTTATATCTATACTGCTAAGAAAGACCAAGAGGTCAACAAAATAAGTGGACCGGCCAAATCTGTCCAAACCAATCCCTGTTGCTTCAAGACTCCATGGCTGGGACACACCTTGCCGAGCACTCATACCTCCAGCAGACACCATTGCTGTGGTGGGTTCTAATGGACCACCATGACACATACCTGCCACTCAGGTTGCTACAAGGCCAAGCATGGAACTGAAGAGATTTGACATTTTGCTTGCCCATGTTTTCACCAGTATTCCCAGCCAGACAGGCTAATGAAGAGGCAGGATTGTCAAAGCCCTCTGGCAAGCATGAAAGCTTGAAAGTATTGCATTTGTAGCATACTTTCTGATTTTTAATAGGCATGTGAGCGGTTGTTTTCTATAGTTGGTGGCATATCCCAGCTTGTGGCATGCTGAGGAGGCTTTGCCTTGTGCTGGCCACAGTGATTCTGGAGTCTGAGATCCTTCATCTCCCAAGTGCTTGTTTTAGTCTGAAGAGAAGGTTCAAGAACAGAAAGAAAAACTCTTCTTCACCTGGATGTATTCCTGAGCAACTTGGTCTGAGTGATCCTGCTGTGGCAGGGGGATTGGACTAGACAATCTTTCGAAGTCCCTTCCAATCCCTAATGATTCTATGATTCTATGATTCTTCATTTCCTCCAAAATGGCATAATAGTTAGTGGAGTGTATTTGGAACAAAGCCTCATGCTTATTTGAGAAAGACTTCTGCCCCTTCTCTCTGCAGATTTTGGATACGGGGAAGAAAGGAGGACTTAACATTCAGGGCATATCACCCTTCTCTAGGAGAAAAGATGCTGCATTTAACTCTTGGATTTTAGATCCCAAAACTTCTGCAAGGGGGACTCACCTGATCCCTGGACAGCAAAATCAAAAGAGCCTTCCAAAAAGAGTACTTGCAAAACAAAGCGAAACGATGACGTTTTCTGACTAAATATATAGAAAGGAGTCACTTAGTGCACCGTTTCAAAGGCTGGATGCTAACCACCAACAATAAATACATCTCACTGGTAACTGAATGCAGCAGTTATGGTAGAGCAAATCACTACTTGAGGCTTGGTTGAGGCACCAACCTCAACCAGTACAGTGAAGTACTGGCAGAAGCAGAGTAAGCCTCTTTTATCCAACTAGTGTGCTTTTCATCCATCATCTCTTGTATTGTCTGAATAGACTGTAAATATTTTTTCTCCTTAAAATTCTCCTATAAACTAGTCTAACTAATTTTTCTGAGAATCTTTAAAAATGTTTTTATTTCTTCTCTACTTTAGGAATTCTCCATTTTGTCTTTGCAGCACCAGCTACACAGCACATTGCTGCAGGCTTCTTCCTAGGCCATGACCCTACACCAGGCAGCATTTGTACTGCTCAGGGCTGTACTGCACATCAGCTCAATTGCCGTTTCCTCTGGAGCCCATAGGAAGCTCTTCTAGCCCTAAGACATAGGTAGATAGGGGTTGGACTGTTCTCTCTAGTGATGCTAGTGATACTGTCATACAAATCACATTCCACTCAACAGAAACCTCCATTTTCACTTTTCCTTTGTGTTCACTGACATTGTAAGAGCATCCCATATTTTTATTCACGTTGGTTTTGCACTGTACCAGCTAAAGAGCCTCACTCCTGGAAAAGCCCTGATCCTGTGGGTTAATTTGATGTAGCACCATTCCTCTGACACCTTCCCTAAGATCTTTTATTCCAGTTGCCTGTCAGCGCACTGTGGGAATTGTAAGTAACTTTTAAGGATCATTAACTTCAGCTTCTTCAAATCCCAGAGAGGACTTTTCAAATTCTAGTAAAATCATCTTCTTTTTATTTTTTTTCACGCCTTGCTATATCTGTTTGCCTGGTGATTCCCTCAGTGATGTATTTCACCAAAAAGAAGATTATTTTTAAGCCATTAGTATAAAGATATTAGTATGTCTACAAGAAAAATAGACTTTGGTTAATGCTACGTCTGTGGAAATGAGGTTAAGGAAGCTTATTGCATTACCTGTCCATCAGCTGTAATTTACTTTGAAGATTAGAAAGGGAAATGTTGACTTTTTATCGGTTGTAAATTCTGAAGAAGAAAAGTGACTTTTGCTTTGAACCGAAAATACCAAGAAGCATTTCCATTGATTTTGGATGAATTGTCAAAAAATAATCCTGAGGAAATTTAAGACCCATAGGTTGTAATTCCTTCTGCTCCCTCGAACACTCAGGGGTGGAAGCTGTTTCTGTCTGCTTCAGGCTACATTTTATGATTAACTTTACCTCTTGAAAATGTGACCTGAGGGTCCTTAGTGTCTTGCTAGGGTCTAACTCACTTGTCAAGAAGCGTTAGTTACAAATCAAAGAAACTGGTTCCTTTCTGTTAAAGCGTGACCTGTGCCCTGTCAGTAGTGTTTTGGGACATGGGCCTCGGTAAACGCTTTTGTTTTCTCTGAGTTTTGCGTGTGTCTGTGTGTGTGTATATCAATGACTGCGTTCTTTATCAAGGTGAAAGAAAAATCGATCCACAGATTAATGATCTTGCTTATTCTTACTCCTTGTTGGTTTGTGATCCTGGTGGGACTTGGGTTCCTTTACAGTTTTATTTATAGATTATGTAAACGTTACAGTTTTCATTGTATTCGCACCAACTCCTGCAGAAGTTCCGTAAGTCTCCAAATAATTTCCTGTGTGTTGTCAAAACAGTGTTTAAAGCCAGGTTGGCGTTCCAGTGTGGTTCACGTTTACTGTCTGTTGGCAACTTCCCATCACTTTTCCTTGATTTAGAAGCACAAGAATGCTGGTGGTTTTAGCTGTCAGCAAGGAGCTGTTTCCGGGTTTGAAAATAAGGTAGGGCTCTTCCTGGCTTTTGTATTAGCACCTCTCAAGCAGTTCAAATGGTAGGAGACACCACAAGGTGCAACTCATTTGTGACAACAAAGTGTGTTACTTGTGGTGTGGTGGATGGCAGTGCATAGGGAGAATATTATCAGCTTCTACTTATCAACTGTTCACATGACCCCTGGATCAAAAGAAAAGCATTTTACATCCATTTCCAGGTTTTTAATACTTTTTTTAAGCCAGAAGGAGACAAAACCCATGATATATACACCATTATTTTTAGAGAAACACTTCAGAAGTTAGACTTCAGTCTGGCCAGAGATACACTAGCTTGAGAGAAGTATTTCTGTCCCTCTTCATGAGTGTCTGCTCAACGGTGAATCCATTCTTGGTGACAGAGTTCATAGTTATTTTCCTGTTGCTAATGGCTGTATCAATAGGCATCACTACATTTGTCTGTTCATCTAAGAGGTTTGGGGTTTAGTATCTGGAAATTTCCTGGCAAATCCTGATGGGCAAGATACAAGGTTTTTGCCTACTCTTAGGACCAGTACTGCCCAAAGCTTGCCTTGCTTCCTGAAAAGTCAGGCCGGTCCTTTTACACAAATGTTTTTACTTTTGTGCTTCTAGATCTGGGACAGACATGGAAATAAATGTCAACATTATGCAAGAAAAGCTGAAACTGTGGTAGTGCCAACTGGGACCACTATTGGATGCCTGTCAAGAAAGCCTTACATTCAGATCACTTCCTCTCCATTTTTGCAATATCAAGACACTTGACTCATGCAGGTAAGCTCTGAATAGCAGTCTGGGCTCTCCAACATGTGTCTGAACTGAAAACACAAACTAAGGTGAAGTTTGTTGGGGACAAAAGTAGTTGTGCACTCAGTGAGCTTAATTGTTATAGGAAGAATAAAAGCTTCAATTCCCAGGTGCAGATTGTTTGAAATCTTTTCATCAGTCAGCTTTTTGCTAAATGGATGAATAAAATCTGAATGTGGGGAAAAAAATCTCATTAGTGCAGTCCCTGTAGCTACTCTGGGAGCAGTGACTGAGATCTAGAGACTCCATTATGAGGAGAAGTCCTGCTCAGAGCTGCAGGCACCAGACTGAGGCTTAGCTAGGGGTCTTTCTAGTGACCTTGTTGAATTTTGGATCAGCCCTCAGATGGCAGTTTATGTGCACATTGGGATATAAATGCTGTCTAGGTGCATGTGTGCAGTCTGCCTTAGGAGCTGCAAAAGGACAGATAAAAGAATAGAGAGACAGGCAAATGTGACAGTAATTTAGTCAGATGAAAGTAACACATTTTCCAGCTGCAGCTAGGAGCTGTTAAGCAAATGGCAGTTCCATATTTTCATCTTTCTAACACGGGAACGCAAGCATTTTATAACTGCTGAAAGACAGGCTTTACAAAGCACTCTGTCAAAGTGTGAGCACTCAGCTTTTACTTTAATTTGCTCAAGGGTCTGTCTTTTCATACATTCTTTGGGGAAAGAAGAAAAGAGTTCAGACTGTTCAGCTAATAATGATAGCTTAGACATCAAATAATACTTTATATTTAGAGACTCAGAGTAGGGTTCTCGTGCTCAGCTACTTTGTGGAGTCAACAAAAATATCAACACCAAGTTCAGGGAAGGAAACTGAAGCCAGCATTTTAAAAAGCTGCTTTTTATAGTGCAGTTGCTAGTTGTTATCTGCTAGTTTACAGATGAATCTAACGCTGCTCCCTGTTACTGCTGTCATCTGAATCTCCACATTTCAATAACTCAATCAGTTCCTTAAAAGTGAATCACATTGCACTTGTGCACGTTGCGTATCTCCATCAGGAGGAACAGTTCTGAAACGTTTCAGCCAAATCTACAGGGATGCTCCTGAGAACGTACAAAAACTTAGAGACTCAGTGCTTTTGTTTTCCTGACCAGACTCATTTCACAACTTGGTCATATTTTCAGCTGGAAGTGGCTGTGACTGCCGAACTTGCTTACTGCAGGCACGTGCTAGGCACACTGAGCGATGGCTTACAACATCCAGTCCCACTGGACTTAGACACAGGTTCTGCTTAGCCTACAAAACAGCAGAAAGAAGCCATTCAGCAAAACTGTCAAAACTGAGGCAGCGTAGGGAGGTTCCATGTTGCCTGCAGACTCTGCTCCGGGAGACAGGCAATTTCTCACAACTGATTCTGACAGTTACATGTCTCCATCCCACCTGAAGGGAAACCTAAGTCCATTTGTGCATCCAAGGCCTGAATTAAGAACAAGGCAAGCAAGTAACAAATCCAAATTGCTTCTTGCTTAGTGAGCCCCAGACAATGTATGTCTCAAATGGAGCAGGACTTCTCTTGCATAACTGCATGTGAAAGCAGACTGCATCAAAACGTGGCTGTGACATGGAGTTGCACTTAAAAACTGTGTCTGGATACCTCCAAGCTTGCCCCAGACTTCGCGTCTTTTGCTTAAGCAAATTGGAAATTTGTTGGTGTCTCTGTGGTGCGTGGCTTAACTAAATCCACTAGAAAGTCCATCATTATTCTTTAATTACTTCAGCCTGTAGAACATGGAGTGAAAGCAAATGGAGAAGTGAATTGCCAGTAACGTATGTTCTTTCTTTGAATGCAATCAGGGCAGCGTTGTCTCTACTGAAAGCAGGCAAATAATTTCCTCCCTGCACTAAGTCATCCCAGTGACCTGAGGTTTGTTCCCAAAGACTCAGTGAAATGTGAGGTGCGTGTTGCACATATGAAAATGCAGCATGGTCTGATTATCTGCCTCTATTACGAGAAAAACATACTCATGTCAGCACCAAGTCTGTTGAACAAGTTGCAAAAGTGTTCCAGGAGGCATCTCCTCTCTCATGAACAGCTCCAAGACCTTGGTTAATTTACAGTTGTCAGGCAATTGTAATAGCCTGAGGCCTCTACAAAAAAAATGTTTCAGAAAATGCTTCTTCAGCAAACAGCTGGTGTTAGAGTCATGTGAGTGTCCTGCAGATGACACAGACCAGTTGTCCTGACTGCAGTGGGTGTCTGATGCACTCATTTGAGCAGAAAGGTGATCCAGCAGTTGCATTTTACTTTTTGTTAGAATTCCATTTTAAAAACAGCCCTCTATTCTTCGTTTCCTCTCCTAATTAAAATCCTGCGCTGGGAAAATATGATGATACCTGTGTCTCCCCTTTGCTACACTAAGATAAAAGAGGTTAGCCAAGGGGAAGTCAAGAAGAGAAGCCCATTCTCCTGCTCATCACAAGCAGGATCAAGCAAGCGCTACCACTACAAACCTTTTCTTCAGGTGATCCTGAAGAAAGGGCTCATGCCAAATAACCATCCAGATAATGCTGCAAATTCCAGGCTAATCAGGGAAATTGCCTATTCACTTGAACAACAGTCACAGGCCTGGGAGACGCCAGCCTCCAACTGCAGTCATGCCTTGGCTCATTAGTCCTATGTGCCCCTGAAACTAAACTGTCAAAGGGGTGTTGAGTGCACAATGCACTGGGCAGCATCTGAATTAAATTCCTGCATGGAACCAAAAATAGAACACTTTGAGCCCCTTTTCTGTTGTGAAGAAAAAAACCCCTGGACAAAAAAATGCTTTACTTGGTATTATTTAATGTGTTTTTCTGTCTAAAAAGCTAAAGATTTTTGGCCTCAAGGGGTGCTAGCCTGTTACCTTAGAGACTGTTTCTTTTAGAGGCAGTGGAGTGGCAGAGGGCATGCCTTTGCTGCTTACCTTGGCAACCATGAATTGCTAAATGCTGTTCCCATGAATGCAAGCCTTTCACTGCCATTAGCGCTTGCCCACAGGTATAAACATTCCTTCATGAAAAGGTTCAGGGGAATGTACACTACCTCGATAAAAATCAAGACGACAAACAAAAGCATATTATATAACAGAGCAGTTATATAAAATTAGATTTTAAAACAAGATGTGTCTTTAATGACATTGATCCTGGACGCGGTCAAATTTCCTGTTCCATTTTTATTCCCTAGAGCCATACCGAGCGGTGGCACTGGGGAAGGAGGAAAGCGAGAAAGCTTGACAGGATATTCTTGTTTCTGTAATTGCAAAATGGAAGACCACTGTGTCTGTACTCAGAATAAACGCGCTGGAAGGCTTCACAGGAATAGTACCACTCCAGCAGTCTCCCTCCCTGGCACTAGGGCAGACGGAGTCAGGAGGGAAGCAGAACTCGTAGAGGCTGTGCAGCGGCACCAGCTCCCCCCTGCTCACAGGAATTCTTTATGGTCTAGCTGGGCAAACACTACAGGCAACATTCTCAACATGTTTACCTGTATAAAGCCCTTGTGCTGCAGAAACAAGAGATTTGTTGTATTCTTCCTGTAAATGAGGCTGTTGAGTGTGAAGGAATTAAGTTCTAAACTTAATTCTCCCCTCCCTCCCTGCCCTTAGTCTCCATCTTGTAAATGGATTTTTTTTAAAAACCAAGATTTTCATTCCATTATCAAGTCAATTCACTTTCCTGGATCTCATCTGATAGTCAAAATCTTGGCTGTCCTCGGTTCTTAGATTGCAGTGAGGTGTATTTTAGAAGGAGAATATTGTCGTGGAAAAACAGCACTGATACAAGGTATGTCTCTAAATACCTGTCACAGGAGAGGCAAAAAGCAAGTAAAGGCTCATGTGGACTGAAAAGCACAAGGCTCAGCAGAGTACAAGGAGGTTATGGGCTTGATCCGCCTATACAAGAGCAACTTTGACCATATTGGGGTGTTGTCTGTTCCAAGACTTTAATTACACCAGGAATCTGATCCACTGATTTAAAGTATATCCAGAATGTAGTAGAAGAAAAAGCCATGCCTTACTCTGGGGCTTTTCTCGAGGTAGCCAGTCTCACCTCATGTACCGCTTTTCTGCTCCCTCCCTGGCAGGTGAATAAATGGTAGGCTCAGCAGTGCACGAGTGGCAGGAGGAAGCCTGACTGGACAAGAAAATCTCACGGGGAGCTGCAGGCCCCTTATTTATTAGATGAAATCATTGCTTTTTTCCAAAGTTTAAAGTGAATCTTTCTCCTCTTTGTACCAAGGGCAAACACTCATTGCAGCCAAACAAATGGCAGCATGGCCAATGTGTTGGGGGAAGCAACTGTCACTCTGCTCTGCTCCGGTGAGAACTCCCCTGAAGTGCTGTGTCCAGAAGCACAGCAGAGACATGAACCTGTGAGGGAGGGTCCAGAGGAGGCCACAGAAATGATCTGAGGACTGGAACCCCTCTGCTGAGACGGCAGGCTTAGAGAATTGGGGGCTGTTCAGCTTGGAGAAGAGGAGGTTCTGAGGAGGCTTTACTGTGTCCTTTCAGTCATTAAAGGGGTCTTACAGGAAATACGAGGGCAGGCATTTTAGCAGAGATTATTGCAGCAGGTTTTAAACTAAAAGAAGGAATATTCAGACTAGATGTGAGGAAGAAATATTTTTACATTGAGGGTGGTGAGAAACTGTACCTGTTGCCCAGAGAGCTGGTAGATGCTCCACCCCTGGAAACCTTCAAAGTGAGGTTGGATGGACCTAGTTGAAGATGTCCCTGTCTACTGGAAGGGATTGGAATAGATGAGCTTTAAAAGTTCTATTCAACTCAAACTATTCTATGATTCTATAGAAACCATGTAGCAACAGCCACACAGCAGGCAAGCATGCAGAAGACAAGATGTTACAGCAGAAAACCTGGCCTGTTGGCCATGCATTGCCCTTTCTGGCTGTCAGCTTGGTGACTGGAGGCCAAGCAGAGAGGATATGCAGAATGGGAGACCCAAACCTGATCAGAAAACCAGGAGCAGCCTTTTCCTTTGCTCCTGAGACCTCTACGTTTGCCGTTTTCTCTCTCAAAAGAGGAAATGTTACACCCACAGGAAGAATGTTACTATGACAGATGCCACTTCTGAAGACACTTCTCTCTTGCTTTCTCCCTTCCCACTCTTGAGCTCAAGTCAGGTGACTCTCAAGTCTTTGTTCCTGTCTGCTGATCATGCTGGTGTTCAAATCACCACAGTCTCCTTGTAGGAATTTAAGTCATGTACTTGTGTACAACCACTGCCTATTCTACTACTTTCTACAGACAGACATTTATTGGCATTTCCACTCCTGGAGCAAAGTCAAGAGAATGAGGAATCTCCTGTTCTGATACATCAGCCAGCGCTTGTGAGCTCCACAGCCCCAGGGGCTTTCAGGGACATGGCAAGGTTCTAAAGACCTTATTTTCCAAGATTTCTTCTGAAAAGAAAACCAAGAAACTTGCGGAGCACAAGGCTTAATCCTGCTTGAATTCAAGTCTCATGAGAGATTACCAGCATCCGTCTGTACGCAGATAAATATACAACTGACTTAAAGCAGGCCAAGCACTAGGGGAAGAAAAGCATTGGAAGGGGCAAAAGAGAACTTACACGGCTGGTTCCCCAAGAAGTAAATGTTCTCCTCAGCAGCACTAAATGCAAAAACAAGAACAAGAAATGAGAGCTGTTCTTTGGCTTTGTGATTGAAATAACTGTCCTGCACAAAACAAACAGAATCGCTTCCCAGGTGTTTGTCAAGCTCGAGACAATGATACTTATGGGACATTTCTATAATCCACAACTCCCAGCTGAGAAAAATGGAAAAGACATTTGCTTTGTGAGACATGAAGCAACTGTGAAGCAATGCAGTTATGAAATCCATTAGTGCAAACATCTTTCACGGAATACTAAAATAAGCGGGGACGTGGAGATGAAGCTGAGCAACTTGCTGTGTAAGAGTTATGGTGCAACTCAAGAAAACAAACACCCAGAATTTCTTTATGATATTTTTCCCTGTTTTTCCTGCATTATCTAAGTACATTAAAATGTTCCAAGGAGCAGAACATTAGCTCTACTCAGCTCAGAGCAGGAGAATAGATAATACGTGTCAGTTGAATAGACTAAGCAAAAAAGTCGTAAACATTTCTGAACTAAATATGTACTTAAGAAAAATACTTGGTCTCATAGTTCTCTGTTCAGGAACTGTTGCCCAGGTTGGTTTCTGAAGCCCTTAGACTACTGAGAAGGCCAATATGAGCTCTGGCATCTCCTTCAGGAAAAAAGAAAAAGAAGAGCAAGTTAAATAATCAGAAGAACTGGAGTACCTGTAGGCATCCACCGTCTGGCAGCTGCTGACTTTAGTATTTAGAGGTAATGACAGTTTGTAGTCAAAAGCCATCAAAATTCTTCTTCCTTTTAAAGGTTTGAATGGCTCAGATGTGAGGCTCTTTCCTTCCTGTTTACCCCAAAGGCACCTTTGCCTCCCTCCTTCACCCAGCTCTGTTATGGAAGTGCAGACCAGTGGCATAGAGCAATAATAACCATTTACAGCAATGGATCATATGTCTGGGGATGTAATGGCATCAAACATAACAAGCCAGCTGTTAAAGCGGGACTGGTAGGGCAATAAGGACAACATCTACACTTATCACTTCATTGAGACCTTTTCCACTTCTTCCCAGTTGTGCCATTACTGCTCAGCCAAGTGACAACAGCCATTGCATTTCAGAGCTACCAAAGAAATTTCCACTACATGAAACACACAGAATTAAGGTCAGATACTTCATTATTTTAGTTTTCCAGCATCTGTGTCAGGTCACATTCAGACTTGCTCAGCTAAATCGCCTGCTTCTGGGCTGTAAATTCTTGACATATTCAGCAGTTCCTCCATAACTACAGCCTCCAGAAGAAAACGTTCTTGCTTTGCCTTACCTTCCATCCCATCCCACCAAAACTCCCTTCCTTCTTCAAGACAGGAATTTGGTTTGGTTTTGTCATCAGGTTATGACACCCTCACTTTTGGAAGGTGGCTGTGCCCAGATCGGTCCTGGCCTGAGCTCCCTACAAGCAGATGGTCCTGGAATAAAGCCTTGACCCAAGAGTATCTACACGATCACTGGAGCTGGAACCCTCCCTGTGACATACAGAGTCACCTTCCAGGGTGTAGTAGTCTGGGTGTCTGGGTAGGTGAGATCAAATAAACTGGTATAATTTCAGGGGAAGCAAGCAGCAGTGGTTTTGGTTTGCTACACTGAATGTGTTAACGGCCGAGGGTTGCCAGGAAAAGGTCCATGCAAATTAAGGGATATTTTTTCTGTAACACGGTGGAATTAAAGAAAAGCTAAAGTTAGCATTCTAACACCAGCCTCATAGGTCCCAACTCTGCCATAACTGAATGAACACACTGAAATGGTGGGGTAAAAAAAAAAACCCTCTTACTTCTGGAAGGGATCTCTGAAATGCTGTGATTATCAGGGAGTAGTGGAAAAGTTCCCTGAAATTAGCTAGTGGTCATGTACTGGGCTGTTTCAAACTCTGTGAACAGTTCACACCTGCTCTGAACACACCAGGGGAGCAGCTCTCATCTCCCCATCTCCAGATATTTGTTGTGGGCTGGACACTCCTGACTTCCAACACCTGAAAGGGGCCTACGAGAAGGCTGGGGAAGAACTGTTGACAAGGGCAGGGAACAATAGAACAAGAGGTCATGGTATTGAGCTGGAAAAGGGTAGTTTTAGGCTGAACATTAGGAAAAATTTCTTTAATATGAGGGTGGTAGATACTGGAACAGGTCGCCTAGAGAGGTGGTGGAGGCCCCATCCCTGGACACATTCAGGGTCGGGCTGGATGGGACTCTGAGCAACCTGTGCTAGTCAGAGACATCCCTGTTTGTTGTGGGGGAATTGGACCAGATCACCTTTACAGGTCCCTTCCAGCCTAATGTATTCTATGAGTCTATGATTTTCTTCCTCACAGCAAACACACACCGTTTCACCCACCAACGGAACTTGTCAATTTCTGTTGTAAAACAGAGTCACGGATTGTGGGTATCAGTACAGGTGGCCCACAACGATCCCCTTCTATTGCTGTACCAAAGTCACCACTAAACATTCCTCATCTGAAAGCAACCACAGCTAATTGTGTTGCTCAGTTGCGTCACGCAGTCATCGTTATAACACGTCTTACCCTCAACAGTTTGGCCTAATGAGCACGTTTGATGGCAAATACCACAAGAACACGCAACTAATTCCTAACTTATCTGGTGACTTACACTAATCACTGCATGTCTAGTGATGTCCCTGCTGGGATGGCGGACAACGGGTATTTAACAGACCTTGGTAATGCTGTGTAGGGCACAAGCTGCGGAAGAGCAGCGTATCCAATTGAAGTGGCAGAGGAATGCTGTAGGCAGAATGTAATTACATGTATGAGGCTTTGCCTAGAAACTGGAGCTAACACCTCTGCCCCTTTTTCAAAGGTAGGTACTTTTTCATATGGAATCTGTGCTAGGTTGTTGGACTAACAAAAGATTAGTGTGTTGGCAGGAAAGGTTAGGGTGAAGAAAGCAGCCAAATACAAGACAGTTGAGTGTTTCTTGAACGTCTCTTATTTTCAGGGGACGTATTGACCTGGGCATTATTTGTAGTTCCATGGGAAGTGTAACTTCCCTACAGCCAGCTGATAACTTGGATGTCCAGGGTCTGTACCCAAAGGAGAGATGGGACAGGGATAACTGGCTGATACCTGCTCTCTGATTTCCAACAAGACCCTGGTATCTGTGTGGGCTGAAGACAAACGGTGCATGTTGGGGCACGATGCCAAAGAAAACAGCAGAGACTGCAGAGATGAGCTTCAACTATAACATACACATTAATGACGTATCTTGAGCCGGCCTCCCTTCACAATGTTCCATAAAACTAGTTTGACTACAGATGTTTACAAGCACAGATAATAGAGTTGGAGGAAGCAAAGGCCCTTCTTATTCCAGGAAATTGAGAGAAACTTTCCATGCACACACATGCTCCTCAAGTGTAACTTTAAGAGAAGCAGCAGCACCGCTCAGCTCAGTTCAACCAGAACCACTTCATTTTGATTGAAGAGAAGAAAAACAACAACAGTAAAACTCAGACTGCTGGGTTCAACAAGTTGGGCCAAGTCCTAAAAATAGAACAGCTTTCTTATGGGAAGAAATGAAAAAAAACCCCAAACCCCAATCCAATCCAAAACAACAACAAAAAAACCCCTTCAGAAGATCTGAACTGTTCTCAAAATCGTCTGAATTTAGTGCCAAGCACACCAGGGCAGCTTAATACTTAAGCAGCTGCCTGTGCCAGCTCTGAATCCCTCTGGTAACTAGAGACTGCCGATCCAAGACTGGGAAGTGGCCACGGAAAAAACCTCTTGTTTTCTAGTGGGCAAATGACCCAGCTGTTTTAACCCTTCCCTGAACACTTGCCTTCAGGCCTTATGATGCACAAAGCGTCTCCCTGCCTGAGATTCTCTTTGTGGAGCAAGACCTTGCTGTGCTTGGTGCCATACAAGCTCAGAAGTGTTTCTGTGGGACTGCGAAGGTACAGGGAATGTGCTGTCATTGCCATGTGAAATAACTGCAGAAGAAAGGAGGTTTCCCTCCCTGTGCTGTTTGGAATGAGCAAAACACACCAAAATTATGTTAAGAAAATAAGTCACCCAGCAGCTTACGTCTATTCCATGTAAGTCTCCCTGTTATCTCACTAAGAACCAGGCAGAAATACAGGTCCTGATGATCTCTGCTTTCATGCTTTGCCCAGTTTCAGAACATACAGTGCTGAGGGAATGCGTCCCCTTCAGGAACAGGACACAGGAACCAATGCTTTCTGCATTTTGTACTGGTAGAAAGGTATCTTCATTACGTGTGCACGAAAGCATGAGTCTGGATTTTCAGAGATCACCTGAGAGCTTCATGCTAAAACACCTAAAATGTCACTACTGACATCTGGCAAAAGAATCATCAAGTGTTATCAAACATGCACCTCCTTCTCTTTCTGTGGAACACCTGGAGATGCTGCCTGCAGAGACTCCAGGAGGCAACTCCACCATCTCCCTCTGCAATCCTTCACAGCCCCAGCATTTCATTTGTGGTCCAAGGCAGGCTCTGTGCTACTTTTTGGTATTTTGATTTTGACTTTTTGGTATAAAAACGTATTAGAAAAAAAGAAAAGTGCATACAAAAATTCTTATGAGTACAAAGTTAAGTTTCATCATTTTTATTGCTGCTAAACAGGCCCCATTGCAGCTCCACCAGCTTCCGGGTCCAGTTTCCTGAAAACCTTGGTTAGGGTATCAGGATAAGCCACTGTCTTTCACTTCACATGGCTGCGACTTGCACAGGGAGCATGAGAGGCCAGGACATTTAAAGGAAGAAAGGTCACTTCTCCTTTCATGTCAGAAGGATTTTGAGGAAGCCAGGATCCCAGCTGAATTTGTGTATGCCAAATACAAGAAATATAATATGAGAGACACAGGAGTGCTCTTTTGGGTCACAGAAATACCATATTCGGAATGATCCTTCTATTGGCAGGCAGCCTCTTCCTGCCTTTTCTTTCTCTCCAGCGTTTGCAGACCTCAGGCTCGTGTGTTTCCATCGGGCATTATCAACTCCCTGTTTGTTAAAAAAGTAAGGCTGAAGTTGACCTTAGCCAGAAGTGCACCGCAAAGCACAGGGCAGCAGCTCTCGTAGCTGTTTAACTGTGTTTTCAAGGAGAAGGTCAATATTTTTTGTATTAGATTTATCCTCTTTCTAAATCCTGGACCCAAAGAAGTAATCAAAGGGAATGAAAGCCCAAAGCGATCAGTTTGAGTTACCTCATGTGATTCTGGCCTGGTGTGTAAGAAAACACTCCATTAGCTTCACGAGCAAAGCACGCACACTGGAAATATTATTCTAAGCATTTGATGGAGTTGCATAACTCTCGTGTGTTTGCTAGAGATAGTAAAAATAGTCAAGAGAAACCTTTTCATTCCCAGTATTACTTAAAAAAACTAGAAGTTGCTTTTTGCAGACATTTGATATGGAAGTGCTTCTGATAACCACTATCAAGCCTCTTCAGGTAACGTGTTTAATATAAAGCCTCACCAAAAGACACTGCCTTTTGAACATGATAAAATAAGAACTGAAACTTTTTTGCAAAGATCTTTTTTCCAGGCAGTTGTCACAAACACTTCCATAAATTTTTTCTCACCCTGTCTCTTTAAGTTTAAGACTACGTGTAAGTTTTAAAGGTCTTGTATGATTTGGAGCGGTTACAGAAGCCCCTTGGAACTGAAGTTGTGCTTGTACTGGGCATGGCTCTGATGCCAAGGCCATCCAAGTGAGCACAGGAGCATTTTTAATTACAGCACCACCCTATGCATTTCTGCTTACTTAAGTACACTTGACCCCACCAGTTGTCTAATCCTTCCTTTTAACTTCTCCACGGTCTATTAAACATCCCCTTTTACAAGACTCTCTGCTGGAATCAAGCTCCTGGTGGTCGCAGTGTCTGACTCTCCCGCTTACAACGTTCTGACAGTCCTTAACATATCCCAGTCCAGATTTGACCTCTCAACGGTACGCATCTAAATCGAGTCGATCTCACCAACAAAGATCAAACTGCTACTTAAAGTGTCTCGTGGCTGGATTTCCTTCCCAGCAGACCAACAATCCAAGCCCAAGTTAAAATGAAAGGCTGCATGCAGCTGCAGGCAATATTAGGCAGGAGAACAGCACGAGCCTCACATGATCTGAGCAGCAAGTGTTCCTGTAGCAGCAGGACAGAGAGAAGGGAAGGGAAGGTCCCTGATGAAGGGAAAGTTCCTTGCAGTCGCTGATGTTCTGTGATTCTGTCATAGAGCAACCCATTGTTATTTGGACCTCTGGCAGTGCATCTTTACTGTTTGTTTGACCTCAAAGGAAATGATAAATGTTCGGCTGGAACAGCTGACATTCAAGTTGGGTTGTTTAGCTGTGGCTCGTAAGGAAAGTTGGTCAAAAGAAATGAAGCATGTACGAGCCTGGAAAAGCTTTTAATCCATCTTACAAAAATGTGAAGCTTTGATCAAAATTTGGAGAAGAAGTCAGCTAATGTAGAAGGGTGAGCAAATGCATTTTTCCTTCTGTGTCAGCCAGGTTTGGAGAAATACTTGCACATTGTTAAGTGCAATGAAGCGGGCTTTTTCGCTCATCATTATCTGAGTCAGGAATTTTAGATTCTTTGCAGTTTTATATGTCATGGAAGTGCCACTTATTTGTACCAGCCGGTGCAGAGGAGAGCAACAAAGCTGGTGAAGGGCCTGGAGACTAAATCTTATGATGAACGATTGAAGGAGCTGGTGGGGCTCTTTAGTTTGAAGAAGAAGAGGCTGAGAGGTGACCTCATTGCTCTCTACAACTACCTGAAAGAATGTTGTGCAGAGGTTGATGCTGGTCACTTCTGACAAGCAATTAGTGATGGAACAAGAGGGAATGGGTTCAAGTTACAACAGGGGAAGGTTAGACTTGACATGAGGAGAAATGTTTTCACAGAAACAGTGATCAGGCACTGGAACAGGCTGCCCAGGGACGTGGTTGAGTCACCATCCCTGAATGTGCTTAAAGGTCGTTTAGATGAGGTGTTGAGGGATAAGGTTTAGGGATGAACTTTGTAGAGTAGAGTTGATGGTTGGACTTGATGATCCCAAAGGTCTTTTCCAATCAGAGTGATTCTGTGATTCTGTGAAATGGGTAACAGGTTCCTGGCCCTGGACTACATCCATGCCTAGAAAGCACAATGATGATGCTCATCTGTGCACAGTGGTGGTGCTCCTCCACCACACTACTCACACACAGAGACACCATCAGCATTAGATAAATAGGTTCTTTGAATAGGAAAGACTTTAATGCTATTTCTCTTCTTTGTATTCACTGGTATTTAGAGCACAGAACAAACCGAGGAGATCCAGCTGGGCAACCTGCAGTACAGGTCTTCTACATGGGAAAAAAGATGCTCTCAAGTAAGTAAAGTAATTAATGTTTGCTGTCCTGAAGGAGATTTTCTGCTGACATTAAAATAGAAAAGAGAATACAAGTCCTACTCTTTTCCACTGAAAAGAGTCAAACATCACAGACAAAACCACTGCTTTAGTAGGAAGCAAAGGCTTACAGCTTCTACAGTTTTATCAGTGCTTTCACCATTTACTTACAATCAGGCATTTCACTCTCTTTTGAAGTTATATTCTCTTCTTTAGGACAAGTAGTCTAGCAGGAAGAGAGAAGAAAGCTCTGTATTTCACTTTCTTGAAAAGACTATTTTACTGTTAATATACTGGAAACCAACCAACAACTGTCTTCCTGCAGAACCTACAGAAACAGAACTAGCGCAGGAAAGAAAGTCTTTGAACTAGGTCTTGCAATACCGATGTAAAAGAAAATCAGCTGCTTGCCAGACAAGTTCTTTAGGTCTTTAGTACAGCCAGAATGTGGACTTTGAGAACGAGGATCTCTTTCCCATATAGTAACCTTCTTTGGAACCCATTCCATGCTCCTAGAAATTAATCTGTGAAGCGTATTTTCTAGCTATGTGGGTGGGGGAGCACAGATCCAGGAAATACACTTCTCATTCTCAGTGCATTAGAAAAGTTAATGTCTGTCTCATACAATTCTTCTAACCTTCCTTGTTTCTCTCTCTTTTCCTAACCATGATTTTTCCAATTGGGCCCACCATGACTTTGATCTCTCTCAATGCAAACTTGTCCCTCCTGGATTTCTTTATCCCATTCTAGAAGAAACATGTGGAGCCAGTGTGCAAAAGCTTCTTCCGGTGAGTCCAAGCACCAAGGAAAACAAAACCAGAGACTCGATAAGATGTACTGGGTGATTCTGAGGGAGTAGGAGAGCTAAGATTTTGTCAGGTTCAACTGCTAAAGCAAGACACCACTTAGTGTTCTGGTAATGGGATGGAGAAATCAATTAAAGTGGGGGCTCTATACAGCAACACAGCCCGATTACTTCAGATTTTGTTCTTATAAAGAAGAAAGAAAACCGAGACGTGAGTAAGATCCTATCCTGAGGTAAGTGGGTGAATAATTATTCTGTACTGTTTCCTAGCAGCGTGACAACCACTATGTCATTTCAAGAAAAATGTGTGTAGGTACATACAGCCACCACTGGTAATACAGATCCCCTAAGAAATGTTTCCTTCCTACCCCATTACACAATGGACTGGAGAGGTTTAATTACGGCCTCCCAGCTTTGTGCTAGCTCTCCCTCCTGCTGAGATGAAAAATCCTGTGGCATTTCAGCTCTCCTCTGCAGCTAAGCATTCTCAGTGCATACAGTGTGTTTCTTGCCTTGGGTAACAAAATCAATTTGCTAATTTGGTTAATTCTGGGGGAGAGAATTGCTGCATGGCTTCCATGCAGTTCTCCAATGCTTAGCTCTGTCTGGTTTTCCTACAGATATACTGTGGGGTTTGGAATTTGTAGTAAGGATGAGATTTTATTGTAGGATTTGCTTCTCCTTTCAAAAGGTATTTAAATTGGGGTATCAGACTAGTGCTTGGCAATTATGACTGAAGAGAATAAAATGTCTTGGTAAGTCCTGCGTTGTACTTGATGCAATACCCTCAGTCACTGTGCTGGGGAAAGTGAGGGCATTTCTGGGGATTCCACTAGAGATCTGTGAAGACTTAAAATTTCAACACACACCACATAGCCAAATCCTACTGCTCTGGAACTCCACATTTCAACAATACTATTGTTCCTCCTGCCCACTCTTATAGTGTCGTTTTATGATGCGGGGTGTAATGGCAGCACTTCCCTTCTCACATGACAAAAGGTGATGGCATCTGTCTGTAAGAACACATAGAAATCTGCTGGAATTGCATGCAATGACATGTTTAAGGTAAGATGTCCATTACCTCCAGTATGATAATATTGTGCCGCAGGAAGAAAATGCAGACTTGGATGCATTAACATTATGTAAGACGCTCAATAGCCCAAAGCCTTGGCAGAGATGAACTTGTGTACAGATTCCCTCGCATTCAGTATGACTTAGCCTTTGACTAATTCAAGCATTTTAGAAGCATTTTGTGTGTATCTCACAATTCCAGGAACACAGCAAGCATTTCACTGCGTTCCTGCTTGGATGTTTTCAGTGGTAAATGCTGCGTGCCATGTAAGCATCTGCTTCCACTGCAGTTGTTCTGGTTCCCAAGAAACAGGCCCCTCTGCTTTTAAAAGCTTCCTTTAGCTTCTTCCCAATCCTTTTCATTAAACCTGTAGAATATATTTAATTTGCACAGAATTACCAGATGCATTTCTCTGTGACTTCTTCCTGGAAGCATTATTTTCAACTGTGCAAAACCAAACTATTTGTATTTTAAAGTGTTAAACTCAGTCTCATACCTGACCTGTCAGAAACAGGAACACAATAATGTAAAACTCTGCTACTGAGTTGATCTTCAGGGATTTCATTCATTCATTCTTTGCTGACTGGACAGGACAGAAACAGTAATTAATACACATCACATAGGCTGTTCTGAGAGTTTGGACAGATCCACTGAGTTTTCTGACTTGAACTTAGACATCCTATGATCCTATGATCTTATCTGAGCAGGTTTTGTCCCACTGGAAGACTAAAGAATCTTCACGAATCTGTGAGGTGCCGATTGGTGCCAATTTTCATAGTTCCTCCTTTTACCTCTCACTTCGTCAGTCCTGCCTGAAGGATGAGCCTTCAATGTCGCCGTTTTTACAGGAGCTTTCTTACGTTTTCTAAGTTCTTCTTTAGCACATTCCCCATTTTCCTTTCTGTCTGGTCTCATGTTTAGGATTTAGCTGAAATACATTAGGTCAAATCAGTGAGCAGTTTGCTGCTATGTGTCTCACAGTGATCCTCACAAAAGCCCCGACGTTTTGTCAGTGGTTGTTTTTTCTTCAGACACAGGGAAGTAATTTGACCAAGGAGATTCACTGTTTCGTCCTTCCCACATTCAGGGTTCACTATGGAAAAAGACTGATTTCTTTCAAAAGCCCTGCAAAACAGAAGTAGCCGATTTCAGACTAAAGATTGCAGAGTTTCTGGTATCACATGCACAAAACTTTGGCCAGCTCCAAATACACCGTTTAAATATAGAACATTACTTCAAATGAAGCACATGCAGGAAGGAGCAAAATGGATGGAGTCTGCGTAAGCCCAGCTTGGAAGAAGATTCCTGCTTTAACAGAGATTAATCATCACAGCTTGCAAGAGCAGAGCAGAACATCAAGACAAAACGCAACCACATCACATTTATGAATCTCAGGTACAGCCCTGACTTTCTTATTTGTGGTTCTACAGGATCATGCTGGTTTTTGTTAATCCTGAGTGTGTATCTATTACCAACTTCAGAAGTGACCTAAGTAGGACAACTTCTCACAAGGGACCTTGGTAGGAAAAATGAAAATCAAAACCTCCAAAGAGGTTTCTCCCTGCTTATTGGGTTGTTAAGGGATTTTCCTGTAGGATGAGTTACAGATGGAAAGCAGCCTTGTTCTTAATATTCAGTACAAACTGTGGCATTTAAATTAAGAAGAGTGAACAGCAATTTTCAGTTACGCAGTTGCTCTACTCTAACACGCTGTGCGCTGTGGCTAAGCCATCCAACATCTGGACTGTGAATAGGATACTGCCAAAGCATCCTCAGTGGTTGCCAAACTGTTAGTCCATGTGTAGCTTCACAGCTTGGTATCCAGAGAGCTCAGCTATGACTCAGATTCTGACAAATCACCAGGTCTCTGGATGCTGTGATTCAGCAGTTTGGAGGACAGCCTTCTACAGAAAAAAACCAAACCCAAAACAGCAGCAAAACCCCCACAACTGGCCATATATGGCATAAAACTCTTAACAGGCAAGGAAACAAACACCTTCACTTCACAGCAGCGCTCCTCCAGAACCTGACTGGTTGGTACAAAATACATCTTATAACAAGCATCAGGGGCTAAATTCCACTCCCCCCACAACTGTGCAAATGCAGATGGACTCCACCAATATAAGTGGTACACAGCCCGTTTAAATAGGAACATACAGAAGCTCCTCCACATGCCTCTTGCTGAGACTGTTCGAGGGGAGCTTGACATCATTAACTAGGTAGAGAGCAGCTTCCTTACCCCAGAAAGCCTCCACCAGTATTCCAGGAATGTAGCTAGACAGGTGGACTGGATCCCTACTGCACAAAGACGCTTGATTTGTAAACCAGCAAGGAACAAAACCTGGGTTTTGCACATGCATGGAACACCCCAGGAGCCTCAGACATACACTGGTTGCTCTGTGCACTCAGGAAATGTGTGCTCTGTGTGCTCACACATGAAAGGTGACCCCAGCTTGCCAAATGAGGTGCCTACTGGCCTGGCACACGGAAGAGTTCAGCTGCTAAATCACATTGCAAAGCCTATTCCTCAGGCTTGGCTCCTCGCCATCCTGGTGATAAAAATAGTTAAATTGTGATTTACTTCTTTTCCTTTACTTATTGATGGTTGGGGTGGGCCAGCACTGCTCCAAGCCTTGTAAGGGCTCACCCCTCATATTGTCAGATAGGTCACACACCGCCCATCTGTCTGTGCTGCCTCCATTCTTCTGGTGACGATGGCAGGCAGAGTGGCTTAACAAAATGTTCTCCAGTCCTTAGAAAATTCAGTCTGGGTCAGCTGGGAAATGGAAATAGGGGAATAAATTGCTGCTCTGGTTCACGCTGAACAATTTGTTTAGCACTACAAAATGTTGCTTTAGGAAAGCTCCCTTTTAATATAGTACATGAGACAAATGGAGCTCATTTTTCTCATTCCTCTCTCTTTAACAGTAATTGAATGAAGAGGACATTGTGAGGTAGAATCAAGCACATCTGGGTCAATTAGCATGGAAAGTCAATTCTTCAAAACCTGATGGATGCCTCTGGGAATCGCGCACTTCACAGCACGAACCTCGGCGCAGCGCCGCACTCTCAGCAACTCAAAGCAATTAAGCCATTACGTGGTTCTTTAAATCTGGGGATCCAGGGGAATTGGTTAATTGTCTGCTTGTCATGGTTCCTCTTCAGGAGGCATGTAAACGTCTTCTGTTTCTCCTATAGATGTGCAGTGCACATAGGAGCAATCCATTTTCGCTGACTTATTCAACGCTTATTTCTCCCGTGGGAAAATTAATCTTCCTCCTCAAGCAGTGGCCAGAAGAAGAAAGCTCTCCAGTGGAAACAAACCATCAATACAGAATAGGTTTTCAGTGACTACCGTCAAGTTTATATTTCCTTTTCCTTGCAATACTCAACTATTTCTTCCCGCTTTTACTTCTTCATAGCTTTCACATCCAAATTCCTCAGGCCTGTAATGGGGTTTCACCATTCTCTGCAGCAGTGTCACACTCCTGGACTTATCTAATGTCCCATAAGACCCTACAATCAGCAGAGCCTAAGGAAGATGTCTAAGTATCAATTAAACACTTCAGTTCATGAATAGACCTCTGTGTCTCTGAAGGATAACTCATGGCACATCCAGGTAGGTGAGCAGGATGACACCTACCAGGTGGGGGGATGCTCATCTGTTCCCACTGAGGGCTGCTCCAGAACTACTGAAGCAAGAGGTCCCCTAAAGAGATCTTGACCAACTAGACTAAGGCTTTTAAAAGCCTGCTTTTAGACGTGATGGTATTCATCCCACCCACATCTCTCCAAAGCTGTGACTGTAACAACCACCCAGGAAAGGCAGAGGACTGTCCCTGTCTCACCACACCACATCGGTGAGCCTCTCTTCATGTTCACACAAGTGGCTGCTTTCACTCTTCTTTTGCTTCATGGTTCAGACTGCTGAACACCCAAAATCTCCAGCTGGCCTTGGTGGGAGACAGTCACTGGGTGCTCAGGCTTATGGAAAACAAGTCACCCCATTTAGCCCCTAAATATGGATTTAGAAGGCTAACTTTAGCTTCAGATTTTTATAAAACTTGGCACAGTATTAAAATCCATCCATGGGGCGAGTTAATTTTTTACCATCAAAGAGAAAGTAAAACAACTTCTCCAAGGTCATGTAGCAGGATGACTAGGATTAGAATGCCACAAATTCTGTGTGCTATAACCAGAAAATTATTCTGTTTCCTAAATGTAACATAATTGGGACATAGTCTGATAAATGGAGACTGAGTAAGCCACACTAAATCTACTAAATCTGCAACGTCTGGATGCGTCCCCAACCCTAGCTATGAAAGGAAATGTAATTATGGTAATGAGAAAGTGCAGTCCACCCATCATTTGGGTTACCACACACATACGTAACCCATTCCAAATATAGAACTGCAGCAATGTCTCACACACTCTTATCTCCTTTAGTTCCCTTTTCCTTCAGTTCTAAGTTTACCATCTTCCCCTCTGGCAGGAGAAACACTCTAGTTTGGGGGATGCACACCAGCTAAAGCATTGTCACACCCTTCCAGACACAGAGGACAGCTGCTTGACATTCACCGGAGAGCTGCTATTGAGGGAGACTTTCTCTTGCACACATAGGTGTAACCAGAGTGTTTGCTCAGGCACAGTGCTGAGGATGAAGGAGAGAAGCTAAGCCTAAAGGAGAAAGTTCAAGGAGGAGAAGAAGATCAGGAAGCCATAAAACTTTATAAGGCACCCTTGTGTTTTGGAACTTTTGCCAACTTTAAAAATGAGGCATATGTCTCCCAGTGCAGTCTCAACCATGAATGCAGGGCAGTGTGGAGGTTCACAAGCCTTTTTTAAACCACCTAGACTGGCTCTGGAGAAGCTGAACAGTGTAGGACACTGTCCAGGCTAATATAGACAGCTTCTGCCACGGCAGTTTAGACCAGTCAGCTCCTCGGGTGTAAGAAGATAAACTTCCATTGGTGTCTTTAGCATGTGTCTCTCACTTGTTTTACATCATCTGGAGGAGGGCATTGCTTCAGGAGTTGTCCAATACGTGTGTTCAACTTGAAAATTCCACGTGCAGCCCCTAAGTTCGAGCAATAGATCCTGACAACAAACTGTGCCTCCCACAGAAGACTGGCATGCAATTGCTTTTGTGCACCTCAGCCTGGTTACAAAAAAGAGAGGAAATATTTTATTAACTTTCATCTCCCAAAACAGAGGGTGGTAGACAGCTAGACTTCAGTTTCACCAAGGTTTTGTGGGCAAGGAAGAAATAGCACATTGCCAGGTGTCTGTAAAGGTTTTCAGAAGTTTCTAAAGTTGAAAACTAGTTCTGAGTCCACCTTGATGCTGTTAGTAGCTTTAGGCAGCTGTGCCTGGGTGTTTCCCATGAGTTGCATGAGTATAATCAGAAGCAGCAGAGGTAGCAGTGAGAAGAATTAGAGAAAGGAATTGTGACCTGCACATCCCCACACAAGGCTGTCTACTTGGAAGTGCCTGGTTCTTGCACTGAGCAGCAACATGTTGCAGCAAATTAATCCCAGCCGTGGCAGGGGCAGCCGGTCCCAGCAGGTTGGTAGCAGCTCCTTCAGTGTTCAATCCTTCTGGAGACAGTCACAAGTCAGAGGTTCATGTTGAAAGGGCTCTCTGTTCACTTTGCACCCACAAAGTGACATGATAGCTCTGTTCTCAGTGAAAGCAACACTGATGCTCAAGGACATATGTCTGGACCAATTGTCAAGCTCTCATACATTCAAGATACTTCAATTGCCATCTAGAAAAAATAATTTTAAAAATCATTATTTAAAAAAAACCTTCTGCCTTTCTTGGAGACTCACCAAGATGGTGCCTGATCAAGCATGGCTGGAAGACAGAAAGTAGGGAAGGACTAATCACAGTACATTCAATCCAGACAATTCAATGGCAGCTTTAAGGCTTTCTGGATGCTCCACAATCCACATGCAAGATGATCCCCCAGCCCCATTCTGCTAAAAATGTATCTGCATCCCAAAGCTAATGCAAATAGAGGCCAGCAGCAGCAGAATTGCTTTCTGATCAAGAGGTATAGTAGCCCCTACAGCTGAATATATGTCGCATACCTGTTGAGGAAGGGACAGACCAATGTGTGTAGCATAGCTGATTCCTCACTGCCCTGCATGTTCTATGCTGTAGTCTTGTGACCCATTCAGAGATTCTGTAAAATGCTGCTACTGTGTTCTTGCTGGCTTCAATTTATGCAAGGGACTACATGAAATGTCTCACACACACAGGGAAGGGAAGGGGAAGCGGAAGGGGAAGGGGAAAGGAAAGGGAAGGGGAAAGGAAAGGGAAGGGGAAAGGAAAGGGAAGGGGAAAAGAAAGGGAAGGAAAGGGAAAGGAAAGGGAAGGGAAGGGGAAAGGGAAGGGAAGGGGAAAGGAAAGAGAAAAAACAGCAATGAGGAACCATTTGCAATGAATAAGAACTTGCATTTTTGACTTTTCTTCAGAAACAGCTCTAGCTCTAACACCCAGGGCAGCGTAGAAGCTGGTATGTTCACCTGGGTGCAGCAAATACATACAAACATGTAAACAGACACACACATGTCTACACAGACCCAAAGCCCTCTCCACAGGAAGGTGGCCTTCCCTGTTTGGGTACATACCAGCAGGAATGCACACACTGAAGAAGCAGAGGCAGAAAACAGTCATGTTTTTTGTTTTCACACAGTTGTTTTTATTCTGCTTGCAGCAGTTCTTTCCTTTTCCAGCCACAGGCAAGAGTTGAATCCAGATGAGCCAAAGGCAGTCTAGGCGGGATGTAAATGAGACCACACCTTCCAACCTCTCCAATCAGCAGGGACAAGCACAGATGTAAATAAAATCACACCTTTGCTGGACCAGCCTCCTCTTCTTACGTAAAAGAGTTTCCATGTGAACAAGGTCCCTCCCTTCGATGTTTGCCTTTTTCCATTTGTGATGAGAGGCATGTAAGCAAGGTCAGTCATTCTTACAGACCCTGAAACAAAACCAAGAGGAGTGTAAGGAGCTTTTACTCATCTTGTGCTTGGAGAAAAACTACTTTCTTCTTTGTGGAGCACTTCCTTGATGTGTATGGTATACCATGAGCCAGGACAAATCTTTCCTCAGGCATTGGAGACGGCTTTATGAACAAATAATTCTCCTCTAGGACATGGGTACTTGTTCTAAGTTGCAACTTTTCCCTTGCACTAACAAGCCTTCTCAGCCTTTACACGGACAGTAGATGGGCAGCTTCTTCCAACTGGGCAGGATTCAAAAAGCACAATGAAAACTGTGAGATCCTCCTGCGTTTTCTCTTCTATCCTTCTTTCCATGAGTGTATCCAAACCTGAGTCGGAGACTTCCAAACCAGATCAAATGCAAGAGGCTTGTCCCAAAAGGTAAAGACTAAACTGCAGCCAGGCTTCAGGATAACGTTTTCCAGATGTCACAGCTCGCTAAAGGAATCTCTCAAATTGATTCTGATTTGGGCCAACCAGCAGCGTAAGTATCAGTAAAACATTACCGTCACTGGAGAGTCACTTAACTGCACAGAAACACTTAAGATGCCTAGGTTAGGAAGGCAAACGACTTGACGGCATTGTGAGAGGAAAAACACAATTCTTATCTACGCTCCTCGCAGTAAGAAAGTCCTGGATAATAGAAATTGGCAGACTCCCGCTTCCTAGAACAAGATGTATGAGACATCACGAAAACGCGTGCAGTGGCTCACGCTTTAGCCAAAAAGGTGGGTTTTAATAAAATTGGAAGAGCTTGTACTGCATTCCCATAGAAACGGTGGAAACGCTGATGTTGTCCAAGCTTAGGAAAACAAAATTGTCTGCATTTTTGATGTTTGCACCAAAGGAAAAACGACGGCTTTGAACTTCAGATGGCAAACCATTAAAGGAAATCGTTGTTATTATCATGGCTCCCACCAGAGATACAAGAGGCCAGGATCTGTCAACATTCTCCTTATAAATCCATCTTTCAATAGAGTCTCAATTGGCCTGTTGCATAGGCCAGAATCTGGGTTTTGAGACCTCTGGAAGCAAAACTACATCTGGCTGTTTACAAAACTCTAGTCTAGAGATGCCATGAGAATGGAAGAAGGAGCATTTTTAGCCATTAAAGCTATAGATCTTGGTTTTGCCCCTTTACAGTGCTCACTGGTGATCAGCAACTGAAAAGGGAGTTTGGAACCTGTGCTGATGAGCAGCCAGGAATTCACATGAACATTCAGCCATCCCGTCCAGCATTCTCTTCTGAAACATGCAGCTGCCACATAACCCAGTCTGCCTCATGATACAGCTGGAGCTCATGTTTCCAAGGGCATCCTGGACAAAACCCAGCAAGGACCACAGTGGGAATAGAAAGATCCCCAAACGTTTTTGATTTTCAGCAGTATTTCAGGCCTAGGCTTAAAACCAGCCTATGTCTAAAGCAAGACTGTGACACAAGTTTAATGACCCGTTTTTTATTAGGCTTAAAGAGCAGCACTCAATAGGTGGAGTTTTCCTTTTTAACCCAGCCCCATCCCAAAAGTGCCTACCCAAAGCTGTACACTGTGGTGGAAGACAAAATGAGAAATGCAGTCACACAGCAACTCCAGCTTGGCAGACCTTCTGTTTTGTAGTGTGAGAACACCGATTCCCATCTGCTGCTCCCGCACTGCTCAGTGGCCCAGGGCTATCACAGGCACATGGAGCACTTCCCAGTTTTCCGTTTGTTTCTGCAGCTTCCTTCCATTTCAACTTCCGTAGCCATAAAAAGAAAAAAGACGACGGTGAAGTTCACTGATGTGTATCCCTGTACCAACCTAATTAGGTGCTTGGCCCTGGTACAAAACCCAACCAAGGCTGCTCTTTCACAGGATCATAGGATGGCTTAGGTTGGAAGGGATCTCAGAGATCATCTAGTTCCAGCTCACTTGCCCTGGGCAGGGACACCTGTCCGTCATCTATCTATACATTTGTCTGCTTTGCAGTTTGTTGAACTTCCTCCTCAGTGTTCTGTTTTCTGGCCATTCTGCTCCAGTCTATGTCACACATCTCCTCTTCCTCTCAGCTCCTTCTTAGTCTCCATGCTCTGTCTACCAAAGTCTTGCACTTAACCTCTACCTTTGTTTCAGCTGCTACACTCCCAAAGTCAAAACACCTCATCTGCACTTTCAGGAAATACCCATCCCAGGTTATTAGCATTTTACCAGATTTTACAAGTTCTTCACCAGGTGCAGCACATCTGACAAAACAGGGACCTGAGTGTGGTCTCTTCAGCACAGTCCTATGAAGACAAGCTGATAGAAGTTGGGGTTGTTCAGCCTGGAGAAGGCTCAGGAGGGGCCTTAGGGCAGCCTGGAGAAGGCTCTGAGAGAGACCTCAGAGTAGCCTTCCAGTACCTGAAGGGACTACAGGAAAGTTGGAGAGGGACTTTTTATGAGGGATTCTAGTGGTAGGACAAGGGGGATAATTTCAAGCTATGAGAGAGTCGATATGAGAGAGGAGATTTAGATTGGATCTTAGGAAGAAAACCTTCCCTATGAGGGTGCTGAGGCACTGGAACAGGCTGCCCAGGGAGGCTGTGGCTGCTCCATCCCTGGAAGTGTTCAAGGCCAGGTTGGATGGAGCAACCTGCTCTGGTGAGAGGTGTCCTTGCCTATGGCAGGGGGTGGGAACTGGAAAATCTCTGAGGTCCCTTCCAACCTAAACCATTCAATGATTTTATGATCCCTGAGATACCTTGCACAACTGTTACCTTTTGCCCACTAGTTTACTGTTGATAGTGTATTACCCATCAATTACATCTTAAGTTTACTAGTTCAACAAATTTGTGTACCTCCCTTATAGTTCAATTAGCTGATGAGTTAGATGCCTGAGGAAGACCATCACTTAAACTCCTACACTTGCAACAGAATTCTTTTGTGAACAAAATCCACATGACAGTATCTGAGAGAAACTTTGAAACAGAATATTGCAAGAGAGAAACTGCAGTTGGTGAGAGACCAATAAACACACTGTAAATTCTGAGGGTTTGCACAAGAAGCACTGAGTCGTGAATGACTATTCCAGAAATGGAAAAATAGAGAGTCTCTTGACATCCAAATAGGGTGAGCAGGCAGAGCTCCAACAAACAAATCAGAAGTGGAAACAGAAAAAAAAAAAAAAAAAGCCTTCTCAAATCCAAATAGTTTCAAAAATGAAAACAGGGATTTAAAAAGAATTAAAACATGGGGGCTAAAGCCTTTTCCCATATTTTATTGCACCCCTTGAAAGAGGCTAAATGCAGAATCCATCCTGATGAGGAACAACATCCTCTGTTTTTCTGCCAGCATTAAATAAAACTCACTGACAAGAATGGGGTTTAAATCAGGATGGGATTTAAATCGGTGCTGCTTCCTCTTCTTTCTTTAAAGGCAGGGATGCTTAGGAGGTGGCAGATCAGACAGATAAGGTCCCACGTTAGGTCCGTAACTGCTGGTAACATGGACAGGTGCTGACTGCTACTAGCCGCTGCTACAAAAGCCAGGAAAACCCCTGAAGGAGTAATCTGCACCAGCTCCCAGACCTGCAGGCACCAGAAAACACAGCCCACACTTGAAAATGTCCCTGGCACATCACCCTTCTCGGAGAAGTTTGAGAGATTATGGCAGAAATCCAACTGCTTTGGAGAGCTCTTCACTGTCAGGTCCTTTCTGTAAGGACCCTCAGATTAAACTTGATAAACACAAAATGGTCATGAAGCACCTGTGAGAGGAGGTTACACCCTCATGTGTGTCATCAGAGGAGGGTTTAGTACCACCAGGTCTCCAAAGGAACTCGCTCTGAACTCAATCCCACCTGCTCTATGTCTGAGGAGCTCCCTCCACAAGCCCAGCAATGAAAATGTACAACCTACAATTGCCATGTTTTCACAGGCAGTGAAGCTTTAGAATGCTCCCGGTGATACCTCAAGCACAGGACTCAAGTAAAAAGCAGAGAAGACACAGAATGGTGGCTAAAGTCTTCAAAGAAGCCATCAGTGACAGATCCCTATCTATCAGCCTCGCTGGCCTGTTATCCAACACTGGCTTGGTGGCAGACATTTTTTAAAGTCCCTCAGAGTGAAAGTTTTAAATGTTTTTCACACTGATCAAAACCCATGGGTGACTGACACAAAGGGAATTCCGAAAGAAACTCCCACAACATTTCTCCGTTCCAAAAATCAAACCAGAACACTGACAGGTTTGAAACCAAAGTCATTCCAAGTTATTTTCTAAGCCTCATTTTGCTGAAAATTGACACAAGCAACGTGCAGGGTCTGTTTCATTAGGGTGCCTCGTTCTAATGAAAACCAACTTTCATTAAAGATTCCGAGTTACACTAGAAACTTAAGAAGAGAAGGCTGCAGTCATGTCTGGTGACTTTTTCTCTCAGTAGAGAAAAATTGCGTAAGACAGACAGATAGGTAGGGAGATGTCCCCAGCTTGAAACGCACACCAGAAAAACGGAGTTCCAGAGATCTGAAGGAGGAGTTTCACAGCATGCCCGAAGTTCTGATTCCCTAAGAGGAGAACAAATACCAAACTGCCTTATGTACTCTTGGGAAAAACAAAAAATCCTGTGATAATTTTTAAGTATGTTGATCAGAGTTTATTTTTAGATCTGACAAACTACAGAAACATCTCCAAAAATATTCTGAAGAAACACAGTGGCCTTTCAAGCTTAGAAAGCAGAGCTGTTTCGACAACATCATCCAAGCAACTGTACAAGCTGAGCACATCCAGAAGATCCCCTCCATGGCCTACCAAAAAGCCTTGAAAGCCTCCCATAACCACCTATGCATAATCCCTTAAAAATTAGGCTAGTAAAGATAGTCTTAGCTACCAGCTTGTACTCAGAAGCAGACCAAGAGTTGCCTATCAAAAAGGGGACTATTGCCCTTGAGTTAGAAAAGGACGTTCATGGGAATTCAAGCTGAAGGTGGTGAGGAGCACAGCCCTTGGATCTGTTTTCACCAGAAACACCAATACTGTGGTCCAGTCATCACACAAATCATGGGCACTCTACCATCTTAACCTTTGGAGTTCCTTTGTCTCCACCATCCCTGTTATTCCCATCTTAGTTCTTTCCCAAACTCCAATGCATTCAGTTGCACCAGATACACTGCAAATCCTGCAACTGTGTTCCTTGATGTTATTGGTAGGTAAGCGTGGGACATAAATTCTTGTTACTTTGGTGGGGTTTTTGATGCATATAGTTTTATTTATTTTTTTTATGATTAAGAGATGAGATTGTACTGCTCTTTGTTGGTCTGCAGAAAAAGTGGGGCCAAACCACATCTAGCCAAAGGTCTTAAACCCTCAAAAAGGATGCTGTAATTGCATTCAAAGTTCACAATTTTGTTTTTTACCTGAAAAGAGTTAAGTTGTGAAAACAGAAAAGCCATAGAAAGGGTGCTGGAGTTGCAAACCTCATACATCACACTGGTTTTGCACTTAATTTTGACTTTGAACACGTATTGATGTCGAAGTTGTTCTCAATTTATTTAATTTTATCTTTTCCTGTTTGTGCTTTTATCTTTGGTTAGCTCCCTGAATTTTTAACAACCATCCCTAAAGGGAAAAAAAAGAAATTAGAGGTTTAGGCGCTAGTTTGCCAAATGTATAAATGGTCTTGTTATCTTGGATGTTTATTGGTGAACACAACCAGCCTTGCATTCCTTGAGACATTCAATATTCTTAACATGGTTCCACTCCAAGCTAGATACTTTACCTCCCAAAAGCATAAACAAATCCCTTATGTCTTATTTGAACCATGAGTCCTCCTTTTAATATACATTTAGGCACAGGGCTGTGGAACAGGCGCTGCATTTATCAATATACCATACACAAAGAATGTGGATTTCTCCCAGGCTCCTTTTGATGATAGTTCAACAGTCTAGGAACCAAAAACATACAGAAAGCACAGAAAAATTTCATCCAAAGAGCTGTTTCCCTTCCCATCCCACTTTCACCATTAAAATCAGAAAGCAAAGACCTGTTTACCATGTTTTCCACTGCATTCCATGACAGTGCGTTTAACAAGGAACACACTTCATTCTTATTTTTCATCTTAGGTTATAGAAACATAAACATGGTTTTTGCATTTCTCCTTTAATTCTTCATTTTTCACTCTCTTCCTCTACATCAGGAGAGATCTACGCACTCACGTCTGGAGGCTTTTATAAAAGAACAGGTGCCTGATTCACTCCTTTCCTTTGCTTTCCTGATCATGAAGTGATTCCTAAAAATAACTTCATTCTTTCCCAAAAACTGCCGACTAAGTTGTCCAACGAAAAAGCTAACATAGACCCAAAATGCAAGAAACATAGAGTTGCTCCACCATGACCCTCAACACAGCAGCACAAGATGAAACAGAGACTGGCATCCAAAAACAGGGGCACTCGGGCTTTGCTGCAGGAACATCTCCTCTCTCCAGGCAAATGAGGTTGAACAGACCTGAGCTCTGTTTCTCGGTGGTAAAACGCTGTGAAGGTGGTGGGAAGGAAGCTGCCAAGCCCACCTCATGCTTGGCTGGTTCATTTACACCACTCTCCTCACACACCATTTCCTCCACTTCCTTACACATCCCAACCCTTCCCACACAAACATATTCGTGGGTGGGATGGCTAAGACCCTTTCCACCCTCTTGTCATGCTGCACTACTCCAGAATCACAACCCCCACCTTCTGCCCTCAGACCTACACCTCCATGTCTGCCCACATGCCTTCTCCTCTAAACTGCACCAGGCCCCCTGGCAGGGCAGGGCAGTGGCTGACGGCCATGCTACTACTGCAGGGCTGATGGTGCCAGAGCCGTTGTGGTCAGACACAGGATGACAGGGCAAGCCCACAGCTGGGACCGAGGTGTGAGATATGCACCTCTTTTCCTCATCCTCCCTGCGCAGAGTCCGGCTACTCCTACATTAAGGAGTAATGGTTAATTACTGCATTAAGAGCAGATTTCACCAACACTAACAGTCCCACAAGAGCAACCCTTTTCCACCAAGGTGGCAAAGCTCTCCTTGCTGCATCCTCCGACTTGCAAGGAAACCTCTCCTCTGACCAGCACTTTTTCTTCATTAGCAAATAGTCCTAACGTGGGAAAAGCCTTTTGTCAGAACAGTGGGGATTTTGCAAGAACTGTACAACTCCCACGTGTCATCCTCCCTCCTGAGGCCGGAGAAATTCAGTCCCACTGCCCTCACATCTGGACAGAAAAGCTGGCTGGAATGAATACGAAACCCAGCATGGGTTTGCGCTGCAGTGACACATTCAGCTTGTTTCAGCTCCTTTCTCCAACCAACCCTTTCATTCCTAGCACATCCACACCTCCTTCACTCACATTCTTCTGTCTCTGTAAGCGACTGGCCAGGATCTGCACCTGGAATCCAATCAACACTTGCCTCAGTGGCTTCTTGGGCAACGCAGTCCTTTCCAAACTTCTACTCCCCCCTGTGGCAGCTTGATGGGAAGAAAACAGTACAAGGCCCATTGATTTCCCCAGTCCTGTGCTCTACTGCCACTTTTTGCAGGCCATTTATGAAGAAAATAAAAGTTCTGTGAAGGCAAATGTGAGGTGTTACCCAACTCAAGATGATAAAATAAAAAAGCTGCTCCCAGGGTGTTGAAATTCAACCCTCTGGATGTTGTGAGTGACAAAAGGGGAAAGAAAAAGATGCGGCCGGTTCACAAACCTTGCCTGGAGTTTTTGTGCTACCAAATCGCTACCTCATAGGCTTAGGACAGTTTTGGGATTTTCAAATAACTTGCAGATCTTAGGTAACAAAAAAGAAGGCAACCGATGAACCGTCTTTTCATCCCGTGTCATAATTGAATCTTTAATCATCAGCTCTGCCTTGCTATTAAGGTTAGACTTTGCCACAAGATCCATCATGGGTAACTTCCTCACAAGAAATGCACCACAAATAACTTCATCGGCTCAATCTTCATAAAGAGCCCATTGTCCAAACAGCTCAAAACAAACCTTCATTTCTATTTAAAAGCCTCTAATAAAAGGGTTATAAATGGAGTAATATGCTTAGAAACACTTGCTGTCCTACCACTCGTACACCTTCACACCTATTACTCAAAAGCCACTAATTAGCCGGACATTTGTAGCAACATGGCTGTAAACTCCAGAGCTGGAACCATGGCTGCTCTGAACAACCAGGACACTACGTTTCCTCGATTAGTTCCTGGAGAAAATCAAAATACCTTAGAAATGTCCCCGTTTCCCTCACAACGCAAATCTCTTGGAGTATCTGCTATTCTTACTTCCTTGTGAAAGACGGGCTGACAGAGAATTTTCCACCAACACCAGAAGGGATCAGCACTGGAATATGGCTTCCAGAGCCACTCTGGTAGTTGCTGAATTTCACACACATCTGTGGGTCAATAAGGAAGCCACCTTGGCTGCTCTGTGTTACATCCTTGTGTCCCCGCCTGCGTCACTTGTACAGATGTATTTGCACAGGTCACACACTGAAAAAACCAGACAGCCAAGCTGGCAGCAGAACTGCAGGGAAACATTTTCCTCAAAATCCAGCCATCCTGTGTTGATACATCAAGGACACTATGTTCTTTGGTAGATCACTGGCTTATCAAATTGTCCAGAGGCATGAGAGACCCATGCAATAACCCAACTCCTCCGCTTTCTCAGGAAGGCCAGTGGAAACAAAAGAACCCGCGCTGTACCACACCAAGGTCAGTGAACTCATGTTGCATCAAAAAGGGGGCAAATTTTGCAGGCAGTGGTCTCTCTCCCCAAGGAAACTGCTCTATTCATCATCCCCAAATGTACAAATATCGGACAACACGGACAAACGTGTCTCGCGGGATTCTCCAAAGGCCTTTCTTTCACAGCAGCAACAACAACATACATTAAGAAATCTCAGGGATTATGGCAGAGCAAACTACCGTTTCTTAAGTGAAGTCCCTAATCTGGCAAAGTCTTAATTAAACATCAATGTCTATTAGCTTGGGAGAGAAACCCACCACACAATCTCAACATTTACACTGACAGCTGCTGAGAGAAGCAGGTTGAAAAACTGAAAATAAAATCACACACAGTTCAGAACAAGCAGCTCTGATTCATTCCTGGCCACATAAGCCAGGACAGAGTGGGAGGAAGTTTTGGTCCAGCTGTTTTCCACGGGGTTCCTCTAGGAGACAGACCTCAAAGGATTTCTGGTGGATGTTCTGAATCAAGCCCCTGGTGACGTTTCCTTTCTAGCCAGCAGCACTTTTAATGAACTGTTAACCATTTAGAGGACATTGTCAAAGGACCAGTGAGTGACTTCTGCAGTCCTACATCAGCTGATTTACTGCTGCACGAGGTTGCAAACCTCAGCCAAATCTGAGAAATAACCCACTGAAAGTCTGTTTCCTCCTTAACCACCTTTGCAGGCTGTGAAGGGCTCTGTGCTTCCCCTGCCAGGAGATCAGCTCCATATAGTACTGATCCGACCTATGGCAAATTCTTCAGAATCACAGAGTCACAGAATGGTTTAGGTTGGAAGGGACCTCAGAGATTTTCCAGTTTCAAACCCTGCCATGAGCAGGGACAACCTCTTACCAGACCAGGCTGCCCAGAGCTCCATCCAGCCTGGCCTTGAACACTTCCAGGGATGAAGCAGCCACAGCCTCCCTGGGCAGCTAGTTCCAGTGCCTCAGCACCCTCAGGATTTCTTCCTAAGATCCAATCTAAATCTCCTCTCTCTTAGCTTGAAATTATCCCTCTTGTCCTACCACTAGACTCCCTCATAAAAAGTCCCTCTCCGACTTTCCTGTAGTCCCTTCAGGTACTGGAAGGCTACTCAGAGGTCTCTCCCAGAGACTTCTCTTCTCCAGGCTGAACAGCCCCAATTCCCTCAGTGTGTTCATAGGAAAGGTGCTCTAGCCCTCTGATCATCCTTGTGGCCACCTCTGGACTCATTTCAACAGTTCCACATTCTTCTTGTATTGGGAATCCAGAACTGAACACAGTACTCCAGGTGAGGTCTCACAAGAGCAGAAGAGAGCAAGAGAATCACCTCCCTTGACTTGTTGGTGACACTTCTTTTGACAGAGCCAAAGATACAGGTGGAACTCTAGGATGCACTCACACATTGCCAGCTCATGTTGAACTTCTTACCTACCAGCACTCCCAAGAACTTCTCCTCAGCACTGTTCTCAGTGCTTTCACCACCCAAGCAGGTGTCTGTGCTTGGATCTGCACAGCCCCAGATGCAGGGCCTTGCACTTGCTGAACTTCATGCAGTTTGCACAGGCCCAGTTCTCAACCTGTCAAGATGCCACTGGATGGCCTCCTTTTCCCCTAGTGTGGAGTAAAATCAGATAAACCGAACTTGAGGCTTGGTAGGTAAAGGACCTTTGGCTTCATGCCCCTTTATAATCTCTCTTTTGAACAAACTTTTATGTGTGCTTTGAATACACGTTCTGGTTATTCTACTTGCAGTAATCCCTCTGCTGCTTCACGACCACTCATAGTAATGAAAACCTCAGTCACTTTAAAGAACAAAGCCCAGAGCATAAAGCAGCATTCTCAGTGACTCTAGAACTAACAAAATGTTACACCTTGGAACATAAAGAACAGCAAGGATTCCAGACAACTCAGCTGTGCTAATGGGAATCACCTCTGATGGCTTGGCTTTGCTCACACTGCGGAACAGCTTTAGCTCAATGGCCTTGGACTTCTCAAGTCCAAATATTTTGATGGCCAACAGTGCATTTGATGACTCTGCCCAGCTGATGCTAGCAGAGAATCTGACCTGGTATCTCGAGGAACTTGGACCAGGTCCACCAGCTGAGCAGTGAACAGTTTCATAGGCCCTGTGCCATTCACTGCATCACCCAGTGTTCTTCTAGTTCACTTTGGAGAGGCGCTAATGGCTCTCACTGGGAAGATGAGATTCTGTGAATTGTCACAGGTCCAGCACGGAAGGTTTGTGCCACACAACTTGCTCTAACAAAGCAATACAACGTGAGTGAGTTGCCTGATAGCTCCTGGGAAATGTGAGCGCTTTACATTTTCTACATTTCCACTTCGCCTTCATTGATTCATGATCTCACACATGCCCCCCGCCCCGGAAAAAGATGTGTAGAAGTCCAGCAAGTAGTCCACTTCAGAGAGCTTTCTGTGCCTACAGATCCATAGAATAAGTTACCAGAAGACTTCTAAGAAAGACAAACAGCAGGCAACCACATTCATGATGGAATAAAGCTCTTATTTTTATCCTGTGACTATTTCTGAGCTAGCAGGGTAAGCCTTGCTTGGAATCCGTATTTTAAACCAAAGACTGCTAACGTTACTTTAAGTAGACCTCTCAGGATTTTGAGATATATTTGTGATAATTTTTAAGAAACATCACAGTGAGCGTTTTTGGGAAAGGAACTAGTTGGCACACTGATCCTGAGGCGAGCCAGAAATGGCCGAAGCCAGCTACGAGCCTGTGGTGATGATAAACAGTTCAGGGTCCAGATGTCCATATATGGCCTGACTTCCTATAAGACTGACAGTACTGTATGTGCATTGCGTATGGTTGTTGGATCGGATTCACATTCCTCGGCTATGTTTCTCTGGGAGCTTTTGATTTCCGCTTTGAGGGCTGGCTCAGACCTCCAGTTGCTCTTATAAAAAAAAATATCTGTGACTGAAAGTTGAAAATGTGCAAAATTCTTTCTTTAAGTACACAAACACTCCAAGTCTAGCCACTTTCCTGTAGTCCTGCCAGCTTCTCTGTACGTCTGATACCTGATCAAGTGACTTTTTTGGGGGGAAGAAGGTAAAAAAAAAAGGAGGAAAAAACACACGAGAGGAATGCAGCGTATCCACACCTGTACCTTTTACAAGACTTCACCAAAGGGACTGTCCCAGCCAAAGCCGGCATAGACACACACATCCCGTATATAGCTGAGTAAACACGTCTGCGAGGCCGGTGCAGTGAATTCCTAGTTTCAGTAAAAAAAAAATATACGATCTGCAAAGCATGTGCTGTATAAACACCTGCATGGAAGTCAAAATTAGTACTATCTATCATTCTATGCATCAGTGCCAAGACCTGCTTCTCCAAGCCAGGACATCTGTCATCATCTGAAGACCGGTTGGACTCCAAAAGACCAACCTTTGACTCCAGGTTCCCTTCGCCCCTCTGCCTACATTCACCAATGAGGTATCCCTAGAGTCACAGCTAACAACAAAAAAGCCCAAAACACAAGGTGGGTGTGATGGACTCTGATTCTCACCTGCTTTCACAGCCTGGTAGAACTGGCAATTCTGTGGGCTATCTCCTGCTTCACAGTGGTGCAAGACCCAGATTAGTTCTGAGTGCAGAAGTCTATTGAAGTCTTTTTTGTGTGTCTCAGGGCAGCAAGTGGATGTGCCTTACTGTGCTTGGCCCACGGCGTGAGGACTTAGGACAGATTGATCCTTTAAGTTTGGATTTCCTGCCTTTTTGGTGGTTTGTTACTTTCAAACGTACTCAGTGAGATTCTTAGGTTTTGTTTAATGAGATTGTTTCTCTGAAAAAACCCTCCTACATGGAAAGCTCTCGAGCCACTCTGATGTTCTCGTCCCATATTTAGGCATTTAAAAAAGGCATTCTGTTTACCTGGTTACATTTGCATTTTGGTATGCGTGTCATACATAGTTTGCTACACACACTGTTTACCCAGTGCCAAGACCATCGGAGTCCTCCAAGTAAATACAGATTTCTGAGGGCCTCATGGGTTTGCGAACATTTATTATTTACCATAACTGTCCCTCTGGGAGCGTTTTTTGTTCAGTTTTTTTCTTTTTTCTCTTCCTTTTTTCTTTTTTTTTTTTTGGTCTTTCTTTTAATGGAGAAGTAGAAGAAATGATATCCAAGCAAAGCTACCAGCCAAAGCACCGTGCTGGCAGGATATAAATAGCAGTTTTACAGTAGAATAATTCCTGCTGGGTCTTGATATGAAGAAGTCTTTCTTCCGCTCAAGAATTGTGTGCGTATGCATTGCTGCTTGCAAGTAAGAAGGGATGGAAAGGTGTGGGGCACGGCCACAGGAGAAAGCCTACATGCAAAAGATGGTATCTTCTAAGATGTCCATCGGATTTCAGTTTGTCTAATAGGCCACGACGCATTAAGCCAGTCTCTCTCATTAGGCACCAACAAACTCCTGGAGGTCAAAAGCCAGAATGCTGGCATTCCTTGCGTTAAAGCGGAGGTCAAATGATGTGACATCACTGAATATTCAAATTTCCCGGTGGGAGAAGAACCATCCTCCTGCCTAAAAAACAAAAAGTCCCTACAACTCAAACAAAAGAAAATCCTGAATTATCTGCCACAATTTACTATAAAGCCACAACGCGTTAGGCTTGGATTGGGTCACACGCAAACCACACCGGTGAGGTTTTGGGCAAGTGTGGTGGCACGTCGGTCTCCTCAGGTTGTTATCCCAAGCTGGATCGTGGGTGAGGTTGGGACGTAGGGGTGTGCAAGGAACGTGTTGCTCAGGAATGACAGCTGGAGCGGGAAAATAATCGCCACTTCTTCCACGCTCCAGCCTCAGTCTGCGGTGCCAAGGACTGCAGAGTAAACAGCCGCTCTCTCTATTCATAGAGAGCATCTATTAGGGCAGGAACACATTACAAATGCTCAGTATGATTCAGTGGGACACAGACTCAATTTATAGCCGGTGGCTTAATTATACCTTGTTTTTTGGCTTTTTTCGTGGCGGTACCAAAGCACCGGGACCGTTCACCACCCCTGAAACCAGCCGCCCGCGGTACCCGCTGCCCTGTGCCCGAGGAGGGGTAGGGGGCACAGGGGGAGGGAACCAGCGGATTCCCCCGGCCAACCCCTGGCAACCGAACCCCACACCCCTCACCCCTTACCCGACGGACCCGCCTCGACATAACGCGCTGCCGGGAGCGGCGGAGGGGGGGTGGAGGTGAACGGGATGACACACCCGGCGGGCCACTCACTCGCATCACAAATAAAAGCTCGGGCTGAAAAAATAAACCAAGCGGCGCTGGGCTGTCTGCGTGTCTGTGTGCGTGTGCGTGTGTGTCTGCGCCTGTGTGTGTGTGTGTGTGTGTGTGTGTGTGTGTGTGTGTGTGCGCGGCTCCGGCGGCGGGGGGGCAGCCGGAGGAATGCGGGAGTCAGGGGTCAGGCCCGCGGCGGGGCGGGGCGGAATGCGCGGAATGTCGCCGTGTGCGCGGCCCCATTCAGCCCATTGGCGGCTGCGCTCCACCGCCGGCCATAAATATGGCTGCGGGCGACGGGTAGCCCCAGAGCCTCTCTGCAGCTGCGTAAGGGAGCAGAAGCGAAGCAGAAGCTGAGCAGCCACTGTCCCGTTGCCCACCGACCGCGACGCCGAGGAGACTCGCCCGGCTGGAAACTCGCCTCGCCCCGGTTCTCCTCCGCACGACTCGACACTCGCCAGCACCTGATCTCCGCGACATGGCCCCCGCCAGTTTCGCCGTAGCCCTTCTGCTCGTCCTGCTCAGCCCGGTAAGTGATGACGGTCCCGACGGCAGCCCTAGATCCATCTCACTGACTCCTCTACCCCGTTTCATCACTGACTCCCGCACCCCCCCCGCTCCATCACTGACTCGCTCACCTCCCTCCCATCACTGACACCTCTCACTGCCTCCCGCACCCCCTGACGGCCTCGCTTTCTCCCCGGTGCAGGACGCCCTCGCCCAGGAGTGCAGCGGGCAGTGTCAGTGCGGACCCGGGCCCGGCCCCTCCTGCCCTGCCGGAGTCTCGCTGGTGCTAGACGGCTGCGGGTGCTGCCGCGTGTGCGCCAAGCAGCTGGGCGAGCTCTGCACGGAGCGCGACCCCTGCGACCCCCACAAAGGGCTCTTCTGCGATTTCGGCTCGCCCGCCAACCGCAGGATCGGCGTCTGCACCGGTGAGTGGGGGTCAGGGGCCGGACTGCGGGGCTGGCGAAGGGGGCAGTCGGAGCTGCGGCATCGCTGGATCCCCCCGTCCACCCTCCTCACCCTCCTCTGCCTCCTGTCTCCCGCAGCTCGGGACGGCGCCCCGTGTGTGTTCGGCGGCATGGTGTACCGGAGCGGAGAGTCCTTCCAGAGCAGCTGCAAGTACCAGTGCACCTGCCTGGACGGGGCGGTGGGCTGTGTGCCCCTCTGCAGCATGGACGTCCGTCTGCCCAGCCCCGACTGCCCCTACCCGCGCCGGGTGAAGCTTCCTGGAAAGTGCTGCGAGGAGTGGGTCTGCGACAAAGCCAAGGAGCAGACTGCTGTGGGACCTGCTCTCGCAGGTGAGCAGGGAGGGTTTCTCCACTGATGGCCGCTTGGGGGGAAAAGGGGCTCCCTGTGTGAAGGCTGAAGGCAGCAGGATGGGTTAACATGGGACATCCCAGCAGCTGGAGTGCAGCAGTAAGCAGGGTCACCTGCTTGAGGGATAAGGGTGTCTGCCTGAATTTCTTGGGAAAGGGAAGAGAACCTGTAGCAGGGCATGGCTAGATGGTGGTCTCACCTTGATTGCCTGTCTCTTGCAGCTTACAGGCTGGAAGACACTTATGGTCCAGACCCAACAATGATGCGTGACAACTGCTTAGTGCAGACCACAGAATGGAGTGCCTGCTCCAAGACCTGTGGCATGGGCATCTCGACCAGAGTCACCAACGATAATGCCTTCTGCAGACTGGAGAAACAGAGCAGACTCTGCATGGTCAGACCTTGTGAAGCAGACCTGGAGGAGAACATCAAGGTAAATATTCTCATCTTTATGTATGATCTACTAGGTTGCTTCCACGTGCTAGTAAACCCCTCAAAATGTGCAGCTCTGACATCTTTTTCAAGCGGTTTTCCTTGAAATTTGAAGTAGTGCATAGTTTAAAATAGTATGTCCTTAAGGTATGCATACCTTAATGGTATGCAAGATGCTCCTGCCTAATGAAAACTAAGTGCCCTTAGCTCACAAACCTAGTGTTGTGTGAAAACCTGCTTTCTAAACAACTTGTATTCTCTTATATCTTAACAGAAAGGCAAAAAGTGCATCCGCACCCCCAAAATCTCCAAACCTGTCAAGTTTGAGCTGTCTGGCTGTACCAGTGTGAAGACCTACAGAGCTAAGTTCTGTGGTGTTTGCACTGATGGGCGCTGCTGCACCCCCCACAGAACAGCCACCCTCCCCGTGGAGTTCAAGTGCCCTGATGGGGAGATCATGAAAAGGAAAATGATGTTCATCAAGACCTGCGCATGCCACTACAACTGCCCTGGAGACAACGACATCTTTGAGTCTCTGTACTACAGGAAGATGTATGGAGACATGGCATAAAGCCAGGAGGAGACGCTAACTAGATTCTCAACTTGAACTGATTTGCATCTCATTTTGTAAACATGATTCAATAGCACAAGGTATTTAAATCAGTTTTTTTCAATTTCAACAAACCGCTCCACGTGACTTAAGACAATTTTTCTACTGACCCCAAATGGTGGTTTGAAGAAGGTAAAATGGACAGTGGGACCACAGCAAGACACAGCTTCACAACGTGTTCGTGAGGTGATGTGAAGGGATTAAGTGAAGTAGGCAGGAAAAGCAGCTTCAAGCACATATTCCCTTAACGTGGTACAGATGCCTCATTTAGTAGTGCAATTGAGAAGGAGACCGTTGGCACGTGTGCTGGTGTGGTGACAGCAGTGGCTGGAATGCAAACCTTCACCCAGCCAAGTGCTAAGTAGAAGATGTTCTGTTAGTCAGGACCCTAACGTTTCAGCTCCGACGCTCTGATTCATATGGCTTGATCAACAAGAATCAGAATCATGTCTTTTAGACTGGACAGCTTGTGGCAGTTAATTGACCTGTAACAAGCTCCTTTCTATTAATACTGTAAATATTGTGTGTGTGTGTATATATATTTGTACAGTTATCTAAATTAATTTAAAGTGTTGTGCCTTTGTTTAATGCTTTGAAATCTCAATGATAGCCTTCTCTTTTTGGAACAAGGTAGGTAGGATCAGAAGCTTGTTTGACAATGCATTCAAAGCATGAGATAGATACTCAGGTGGATGTTGTTCAGGCAGGGCCTAGTGGCATGTTGAGAACCAGGTGCAGATTGTTAGAGCAGAGGTGCCTGTATCCTTAAAACCATGTTTGTCTGGCAAAATACCTTGTTCCCTGCTTTACTGGGCAAGTGGCTTTTCTCATTGGCCTTTCCACTTGAGCATTTGTTTCTTTCTTTGTTTATGGCTCTTTTTTGGACCGTTTCTTTGAGAAGTGTGACCAAAAGTTACATTTGCACCTTTTTAGTTGAAAATAAAGTATTTATATTTTTTATATAAATGGCTTGTTATTTCATTTACCTTTAGTCTTCACCATACTTCTTAAAAGGGCTTGGCTTTGCACTGGATGAACATTAAGGAGCATGTTGTGGGGGTTTTTGTGTCCAGGAACACATACTCTGATGAATGAGCCAATGATTTATGGTTGCTTGTTCTGTTTCTAGTCAACCAACTGCAGTTTGTTAGTCTTCTGAAATTAGAATGGAGGGCAAGGCCAGGATTGCTTTGCCATGTTCCCTGTTGCATTCCAAAGTGCAGCAGGGTCCTCACACATGGGGCTTTAAAACGAGCCCACTGGTCACCAAAGTATGAAACTCCTGCCGTAACACACCATGCGACTTGCTTAGTTTCACTGAAGTGCTTCACTGCTCAAGATTTGCTTGCAACTAAGGCAAGAAAAACGGGTTTGAAGTGTCCATGCTGAAACAGCTTCTGACCAGAACTCTCAGGGAAGGAGTTGTATCATATAAAATATGGCTCTTAAGATTTTCTGATGTGAACCACCTTGAGGAGTAGGGCTAACTTAGGTGTGATTTTATATGAATTAAGACTGTTGTATGCTGAGGTGGACAGAACATTGAACTGGGATGGCAAATACCTGTGTTATCTTCTCATGTCATGGGGTTGTGTCTGCAAAATGGCCATTGACTGAAACTCTTGCAGGTGCACAGACAAGAATTGTTGTCATAGCTACACATTTTGATTATGGTCCAAACATGCTTCTAATTTAAGAAAAACCCCAAAACAATAGTGAAAGGACAGGTATGAGTCACTTGCCTCATCTCCTGAAAGCTACAAGGAAAGCTTCAGGCCTGTGCTAGGTCCTACATCAATAACAGACTTTGTTATCCCTTTATTAAGACAAAGGGATTCTTTGAATTTATAATTAACCTTTGCACTAGAAGCATTAGCTCTTGTTTTCAAGAAAAACACTCCCCAGCAAGAATCCTTTTCAGGCAAACAAGTTCAATCTGGAATTTCCTGGTGGTGAAAGAGTGTTAGCTTACAAAAAACATCCATCCTTCCTGAGCACCTTCCAATCTCACTGGTTTCAGCTGACTTTGGGGCAAATCAGTGGAACACCAGCTTTGACTAACGATGGGCAACAGAGCTCTAAACAAATGGGAAGTCAGCAGGAGTCTTGCCAGCAGCCTCACCAGTCTTCACACAAGCGTTTCCCCTTCCTCCCAAAAACGTACTCCTGGCATGAGGAAGTGGTTTTCTGTGTCCTGTACGAAATAGTTTTGGGTAGCCTCTGGCTCTTACACTTTCTGAGATTCCAGCATTTTTCCTCAATTTTTTTTTTTCAGGTTATGAACATGATGCAGCCATTTGGTTCACCCTGGAAACACTTCACACATTCCTCCAACCACAAGGACTGGTTGTCCAACCACTACTGTGGCTCCACCCCTAAATAAGAAAACCTTCATTTCTGGTTCCACCAAGGACATGACATACATGAACCTCATTCATAGCCATCACAGTGGAGGCTCCCAGGATCAGAAAAACCACAAGAAGGGGGATGGACCTGCCATGGTGGGATTGATGTCCTTATGAGATGGGGTATCTATGATGCTGCTCAGCTGTTCATTAATAGCTCTGCCCTGTGTTCTTTTATAAATTGATATCAGACATTATAATGAAGAACTATTCATTAGAACATTGACATCTTGAGCCTCATGATCATGAGATTCACTCAGGTTCTGTTCTTGAGGACTCTTCAGTGTGGGCTGTATCTCATACACTTAAGCTGCCCAGCCCTGTGGCCACCAGTCACGCAGGGCCAGAGAGCAGCAGCAGAGCTTCTAGTTTAGGAAAGTCTATCTGTAATTAGCTACCCATAAAGGGCCTTCCCCAAACCACTTCAGCATCATGACCCATTCTGTGTCCAGTAATACTTTGCCTATCATCCCAGGCTAGTGGAGCAGGACAGGGGAGGCATCTATCACAGTAATTTACTGGTGGTCTACTGTTGCTGCTGTGGGTTATGCTGCAAGCAAAGCTGTTCAGCAAGTTGTTGCACACCCTGAGCATACAAAGGACGATAAATGTCAGTATCGCTGCATTATAATAATTTGCACTGGTATAGGTTTGTTTTTATTCCAGGAACATGAGTGGTTTTCAGACAGTAGTGATGCATCTCTACGCCATTTCACAGGCATTAGACATCTGCATGTTTTATCTCTGAAGGTAAAGAAATTAAAATGCTTTGTCTCCTAAAGGTGTAGGTAGGCATCATACTGTTTGTAGGAGTTCCTTTCAAAGGCATCCTGGGAAAAAAAGAATTTATAGCATCTTAAATGATGGTTAAAACAAGAGAATTTCAACCATAAAAGGTGTTTCAACTGTAAAGGTGCCCGAAGTCACTTGTGTATGGGAGAGAGTGTTGGTTCACTCTCCTTTCACAATATCTTGGTTTGGAAGTTTGCTTTTAAAATATGTTACTCATAAATGATGCACTCAATGAAAGGTATCTTCAAAGATGAAAGTCATGGTCATTCGAGTGAGAAGCTCCTTAAGACAGGTCTCCAGCAATACTAATAACACAGTTCTTACAGGACTATAGTAAAGTCAATACTCATTTAATAAGTGATATTCAATCAATTTTAAACAGGAATTCAAGGTCGCTGAAGACCAGAGTATCAAATAATTTGTGAAATAACTCTAAGCCATCGTCTCTCAAGTGTGTCCCACGACACTTTTGCATGGCTTTGCAGCTCAGCTTTCTAACACAACACAGATGTGAACAACAGACATGGATTAGAGCCCTTTCATATGAAAAAGGCTCCACTCTCCAGATGGAAATTTGTCAGATTCCTCAGAGCTCAGAAACATACAAAAGACATGAGTTAAGAAACTCTTTAAAAATGAGCCACTTCTAATGACCTGTAACCACACAGGAACAAATCAGTCTTTGAACAATACCCAGTTTGTCTCACAAGGATGAGGGCTCAGCTGAGAATGCTGCCTTTTGGACAGCACTAGAAATAGCTTATTCCTCATTAGATCATCAATGCTTTGTTTTTTCATGCAGAACTGGCTTTTCAGACACCACACTTGAAGGATGCTCCTGTTACACTGTTACACTGAGAAGGACAATTGAATGTCAGAAGGAACAGAAATATTCTTACCTAAACAGACACTGATTCAACCATTTGGACTTTGCATCCTGCGACCAAAAACCAAAGTTCTTGAAAAATAGTGCTTAAATGTGGCTTTAACTGATTGTGTTCTATGCCTCCATATGGAAGTAGTTAGCAAAGAGAAGTTGGGATGAAATACCAGTGTAAGGCTTTGCTCAAATCCAAGAAGAAGCCGAGAGAGGAAGTAGCTCAGTTAACTTATTTTTCCTCTAATTTTCCACTTTTTTTCCTCCCTGCAGTTCCTTTGATTCATGCCCATAAATGGACATACCAAAAGCCACCACATTCTCACAGTGTTTTTCAGCCTGCCTGGAACCAGGAAATACCAGGAATTTCTTCAGGGAACCTGTTCCCAAACTGTACTAAAGCCCTTCAGCACATTTGGTGTTTGAACAGGTTTTAGCAGCATGACTAAGGTTCCATCTCCACAGCATGAGCCAGCGTTGCTCCTGCACTGGAGAACATCTCTTGCAGTCACTGCTGCTAGCCCTGCCAGCTCTTCCTTGTACCAGTCTGAGCCCGCCCCCCTAGAGCAATGAAAATGGGACAATTCTGAAAAGTCCTTCCCCTGCCAAACCTGTGTGTGTTTGGTGGCTCAGTTCCTACGGGTTTTTGGGGCAGTGCCAAGCGCTGGAGTATTTACGTTTTCTTAATGGTAAGTAAATCCAGCCCTAATAGCAGTATAATAGTGTTTATGCTGTGAGGAACAAAGCATTTTACAGCCTCCTGAGCAGCAGCAAAAGGTTGCTAACGTTGCACCGCGGTGTAAACAGAGTCCAGTGGTGCCTCCATTCATTACTCAGCCCCGTTAATTGGGCCAATGAAAGAAATGCACAATCCAAAGAACTGTTTGTTGGTTTAAATTAGTCCTATTAAAAGCGGGTGTTTCACAGCTTTCAGCAGCTACAAAATACGTTTTCCTGCTCCCTGGTTTAACGCTAAGAATCGGCTTTTCAGCCAGCTCTCAGGACTTAGGTCAGCCCAGCTGATTGATAGAACTGCAGTTGCACTGGTTTAGACCACCAGTGGCCCAAAGTCCTGGGGCTGTACAAAGTCAGGGGATCAGCACATTGAGGGGCTGTGAGCCTGGGAGGGCTCCCAAGGCTCCTTCTGCTGCATTACCCTGGCAATAAGTACCTGCAGGAGCACAAATTGCAGCAATTCTGTAAACAGCTTCCTGCTAGGGAAGCAATGAACCAGTGCCTCTGGGAAATGAACATGATGGACAAGGAGTCAAAATACTGCGTGCAGTTCATTCCAGGAGGACACTGAGGGGCTGGAGCTGCCCAGAGAAAGGCCATGCTATGTTGTTAGTTATGCTTTCTCATTTCTATGTTTCTTAAATTGTGTCATTACAAAAAGGTTTTATTCTTAACCAAAGAAGTTATTTGATGTCTTCTGATGAGAGATCATCTTATCATGGACTTTGTGATTTGGCACAACACCGTGCTCTCAAGGAACTTACTTTGCCTTAATTCTCAGTATTGGTCAGAGCATGAGTACTGAGCATTTGCTGACGTAAGATCAGTTATGGCCCAGCCAGCATCTCTAACAGCTCTCTGCTACCAGCTAACTCCAGCCCCAGGAGGAGAAGACTGGTAAACCATCAGAAAACAGATCTGCCAAACAGATCACCATCTTTTTGGAGTTCAACTTCACAACCAGTAAGACACAGATTCATAGAATCACAGAATCACTCTGGTTGGAAAAGTAAGATCAAACCCTGCAAAATTTGCATCTTCTTATCTGTGGGTCAAGAACAAGAGAGAAATGTGCATTTGATTAAAAGCATGAGAATAGTTAAGGACCACTGCATGCTGCAAAGCCAGGGAGTAAATGGTCTTGCAGAGAGATCAGTTCTTGTCACCAGCTCCCTATTTCTGCCATCCTAAGGAGGGACAGAAAGTATTTGCTCTGACAATTCTCAAGAACACCTTGTATGCAGACAGCAGACGAGCAGAGCAGTGGAGATATTTAAACAGTTCCATTTGCCCTTTTCTGTTTATACATACCATTCTAACATTAGGCTTTTCTGAGGTCAAAAAGTCCAAGGTCAGCAAGTCTAGTTGATCAAGCTTCTGAAATCTAACATGGTGGGATTTAAAGAGGAAGGACAGTTCATCTGGGGAATTGCCATGGGGTTTTCCTGGCAACACCGTAGCTATGTAGCTCAGGACATGCCCCAGACAGTGACCTCAAATGGATTCCACCTACCCTCAGCTACTGACGAGTGGGATTTTTAGTCTGGCTTTTCTGCAGGTACACACTGAGCATAGGATCATAGAATCATTAGGGATTGGAAGGGACCCCGAAAAATCACCTAGTCCAATCCCCCTGCCACAGCAGGACCACTTCACTGGAAAGGATATAGAACCAGAATCACTCTGGGTTGGAAGGGACCACCTGATCATCCAGCTCCAACCCCCCTACCATGGGCAGGGACACCCCACCCTAGACCAGGCTGGCCAGAGCCTCATCCAGCCTGGCCTTAAACACCTCCAGGGA
>JAOXOE010000256.1:38748544-38833023 GCA_028565055.1 Phoeniculus purpureus
ACTATAGAATCATAGAATCAGTCAGGGCTGGAAGGGACCACAGGATCATCCAGTTCCAACCCTCCTGCCATGGGCAGGGACATCCCACCCTAGATCAGGCTGGCCAGAGCCTCAATTCTCGTGTTAGACATGTACTTGTCCTCCAGATGAAACTTTTAGTTTTGTAATTCAGATTTGGTTTTGAATACAATAGTTAGCTACTTCTTGAAAATCAAGTACTAGCTACTACTAGAAACTAACAACAGAGCTGTTCTAATCAAAGAATATCTTTGGTTGGAAGAGATGCTTAAGTCAAGTCAACACAGCACTGCCAGTTCATCACTAAACCATGTTCCTAAGCACCAGGTCCACATGTTTAAATCCCTTCAGGAATGGTGACTTCACTGCTGTCCTGGGCAGCCTGTTCTAATGTTGGATAACCCTTGCAGTGAAGAAACTCTTTCTAATATCCAGCTGAAACATCCATTGGCACAGCTTGCAGTCGTTTCTTCTGGTCCTAGAGGGAGATGTCCAATTCCAGAGGAATCACAAAGGCTGTGCTTGCTTTTTTTAACTTGTCTGATTTTGTTCATTGATCCGTGGAAGAGAAGATGGTCTGGAATTGCACAAGAGCTGGCCTGTAGGAGGCAGCAGAGGCTGGTAAGGGAGAGCAGATGGTGTCACCACATCTGCACTTCTGCAGCCTTTCACCCTGAGGTAGCTGGGAAGCAGCTGACAGTAACACGGAAATAAAGGGAAATAAATTGCTAGGCAAGGGTGTAAAGTGAATAGGTGTCTTCTGCCAGCCTTTCTCACCCAGTGAGGTCAGTAGATGCTGTAATCACCAATTAAGAATAAAATGATGCAAAGGGGAGCAGCTGATGTTTGATCTGGTCACACCACTTAAGCCAATGTGTTTCATGGAAACAAGACCAAGGAAAGGAAACACAGCCTGGAGGAAAATGTATTAGCAGATATATTTGGGTTAAGTTTGTCCACCCATTTTCATTTGGGATCAAAAAATAATGGGTTTCAGAAAGGACAAGTTCATGTATGGGCAGTCACCTGCTAGTCTAATACACAACCCTGTGGAATACAACGTTTGTTATGACCATAAGTTCCAAAGCAGGGACTTGATCTAACTGGGGATCCTATATTTTTTTTTTTTTTACTCTTCAAATATATTGATAGACATTTATATGTAATAATCTCTTCCTTGGAAAATTGCATAAATCCAGCTGCACTGGCTTTAGCTCAAGGGTTTAATTAGTTCCAATAGATGCAGTTGAAAGTTTTCCGACATTTGTCTGAGGTAAGTATTGAGAAGACTGCTTGTTCAGAAGTGGTCCAAACTATGTGAGCCTGTTTGGCACAGAAATACTGAAAGATTAAACCTGAGAGCCTTTCACTGCATTCACTGCATCCTGGAATGACTGCTGCTCTTGTAGTGAGAGATGCCTGATTGCTGCAAATACAGAGGTGAAGAGTATTCACATTCCAGCATTCAGTTTGTCTCTAATTCTCTCCCTTGACCATGTGCAAACAAAGAATCTTTTTTTGTTGTTGTTTTTCCCATGTCACAGAGAAATGTCAGTTCTTGGCTTTTATCTATAGCTGAAACAGAGTCCTTCAGCACAAATAACTAATTTTCCTAGAAACTTTTGGCTGAGCTTGTTGCAATAGCTTCTTAGCCAAAAATTTAAAATATGCCAGATAATTTCTAATGTTTTTGCTGTCTTGGGTATTTCAGACCTATTTTGGCTCTTCTTTGAAACTGAGTGTGAAAGAGGGGAAGATGATGGAGCTTTAAAGGATGACTGTCACTAAATGGAAGTGTAGTTTCCCTAGTTTTTAGATCATGTTGAAAAATGCCATTCTTTTCTCTTATGCTTTTTTTTTTTTGAGAGAAATAGAGAAAATGCAGAGAAGCACCAGGGAAAAATGTTGAGCCCCAGACTGAGCACAGAAAGACAGAGACCAGATGTAAAGGTTTTTTACATCACTCATAAAACAAAATGAGCTGGTGACCGTGGTGAAATTGCTGACATTTCCACATATTCAACTTGGATCAGAAATCTGGAGTGCTTACAGTATTTGGAGACTTGAGGAAGCCTTGGGAAAGAAGGCAGCAAAGGGTAAATACCAGCTCTCAGCCCTTCCATGGACCAGGTGGACTCCAGTGTCACAGAGTACGCAGTGCTACCTGCTTACAGATGACACCAACATAGCACTCTGCTTGTTCCCAGAAGGAGTAAGGAAACTACTGTCTCTCTGATTCCCAGTGCCTCTTAGGACCAGTCCTGGGATAATAGACAGATCAGTGGCTCAACACAAAGTGCAGATAGAACAGACAAAAGCCAAATATGTGGGCTGTGTACGCTACAATTCATAAGGACAATTCATAGTTTTTTTCCTTGCAAATTACCCCCTTTTTGAGGTGCAATTAGACACAAGTTATTTGGCAGAGAAGAGAGGGAGTGTGGTTTATATATCAGAGAATCTGCTTCCTCTCTCCAGCTTCACGTCATTGCCTTCGGGAACCATTACTCTAACCAGGCTCTGAGCAAGTCAGTCCTGCTGTCTAGCCACAAAAGCTTTTTAATACAAACTCGGCCGAAGGCTGCTCCTAAGCACCAGCACATGGCTGCGATCAGCTACTGACTGACTGCTGGGTCTGTCTCATGGGCTGGCCAGTACTCTGGGTTGACAGGAGATATCTAGGCTATGAAGTAATGCTGTGGAGAAGCAGTGTGTAGACACAGAGATAGGTACTGTCTCAAGAGTTTTACTAATCCTTTTGCAGCAGTCAGACAGCAAAAATGAAATCAACAGTTAGGAGCAAGTTCTGAAAGATCTGGTTATCTTTTGTAGGGGATGAGTATCTTCCTGTGGCTCCTTTGCTTCCGTGCAGTTTTGATAAAACCTTCATAGGCATGTTGTAGTGTTCCCCAATAACCTGATAGCTATTTCCAGCTCTTGCAGCTTTAAGCAAATAGTAGGCACCTTACCCAGTTTCCACACAAGCTCCCCTTGATTTCAAAGGAAGTTTGTCTAAATGAGAACAAAGAACCTGAATATCTTGTTCTACTTATCCAGGGGCTGTCACCACTTGCACGTGAGAGTGACTGTAATGTCACTGATGGCAGACAGCTTAAGTTCAAATCCCCTCTTCCCTTCCAACTCAACTGCTATCACTAACACACTGAGCTTTGTACTGCAAGGACATCATGTAAGTGGTGGCAGAGCAGACACAGGCAGGTGTGGTGTCAGGTGTGGGTGTTTTTGCAGCACCCAGATGACATCAGCAGCTCTCAGACAGGTATCACTGGGTGCTTCTTCAGCAGTGCGTTAGTACCAAGATAGGTTTCTGTGTCCTGCATGTATTTTGGTAGCTACTGAAGATCACAGCTGGGTCCAGGTTCTGCTCTGTTGCAGCAAGGCCTGTGGGCCCTGTCTTTATACCAGACATTACTCTTGTTTGTGGTTATTATCCACACTTCCACTTACAATGTTTTTCTCAGACTGAGTAGCTCGGTGCCTTTGCTTTGTGTTGGGTAGTTCAAGTGATACAAACATTTGCTGATGAAAACTATCACCACTCCAAAAGTACTTTCTCATAACTTCTGTATATAGAGAGAAAGCCTTGTAGCTATTTAAAGCAAAGGGCTGTGTTCCACCTTGAAGAAACTACAGGTGTCTGTCTTACTATCTTCTTTCTAAAGTAAGTTACTCACTGCAGCAACTGCAGTAACGTCAGAGGATTTAGCTAACCAGGATATTTATGAACAGCAGATGCTGAAGGGGGTACATTTTACAGGGTATGTAATGTGCAACCTATGAATTCTTCTTGTAGTGTAAATAGTGGACTTGCTGATGAAATGAGAGCCTGCCTTAGGCAACTGGTGAACAAACAACAGCATTTGATCAGAGAGATCAATATCTTTGCCTGGCCACTGCAGAAAATTATTTAGAGACACAGGAGAGGGAAAATGCTGTGTTTTCAGTGGGTTATACTTGTCTAGCTCACCCATTAGACAGTTTTACTGCTGTTATACTTTCTTAAACGACTATTACACAATTACACTACTATACCACTGTCAGATGAGAATAGTCAGCTCTCCTGACTCCAACTACTCACTGAGGCAATTGTAACCCTAAGTACTTGTTTGGAAATACTGAGTATGTAGGAATGAGAAGCCTTTTCCTACTAGAAGTACCAGAGCAACTTAAGTTAACTGCCTCACAGTTTAAGCACTGTGCAATGTCTACCCAGCAGCTCCTTCTGTGTCTTGATGCTTGCACAACACATTGTGCAAGGAATAGTAAGAGGGAGGAAGAACACAATAAAGGTGCCAAATGTACATAGGGTAAAGCATCAAAACTAGGGGTAACACTGAGGAGGAAAACTTAAGGGAAAGGATAAGTGGCTTTAGGCAAAATGCTTTTGGGAAAGCTTTTGAGCAGTGTGCAAGTGCTGTTTTATCTTGCTTTGCCGTCTTTGTAATGAAGCTTTCCTTCCGCTGGAATCTGTACTCAGGCTAGGAGGAACTTCTGAGTTAGGCTAACTTTTTAAGTCAGGAGAGGTAACAGTCTGTTCTCAGCATGCCGCATCCTTTTCTGCCTCTTGCCTCATTAGCAATCAAATCTGTTAGAGCACACCGCTTAGGAGACCTTTTAACTTACTACTTAACGTACCCATTGCCTTTCACGCAGCAATTTCCCATGCTGAAACCATGCCAGGGAGATTTCTGAGAAATCTCCATCTGTTGTATGACATGCTGAATGCCACGAGGTAGCTAAATCCCTTATCCAGTCTGACTTGCTAGTGAGATGACTCTGCAGACAAGATGTGAAACTGTGGGCTGGATTTCTCCTGCAAGCACATTTACAGTGAAAGGCAGTTGCTTTCAGATGAACACAGGTCTATGGGGTGGCAAAGAGTCGGTTCTTCCTTGAGTCCTTGTTTTTGCACTGTTGGTGACATGGCCTTGCAGAGCGCACTCTGGTAGCAGATGGGTTTTTCCCCTCAGGGAAGAGTTTCTACAAGATAAACTGGAAGTAGTAGTGAGACAGGTTTTCCTGAACAGGAACAATTACTTTTTCAATTGAAAACTGCCTCTTAATATTTGTCCATCAGCTGGTAAAAGAGGGACTCTCAGTCAGATCAAGGACTTTGATTACTAGTGGTATTACTCCGGTAGTCACAAACTCTTGGTTATGGAAACAGTGAGGCATGCTTGCCTTGCATCTTTGAAAAGTGGGTGAGATGTTGTCTTTCAAAGATGGTACCAAGCAGATGTTAGCATAGATCTATCAGTCAGTTTGCTCTCTGAGAAAAATCACACTACTGACATTATTCCAACCAGACTTTCTCTTGCCTAACTTCAAGTAGGTGAGTTTGAAAATGTTGGCCTGGGTACTACTGTCAAGTTCTACATATTCAAGACCAAGTGAGGTAGAAAAACCATTCAAGATCTGCTGCTATTGTGCAGATGACTTACTTGGGTTTTCTGGAAAAATATAACCTTGTATCACATGTTTTAATGTGTCTTACTCTTTCCTTCTCTAGCTGGGTGGTTGTCTCATACATTTGCCAAGAAATGAAGTACATACAGTACGTACTGTACCTGTAGTTTGTGCATCTATTATTTGTGCAAATTTTTTCCAGGCATAGATCATTTTGGTTAGGAATTGGTTGCCAGCTAGGAGAGGAGAGAAGGAAAAACAAAATCATGTCCCTTAGGGTGGGTGGTACTAGTAAGCAGAACATTATTGGTCTGTGCAGGCAGCAGGATCTGAGTTTGGTGGTGTCACTGACATCTCTGAGCATGGCAGTGGAGGACAACTATTACAGGAGCCACAAGTCCAGCATGCAATTAGAGTTAGGTAAAGGGATTGAGTAATCCTGCAATGGTTCCTGTTATATAACTTGCTAGACTGTGCCCAGGCGAAAGAGATGTAACTTAATACTACAGCAGTGGTTCTTAACACTGTGACTGCCAAGGGTCAATTGCTGTTCCCATTAAAAACCTTGTTTTGCAGCTAATTTAGATCCCAGACATTTTAATTCACAGCAGGCTAAAGGCTGGCATACACACCTTTTTTATTTCCACTTTAAAATCTTAAATTAGATAAGAGCAGTTATTCTATTTTTACTGTTATCATTAATTCAGCTCCAGACTATTCAAAATTATGAAAAAGGAGCTTTATGGTTTCAGAGTTGTATTTTCTCCCCTTACCATCGGTTCAGTTTATATCTCAAAGCATCCATTAAGGGAGTCACTGTACTGGAAGCCTTTTCCTTTCCAGTCTATCCACTGCTCTGCTTAATATACATTTAATTTACATTCCATTTATTTATACTGAATCTGATGTATTTTCTGTTTCTCAATCCTCAATAATAGAACTTGTGAAAGAAGTGCTACATTATTTTACTTTATATGAAATTCTTTTTTTAAATCACAGAATCTGCAGAGTGTTGTTCACTCTGTTTTTGTTAGAAGTATCTAACGTTACTTTGCAGCAAGAATTTTAATGTTTAAAATGTATCCACCTAGAGTGTGTTTGCTCTAGTGCCACTCAGTTGTAAAATTCTAAGTGCGTGGAAAGACTTAATTTGAGCCTTGACTGTTTATAATGCACTTTTGTTATAAATTCCTTTATTACTTTATCTCTGTGGCATCTACCCAACGGTAAAAACAGGAACTTGGCAGACTTATGTAAACAAAAAACCCCGTAAACCAGCGCAACACAACGTTTGTTTCAGATAACAAATTACTGCACCAAGTTTAGGGTCGTTAGCCGTGCTTTGTGGTTACATGATGGTGGGCTCCACAGCTTGTTCCAAAAGGATGGTTATCATATTCTGTGAACATGCAATGCATACCTCAAGGTATCAGATCTACCACAGTGTAACACCATGTGAGAATGATAGAATTGTTCAGGTTGTAAAAGACTTCTAAGATAATAGTCAAATCATCAACTTACATGGTGCCCACTAAATCAAGTGTTATGTCTACATGGTTTGATTTCTTTTAAATACCTCCAGGGATGGTGACTCCAACAGCTTCCCGGACATCCTGTTCCCAATGCATGACCATTCTTTTGGTAAAGGAATTCTCCTAATATCTAATGCCACCAAAGGTTATTTCTTCTTGTCTGGTGCTGGTTACTTGGGAGCCGGCCATTTGGGAAGATCAGGAGTAGTCAAAGCATAAGCTAAAGAATATTTTGTGTGACCCTTCTTAAAATAGCTGTGTACCTGCATTAAGGTTTCATGTTTGAGTTGCATGAATTTATAACCATTACATTAAAAAAACATGTAAAGTATTTATAGGATCACTTTCAGATGTACTTCTGCCACAGTGTTTTATCCCTCCATACTTTTGCAAAATGTTTTATTAATCAGATCTCTCTTGTTGCAATTATTTTACTGCTGTGTGTGTTTACACTTAAAATTCAGTGACCTTATGGGAAAGGAAAAACTAGGCATTCATAACAAGCAGACTTTGAGTGCTGGGTGGCAAAGAGCAAGGGGAGAGGTAAAAGTTAGTTAAAACCTGTTGTAATCGTTTGGCCCCAGGAGACATTTAATTTGTTGTTTGTTCCTATTCCAACGTGTTATAATGTTATTGGAGTTGACTTCATAGGTCAAGTGTCACTAAAAAACTGCATATTTCATTTAGCCTATTGGGTTTGAACTCTGCCAGAGAGTCAATATTTATCAGGGGAGCTACAATAAATTTTTTTCTATGCAGACTAATCCACTCACCAAAATTTAGAACTTAGCGTCCACTCCATCTACCTGTACCTGTAACAAAACAGCATGTTCAAACTGCCAGCTGCCAAAAGCAAGGCAGAACTAGAGTCTTATTAACTTGTGGTTCTGCAGTCAGACTATCCATGACCAAAATCAAGCGTGTTATAGTTGGACTATAACATGACTGAAGTAGTTTTGGTGCTACTTAGGGACTTTCTGTCTCGGAAATTTAAAAATGCATGTGGTTTTTCAATATGAGTTAAGAAAAAAATTGAAATTATTCCACCTGTTTTGACTTTAATCAGGTGCATTCTGTTCTTTGCTCAGTTACAGAACCAGCAACAGGGCTTTCCTTAAAATCTACCACAACTTTGAAAAATTTTTTTTACAGAGTAGCAAAACCCTTTTAGAAAGAACAAGTGTGAAGAATCTAGGTTTGGCTATATTCTGATCTACCTTCATCTTGGTTTTCATTTCTTGTTTTTAATTTGCCTTAAAAATGCCAGAAAAGGCCAAGATAGAGCCTGGTCCTGAGATTTCCAAGTGGTGATGGGACAATTTATCCTTGATGCTGTCTCTAGGTACAGCAAGTACAAGAGAGTCATTAGGGACAGTCAGCATGGCTACACCAAAGGGAAGTCATGCCTGACCAACCTGATAGCCTTTTATGAGGGCATAACCAGGTGGACAAATGATGGCAAAGCCGTGGATGTGGTCTGTCTTGACTTTAGTAAAGCGTTTGACACAGCCAAACTTAGGCAGTGTGGTCTGGATGATCTGAGAAGCGAGGTTGATCATGAACTGGCCGCAGGAATAGAAGCCAGAGAGTAGTGATCAATGGGACAGTCTAGTTGGAGGCCTGTACCTAGTGGAGTCCCCCAGGGGTTGGTACTTGGACTAGTTACTATTCAATCTACTCAGTAATGACTTTTATGAGGGATTTGAGAGTACTGTCAGCAAGATTGCTGATGACACAAAGCTAGGAGGAGTGGCTGGCACCCCAGCAGGCTGTGCTGCCATTCTGTGGGACCTGGACAGGCTGGAGAGGTGGGCAGGGGGAAATTTAATAACCTATAACGAGGGCAAGTGTAGAGTCTTGCATCTGGACAAGAACAGCTCCATATACCAGTCTAGGTTGAGGACTGGCCTGTAGGAGAAAGGGACCTGGGGGTCCTGGTGAACAGCAGGATGACTATGAGCCAGCAATGTGCCCTTGTGGCCAAGAAGACCAATGGCATCCTGGCATGAACCAGAAGTGGAGTGGTTAGTAGATCAAGAGAGGTCCTCCTCCCCCTCTACTCTGCCCTGGTGAGACTGCATCTGGAATATTGTGTCCAGTTCTGGGCCCTTCAGTTCCAGAAGAACACAGAACTGCTGGAGAGAGTCCAGCACAGAGCCATGCAGATGATGAAGGAAGTGGAACACCTCCCTTTTGAGGAAAGGCTGAGGGAGCTGGGTCTCTTTACCTTGGAGAAAAGGAGACTGAGGGTGACCTCAGTTATGATTATAAATATGTGAAGGATGGGTGTCAGGAGGATGGAGCCAGGCTCTTCTCAGTGTCATCTAATGATAAAACAAGGGTAAATGGGCATAAGCTGGAACATAGGAGGTTCCACATAAATATGAGAAGAAACTTCTTCACAGTGAGGCTGACGTAGCACTGAAACGGGCTACCCAGGAGTGTTGTCAAGTCTCCTTCTCTGGCAGGTTTAAAACCCGCCTGGACACATTCATGTGCAACTTGATCTAGGTGATGCTGCTGTGGCGGGGGATTGGACTGAATGATCTTTTGAGGTCCCTTCTAATCTCTAATCTGTAATGTTCTGTGACTAGATGGAAGAACTGAAAATCTCACTGAAATGTCTGTCCATTACCCAACCAATTTTGCAGACTAGTTCCTGCCAATATTTATCCAAACCCAGCTGAAATTCCATCTGAAGTCCTTCTGGAAAAGTGATTTTTGAAAGTGGCTTGTTAATCACTTGCTAACTCACAAATAACTGATTGAAACGTTGTACTTTCACTTGATTTAACTGTCAGTAGGGCTGTTTCCATGTTCTTTGATGTTAGTGTTTTGACATTTGGAATTCTCAGGACTAACATTTAGATGCAAGATAAGTAACTGCTTATTTTCTCCTGGTGATACTCATGTATATTTTTCGTAATTGACTTCACTATGTTTAGAGTTAAAACACTGAGTTCAGCAACAGTAGGTCAGAGCTACCTTTGTGCATAGCAGAGCAGCAAGAGCTTTTAGGAAATGGATGCAGCACAGAAGCAGTGGAAGCAAAGCCAGGATACAGTTACCCTGATCTAATCCTTCGTGTTGATGGTTTCTTGTAATGATGAGCTGCACAAGGAAGAGAAACTATTGTTATGAAGAGTTGTAAGTTTTAATGCCCTTTTAGGGGTTGTTTTTAATAGATGTTATCTTATACCCATCAAATATGAGAGGTAAGAGCAGGAAAAGAGGCTGTAAGTGTGAGTCATGAGGCAAACTTGCCAGCCTTCCTGCCAATCAGAGAATTCCTCAAAGGTCAACCACAGAAACCTTCCATCTGTATCAACAGCCCAAAAGAGCAAAGAGCACATGGAAAAAGATACATGAAGGACCTATAAATTGACATGTCTCAAAAGGAGCCTCTGTCAATACCTTCTCCCACAAAGGTTTTCTCTTTGAGAAAGGAGTCCACAGCTGGTGTTAGAGGCAACATCTTTTGTATGAAATACTGGAGAGAGCAGGAATGCTAAGTAGATGTGATGGTGGTTTTCAAAATATGAGAAGTTACAGAAAAAACATGTGGGCTCTTATATTTAGCCTTTTCATAATACAAGATGATGTGTCACTGAACTCAAAACGCAGCAGTTGTGAAATAACTTATCAGAGTTCCTAATTAACCTGAGGAACACACTGACACTAGACATCAGAGGCCAACAGCTTGAACCCAAGCAAATTAGGAAAAAGGTGAAAATCCTGGTAGCTTTTCTCATGTCTAGCTCCAGGGACACCCCATTCTGCAGAGCTCATCTGTTCCACTTAAGCTTGGAATAGCAAATTTAAGACGTTTCCCATACTGCAAGTAAGCAAGGTCATACTGCAGAATGAGATCTTCAACTAGGATTATAAACTCACTTTAAATACACTTGCAAAAATAGCAAAATTACCCATGATGAGTGTTTCCAGCACTTTGCTCTCAAATGCTGAGTAGGGATAGCTGTTGGAAACTTTGTTCTGTTTTCCTGGGACAGTCCCTGTCTTCCTGTGCTGTGTTGGATTTCAGGTAGAGGAGTGCTGCTGCTGCTCCTTGCATGAGTCTAGATTAATAGGCTGGCTAGCTGCACAGACATTTACTAAAATCTTAAGAAAAACAAGAGCTGAAATCTATGTTTAATGTTCCAGCTGTCTGCAGTCTGAAGAATAAAGTAAAAAATTTAAATGAGCTCACCAAAAATAATGAAGTCTGGCTGAAAACCAGCTGGGCAAGAAGAGAGTTTAAAATCTGGAGTTACTTGGAGTACTGAACCCAATTCCAGTAAAGCTTTAGTATGATTCCATCAAAAATACAGCTCCCCTGCTGTCATTTTCTCTGGGAACTACTTTTAAAAACCAGTTGTACCCATGCCATCCCTGGTTTGGAGGTGATAGAAATAAGATTTTTGACCTTCACTTTTCCTTCTTGATCATTCTGCAACTTGATGCAGGGTCTATAAACATAAACAGTTGATGTCTTTCCTCCCCAACTTTTTATTTATCCAAAACCTCATATCAAAAGAAATGAAAACATGTAGTCCCTGAAAACTGATCTGAGTAACATGCAAAACAGAGCAACAGGAGACTGTGTTTTGATTAAATCTGGTCCTCCGGCTCGTTATGAGTAGGCACTGCCCTAAGATCAGGCATGTTTGTTTGACATGCTGTTTAGTGCTGGAATTTGCCTTTGGATGCTCTTGCTCTATTGGAAGGATCTTTACTGGCTTATTGCATAAGGATCTGATAGCAGAGATCCATCTGAAGCAGGTAACACTGAATGTGATGCTAGAACTGATGTAGAAAGGAGCACAGGTGCTTGCTTACCTGGAATGTTTCAGTCTGAACTGAAAGATTATATAACCAAAGAAGAGACTTCTGTGCAGTTTATCTGTATTTGTGTACCAGAATAACTTGGCTAGGGCAAAGGCAAATGTCAAATCCACAATGGTACTAAAAGTATTTGCATCAGAGGAACTTAAACACATACTGCATATAACATTCTGGACTCTGTGCAAAAGACAAAGCTCTTTGTAATGTAAGTTGATGCAACACACTTCTTTTGAGATGATCCTTCATCTAAGATTTAGGAACAGACTGGTCTCAAGAAAATCCCATGAACATGCTAAAGGATTTATTTTTGCTGTCTACAGTACATGAAACTGCAAGGAAATACTTTGATAACTGCTAATGAGTATATTGCCCAGTAGATGGTACAGGGTGATAAGAAGAGTCTCAATAGATCATTAAAATGCTAGCAGACATTGAAGTGCTTTAAACAGAAAAGCAAGAAAAAAATTCACAGAACATTAGAGATTGGAAGGAACCTTGAAAGATCATCTAGTCCAATCCCCCTGCCAGAGCAGGATCACCTAGATCAAGTCGCACAGCAACATAAGAAGGCACAACATTCTTTTTAATAGTATGATTTCTTAGCCGAAGGAGCAGCGTAATAAAAATCTTAATAGCAATCAAGGAAACATTTGAAAAAACATTTTATATGTCTCTTTAGATTTGGAGGAAAAAGGAAAAACATTAAGGGTGACCTCATTAATGTCTCTAAATATGTGAAGGGTGGGTGCCAGGAGAACGGAGCCAGGCTCTTCTCAGTGTCATCTAATGATAGGACAAGGGGCAATGGGTGTAAGCTGGAACACAGGAGGTTCCATATAAATATGAGAAGGAACTTCTTCAGTGACAGAGCATTGGAATGGGCTGCCCAGAGGTGTTGTCAAGTCTCCTCCTCTGGAGACATTAAAAACCTGCCTGGATGTGTTCCTGTGCAACCTGATCTAGGTGATTCTGCTCTGGCAGAGGGGGTTGGACTGGATGGTCTTTTGAGATCCCTTCCAATCCCTAATGTTCTGGGATTCTGTGTTGCAGGTCAAGTGACAAAGCTGACACGGTGCAGGAAAAGAAATGTCTGACATGTGACAATACAGGAATGTTGTTACAGTTTGTAAAGCAGGAGCAAATAAGGGGTGGCATAAATTAACCGCACTGGAAGCAGCTTTCAAATATGGAATTATTGTGGCTGTCACAAAGTCAAAAGAAAGGTGACATGGAGTAGTTGTGCAGCCAGTGGAGCAGTGGGAGTTGTCCTTCTGAAAGCAAGTACAGATAGGAGCTGACTAGAGAATTCACTTTGTTCCAAATCAAATGACTGTCTAGTACAACAAAGACGACTGCAAAAATGAAACCCTTTTGATGAATCACCAGTGCATGTTGTTGGTAGATTAGACTGTATGCTCTCACAAAGGAAAACCATCGCCCAGGACTATTTAAATTGCCACCATTACATCAACCCCAAATTATAAAAATAGCAAAGAATAGATAAAGTCCTTCTTAACTCAGCAAAAGGAAATGGATTGCACAAAAACATTATCACAACAGAAAACAGGCTTTTATTGCTCCCCTCAAGGTCTCAGGGATATTTTCAGGGACTTGGTGAATGCAATCAGAGAACAAAAATGTAAGCAGTATCTTTGCCAGGAAGCATCCCATGGCTGCTGCTGCTGAATTTGGAGACAGCCTTGGAAGAAGACCTGGAAAATTGCAAACAAATAAAGGAAAAGGGTGAAAAAAAGGTTTAGGGGTGAACTTGTAAGGTAGGGTAGATGGTTGGACTCAATGATCCCAGGGGTCTTTTCCAACCAGAGTGATTCTATGATAGGAAACATCATTATTGAAAAGAAAACATGAAAATACACAATTGTTTGAGTTATTTCAATGTCTCTAGTGTCCTAAAAAGAGTTGTGAAACATAAGAAAACAAAGTTTGTCTATGACATACACTTGAACATTGTAGAGAAAGGCAACAATAGGACGCAACCCAAGTGATCCTACATTTGAATACAGGAGACAGTTTTTAAACTTTATTTTTGACACATTTTCCTTAGAGGAGCGAAACAGCTTTGTTAAAATGAGGATCTACTAAGATTCCTGTTGTCTTCGGGAAAGAGGAGAGGCCAAAAGGACTGTTTCTGAGCTGCACTGATGAGCATTATGGGCTATGGATTAAATAATTCAGAATGGAAAGAGCCCAACAATGGGTCATTTAAAAAAAAAAAAACCCACCTGAAGTTTTGCATCCGTTTTCTAGTTATTATTTTCACAGAACAGGCAACAACATTTTACAAAGGGAAAATTTGTATTTTCCCTTTAACTATTTTAATAATTTTAGAGCACTACGTTGTTTCTTGAAAAGGCAGTTTTCATCTTGGCAAAATAATTTTTGGCTGGAAAAAAAAGAATTTTGGCAAGCATTCCAGGAGCCGTGTAGACAAATTTAATACAATGTTACAGGGAAGTAAAGCGGGTCATTTAAGCAGTAGGAAATTGGGAACTACTTTAAAACTGCTGTTTTCCATTAAATATTCAAGGAGCTGTAGCAGACAAACAAGAGGTGTATTCTGTTCCCAAAATACTACTCTGTTCCTGACATTTCAGAAGCCAAGTCATCACTCTGTGATTACTTCTCCCACTTGTCTGCATTCTGAGTATGGATCATATGCTCTGAGCCACGTGCCCTGAGATCCTCATCAATTTATATGGCATTGGTCACAGAAACCCTTCAATATTGGGTGCAATCTAAAAACATCTATAACGAGCAATACTAATTCCATATGTGAAGTGCCAGGTGTTCACTGGCAGATTTTAAAGTACTCCATTTCCCTTTTGGCTAGCACCAGGTTGCAGTTGTCCTTGTGACAAATTTCTGAAATCCCAGTAGGAAGTGTAGAAACCAGCCAGTGCCTTAGTAAAGGATACGGCATCAACACTTTGATTTGGGAAGAGCCGATGCATTTCTCACAACTGGCACTGCAGCACATACCATCAGGCACCTGAAGTTGAATTGCTTTATCAAGGCAACTGGAAAAAAGCAGCTTTTTAGAGTAGGATGTTGGAATGGGCAGCAGGATGAGCAGGAGAAAGGAAGCATTTCAGAGTCTCATCTGCAGAACACCCTGCAGAAAGCAGTTTCAAAAGGATGAGCCTCTGGACAGCAAGAGGCTGAGTACTGCTCTCTTCATTGCCAGTGAGAGAATAGAAAATAGCCAAAAGAAATTAAAGTACTTATGCTAATAGACAGTGAACCATGAGAGCTTTTTTTAGTTTAGGATTTATCTGGAGAATAATCCCATTTGTGTTGTCATTCTGGCTTCTCTGCCAAATTTAGCTGAAGCAAGTCCAGAAATGACAGAGAAGTTCATATCTAGTACTTCTAGCTGTCATTCACTGAGATGTAGCAGCAAAAAAAGAACAAAGTCCTGTCATCCAGACAGGTTTTTATAGACCTGTTTGTTTGTTCCACTGCTGCTCAACGTACCCATATCTCATCAGGAAAAAAAAAAACCCCATAAAAAAAGACTCCTACTGAAGGAAAAGGATATTATTTTTATTCCCTCTCAGGAGGTGATTTTCTCTGAGGTCAGCCAGGTATGTGACACTTTGTTTTTCCCACAGTATTGTGATTTGCTTCCCGTTGACAGGAAACATTAACTTTTGTAATAGGAATATCACTTGCTTTGGAAATTGTAATGTAATTAGTGCCCTGAAACAGATTTTGTTTGACTTGGTAGGAATCTGGAATAATCTCATAAATAAAAGGCTGGGAAAAAAATTAGAAAAGAACATTTGCTAGGATTTGGAAGTCTCACCTCATCATATATTAATTAAGTGCAGTTGTTATGCCATGTGCAGTAACCTGAGATATGAGTCAACAGCAAAAAGTCCTTCTAAAGCCACGCACGGAAACTTAGTTTAATAATCATGGTGTCAGAGAGGTTCGAAGATACTGACAGTCTCCATGAAAGGATTGCGTGTTTATATACATGTTCTATGAATATCAGTAATCAGATTCAAATGAAAGGAAGAATACTAGCTCTAGATATATCAGGATTTTGTAATGACTTTGTAGTGTAGAAAAGCTGATGCATTTCCAGAGCCAGCCAGCTACTGCATGCATGTCCTTGACGTTGTTTGTGAGAAAAACTAGAGTCTCATCTTAAAGCCTTTTAGTGGGAATGTGTCAAGAAAATGTGTCTGGTGTTTCAGCCACACAGCCCTCTGAAAAGATCTTTCTTGACAGCCTGGAACTCAAACAAGAAGGTGTTTATGAGAGAATGGGTTTGGGGTATTTCAGTTCTCATTACTGCACATGTCCAGTGTGTGAAGCCAGCACAAGACAATAGAGGAGCCACCAAGGAAAGATCCCACATGCTAATATGGGCATAATGGAAACCAGAAGCCCTGGTGATTCTGGATGTGGTTATTTCTCTAACAGAGATAGCATCTTCACCAAAGCAAATAGATTAATTGCCAAAACAAGGCTTCTCTTTAGGTTGCTGCACCTGGTGATTGTGTATTTTCTTCCACACATTACTTTGGCCATTACTTTCACTCTACACAACCATTATTTTCATGATACATGGCAGATTTTTTTTCCCGGAGTGACTAGGCAAGGTGTTATTTGGGATGCATGATCATGCATTTTAGGGTCTCATGTGTTTGAGTTTTTTGTGAGTCACTGGAAGACGTTGGGAAAGATAAGTAGTATGGAAGGCAAGTTTTTACTGTGATAAGACACCCCATGCATGGGAAAGTATGTTCAGGACTTTGCCTTGGGATTCTCCTCAGTACCTTGAAGACCCCTGTGAAATGCTTTTATCCCACTTGAGCCTCCAGCAAACTATAGGAAGATACAACTGAATTCTTTGGGATATAAGAAAGATATTTTTCTTGTGTCTGTACAGCTTTCAAAATCTAGATATCCTGATGAGGTATTTCCCTTTTTGTGGGAGACTCTAGTCAGCAGAAAGAATTTAGTGCTGTGTTTTTAGGTTTTTATTAATGAAACTAAAACTTAAACAGCCCTTCTTGCTCACTCAAAGTATCTTTTAACCTTAAATGCCAGGGTGAAGGTGCAAGATCAGGGAATTTTGTTGCTGTCAGCTGACTTAACACATTTTGTCTGTAACCCCCGTCCAATTCACTTCCATCCCAACAGCGCTCACCAGTCAGATGCTCACTGTTAGCTGAGTCTTCTCAGCCAACACCAGCAGAGGTGTGCAGGGTAATGTTTAATATGCTTGCCCTGGTCTGCTTCTCATTACCCAGGAAAAGAAGTTCAGGGTAACTGCTCTGAGCTGCATCCCAACGGCAACTGGCTACATAATTCTGTTTCAGCTCACGATCTTAATTGCACCATGTTAAATACATGGTGCTAATATTCATTCAGTCAAGTTGCCGTCCAAAGCTCCAAACTAGTGTTGTGTTAGATTGTCCAAAATGATATAAAGTTCATAATTCCAGATTCTTCTGGATTTAAAAAAAAGTGTTTAATGCAATTAGCACAAAGAAAATGCACTTCTGGAGAGTTCAGAGCTGTTACAGCACAGGTGAATTAGTGCCCAGTTTCTCCAGCGGAAACTGGTGATGAGCAGAGTGTGCTCTATGTCTGAATTCTTTGGTGTTTCACTGGGCAATCTGGCTCTATAGGCCAGAATGCAGATTTAACACCAAATCCTACTCTGTGGAAAAAGATGAGGGGTTTTTGGCTGGCTTTTTTGCAAGACATTCCTGAAATCTAGATACGTGAATGGAAGCAGTTGAAGCTCTTGTGTAGCAGTCGTGTGTATGCAGTAGGTATACACAGAATACTGTGTATCTATTCCGAGCTATACTGCACTTTTCCCTGTAACATTCCAGCACATCAAAGCTTATTTTAAAGTGTCACTGTTTTCTGATGAGCAAGAGAAAGCTGTAAGTAGATGTGGTGCCCTTCTCCAAACTGCTGCTCACATTTGTTTTGTGCACAAGGTAGAAAGAAACTGATAACAGCTTTGGAATAGAATTCAGCTGCAAGTCATGCATACTAGCTGAAAAGAGTTTTTAGTCTGTTCGGTACAACAATAATAGTCAAAGTTAGAGAACCATTTTTCTCCTCTTAAATATGTTGTAGCACCAGCATGATTTCAACAAGACAGACTCTTCGTTTTTATTTCTTTCTCTCATTCCTTGGGTTTGTTGCCAAGAGCAACACAAAGAATGCACCAGGGTGTCATAATAATCCTCCATTAAATCCCTAGTATTTGAATTTTAATGCTATAATTCAACAGCTGACAAAAGCCCATTGAGCAGGTCTAAGGAGAGGAAAAGAGCTGGTCCCATTTTCTCAGGGGGTGATGCTATAGCAACATGGAATGAATTTGGGGTCAGGGAACAAGCTGTCTCCAAGCTTTGTTTGCATTTCCTGGCTAAAAGTAGAATCTGGTGTTATAAATTTTACCAAAATAAGTGGTTATTTGGAGCTGCGTGAAGATCGTTCATTCTGTAAAACCTTTTGCTCAGTGAAGGAAAAAAAAAAGAAAAAAGTGGAGACAACAAAACCAGCAGCCAGAAAGACAACAAACTAACAGACTGTTTTAGAAAGTGCCGGCCCAAGATTTACTTCAGTCCCTCTTCCTTCTCTGGTTTCTCTACCTTCCAGCACTAACCCTGCACCAGAACTTGAAATGATGCAACACACTAAGTCCATTTTAAAGGAATAACAAAAAGACAGCAAAGTCAATACTGGTGGAACAGAGACCTCTTACAATAATCAAAGACCTTGGAGAGAGTCTGGTATGTCATTTGTTATGCTTAGCTGTCCTCACACTGAAGGCTTTTGTGCTCTGGGGAATGTTGTTTGGTGAGGACAAATGAATACACCTGGACCACGATTGTTCACTGTGTGAAACTCTGCTCCTGCTCAAGGGGCACAGCCCTTAGCCCTGACACTCTCCCCTCTCACAAGCTGCTTCTTTGCTCGGGGCTATTTTGCAGGTTGGGTTTACTGGGGATTAGATGGAGCTCAGGGTGCCTTTAGGCCATACAGTATACTGGCAACTTCTGTGGTTTTCACTGTACTGTGAGGTATATTTTAAAGAAGAGGGCTGATGCATTCTTCTCATTTAAAATATACAGAGATTTGTCAGAAGATATTGACATAATGAAATATAAAGGCTAGAAATAATGAGCTATGCAGTTCTCTGTGTGAAGATATGGATGTTGTTACTGAAGACAAACATCAGTGGTTTATTGTGTTTGAGACCATTGTAATTCCTTCTCTATTTTTCCACTTTGAAATCCATTGCTGCTCACCTGTAGCCAGCCAAGCTCCCAGCCAGGTTGCTTGGCTGCCAGAGCCTGCTGCAAGGACCTCTCAGGTCTGGCACTTCTTGTTCTGGCTGGGAGACTGGAACACGTCATCATGGAGAGTCTGGGTGTGAACAGCCTGATGTAAGGGGGTGGAGTGTGTTAGGTAGGTGAAGTGGTGTAAGCTGGGCTGGATGGAGGAAGAATGGCTGTGACAGTGGGGTGGGGAAGTGAGAGAGACGGTTTAGAGGCCTTGAGAGTGCCAGCACCGTATCTCTGTGAATAAACAATTTCTCCTTTTATTTTGTTTGTCAACACTTTCATTACAACAAATGATTATTTTTTCCACACTTGCATTCCAGGTACTACCTGAAATGCAGGTGACTGTTGCTAGGCTGCTCACATACCGTTTTCTTTAAGTGGCGCATGCGTTTCAGATCTGCATAGCATCAGCATCCATTTTCTGTTCACTGTTCTATTATTAGTATTATTCACAGTCTTTTAAAAATAGAGCACCTTGTGCCTGCGGTTTCTTTCCCATGTCTGCAAATAGCTTTCCGGGTCAGTTTTGCTGTATCTAAGATGAACAGATTTTATGAAAATTCCATTCTTTCACCCCATAAAGGACCAGTTTTCAATAGAAAAGCTGTGAGCACTGAAGCCCCACTCCAAAAGAGTTCAGCTCACTTGACTTGGGGCCTTTAGAGCAGGAATGATTCCTGTCAGCCTGCTAGACCTAAAAGCAAAGCAGTTCATGTGCAAACAGCTTTCCATCATTATCCTGGGAAGAATCCCACTGGGAGAATAAAGAGTAGCCATAGGAGAGAATTTTTGCAGTAATGGCATGTCATTCCCTTGACCCGCTGCTGAAGTGTTAATTTCTGTTATAGCTCAGGCAAGAAATATGACATTTTATTGTCTGAGATTTCCAGGCAAGCATTCCTGGATGGGGTGCAGTTCTCATGGGGTACTAATCTATGGGACCATCCCAGAGAAAGCAAGAAACCTCACTGTGACAACTTTAAAGCCTGGCAAGCCAGTGAAGATTCTTTGTTAGGTATTTTTTTATTTAATGTCCTTTGTGTGACCGAACTGATTTTAAGTAATACAGAGCTTATTGGGCTTGTATATTAGCTACACCAGTTCTGATTATTCCAAGCAAAGAAGAACAGGGCTTGCTGTGTTTATGACACTGGGTATGTCTATGCTGGTTTTGCACACTCTGACAAGGATTTGTTATGTCCTCAGTCATGAGACACCTGAGTTCAGCAGTACAATGTTAGGCTGGCGCTGATCCATAGCTGCAGAGCAGAGCTTTGAAACTGTAGAGGCTGTTTCAATTATCTCCACTGACTGTGTGCGTAGGTACACATAGCCTCTCATTCCAATGATATCTACTCCTCACTGTCTGTAGAGATCCCTTTCTCTTCCTCTGTTTCTTTGGTGTAAATCATGTCTATTAATTTTAGTTTAAGACCTGTGTAATTGTGTTTGACTGTCTGTCAGACTCTTTTATATATATTGAAAGACATCAGGTGATGCTCAAGGCAGATTTGACTTCAAAAACGAAATGGCCACAGTTATAAAATTCTTTCTGTGGCTTTGTCCAGGGAATTTTATCAAATAATTCACAGTGAAGATCTAAAGAAGAAATAAGGACCTGTTAAAACTGGTCAGCATTATGTCATAGCACTTCTTCCTCAATATTAATAACTTCAATGTAATAGAATCTGTCCCACAGATCAGAGTCTCTTGTGCAGGTAGATAAGTATTAATAATTAGATACTGAAACCAGGTGAGTAGAAGGAGTAAGATAGTTGCTGGCATAATGCTCCATTCATATAGAAGATATGCATTAGGATTCAGGGTTATTGTGGCTGCAGCAGAGTACAGAGCCTTTCTCTGGAACAGATTGCCCAGAAAGGTAATGGATGTCCCTTCCCTGAAGGTGTTCAAGGCCAGGTTGGATGAGGCCTTAAGCAACCAAGTCTAGTCGAGAATCATTGCTGCCCATGGCAGGGAGGTTGGAGTAGATGGTCTCTACCATCTTAACCATACCATGATTGAATGATTCTCATCATTCTCTCGCCAGAACGACTCTTCTGTCTTGGCACAGTTCCTCCTGGAAACCATGTGACTGCAGTTTGAGCATCTTGGTGGTTACATAAATTTTTGCATTTCAGGAATGAATTAGGGACCTCCCTGTAAGCTGTGGATGTGAAACACATAATCCTGATCCACTTCCTAAGCCATGAGAGAGCATTTTGGGGGGAACTATATACATGTTTTTCTCAGCTAGAGATGAATGATGACAAAATACTAGGGTATAAGATATCTCAAAGAGAACAATAAACCGCCCCTTTTTTCCCATCTATTTGGAATTTGGTGGTGGTAACTGGCCAATTAAACAGCAATCTCCTGGTGTTACTTATCTGTCAAAGGAAAGGAAAGTTATTTCCCATGGTGAAATCCACACATGTGAGCTGCACCCTGGAAACTGAACCTCAAGTCAAACAAGAACTTCTTGAGAGTGAATGAAACAAATATGAAACCAGGAACAACTTAAATTACATTTCTGGTTTAACAAAGCTGGGATTTTTTTACCCCTTTCTCACAGGCAGCACATTTAGTAGCTGACACTAAGTTTCTGTAAGGAGGATTTGGAGGTGTTTGTGTTTGAACGAGCCCACGCAGCCATATTAGTGAAGGCTGATTTGGTTCCCTATGTCCTGACAAGAGCAAACATGGACTCAAGTCACTCCTGACAATGACTACTTCAGTGTGGGTGCAGAAAGTGCTCCCCTATTTTCATGTGGGAAATCCTGGCCTGGAATACCTGTACTGACGTATTGCATGCGTGGCTAACACGTGCAATTGGAAACGTTTTTAGATTTTGTCAGGCTAGATGCAAAGATTTAATCCTGTGAGTACTTGTGGTAAGCCTAAGTGAGGTCTGAATTCTTGCTTGGCTGTATGTGTTCCAGCCTCCACATGATTCAGAGACAACAAAAATCCATGTGCTCATCATTGCATAGATCTCTATATAAATAGTGTACTCCTTGATTTTCTCTGGAGTTCAAAGAGACCTGCTTAGTACAACCATTCCCACCTTAAACGGGGGGTCTTCATAACCACAGACCTCAAACCAACAAGGAATAATATAGTATTGTCATGTGAAAATTATAGACTTCAGCTTTTTAATTTGTAGCAGTAGTTCTTGTTCTCCCTGTCTTTTCTGGAGACAGAAAAAGAACTGAGTTCTTGCTTCACACGTAACTTTACTCCATTTGTAGAAGAGCTGTAGGAATATACACCCTACTTAAGATCGGTAGTAAAAGCAGTTTTCTTTGCCTTATACTGAGAAAGTCATTGTGACAGTATGAGCAAGCAAGGGAACACACCAAAAATTTAGGAGAGTCTGTTGCTGCGATGTTGCAGCCTTTAAAGCCAAATGATATGTTTTCCTTCAGCCTGGTCAGTCCAAATACCAGATTTAGGAAGTTTTCGGAGTGTCATTTTTCAGCTGCTGTCCAAGCTTTGCATGTCTATCTTTATGTAGAGACAGTTGGACCAATCATCTTCTGAAATGAAATTATGAAAGGAATAGTCACGCCAAGTCGGATTCCTAGGTTTAAGGTTTCTGGTTTGTTTTGTTTTTTTAATAAATTATTTTCACACACAAGAAAAGGTGAGCCGCACACAAGAGCTGGGCTCTGCAGCTGGATCTGCTTCCAAGTGTGAATCTGAAGGTGGGATATGGACTCTGGATATTTTTAGCCACAAAATATGTGAACCACAAAAGTATGTAAACTACACACATATATTTGTCTGTTCTTTTCAAAGGAATTCTCTTCATTGCAGTAAAAAAATTTGCCCACAGAAAGTTGGCAGAGCAGTAGCCCATGTCCCAGCAGATGCCTATGGAATGTTCCTGACTGGTTTGCATGCTGAAATGCGTGGCTTTATAAATAGTGGTAAAATATTGAACTCCAGTTTTAAAAAAAATTAACAATCACAAATATATCCCCCCCCCCCCCAAAACACATGCAGTATGAACAATAAACACAGTCATAATAACCAGCCATTCCCTAAATGCTTTTCTCATCTGCTGCTTTAGAAACACAACCAAAGCGGGCCCATTTAGGTCAAACAGGACTATCGGCTGATTAAAGAGATACTTGGTGAGAGTGTGGTTGGTGCAATACGGTGCTTATTCGTCACCAATTTTATAACTAATTATAAGCACAGATCTAGATTGAGGAAAGCACTTAAATGAACACGTAAGTCACTTTCTCTTCATGACCACATATAAATAAATACATACTGTGTGTTTTCCTGTTAGCTAGTTTTAATTGCTACTCTGCTTAACACTTAGTTTAAAGCTCTTTGTATGATTCTTTAGAAGATGTTTAGTTCTCCTAGATGTGAAGAATTCTGGCTATTTGAGTACAGCCAAGAATCCACTTCAAGAAGGTTCTTCAGTAAAATAAAATTTTTCTGTGCTTAATCATGCTCTTATTTGGAGTAGATGATCTCTAAGGCCCCTTCCAACCTTAGCCATTCTATGATTATTTATCTTTCTTAAGAGAGAGTTACTATCTCTTAAGAAGTATTATTTAAATAGTTGCACATACAACTATTCGAGTTTTTCATTACTGCAGTATCTTTCATCTGATCATCTAAAAATGTCTTAAAGGTGTGTGAATTAAGCTGCTAAATCTTTCTCTGAGTTGGATAACTATTACACTGACTACAGTCAGTTCCCTTTTTCTTTGAGAAGCATAGTGATTCAGTTTTCATTTTGTCAAATTAACTATTAGGAAGTATTCTACATTCATTCTGAGTTGGGTTAATCTTCATCTGCTTCCTAAATGAAATAATTTTCGTGGTGTTTCTGTGCCTTAATGTGGATTGTCTGCCCATTGTATGCAATTGCCAGCTTTGAATGCTCATCCTCCTTCCAAGGCTCTTGGTACTCACTTCCTTCCATTCACCAGTTGTATGGCACCATTTAAAGAGTTAGCTATTCACTCTGAACAGATAAGTCTGCTTCAGGAAATGTCTCAGTTCTTCCTACTTCCTTCTCCAGCTTCTTTCCAGTTTGGCGTTTCTTTTTTCTCTTTTTCCCCCAAATTTTGCATCCAGATCACTTCAGCCATAGTCTTAATTTAAACCAATCTTTTTTCATCTTGCCTCCAAAACCCCTTCCACTCCCATTTTCTCTGGCTGCCAAAAACACTATTCTCCTTGACATCCAGACACACAATTTTTGATTCTTCTTTTGACCTTTTGACTTTTCAGGTCCTAAGTAAGCACTCAGCCACACATAGATTATTTTGTCCATCTTTGAATGCTGAGAGAAGGTATCTGTACTCTCTGCAAAGACTTCATTGGACTGAAATATCTGACAGAGATACTTAAAATACAATCTCCAAACCCTTAGTGCATCAGGCAAGAAACCAGACTAAAAGATTATGAAATATAATAGCCATACTACCCTAAAAAATTAAGGCATAAACTTAATCTTATGCAATATGTTTTTCCTCTGAAAAAGGAAGAAGCTCTGGCAAGTCCTGAATGCCCAGGATAAGTTCTGGTACCACTTAGGATTTGATAGGAATGTAGATCCTGTCCACTGTGTTGGTACACAGTTCTATGGTAACCTCGAGGAGAGAAAATATGGGTTTCTAACAAATTACTCAAGACAATCACTAAATAAAATTATACAATCAATTGTCATGACTGTCCTATATATATTTGCTCCACTTCCTGATATTGTTGTCAAATACCAGCATAAATCAGCATAAACAGAATTGTAAAATTATCAGCATCACTGTTCAGGCAGAAATGCACTGAAAAGTCATTCAGCATTCTAAGCTGAATTTATCTTTGAGCTGTTACTCTACTTCCCTGCTCATCCTTATTAGACTTGTGCCTGTTGTACAGATAGAAATGAGGACTATGCCGTTTAAGAATTTTGAAAAACAAAGTTGTAGGCCATGAAGTTAGTTTCCCTCTGAAAGGTTCTCCTGTTTTTCTGCATTGCATAAATACTGAAGAAAAAATTGAAAATCTTAAAACACAGACCCTGTCATAAAAGTTTAACCAGCCAGGTGAAAATTTGTTCTATAAACAGGTCTTTTCAAAGAGATTTCAGATTTATTTTGTCCAGGTTTTGTTAAACTATAGAAAAGTAAAGCTGCCTTTCCATAGTTGTTGTAGATGTATTTTCTTACTGTCATTTAGCAACTAAATATGTTAATTATCAGGGTCAAAGTTGAAGCTTTGGCCTTTTGATGGCTCAATTTATTGGAGCATTTACCAGGTCTGCTTTAGCACCTCCATTTCCCTGATCTGTGAGCTGACACTGATTGCTTATTGCAAAAATAGCAAGTCTGTTTGCTTTATGTGTTGCCAGTGCACTATGAGCTGCTCACTCATTCCTTAATCTCACTCTCCCAAAAGGCAGAAAAGTCAAAAGTATGTTAGACCCTCCATTCCTTCCGGCTGACACAACTGTAAGCTGCATTTTGTCATTGCTTTGCTTCATATTATCACTTGCAGATGACTTGATCGTACAGGGGTTGCAATCCATGTATGTATCTGTGTTAACACACTATAGACCAACAGAGGAGCGTTTGAAGAGCTTGACTGGACCCAACATTTCAGGGTTTTTTTTGTGCCTAAAATGCAATTATATGCTTTGGGGTTTTTGTTAACCTCAGGCTTGGGGTTACCCTGGACATACATGTTAAGCAACCCAGCCCTCCTGGGTTGAAAAGCAGAGTGATCTAATTCAGATACAGATGGCAGGTCCTAGGACAGCACAGCATAGTTACATCTTGTTCTTACAGAACATTGACTTCCAGAGAAGACACAGAATCACTGATGTGGTAAATTATGTCAAAATTACGGAGAAGCTTCTCTGTGAAGGTTCACAGGCTCCAAAACTAATTTCCCACAATTTTTCTGAGCCTGATGGCAGCTCTGGTTCTCTATGAGCACATTCAAATGCACCCATTTGTGGAGCTGTAGAGTTTTCACTTTCACTTTTTTCTCTGTGTTTTCTGTCAGTGTTCTCCACACAATGATGTGGGCGGTGTGTCTTGCATGGAATCTCTAGAAAGAAACAGACCCATCTCCTATCACCCTCAGTGGCATGTAGCTCTGATGTGCTAACAGAACAATATTTGGACCAGAGTGTGCTGGAGTGATGAATGTGGCCTCCAAGTCCGGCATGCCTCATCTTTTCCAAACAACATTCTTGTACAGATTAGAGGATAATCTGACAGGCAAGCCCAGCCAATTAAAACAGTAATTGAAATAGCTGTGAGTGTTTTATTTGGCAGAGACTGGACATTCTGCTTCATTTTTTAATGAACAAACAAGCAGGGTCAATCATAACAGTTTGATTAATTTAAGGTCTCTCTTTTTTTTCCTGCTAAGATAATTTCCCATCTTGTGCTTCTCAAAACAAGACCAGAAAAGACAGACAGAACCAAAAGATTCCTTTTGACCTTTGGTGGGACACTATAAACATCAGTCAGTGAATAAAATCCTGAAATGATGGTGAAACCACAAAAAGCAAAACAGTTCCCCTTTTGACTAGAGCAGGCAAAGGTATTTCAGAGGCGGGGAAGGGGGAAACCTCAGGAAGCCCACACTCATTAAAGGATTGAGGTCCGTTTTCCTGAGTCTCAGAAACATTTAGGAAAACAACATTAAACAAAAAGCAAACTAAAACTTCCCCTGCAACTTCTATAACCTTATTGAGGCTCTTGCAAGGAGCTGGGACTTCCTTTCATTCTGCTTGCTTTTGACCAACCCTGTCCTGTAGTGAAAAAAACCCAAGAAAATCGTGCCAAGTGCAAAGCCAAAATTTCGCTTAGGGAAGTAAATGCGACGAGGTCTAATTCAAACAAGGAGCACACATCACTAATTGACAGTTGCTTCGTGAGTTACAGGAGACAGCTCATTAGCTTTGGTTCGGGGCCAAGTGGTACCCACATCACTGAAAGCATCCCGGCTGGCATTTGGGCATGGCTATCTCCAACTCTCCTTCCTGCTGTCCCCGCTTTAGGAAAGCATCGTTATTCATCGAAGTCTCAGGCCACATGCTTAATTTTAAGCATGTGCTTTCCTCAAAAGGACTGTATTTAAACATGTGCTAGGGATTTAGCCATGTGCTAGAGTTATTTATGGAATCACTCCTTCCAGGAATGGCATACATCTGAAGGCAATATGGGAAGTATTGACTGCCAAGATGAAGACCGTGTCTTTTCTGTGGGCAAGCTGCGGATTTGAGTCTTCAGACCAGCTAATTTGGCACCTTGCAGAAGGAGTTTAAAGATGTCAACTGTTTCCTGAAGATAAAACGCATGAGTAAGGAGACAGTAAGGAGACATTGTGTTCAGTCAAAAGTTGGAATGATACATTCGGTAGTTTAGACAAAGAATAAAAACACTGGTCTGTGTTAAATCACACAGTGCAAAGCTGGGGTGACCGCAGTGTACACTGGATTCTGCAGTTAAGTACCTCCAAACAGTTTCATCTTTGTTAAGCATGTGTTAGGATTTCCCATATGACTTCAGGCTTCACAGAAGAGGTTTCATATATGATGCTGCCATCTAGGTCAGAAAATTTCAGTCGTACTAATTGCCCTAAATACATGTGTACTTCCTCATACATCTTCCTCAGTTCTTCTCTCGTAAAGACCATTTATGGCACCTCCAACCTCCCTGAGCAACAGCAGCCTATTGCCTGCAGCACATATATGAGGCCTGATAGGAAGCAAAATTGACACTAATTCCTTTGGCCTTAGACTAAATCTGTCTATCTCATTTGCCTTCCCCTACAACAGAGAGGAGTCAGGCTGTTGAGCCCTGGCACACACATTCATCTCAAAGAAAAACAGAAAATGTCTTATAGAAGCATTTGTAAACCCCCACGTTAAAGGCTGCAGAGCAGCAACTCATCTGTGCTACTGAGGGCAGTGCTGTGCTGCTCTGAGCTGCTGATGTGTACCATGAAGTCAGAAGGGAACTCAACTGTTATCAATTGTTCCTCATAACTGAAGTGGCTAATTTGAGCTAACACAAAGCCAAATATCTAAAATTCATTTAAGTTTCAGTATCTGAAGCTGCCACCACTGGTTCCCATAGAGTCAGCTCTTGTAGCAGCCTGGCTTTATCAATCTGTTGGTCATTTAGACTTAAAGCATCTGAGATGAAACATTCTAAGAGGAGACAGTACAACAGTACTAAACCATGTGGAAAAAGGTAGCATGTTAGTTACTAAGGAGACAACAAAAACAAGACCTTGGTCATGCTTCCTTGGCCTTTTTTCTTGCTGAAGCTTTTAGCCCTGCCATTTCTGCATTGCTTGCTGAGTCAAGAGTTCTCACAGCTGGAATGCTCTGAGGCCATGTAGCCATCTGCTTTGGGGTTTTCCCTCCTTACTAGTCTCCTTCTGCCTCTTTGCATGAGCTTGTTCCAAAGCCTTTTGCTATCTTTTCAAGATGACCAAAGGTCAGAAGTTCAAACACTGACAAATTAGAGCGTGCTGCAGAAAAGCTGTAAGTAGGAGTCGAAGCAACTGTCTTGGCACCTTCATTTCCGTCTGTTTTCCACATGTAATGAATTCAGCCAAGTTTATTAATATTCTACTCAAAGGCCCCAGTTCCATGCTCTCACTGAATTGACGCTAAGGTTTTGGATTGGAGAATCAGATTCTATTTGTATAAACAGCAAGGGTGTAACGGTGTGCAATCATCTCGCTGGTATCTTATTAGGATACTTAGACTCTCTTTCCATGCTCAGGATGGCTTAATAAGATTATCTCGTCATGAAAGAAATATTTACCCATGAGTTCAGGAGGTGTATATTAAAGACTCATGTACTACACCACAGAACGACCTTTACCTCAGGATGTGTATGCCCTGTGTTAGATATAATTTGGCTGAAAAAAATCATCAGATTTGCCTCCACTTGGTAAAAGAGGCTTTTCTGGAGGCACCATAACAGCAGCTTTCTCAGCTAGCTGTGCTTGTTAGCTTATACTTAAGAGAGCTGTATTGTGTCTGGGATTTTTGTAGTAATACAATAAATAGCATTTTATAATGCAATCAAGTAGAAGTAATTTTCTTCTTTTAAATTGGAATTATTGCATACCAGAGCATTTGAATCTGGCAGGTGAAAGAGAAACCACATCAATATATTGTACTGTGAGAAAAGACTTTGTGGGTTTTATAATGCTTTTCATCTGGGGATCCCAACTCACTTCATAAACTTACCCACAAGCATGCTAGGAAAGATAATGTATCTGAAGCCCTTTTAATGCACATTAAAAAAGAGAGAGAGATAGATGAGCCAGCCTGGCTAAGGATATACGTATTTTACAATCTCTGAATATTCAAGGCGTGATCCCCTTTTGCCTGCTGTAAACATTAGATATTCTTTTCCCTGTTGAGTGATTGCGAGTGACGTGGGAAAATAAGACTATTTGAATTTAGATTACGCTTGAAAGGAAAGCCGAGCTCTGCATTTTACCACCACGATCATGTGCTCTTGCAGTGTTTTAAAACTATGCAGACAATTGAATTTCCAGCAACACTCTGTAGCATGTGGCAGTTTAAACCAAAACTTTGTGATAGGTTTCCAGTCTCTGAAGCAACAACTGGATGCTTAAAGATATTTTTCTGCTGGTTCTAAAATTCTTACTTTGGAGTGTAGCAGGTGACCCAGCATAACAAAGCAGGCATGTGAGCTCCAGCTCTTCGAGCTGCCACTCCTGCTGATGAACTACTTCTGTGCATACATTTTCCCCCATGTGTTTCTTGCAGATAATAACCAAACAGGCAGCAAATCAATGGAAAAGTCTTTTCAGCCTACTGTGTTCCTTGTTGCTCAAAACCATTCTTAAGGCTTGTGGTTAATTAACCATGAACAGATGCTGCAGTATCTGGTGCAGTATTTGCTAACATCTGAGAAGATCTGAATGGTCTTCTCTTAAAATAATTGCTCTCAGGAGAGAGAGTGAACAATAAAAACTCCAAACATCATTATGTGTTAAAGCTATGCCCCTCCCTGGGCAGCCTGTTCCAAGGCCTGTTGACCCTTTCCATGAACAAGTTTCTTCTAATGTCCTAGACTTCCCCTGCTGCAATTTGAGGCCATTTCCTCTTGTCCTATCACTTGTTACTTGTGAGAAGAGACCCACTCTCACCTCTACAACCTCCTTTCAGGTAGTTGTAGACAGTGAGAAGGTCTCCTCTCAGCCTCCTTTTCTCCAGACTAATCAGCCTCACCTCCCTCAGCCACTCCTCACAAGGTTTGTTCTCCAGACCTTCACCAACCTTGTTGCCCTTCTTGAGACCCACTCCAGCCCCTCAATGTCTTTCTTGTACTGAGGTGCCCAAAACTGAACTCAGTGCTGGAGGTGTGGCCTCATCAGTGCTGGCCTCATCAGAGTGACAATCACTTCCCTACTTCTGGCTACACTATTTCTGATAGAACCCAGGGTGTCATTTGCTTTCTTGGCCACCTGAGCACACTGCTGGCTCATGTACACTCCTGCTGAAATGACACTTCTCTTCTTCAGCAGACAACATTCCAGAGATCCATGAGGTTCCTAACATTGTATCATTGATAATTCCAGTGTTAGATTATGAGCCCAGCTTCAATTTCACAGCTACATGCAATAGCAGAGTTAAGATAGAAAGAAGGATCACCTTGAGGAAGGCAAAGCATATGATCAAGGTGTGCAACAAATTCTGTGGTGTTTTCCAAATTGACTTAATGGGAATGTGCAAAGAATGTGATTCACAGTTGTCCTGCATCCTCCAGCCTGCTGCCTGCACAGCTTGCTTTCACACAAAGCATCTTCCATCTAGTTAGCGCCTACAAGAGAATTGTCATTCTCGGATTTACTTGCTTTATGTGTGTGTGGTATTTCTCATCTTCTTAAGTCATCGTGGCCTGTCATGAAGAGACCATCTGTGTTTAGTTAAACAGAGCACTTCATGGGAGCTACTTCTGTCACCCTGCATAAGATACCATGGCTTTGCTTCCCAGAGTCCATCTGCCTCTCTGAGGAGCAACAAATAACTTCATTAGTAACTTGCATTTTAAAAACAGGTGCAGAGCAGTAAAGGAAACAAACTGAAGGAAAGGAAAAGTCTGGAAGGGAAAATGAACAGAAGTCATCCTGTATTTCTCTAGGGAGTAGGGGCCAGAGGCAAGAAGACAGCACAGAAAGCACAGAGGTTGTCTTTGTCTGATAAAAGTCGGAAAGGTCAGTTTATTCCAGTTTTTGCGTCTACTGCTACCTAACAGTGGAATAAATGTATAAAGTTTTCAAAACTTCCTCTCTCAAGTAAACAAATACCAGATGAGGGAATCTCTTGTATTTGTTTTTCAGAAGCTGTCTGGTGTCCGCAAATTATGTTACCTACCTGCATGCTCTATCTGCACTCTTCAGGTAGACCCCCAGACCTGTGAGCTTTTCTCTTATGGAGGGATAGTATCAGTCAGACAGACGTTTTGACCTGAGTATTTGTCACTACAAATATTTTTAAACACAGATCACTTCAGTGATTTAACCTGTTTTCCAGTGTTTTGGAAAGTCCACATTAGGGCTTTAGAATTTGATGTCAAATTCTACTCACGTCTGTGTGCACTACAGATAAAACTGTAAGCTGCACATGTTACTGGACTGATGGGAAGGTTTACTCTGCAAGTCCCCACCCTCCTGCTCCCTCATCAGCTGGATTTGGGGGTTGGCCAATGACTCTTACCTGGTCTATGCACTTTATTTCTTCCTATAGGGAGTGGTATGTGGCTTACAGTAGAAGACAGTACACTTCCCATCCTCGTCCTAACATGGAAACACGAATAGAGTGCTTACCTGGGTGTGGATGTGATGGTCTTGTTTCCAGGACCCACAGTTTCTGATACAGTCTCCAGCAATGCTTACGGAGTAAGGCCTGAGAAAAGCTTTGCCGTAATAATGCACATTGGCATTAATCATGAGTTGGATGGGTGCAACTCTGCATCATGAGAGACCTCTGGGTCTCTCATCATGAGTTGCACTGGGATACAAAAAGTAGGTGTAACATGATGGTTTACGAAGCAAAAAATGAGAGGTGTCAACACTTATTCCTATTAAACTGTAAAAATATAATTGTTTCAGGAACATTTAGCTGTGAAGAGGAATCAGGGCTTGTCCAGACTTCTTACTTCAGAAAGGAGAATTTTGTCTCTGGCTTCCAACAGTAGTAAGGCCACAGATCCTTTGCCAAACCATACAGTGACCAGGGAGGGCAATGAGTCAGGGCCACTGCCTTGTAATGCAGAGTTGCCATTAGCATCTCTTAGTGTAGCAGCCACTGATAGCCTTCTGCATAGACTAAAAAGTCCTTTTGTAAGTTCAGGCCAGAAAAAGGCAAAAAAAAAAAATATTCTTTGCTTGTCTTATCAGGAAAAATGAATATGAGTATCAAATAAAGTAGGAATTAAGCCCAACTATAAACTGCCAGTTTTTCAGAACAACCTAAGAGTTTCAGCTTCTTCCTAAACTCTGGAATCTCTGTTGGAGAAAGGAATTTGCAGACCCAGAAACAAGAGGCAATGCCACACTGCCCATCCCAAGCAAGGAGGGCTCGGGGGCCTCTGCAAGATTCTTTTTTTTTATGTCAGGGAATCATTATTTTGTAGTGAGGCAGAAATTATCTCATTTAAATAACATTTTCCCTGCAGTACTTTCTCAAAGCCCAGGGGCTGCTCTTCCAAAAAATGAGATTTTTGGCAGCCCCAGAGCTTTTCTCATATTTCTGTCTGTCCTACTCATACTATAAACAGTATTCTTACAAAATAATTTCTAGACTACAGTTTCTTCATCAGCCCACTGAAGGAGGAATGAAAAAAACCCAACCCCTGTGTTTTATGTAACTTAGCAGCTGCAGACAGTTACTTGGTTGTGCTGTAAGTCTATCATTTGTTAGCCAAACAATTCGATTCTATGGCCAGGATTATATGGGAGTTTAGACTAGATGTTTGAATAGCTCTTTTTGGCATTAAAAGTTATGAAAACACCTATTCTTTCAGTATCATAAACAACATCATTAAATAGAAATGCAGAGTGTTTGCATACTAACCACCCCTTATAGTTTTTATGTTGTATCAGAGTCACTTGGCAGACTGAACGTAGTTTATGGTCTGGGGACAAATTCAAGCTTCCTAGAAGCTGGAAGAGACTGTGGACGATAACCAACACATACTAATAAGAATCCATGAGCAACAAAACTAGATTTGAGAAAACTGTGGGAAAAATCCTTGTAATTCTGCACTCAACTTCAAAAGAAAGTATCAGTTTCTGTTCATTACCTTATTCAATTTGTATCTCACAGGCAATCAATCTACTCCTGAAGGAAAAATAACATATAAGCAAAAGGACCATTATATGTGAATATCCACTGATAGAGCGTGAAAACCACTCTAGAATGAGAGACTGAACACAAATACTTTCATAAATCACTTAAAGCCCAGCTGAAATTTGATAGGTAACACTGAAAAGTATTGATTAGACTGTGAGTTTGCCCCGTACATTCATGAATAGCTGAAGTACAATCTTTGTCCTGGTAAAGCTAGTCAGGGATTTGGGGTGAATTTGTGAGTTGTTTTTGTAATAGCCCAAACAATAGTTTTATTGATAAATCTACTACTTGTAAATATTTTTGCTCTATAGTTCTCCATGAGTATCTTTGATGTGTAGTGTATGCAGGGAATCTAAATTGCCCCTCCTTCTGGCCAGGAATGGTGGCTGTTGCTTAGCAGTCCTATGGTGCTCTAAAATATAGTGGGGAGAAGTAACTCCCTAGGAGACCTCAGAACTGGGCACAGTCACTCCACCGCCAGCCCTGAGCACAGCTCTGGCAGAACCATAAGTCAGAAATGTTCACCCAGTGCCCTTAAGCTCCATAGCACCGTCCCAGTCAATTTTTATCAAAACAAAATAGAGGTTCACCAAGTTCTTTTGGACTTTCTGGAGAGGAAAAAAACATCAAATAGTCATGAAAGAAACTAGCAGAAACAGGGGAGTTGTGAATGGCTCCACCGAACCAATGGATAGGTGAACAAACTGTTTTCCCATAGATATCTTAAAGAATATTTTTGTATTTTATGTGTTCTATAAACAATTTTAAATGCAGTGGAATTACTGGGGATGAAGGAAATGTAAGAAGTGAGCAGGGTGGGAGTACAGGATGAGGGAGCATATGAAAGACGAGCTGTCTGAAATATGAAGATCTTAAGTACCGGCATGTCTGGTTATTTGAGTGTCCCTAGCAGTCAAATAATGAGCCTTCTTCATGTTTTGCCTTTCTGGACTTGGCTTGCTTAGAGAAATTTGTAGGCATTAGGGGCTGTCTGGAGTTAGTTCCAAGACGTTTTTTTTTTCCCCTTAACATTTTGCAGCTGAGGCAGCCTTGTGTAAAAGACGCTTTGAAGTGAAACATTACCAAATATGTCTTTTCTCCTGACCATATCTTCTATTTCCACAGGAAAGGGACGTGCACACAGGCAGACCAATGGCAACGCAGGAGCGTCCACCGTCACTGAAGGAGGATGACAAGCCCTGTCTGCAGCCCCACTTGCTCACAGAGAGAAGGCAGCTGAAGGTAAACGGCTTCATCTTTGTCAGGAAAGGGGACGCTGTCACCTAAACATTTCTGCCAGTTTTGCAAAGGATTTACTCAATGCTTCCTCCACTTCCAGCCACCCTTGGCCACTTCTGTCTCACCAACTCCAAAGATTGTCATGCTTCCCTCATCTGCTCTGTGCAAACTGCAGTCGGCAGAGCTTAGTTTTGTTAGGGGACACCACTCACAGAGGCAGAATAACCCTGTGGTGTTCATGCTTCTTGACAGAACCTCAGCTGCAGACACAGATACATAGCCTGCTCCATCCTCTGTATTTCCAAAAGTTTTAGGTATAGAATGATTTCTTCTGCCATTTCTTTTTTGATACAAAATATTATTACTAAGAACAGCTGCATTTGAAAGCACCTGGCTAAGGAAGGTCTACATTGTACCTACAATTTATTTTATTATATTCTTTCTCCTAAGAGCCCCTAGTATCTGGAGTCACCATTACTTCAGAGTCCTGATTTACCTGTAATGAAACTCTCCCTTTTCCTCAAAATGTTACTGTTAGCTTTAAAACAAATGAATCAAACTTCCTAGATAATAATCTTTATCTCTTCACCACTCTGATCCTCTCTACTCCCCTTTTTCTGTAACGTGTGATAGCAGTGCCAGGCTTGAGATAGTAGGGACTACAGTCCATCAAAAAACACATAAATGATGATTTGTTGCCTTGTCTCTCTACTGAGTGAATGGAGAGCTGCTACCAGGCAAAACCTCCTCTGCTTCCCTCTCCTCCTGGAAGGAACCCAGCTGGATTCCTTGCTTCTAAGCAGCTTTCATAGACTTTGAAAATTTAACCTTTAAGATGAGTCTAGTTGAAATTAGTGAGTGCATTCAAAAGATACCAGAGGTGGTCAGATATATCTGCCAGGTCAAGAATATGATATATCATTGTCCTTAGGAAAACAGGCAAAACTCCTTTCTTGTAGACAGGGAGAAGATCTTTAACCTGGCTATTCTGTTTTGGAATAGGAACAAATCTGCATTATCAGGATATCAGGGTACCCTTAGGTGCGCCATCTGCAAATTCCACTTTGAATAGAGAATTTTGCTCTGCTCTCTTTATTGCCTTTTGGTGCCGTTGTATTAAAATACCATTCAAATCAAGCAAGACCTGTGAACTCTCCACAACAAGCTGGTGTGACATTACACTTTGACAACCCAAGAAAAACTGTCGAGATGGCTTGAGCTTGGCTGGTAGGCAACGTTTTGTTGGAGTTAACATATGAAGCTGCAGATAGGGGACCAATATAGGACCCAGATATTGGGGACCAATAAAGAGCAAGGAGTTAGGAATAACATTATATCTAACCTTGGGCTGGGGTTTGGAGACAGTAATTGTCTCTGTGCAGAGTTTCGGGCAGAAGCAGTGTGTGGCGGAGTGGTTTATGATGTGCTTCATTTGGTGATCACAGCAAAGAGATAAACCAATCTGACCTACTGGTAAGCCATTTGGAGCTTGGATTATGACCAGTATGAGACCTAAGATTAAACCTAAGGCAGTTTGAAACTGGTAGGGAGACATGACATGATAGTTCTGGTTATTTTTAGTAAATACCTACTCCCCATGACTCTGTTGGAGTAGATAAGTAGAAGGAAGCAAAGGGCTGAAGGCAGTTTTGAAGCTAGTCAAGTATCTGAGCAAGGACCTAAACCTTGCCAGACTATGTTTAGGATTTGGGCTAGCAGATGGCTTTGGGATGGGCCTGAGGATGAATCCAACACACAACATACAGTCAGAATTTGGTGAGTCAAGCAGGAGTGGCTGAATCAGATCAATGTTTTGGGTGAAGTAATGCTATGAGAGAAATCCGTATGAAGTCTTGCACTAATAGTTTGGAGACAGCAGACCATATCTGAATTTTCTGTCTGAAAGTGAGTCCTCTGACTGAATCCAGCAATATGTTAGCTCTCAGACCAATGGGTGACTTCAGGCTAGCAAAAGATGGGTGAGATCATAGGCTACAAGTATAGGCTAATGTGCAGGACTTTGGGCAAGGCTATGGCTGGGGCTGATGGTGCTGCAGGTCAGCCAGTGGCTTTATGCCATTTGGTTGTGGTGCAGAGCAGGGAGACACAGAGATCTCAGAGACCATTTAGGACCTAATCCAGTGGGCATCTTGTGCCAGGGATATGACAGAAGTGGCAGGCCACAGTAAATGATCAGAAGTTAAGACCTGGGGTGTGGTTGTGGTTAAACTGGAGGCACTAGGAAGATTACCATTATATTTATGTGTGGGTTTTTTTGCTAAAATAGGTTTAGAAGCAGTAGGTAGCTGTGAGTGAGGGATAGGTTAGGAGTCAGTCAGTATCTTGGGGATAGTGCTCAGGCTCAGGGCAGCTGGCAGTTTAGAACTAGGATTAGGACTAAATCTATCAGATTAATTTGCGAACTACAGTCTTCAAAAGACCTAGCTTTTTATCTCTGGACTGCCATCTACTAGTCCTCAATTAAAATTCAGGCCACATTTATTAATACCTGAGACTACATATCTTCCTGAACTCTAACTCGCTTAAATTTATTTAGAGGAATTAATCGCAATCTGATTTAGTGCTATCTGTTGGCCTCAATCCTAACCCAACTCGTGTCTGTCTACATCAAAAGCTACTGAAAGGAACGGTCTTGTTTACGCCAGCCAATGCCACAGCTACATCTGTGTTTTCATTCCCAGTAATAAATGAAAATACTGGATTATCAGAAAACAAAACGGAAAAGTAAAAGGAAAGAGATGTTTCTTTTGAACCAAAAAACCCTACAGACACAAAAACATCAGTCTTTTTATTTTCAGGTATAACATTCCCTCTGGCCCCTCAGTTGGAGAGTAAGGGGGAAATGATTCGGCTGTCTATGAACTGCAATCATCAAATAATTGTTAATCATCTCTAGCCAATATTCTTTCCCTAAGGAATAACAGTGGGATAATGCATGATTCCCTGTTTATTTCCTGAGGAGACGGATAACAACTGCCTCCTGTTATGACTGTGCACAGATCCAACCCCTCCCGCAAGTCCCCTGTGTCACTCATCCCCCTCTTCCCACAAAGCCCTTGTGCCTCCATGGGTAATTACAACCATTCTCAATTTTTGATGTGTTGGATTTTTGGGGTTTTTTTGCTTCTTTCCTGCTCCCATTTCTCTCTCCAGCCTTGTAATACTCTGCAGACTCTGAACAATGGATTAGCTGTTCCCTCCAGTCAAGGTTTCCAGAAATAGTCTTTAGAGTTTTGCCATATGTTTATCTTTCTTAATACTCCACTGAGCAGCCCCCTCATGACTCACAGGCAAACAAAGGTCTTGAATGGTTTGTTTATTCTTCTGAGCTAGATGGCACTGCCTGGGGCTCACCACTCAGGCAGCAGAGGAGCTCTGAGGAGGTGCATAGCGTTGCACATATTTAATTACAAACAACATTGTATTTACCCTGACCCAAACCACTGTGAATCAGAATGAAGGTCGGAAAATCTATCTGCCCGCAGGTAGTCCCACTCTGACATTGTTCCTGGAAAGGGTTGGTCCCATGTGCCAGCACACTCCTACGCGTGCACCCACTCTCATGTGGAGCCACTGCTGGGAGAACAGAGGAGTCACTCTAAATAACTCATCTTCTGAACTTCTACCACTAAGCTCTCTCCCACTCTTGACACAGTCACCCTCATGTAAGGTGTATTTTGGCTCACAAAGAACAAAGGAGACCAACATTACTGGGGCGCAAGGACTCGGTATTAAATAAATAAACAACTTTACCAGGCATGACAAAGACAAAACCCCAACAAGCGGTTGCAAAATGAAATGCCCTGCAGAAATAAAGGTGCTTGGAAGACCTGAGCTGGAGGGTCAAAGCACTGGATTTAAGACCAGCATTGGGTGTGCAAAGCTATGCATACTAAATCACCTCAGAGATTTGAGAAGAAAAGATGCAGGCTACTTAGTTACCTCATCCTTCAAGAGAAAGGACCAGGGGACTGAAGTCAAACGTAGGCAAGAAGGCCAGTGGTCTCCTGGGGTGCATTAAGAGAGTATGCCAGAATGCTGAGGGAAGTTCTCCTTCTTCTCTGTTCTGCTCTGCTGAGGCCATGTCTGTGTACAATTCTGGGGTCCTCAGTTCAAGAAGGACAAGAAACTGCTGGAGGTAATGTCTAGCATTCGGTTAGGATAGGCCAGGATAGCCAGACTGCGCAGTTGTAAGGATTGGGACTCAAGTGCCTGAACATCAGTGTCTGAAATGAGAGGCGGGTACCAAGGTGTCCTACCAGCTCTTGTTGCAGAATAATGTGACCCTCACACAGATATGAACTGTGCCACATCTCAGGTACCACAGGACACCTAAAATGGCACAAAGAGTTTCTTCAGGCACATGGACTGGTCTACAGCTGTCACCAGTGTGAGAGCTTAGAAGTCAAACTGCATAAATAATGATGTCTGACCTTTCTGGAGTACAGTAAAATGGTGAAAACTTAGTGCCCGCAGGATGATTGTGTTTCCATAGCTCATAGCCAAAGTCATAAACTTTCTCCAGACACCTTCTAACTAAGATGGGCTACCCCTGCTAGTCAGCACTTGGAAGGTTTGCAGGGCCCAGGAAATGGGCTACAGCAGCAGTGCTGTAGTACTTAGTAGATGAGATCTTTGTTAAAGATTAAGAAGGGATTGATGGTATCGTGACTTTTCAATATACCTTGGAAATACTGCCAGGTTTCCAGGTTTTCAACACTGACAGTAAAAGAAAGGTGAACTCCTTTTCTTAAGGTTAGAAAAGGGAGGTGAAGGAAGAAAGATATGTTGGCAAATGCTTTGTTGCTTTCTCTGAGCCACTCTAATCATCAAAATATTTTGCAACAGGAAGGAAAGGATAACTTGTACACTGAGGCTCTTTATATGAAAGGAAGTTCAGTCAAAGTGTGTGTTTCCCAAGCATCAGGGAAACAAATACTTCCAGCATCAGAAAATGGAAAAACAGAGCAAGTTTTTCAGGCAGAGCTCACCTCTTCTCACAGGTAGAAATTCTACCAGAAGAGGAGGAGACACAAGTTTAGATGCTGGAAAGCCAACAGTTTCCTGCTGTTACCTAATGGTGATAAATTCCACCAGAACTCTGAAACCAAGGCATAAGGTCTGAGGCTTTCTGTTGTCAAGCTTTGGGCCATTTACTTGTTTTTATTTATGCATTTCTATTCTACAGTACAGTACCCTACTCTTCTGCATTGTTTAATCTTATATGAATTGGCATTGGTATTGCTATCTTGGGAGCACATGGACTGGGGCACTGAAAAGGGGACAGGTTTGTGTGTATGTAGAGCATTGCAAAGACTGCAGTTTCAACTGCTGGATTAATGGGGTTGCAAAGAAAGCAGCATATATTTTAACCTGTTTTGGACATGTACCCATTAAAATACACTTTTTCTGCACCCAAGTGTGTTACAGATCTTTAAGAATGCAAGGTCAAGTGCTCTGTTTGAGGCTTCACATTGTAATTTAGACACAAAGAATCTGCTTCAATGTGACTTCTCTGGCTTTTTTTCAGCACCTAGGAGAGTCAAAATACTACCTTATGGAAGTCATCTTGTTTAATGTTTGATAAGTCTATACAATCGTGTCCATGTAAATGTAAATCAAGGTGCATCAGTTGGGTTTTCCTTTGTTGAGCCTTAGTGTAGGTCCTAAAGATCAGACAAACTTCATAGATTTCCTGATCCTTTCGGGCAGAATCATTCAGGAAAAAAAAAGTAATAATTGAAGGCTGCATGGGTATCATTAGATAGGATAAAGTACCTAGTTCCTACTTCCATGGACATAACCATAAAAATTCATTTGCTTCTTAATTTGTTTTGAGAATAATTTTTACCTTAACGTCATACAAGTAGAAAGAAAGGTTTTGTGAGGGTAATGTGGAGGTTTGTCTGTGCTGTGTTTCTGATCATTCCATTACCAGTTGCCAAATCCTGATGACACTCCATAAGCATCTGGAAAGTTCACAGAGTTTTGCTGATGAAAGTGATTTTGCCTCAGAAGTGAATTGTTTACAAACTATGAAAGATTCATTATTCTTTCAGTGTCTGGTTCTGTTTCTATCAAAACAGATTGTAACTTTGACCCATTTCCTTCAGTTCCTTCACCCTTTATGTAAATGAGTTTACTCCCTTATATGAGACAAACCAGTAACTGTAGAACCAACATGTCACACAGCGATTTCTCCATCAGGCTTCTTTCACCAATTCAAAAGGTTGAAATTCTCCAAAATTGCTTTCCAAAGACAGAACTTGCCTGACTCAAAGGCTGCTGCAGGGCTCACCATCACATTATACTTATATAATGTATATATAGTGTTATACTGGAAGAATTTATCCAGTCTTAGTTATAACATCATGTAACTGATTATTTACATCACTTTTTTTTTCTGCTAGATTTGTTAAAACACTAATGTTAATCTTTTCTCTACATAAAAAGTTACAACCTAAATTAAAATCACTGGTAAGATCTCTTCAGGATTACATATACTGATCTAAAGTGTTTTACTAGCTAGTGCAATAGCACTGATTGCGACCATCATCGCCCATTTACGTCCCTCTGTATGTATTAGATGTGTTAATTACCATCTGAACTTGCATCTGACCTCCAGTACTGAGATTTTTTTTCCCTATCACCATACGATCTGTGTCTCCGTTTCTTACTTTTCCATCCTACAAGAACATAAATTTTGAACTGTCCCTTTCCTTGAATTTCCTCTTATATATTCCTACTCTGCAGAAAAGGGTCTTAGATTCCCAAATATGATAGAGAGATAGCTGTAGTGTGACCAGAACATTGCTTAAAAGCCATGGTGAGTTCCTCAGTTAGTGAAGGTTTATATAGTGTGGTAAACCTTACCATTTACAGAATCACAGAATATTAGGGATTGGAAGATCATCTAGTCCAATCCCCCTGCCACAGCAGGATCACCTAGATCAAGTCACACAGGAACGTATCCAGGCAGGTTTCAAATGTCTCCAGAGAAGGAGATTCCACAACCTCCCTGGTCAGCCTGTTCCAGTGCTCTGTCACTCTCACCATGAAGAAGTTCCTTCTCATATTGATGTGAAGCTTACACCCATTGCCCTTTGTGCTATCATTAGATAACATTGAGAACTCCGGTACTGAGATGGAGCCCGGCTCCATCCTCCTGAAATCCACCCTTCACACATTTATAAACATTGATGAGGTCATCTCTCAGTTTCCTTTACTCCAAGCTCAAGAGACACAGCTCTCTCAGCCTTTCCTCATAAGGGATGTGTTCTACTCCCTTAATCATCTTAATGTCTCTGTGCTGGATTCTCTCCAGCAGTTCTGTGTCCTTCTTGAACTGAGAGGCCCAGAACTGGACACAGTATTCCAGACGCGGTCTCACCAGGGCAGAGTAGAATGGAAGGAGAACCTCTCTCGATCTGCTAACAATCCCCGCTTTGGATCCATCCTAGGATGCCGTTGGCCTTCTTGGCCACAAGGGTACATACTTTTCTGCAAAAAACCCCTCTACATTAGAAAAGTGAAGGACATGGTTATTTTCCACAGGAAAAAGGACTCTAAATACCCTTTGGTAAGCGTAAGTAGTTGGATGTCTATTATGCAAATAATTAGTTCTCTAGTAACATTTCTTTAAGGCACCTGTATGGCTTCACAGAATCATGAAAGTCATGGACAGGTTAAGTGACCTAAGACCATACAGTCATGTTTCCATTCCACTCCTGGTAAATGATTGTTCTCTGAGCAATGTTTTTCCAGTGCTGCGTCTCAGTTCTGTTTAAAAGAATCAGACAATAGGGGTTCCCATTGTTTTCTCAGGCAGTTATTCTGGAGCCAAAGCATTCTCCTTAGATGTAATCAGTAAAATTTTTCATAATATTATTGTATTTTCATGCAGTTCATGTTATTAATTTCACAGAAATTAATTGTGTTGTTAATTATACTCAGAAAACCTTTACAGATAGTGCTGTAATGCATGTGTGTGTGTCCCCTCAGTAACGGTTGGTCTTAAATGAGACCTATATCAGTGAATTCCTGTGCCTGCCTAGCATTATCTTGAATTTAATCACTTCCAAAATAGTGACTTACTCATAAGTCTCCTCAAAAAGAATTTTTTCCATGCTTTCATTTTTTTACTGGTGGTCTTTTAATTCTTTCCAATTTACTGGGTTTTTTCCTCCCTTCATTTTCTAGAAATGGGATGTGAAATTTCAGGTTTGAAGCACATTTGTTTTGTTTTGTTTGGGAACAGATGTTAATGTACCAGTTCCTCCCAGTGAGGTGGAGGTTCACAGGTACTTTGAGCTAAGAATAAACAAAATGAAGCTTTCCTGTCTCACAGATAAGCACCATACTTCTAATAAAAGCACTGGAGCACACAATCATTCACCTTTTTAAGTTGTACAAAGACACAGGCAAAATATAGAAAACCAAGAGAGACCAGATTTGCCTTTCATCAACAGATGTTTACTATGCCCAACACGCTACAAAAGCCTTGTTGCTGATATGATTTGGTTTGCAATTCCAAATACTCCGTGTTTAATTTGACTAGGAGAAAGCATGTCATTCTGGATTCAGAGTGTGGCAACGAAAAGTTCTGTTCCTAAGCTAGGTTAGTGCCTCCATGGTATTTCATTCCCCTGTGAATGCAATGAGTATCTAAAAGATCCCAAGTTATTTTCTGCTGAAAACCTCATTGAGTCACTATGGATTTTTTTCAAAGCACTGCACAAAAGAGTTGTTAGACTCCAGCACTCAGAAGCGCTGGATGTTACAAGTACCTAATGAGTACGGTATGCGAAAAGCACCTTCGTTCCATTACACTTGAGATAGTACTTGAAGTAATTTCCATCTGGCTGACTCTCAAGCATTTGCTGTTGGCCCTTTCTGCACTACAACCAAACACAAAATAAGAAAGGCTCATTTCCAAGTTGTTTTCCACATTTCTTAAAACTGGAAATTGAGTGGTTCTCCTGTGCAAGGGTGGGGAGGAAGAAGTGAGGGACTTTTACAGAACACATATCTCAGTATGATTGGAAGTAAGATATTTCTCTTTCTCAGTAACACAGTTCTTAGGTGTCTTGACGTTGAGCTAAGAAAAATCATTGTTTACTGCTGTAAAAGGAATTGATGAACTTTTGCTGCATACTGAGATCAGGTCAGCAGTTTATGAATTTGATGTTTCCTTCGTGTGTTTGTTCACCGTGAGGTCACTAAAAACTACAGTGATTTTCCATTAGTTGAACCAAAAGATTTAAAAAACCAAATTTTTGTGCAAATTTAAGCAAATAAGTCCAGATACCCCGTATAGCAACTGGAAAGAAATCAGCACTTCCAGGAGCTAATTTCTCTTGTCCTCCCTATAGCCATCTAACAGATGACCTTCAAAGAAGTATCTATAGCTTTCTGTTTGTGTGTAAGGGGAAGGTATTTGTAGTCTTTGTCTGAATTTGTCAGCATCATTTCTTGGACCAACAGATGCGTCACAGGCAATGAGAAGGGTTGCTATGACAGAGTTAATAGGAATAGGCAGTTAGATCATCTGTGTACTCACGTCCCTTTCCCCAAGAAGAAATGCACCTTTAAATGTTAGCACATAGATACAATTGAATGTAATTGGAAACATAATCAAAGCAATGATATCAAAAGGTATTGATCATGTACACGGTGGTAATGTGGTTTTACATAGGAATGACATTTAGGAATTAGTGCTTTTCTACAAAGAGTTGGGAAAGAGGAACTGAGTCTTCCAAAGGGCTCTAGTCCAGTCATCATGAAGTCAGTAGCCATTTCTGCCTAGATAAGATTCTAGCATCCAAATGGCAAGGCTACAGACCTCCCCGCAGGGATCTTCAGAAGCCAGATGAAGCACATGCCTCCACTTATCAGGAATGGAAAGAGCCAGTAATGACTGCATCCGAGCAGTGAATCCAAAACAAGTGTTCCCCGCTTCTGTCCAGCAATGCCAGTGAGGCCAGAGAGTACAGCTGGCCTTCAGAGCCTGAGTGTGTGTGTTTGTTTGTGCAGTCATCCTCTTCTGTGTCAGGTAGCAGTTTTATACTGTTGTCTTGCATGCAAATCCAGGGCTAAGTGAGGTGGGGAGAGCTGTAGACCAATTATTTACAGAGTGTCCACAGTCTGCTTACTGAGGTGTGATGGGTTTAACATACTCTGGTAAGCAGTACGCTGTGTTCTCTGCCCTCTAAATGTGCTGGAACGCACACTGTATATGTTGTTTCATCACATTAGGGTGCTCTGAACTCTGCCATTCTGTTGCAGGTGAATAAAATGTAAGGCACTTAGTCCAATCCAGAAATGCAGTGATAATGTAGACTGCTAATTCTGGAGCAGGCAGGGGTGCAGGGAAGCTGGCACTGAGGGGGAGTAATGCTAAAAGAGACAAAACCAGGTGTAGTTTCATTGTCTAAACAAATACACAGAGATGCACTCTGGAAATTTCACCTCATTCATTGAAGTTATCCAGTATTTATTACATGTGGTTGATAAGAGAAATACTCATAAATGCTTGGACACTCCACTGAAAGTATCTCTCCATAGGGATATAATTTGGTCCTATTTGTAGATCTTCATAGGATATAGAAAGATGGAAAATGAGAGCAGGGCTTAGTCTGCTCTGGATTCCACAAGAAAGAATGGGAATTTTGCCATTAAGCTCAGAGAAGAAAAGATATCTTAGAATCATAGAGTCATTTAGCTTTGAGAAGACCTTTAAGCTCATTGAGTCCAACCATTAATCCAGCTGCCCCAAGGCCACTGCTCAACCATGTCCCCAAGCTCCAGATCTACACAATTTTTAAACACATCCAGGGATGGCAATTCAACCCTCTCCTTGGACAGTCTGTTCCAAGGCCTGATGACCCTTTCCATGAACAAGCTTTTCCTAAGGTTCAACCCTAACCTCACCTGGCACAACTTGAGGCCATTTCCTCTTGTCCTATCACTTTTTAATTGTGAGAGGAGACCAACACTCACCTTTCTGTAAGCTCCTTTCAGGTAATGGTAGACAGTGAGAAGGTCTCCCCTCAGCTTCCTTTTCTTCAGACTAACCAGCCCAAGCTCCCTCAGCTGCCTCTCATAGGGTTTGTTCTCCAGACCCTTTACCAACTAATCATGGCAATGTTTGTTGTTTGTTTTTCACTATGCTGGGACATTGGCAAAAGCTTTTATTTTGGAAGCTTCCTTTTGCAATCATGAAGACCTAATTCAGCAGAGTTTACCTATGTGGTTTTGTGAAGTACCAAACTCACAAATAACCATTGTGGCATTGGGAGCTGCAGAATGAGTGTCAAGAGTGGTCCTCTTTAATAAGCAAACCTCTTTATGGCCTGCATATAGGTACCTCCCAAATTCTTAAAAAAAAACCCGTTAAAATGGATTGTCTAGAAAAACATCAGGAAGTAGAATGAGGTCAGAGGAAAAACTGTGACGCAAGTTTGCTCAGCAAAATACAATGTAAATACCATTTTCACGTCTGAATGTCTTTTTGGTCAGCTCCTAGCTCAAGTCAAACCTTCTTGGAGGTCCAAGAGAATTGGCACATTCTTCTTCTTAGGCTTTTTCCTGTTTGTCTGCTTCTGCCTTCCTGAGTTTTAGCGTGACTTGAGACACAGCTAGCCTTAGAAATCATAGTGGAAATTGCACAACATCAGAATGACACTGTCATTGTTGCAGGGTATGTGTTACCTTAATTTCTAAACATCAGAACAGGACCTGTTCTGATCCTAATGCACAGGCTCCCAAGAAATCACTGTTCAGTCCATTGTGACTGAGTGCCCTAGAACCAGGTATTTGAGATTGCCTGGAAGAGTCTGTGTTTCACCTGACAGTGCAGGTTTACTCTCTCCCATATGTGTTCCTGCTTCTCATAAGCCCTTGCCATGAGAATAGTCTGTGGTCAGACACCCCACTCAGCCGCTCATAACCTTTGAGGAATTTCTGGAGAACACCTTGTATTTCATGTTGTTTCACATAGTCAGGTTTAGACAGTCTTAGGTGTGAAAGCTTCATTAGCCCCTAGACTTGCCTTGGCACAGGGCAGTCTAGAAGTGACACCTGTTTGTAACATGTCACAACATCACAGGGGACCTTGTAAAGCCTCTGAATTCATCGTGATATCTAGTTCATGTTCCACAGGGGTATTGGTGGTTTATGTGTTTTGTTTTCACCCCATTTGCTGCATAGAGGTCTAAGGAAAACAGGACTTAAAAGGAGTCCTCAGTGGTCCCCTAGACCTGCTTCTATTCAACAAAATATTAGCAACACTCAAGACCCTGTAGGGTATTTTCAAAAGCCCTTTTCCATTCCCACTTTTTTGATAATCAGATAAGGTATTTTTCTTTTTATAACTTGAACTCTCCCACACTGTTTTGTGGCCAATATTAAGAGGGTTTCCAGAGGGTTTCCTGCCTCAAACTTTTGGGAATTTTTTAAGCTGATGCTTTAAAGAAATTAGTTATATAGTCTTCTTCCTCTCTGAGAGGAAAAAAACTAAAACAATCTAAAAAATATGCCTACTGATACCCTGGAAAACCTATGAAGAATGAGAATTCCAGGCTTATATACAACTCTAAAAAAGCATTGTTTCAATATATTTTTATTCTTTAATGAGGTAATTTTTCAGTGACTTTTCTTACCTGATAGTCCTGGAGGGCCCTTGGCATTCCTCACATTTTCTCCCTTTTGCTTTGAGCTGCTTCCTAGTTCCTTTTGTACTTCAACCTTTCAATGAGATGCTGAGCTGAGTGACAGACTTTAATTAGGTGACATTTGTTGCTAAGGAGATCTGGTTATTTCAGCTAAATAAGGGGAGGTTCCTTTAAAATCCAAACGCACTATAAATGCAGCTTTTCATGTGGGAGGTGGCAATAGTTGTATAGGAGTCATCATTAGCATATTTTTTTTGCTGCCCAGCATAGCTCCAGTCTTGCCAGTCTGCCCTGCTAATTAAATCTTTTTCACAATTAGGCATTTGAAGCTGGCAGTGCCTGGCTAGCACTTTGATTTAAGTCCTCTTGGAGTCAATGTTGCATTGTTAGAAGAACACATATGCTTTTAGCTTGCTTAGTTTGGCACTTGACAGTTTTAATTCTAGTAGTAATAACTAAAAAAAAAAAGTTGTTAACTTTACTTTGGAAAAAAAAGTAAATGGTTCATTTTCAGAGTATCCATCCTGGTTAGGTGTCATCTGAATTCCTCCTCTGGTCAAAGGAATAGATGGTAGTGGGTATACAATATTAATAGATAGACATCTTCTGCGGAGATGAATGGATTCTGTACCAAAATCCAGAGAGTTCTGAACTATCCCACAACTTACTTTCCTTCCTTGCTATGGAACTTTATGCATTTTAGAGCAGTGCCTCTGATAGAATCTTGCTTCAATATCTGTAGGTAAAAGTCCTATAAATCCTTGAAGATCTACCCATAAGAACAAGAAGGTAAAAAGCCAATATTGTTTCAAAGTGAGTAAAAATGAAATTAAATTTTAACTAAGATAAGAGAAGAATAACCTGCTATCACACTTAACTAAACGTTATCACCAAAGGAAACAAACTTTTGTTGTTGTAGTAGTACCGATAAGGGAAATTGTTATGGCCAACTTATACTGCAGTTGTTTGTCTTTGACCTTGCCTTTTTCCTGGACAGCATACTTTGTCCAGTCTGGGTGAAAGTTGATTGCAACAAGACGAGAGAGAGAACAAAACTTTTCTAGTCTCAGTTACAAGGGCCCTAAAGAGCTGTTGGCGCCTTTGAACTAAACAAGCGAAGTGGTTTGGGTTAGAGGCTCATTTAGGACAACAAAATTTGTGTGACACATTAAAAATGTGTTCCTTGTTGCCATGACAGTTATGTACTTAACCACTCTTTAATTATTCAGTGCAAAGCATATACAGTCTCAGTTCAGAAACACCCTTGAGCACCTTGATGACGCTCAAAATCTACTTAATGGACATAAATTAAGTGCTTTCCTGACATAGGTAAGAAACCCATCTCGTGTGTTTTTCACACATGATTGCAGTGTGAACAAGCTCATCCATGTGGATTGTTTGTGAGCAGAATAAATATGAAGATCAGACATTTAACGTTTAAAATACCTTGCCTTTGTTTCATGGAATTGGTACTTAGAGAGAAACGTTAAGTCTAAAATAGACTTTCAATTTTATAATCTTCTGAAGTATTTTGGTTCTTTCTTCAAAATCATGCAACAGTGACTTATGCTTTCTTCCTTGGTCAAGCTTAGGCTTTAATCATCTGCTGTATGAATGCTGCAGACTGTGTAAAAATGAGGAGGAGGTTTTAACCTTCATGGTGGACAATAAGGTCGGTGAAGGGTCTGGAGAATAAGCCTTATGAATAGTGGCTGAGGGAGCTGGTTAGTCTGAAGAAAAGCAGGTTGAAGCAACACGGAGTTTCATCTCTAACAAGCCACAAGTGATACAATGAGAGGAAACGGCCTCAATTTGCACCAGGGGAAGTTTAGGTTGGACATGAGGAAAAACTTCATTCTGGAAAGGGTCATCAGGCCTTGGAACAGACTGCCCAGGGAGAGAGTTGAGTCACCATCCCTGGACATGTTTCAAAGTCATGTAGATCTGGAGCTTAGAGACATGGTTTAGCAGTGGCCTTGGGGCAGTTGGGGTAATGGTTGGACTCAATGATCTTAAAGTCTTTTTCCAAGCTAAACAAGTCTATTATTCTATGAGTTCAGAGAGTCTCTAGTTGGAAGGTGTCCAGATCACATAGTTACTTGAGTCTGAAGATTGCCTCAGATGTTGTACTGTGTACCCCTTTGTTTGAAAAAGCTTGCAGAAATGGTTACAGTGTTAACTCCAATGTAAATGAAAGGAAATAAATCAAGCAAGCTAATAATAAAGAACAAATAACGGGACTAAAAAAAAAATGTATTACATCAAGTAGCTTCTTGCTGAGATAAAAAATAGCTAGTACAGCATCAAAGAAAGTGAGATCCGATTGGTAGTGAGTGCTTCAAAGACATCAATAAAGTATTTAAGCATGTTTTAATGCTTTCCTGAAACAAAGTTCTTGTCCAGCTTATCTTAGTGCTATTGTCTCACTGTCTTCTTTCTAGTGTTTTATTAGAGCACTATTAAAAGCACTCAACTTTTTCCAAGAGGACGAGAGACAGGGAAAATGAAATTGCTGCCTCTCCTGCGGCTTCTCTCATTCCTACTTTTTTTTCCCTAGCAAAGAAGACGTTTGTGGAAATTTCAAGATGTATTTTTCTCTTGGTATTAATGTCTTCTTAAACCTCTTAAATTGAAAAGTACGTGAAGAGTTTTTATCTAGCTAGTTATCTCTTTGTGTTTGTCGTACCTCTCTCTCTTCACTTACACAGTTGTATCTCAAAAATCCAGGGATAGACCAAAGGTAATGTATTTGTTTTAAGGACACAATAACATGCATGTTCATTACTGTAGTCTAATTTGATTTAAAATGAACATAGAAAAATATTAAACTTTGGATAAAAGTCCGGGTTTGACCCCACCCTTCCTTCCACATCCCAAGCCACCAGCTCAGACAGAGCCTGAAATAACAACAGAGTGATTCTGCAGTATAGCCTCAATGTCAACAGACTGAGGTTCCGCTAGATCAGATACAAATCTGATCTTGAAAACCACTGCCTAAGTCAGTACTCCTCTGTTTAAAATTCAGAGTGTGCATTCAAGTGTCTAAGCAGACACCAGTGTTGTAGTTACAGGCGACAGGGAGGATTTCAGATAACCAGTGCTACTCCATTTTTCTCGGGGAAATAGGAGGTTATGCAGTCATTATTCTGCACAGCCAGATGTGATTATTCTAATGACTTCATTTAGGTACTTCCTGATGCACTCTGATACCAGGAAGGTCAGTATTGAACTCAGGAAACCACACAGGCAGAAATCTGGTTGAGTTCTTTTTCCATGCAACATAAATTAGCATTTATTGTGCAGGTGTCTCTCAGCAAGATATCTGTGCCTAGAGTAAAAAAATCTTTACTCCAGGGACCACTTTTCCTTCTGTCTCTCTCTACACAAAACTATGTAAAGGTGGATCTATCAAACATGTTTGTGGAGAGTAATTTGCAACAGCTGCTGATACTTCTCTGGGTTATTCATCCCTCTCCCATTGGCACAGGTATAAGGATGTGGCTATAGTTCTTTTACCTCTGTAGAGGCTTTTCTTTGTAATTAGCTTTTAACTGCAAACTTCAGTACCAAAAGCTTTTGAGCACCTAGCTATGAGTGGAATTTAGATGCTGAAACAGAGCCTAAGTGTACTTGAAGATGGGAGTGAGTATGCCTAAACAGCTTTTCTCAGGTGCCAGGCTGGGCAGGACTGCCCTGAGGAGAGCAGTTGTGCATTGACCACAGCTAGATTGTTTGTAGGCCTGTCACTGACCCCCTTCATGCAAGTTTCAGTATCTCTCTGCTAAATCCGTTGCAGGAAAGCCATATAAATATACAGAATACCTTTCAGCTCTTCCCTCTAACCCAGGGGAAGCCTGCAGATTTATTTATCTGCAGTGCTGACGTTCCTTCTTTTTTCTTATGATGAGGTCAGGAGAGAATTGCCACCCACTCTGAATCATAACATGGTAAACCCCAAAGCCATGACAGAAATAAGCGGCAGAGCTTATTTTCTCATAGAACAAGAGAAGGATGTGGTGTCAGAGAAAGTGTTGTGACTGTGACTGCTCTAATATTTTTAATGATTGGATAAAAACATCTTTACTCTCCTTAAAAACAAGTCACTTTGCCACAAAAAGGCATTAACTGCTGGTGATGGGGTGGTGGTGCAGCTCTGGTAGAGTTCCTAAAGGTACCTTGTTTCATTTAAATTCTGGTCCCTCATCCTTGTGAGCAAACCCTGTGACTCACGTCTTCTCTGTGCATCTTGTGAACTTGATGCTTAACTCACACGTAGATGCACACATCCAAAACCAGAGCTTCCTTCCTCCTGGTCAAAGGGACATGCAAATAACATACCCAATGTGATACTCTTGACATGGAAAGCAATGAAAACAAACATTTTCCTTTGAAAACTGCCGCAGCACACAGCAGGCCCCTTCTGGCAACCTGCTGGCTTCTTACTGCCGCTGCTGACAAAGGCACTCCCTGCATGGGCTGGTGCTTGTCCTCGACCCTGGGTGACAACAGCCATGCAACCCCTGGGGAAGCTGGTTACTTTAAAGCAAGAGACGACAGTGCTCGCTGTTGTAGTCTCCAGATCATTTATGTCTGTCCTTCAGTTTGTCTGTTTTAAATGAAGGCTGAGATGCTGAATATAACCCGGGGCCTGTTTTATGTCCTTCCAGAAGTGGCTCTCTTAGGTGCAGGAAAACACTGTCCTTTTAGAAGAGCAGAGGAAACTCTAAATGTTATTGCAAAGTCTAGTCATCAAGTCCTTAAAGCAAGAGACACAGCAGAGGGACGGCAGAAGTATCGATCCTGTAGTTAACTTACAGCTCTCCAGAGTGTGCAATTCCTGTTTCCTCACCCTGTCTTTGTACTTTAAAATTGAATAAACATAAAAAACGTCCAGTAAAATAATCAAGCCATAGAATCCAAGCATGATTAATAAAGGTAGACAGATTTAGTTCCCACCCGTGTAAAAAACAATAGGAAATCTATTGCAGACACGAAAATGAGCCTCTGCAGAAGAAGCCTGATTCAAAGCCAGAATGAAATATGGTCTTTTCACACAGGTTTGTGTTTGTGGAGTTGCTGTTCAACCAAGGTCTTTTAAGGAGCAAGAGGGAAAAAAGGAACTAAAATGCTGAAATACAGAACAATCCATCCAGGACAGGAAAGTGTTTTTCTCCATCCTAATATCTGAAAACGGAGTAGAGTTGCATTCCCTTCCCTTGTTTGACAACTTTCTTCTCTTGAGCCTGTGTCTCCTCTGCCAGACCAAGGCTCTAATTTGACAGCAGGAAGTGTCTGGCCTAGGCCTTCCATGGACTGAGTGACATCCATGAAGTCTTAGAGGCTGAAATGTGAGCTTCATGTGGAGAAAGGATGAGCTCAGGATGAGCTCATCTAACTTTATGTCTCCTTTGTACTGCTTGGGATAAGAGCCTCTAATTTCTGGGAGATCCTCTGTTATTCCCACGCTTGGCTTTGCAAGGGAGGGTTGTGTAGGGACAGAGCGTAACTGCGGATTCTCCTCAGCCTGGACACAAAAGGCCAATCTGTCCGTTTTCATCAGAAAAGTAAGGCTGGTAGTACGAAAGCCTCGGGTAAATAATCAAGGTGTTTGATTTGTCAGGATATTTGGCACAGAGAACGTTTCCATGCCAGCTTCTTCATGAAACACAGTAAAACACAGAGCTGCAAAGTGGAGTTCTCTTAGCCACAGAGTGAAGCAGGTAACTACTTCACTACAACAGGGTTTGCTCTTCAGCACTTCGATGAGCAAACTGCCGTTTTGCCACTCTTCACTTCTGGTGTTTTTCGTTGCAGTGCTGCACTGTCCTCTGTAGAGACAGGGGGAAGGTATTGTCAGCGGGACAAAGTTATTTTACACAGAAGAAAAAGGCTTTCTCTAGAAAAATTAAAATACAGCCAGAAAGGCTGGATTATCTCCTACTGCAAAATTCTGATCATGATGTAACGTGAAGGAGAAATTTCAAGTGCACTGAGCTTTTTAAACATATTCTGCATGGCTGCCTAATCTCCTAGGCACTTAGGACAACTGTGTCAAAAATATTCCAATGTTAAGATGAAGAGTGGATTCCCCGTAGATTTATTGCGGTCTGGAAAAGCACCCAAATCAGGCAGTGCTTTGTCTGCACCCTGTAGGTGAGTAGATCCTGAAATCAGATTTCACTGCACAGAACAGAAAGGCCCCACTAAAAGAGTTATAGGTCACGCATGACAGATGTTAATTTTCTTACTCAGTGAAGCAAAATTCCATCTATCTTATGTCCACAGACTAGCATCTTTTTGAGGCACATGTAGCTTGTCATCACTTCTTATTCCATCCATATGGACATGCAATCTGGCTTCAATAATCCTTGAGGTGACTGAATAGAAGGTGAAATAGTTATTACACGTATCCCTCCTCTCATTTGAGCATGCATTAGAAAGTTATAGCCTCACTCATATAAACAGCAGAAATCTAAGCGACCAGAAAGTGGTGTGGAGGAAGAACAGCAAATCTCTGCCTTACAGGACTTCGCTATTTCCAAATCTGAGTGCAGCCTGGTTAGAAACTCTTTGTGAAACTGAACTATGGGCAAAAATGCCACTTAAAGCACAAGGATCCAAGCAGGCAGGGGAGCAGGAGAAAGACTTGCCTGTTTGGCTTCTGTCGGAAGATGTTCCACATGGCCAAGGCCTTTTCTATTCACACTGGTCAGCAGATGTCAGAGAAACTGATGTTGCAAGTCAGTATTTCTCTGCCTAGCTCTGATCCAAATAGAAATCTGTCTTGAGAAAACCAGGAGTCTGTTTCACATGCGGGATGCTGGCCTGGGCAGTCACCTTGACTCCCCTCTCAAATAAATGGTTTAGTCAGGTGAACAGTTAAGATGTCCCATTTCCGTCAATGGTTAAGCACATATTTCAGCCTGGGCACATTCTTGACTTTTACTGAGTAGCAATAGATGTGAAAGCAATCCTCACATAAGGTTTTCCAGCCAGCTGTCACATGTGGACACTGAACTGAAACACCTTTAGAAAGCTGGAAAGGAAAATATTCTGAGCAGAGACTGCCTATCACCACTTCTGTCAGCCTGTGGGGCAGCAAAACGGTGTGTTAGGAGAAGTCTGTCAGGTTCCTCGTTTGATCCAAGGTCAGAATTTAAGCTGGACTTGCAGATCCTCAGGTGTGACTCCATTCACTGACTCATTTGGTGGTTCTGCTTCTGAAGACTTGCGTTTATAATAAGGCTGTAAATGGAAAGCCAAATGCTGCTTATACAACCAAACACATTGTCTCAGCTCCTTCCACAGGCAGAAGACAGGTGATGTCCTGTCTACAAAGACTGTATTCATGAAGGAATAATTTCCTACTGTGGATCAGATTTGATGAAATCATTGGTTTTGCTTGCCTTGAGAAGAAATGCTGACAGTTGCCACCAAGACTCCTTAGACTGGACATATCTATTACTGGAGTTGACCTCAAGTCAACTAGAAATAAGTCATTTGGATACCTAGAGCAGAGGTCCTTAACTGGACCATCAAAGCCAGCCAGCTCATGATGAGTTTAATCAACATGCAGCTCCACTGTGCATTGATTTCAAGCTCTCCACACCTTTCCCCCCTCAATGTTCTACAATATATTTAATCTTACAGCGTATTTAGTCTTGCCCTGGCAGGAACTGAGATGCACAGTATTCCTCATTGCCCGCACTCATACAGCAGGCATACAGTGGGATTTAAGGGTGTAATTGTTCTGAATATTTTGGCTTGCACTGGAAACAGCATTTATGTTTTCACATGCACTTTGAAAGCCAGATAAATCTCAGCTTGAGAAGGGGCTTTCTGTGCTGATTGCAGTTACAGAAAGAACAACATTGTCCCTACAGATACTCTGAATTTCAGAGGTAGAGTGCCAGATGGTTGCAGTCTGTGGTGGCATCAGTTATCTGTCACTGCCTGGCCTGCTTCACTAATCTAAATAAGTGCAGAAAAGAAAATTCCATGCTGCACCCACTGGATTAGACAAGGATTCTCCCTCCTCAGCATGATTTTTTTAAAATCCCACCCATGGAGTGATTGTATGAACTGGTAGCAGTCAACACCCGCAGAGTTAAGGTCTTCCTTAAGTCATGGTTCAAAATATCTAGATTAATGGATTCAGCATGGGGACATGAAAATCAAAAGTCAGGGAGGACTCTGAGGTTTGTGTCTTCTAAACATTTTTGTTCTGGGCAGTTTGCTCGCAATTATAGCATCTCAAGACCAAATTGTCTGGCTTGTTTCATTCATCTCGTGTTCTACCCAGTGAACCTGTGCCAGGCAGAGGGATTCACTGCTGGGGAATTCCCACAAGCTAGGGCAGTCTCTGGCCACTTCAGACGCTGTGGGGAGAACTCTGCCAGCTGTCCCCCACGCCCATGTCACCACCTGCTTTCCTGGGCACTCAGCCCCTGCAGTAAGGGAAAACAAAGCACAAATGAGGTTTTTTTCCCCGCTTTCCATCCAGAGAGATTCGAAAGAAGGAGCAGGTTTATTTTATAGGGGTATGTTGGAGGGACAGTCCTTGCAGCTGAATAACTCTATTTTTCAAGGCCCAGTCACAGGTCCTGCAGAGCAGTTCCTCACCTTTAAGACTCTTTCATTTCTACAGCAAAAGAATGTGAAAAGCTGCTGCACCATCAGGTGGATGTGCTGTCCAGTTACGACACCTTTTATATCCATTTCTTTCCTCTGCTCTTATTAGTCCAGGGTTACCCTTCTCCTAGCCATTCAGAACGTTACTGTCACCACCACTTTCCTAATCTATCTCTTTGACTACTGTCACCTGTCTTCTCACAATTTAAACTGTGTTGCTCTACTCTTTCACATTAGCAAAAATGAGGGTCGTCAGTAGCTAGTTCCTGTTTTCCCCTACTATTACCCCTACACTGATAGTCAATTTCCATCTTTTGCAGTCACATAACCGAATTTTTAAATATGGTCTTGAAAGCAAAGTCATTTTTACTGGTGTCCTTCATGCCCCTATTGAATGTCTCTTTTGGGAAATTGCCTGGGAAAATCCACACTTAGGCTATTGGAGAGCTGACAGTGCCAGAAGTGCTGTAACCAGGCTTCAAGTCATATCCAGCGGCGTCATCTTCTTTTGAAGAAACCGTGAATTTGTGGGAGAGTCACTCCCTTTTTCTCTCCCCATGTTGTGTTGGTAGTCTGTGACTATGGCTCTTAGGCACAGTGCAGACATTACCTCAAAAACATATGATTAGTAAAAATAGTAGGCAGGGATCTGACAGCCCACTGTTCCATTTCAATTGGTTCAGGCATTCAAGAGGTTTCTCTTTTGTCAGTCATACGCTTAAATCTCCAGGGCAGCATTACTCATAACTCGAGGTAGTTTTCAGAAGAATAATAAACAAATGTTATAAATTAATTAATAATTCACTCAAGTAAGCATGGCAGTAGTTTCTTCACATTTTCCTAGTTTGAATGTTGACAGGCACATACAGAGACTGGCTTTTCCTAAATAAAGCCCAGTTTAGAAACCTCTTAGAGAAAACAGTTGAAGTTTGTGGGGAATTATAAGACGATCCTACCAATTCTTTAAGAAGGGGTCAGCCACTTGTAGTCAATATAGTCAATACATTTTAAAATTATTCCAGCAGAACTCTAATGTCTTTAGTACTTGATTGGTTTTATTCGAATAATACTCTTCAAGTCTCTTATGTAGGAGATACCAGCACATGGAATAATGTCCAAGAGATGTTGTTTAGGAGATATCAACACACGGAATGATGTCCAAGAAGAGAGCCTAGGGTGGGTGAACTGGTGGTCCCTTGCTTTTTTTTTCTCCTCCCTAGTGAAACAATATGAATATAGGCTTCACAGAAAGAAAAATGGCCATGTTCATTGGAAATTGGGTAAATCTGTGCTGTCAACTCTTAATAGTCTTTTCCTAATGTTCAGCTTAATGTTCATTTCTTAGAAAAGGAATAAAATTACCCGCCCATTTGTTGCCACGTTATAACTCAGGCAGTCTGGATGGTAAAAAACCCACATTCCTGGTCAGCTCTCACACAGTCACAGCTGAGCGGGATGCTGAAAGGGAAGTGGCTCTATATGGATGCTTCCTCTGAGCTGATGGAGATTCTTTTCCAATGCCATATATATTCAGTGTGGAGCATTCCAACTGAAAGCAAAATAGTTGAGTCACAAAATCAGCAAGGCTGGAAAGTTGTCATGTTCATACCACTGTGATGAGGACATCCATGCAGAGCAGATCCAAGATCTCGCTCTCATCCAGCTCAAGGGAGTGAACCAAGGAGTAGCAAGGGATGACCAGAATGATATGCTGAAACTGAATTCTTCCCTGTGGAGGTCTGTTTTACAGTCTACTTTGTTCTTAACTGTTTGGAGGGAGAAGATGGAAAGTCACATCATACCTGTTTACTGTCCTGTCTTTTAGTTGTCAAGGTCACTTAGACTTTTAAGGGCAAAGCCTGTCTCTCACCATGTGTTTCCACACAGCCTAGCAAAGCAGGCTTGATGCTGGACCAGGACCTCTTAAGTACTACCATGGTAAAAATAGTAATTCTCAGAGAAGCAAAAATCAAACACAAAAACTATGAGGAATGAGAAACACACATGGTTTCCTGGTGAGTCATTTTGTGCAGTCCTGAACACATTGTTTTATTTTGCTCTCAAAGGCCAAGTCACACATGGTGCCCTCCAAAGCATATGGATGCCAGCACAGAGGAGTAACCAACAGCAGAACGCAGGGCAAGTACTAAGGGACTTTTTCTCCTTTTTTTCTTCTCTCAGTGCTGCATCACTAAGCAAGTATCTCTTCTGGCCAGTTATAAATAGGCACCAGTGCCTTATCATGTTCTGGCTCACTGGGAAAGAATGTGGATCAGCTAAAGAATGAGACACCCAGGAAAGCTGCTGAATGGCAACGGCAGTTTATTGTTTAAAAACCCCATCCCTTAGAGTCAGAGTTGTCCGTTCCTTTGGAGTGAGATTCTTGACCTGGTAAATGGCATAATGCATTTACATACAAAAATATTAAGAGGAGATTATGTCATTGGTAAAAATGTGCTGAAATGAGGTCTTTGCCTTTTGCAAGCCTTTAAAGGTTCTTTCTAAGCTTACCAAAACTGTGCAGTCATGCTGCTGACAGGCAGACAAATTCATATAAGGACCAGTCCACAGGCACCTTCAAAGCCAGTGTCCTGATGGACCTCCCATAATGTATGTTAGATGTCACATTACCATCATGAGATGTCAGTAACCAGACCCCAGAAGTAGTTATCTTCCATCACTCCTGCATCACAAGGTGAACCTTGAGGTAGCTATAAATCAGGACTCCAAGAAATGTGGAGATGATTAGAGAAAGAGGAGCTATTAAGTCAAGGCACTGGATGAGGATTGGCCAGGCCAAGATCCACAGAAGTATTTAGGTTCCTGTGCTTCCATTGGTTTTACGGTGAGCACTGATGCCTAAAAGGGATTTACAGTCTTAAATTCCTTTGCAGATTTTGGCCCTGTGTTTTATTCCCAGGCTTGTTCAGCTGACAAATTAACTCACCTCTTTGTGGAGAGTCAACAGTTCGTAACTTGTAGCACACACATCCAGCACACAGGTATCACACGTGCATCAGCCAAACTCGCTGTCATGACAGAATATGCCTAGGCAAAAAGGCTTTGGTTGAATAATTGAGCATTTGTTCTGCTCGTGTGGTAGGAAGTACTTAACGTTCAGCAGGTGCTTTCAACAAAGCAAGGCATCAGCTTTCTCTTGCCAATTCATCTGCATTCATGAGCAACAGACAGGCCAGGGATTTTGACTTTTGAGTGGGGAAGGATAAATTAATTTGAACATGATCTCTTTGGAGACATCTATGCTTTCTTTTCTCCACAAAGTAAGCACCTCACTCAGACTGATCCTGCTTTATTCAGACTTCCCAGGTAGATGTTTAATTAATTGGATCTTTATTGTCTGAGATCTTAGGGCTACAACAAAATTAAAACAAGGAAAAAAAAATCCCAAACCGTGGCACATAAAGGTCAGGATTTGACCTTAGAAGGAGTCAAGATTAATAAAAAAAAAAATTAATGATCATCCTCTTCAGCTTTGCAGTCTGGCTCTGCAGGAAATTTTAAAAATAAAAAAGTCATTATTCGAAGTTTTAGGACCCTTACCTAAAGCATGTAGAGAGCCAAAAGACAGTGCTCTATTTAGAGTGGTATTTCTCAGCCTGTTCTGTGAGGTACATGTCAAAGTACTCGAATGACTTCCATCCCTTGAGATTATAGACCTCGAGGATACACAGGTCAGATTCTGTCTTCAGGGGAGTTTGGCAGACATCTACCTACACGAGAAAGCTTTCCAGAGGGAAAGTTGCTGCATTAACCTATTAGCTGTGAGTGTAGTGTCCAAGACAAAGTAATACTCACCGTTGCCTAGGGTTCTATAAAACAGGCTGGCAGTGTAGTGTTTTCTAGATTACTTGGTGATTTTCTTTGCTTCCTGAACCCCTTGCTATTACCATGCAACCCCTTCAGACGTTAAAAAAAACCCAAAAGTAACGTTGGAGATCTGTTTTGTTCCACTAACATAGAACCTGTTGGGTTGGAAGTGATCTGTAAAGGTCATCTAGTCCAACCGCCTTACAACAATCAGGGACATCTCTAACTAGAACGGATGGTTCTGAGCCTCATCCAGCCTGACCTTGAGTGTCTCCAGGAATGGGGCCTCTATCAGCTCTCTAGGCAACCTGTTCCAGTGATCCACCACCCTCAGCTTAAAGAACTGTTTCCTAAAGTCCAGCCTAAATCTACCCTGTCCCAGCTTAAAACCATTACTCCAGAACTCTTTCTGTATCTCCATAGTAACTGCGCTGATTTCAAATGTAGTGTAATTTCAGAGGAAAGGGCTACTAAGTGCAAGAGGATCCCTCAGTCACAAATGACGGTCCCACATACAAACAAGACGGTAAGAAATGTTCTTCCCCACATAACCAAAGTTATCTGCTTCTGGTAGGGGCCATGGGACAGTGCAGTAGCCTCAGCTGAAGTAACTTAGCATTAGCATAGCATCTTGCAGCCTTTGCTTTTTCAGAAGCAGAATTCTCATTCCGATTTTACTACTAACTGTGCTAGAATGAGAACATTTCTGTTTTGATTTTTTAAAATACCAGCAGAGACATTTTCTAAAATAAACCTAACTGCAGACAGGAGTCTGAGCTAGGTATGGTAGAATTACAGAAGCAGGCTGACTTGCATCAAACTTAGAGAGCTGCTCCCCAAATGCATACACACCCTTTATGCTGGAAAGTGTTGGGCTTTGATCTCCGTTTCAATTTAAACCACAGCCAGGGTCTAATTACCCTTTCTTCACATTTTTAAATTCTCGACACCAACTCAGCAAGTTCTCATCCTCCCATGCACCTGGGGAGAAAAAAGGCCAAAAAGGCAAAAGAACCAGCCAAAAGGAACAGGAGTGTTTCTGGGTTGCTGAATAATTTTGCTCCAAGAAGGGCAAAAAAAAGGTAAGGGCTCCTAGTAGGTGTTGTCACGCCAGACCCCACTGACTTCCATACATTTAGCTTGCTAGGCAGAGACTTCAGAGATCTCTCATTTCTGGAAGAGCCTTCTTTACTGATTTTATTAAAGAATATAAATTCTGATGGAGTGGAGCCCAGTGATCAGACTGCAGTCAGGACCTAAAGTTTATGGCAGTTTTGGATTGTTGTGGAGTTAAGAGTGTTGCCTGCTCTCTGTTGCACAACTGCAAGGTGTGAACAACCAGACTGAGCTCCCTATCAACAATCTGAGTATGAATTGTTCTTCCTTTCTGGAGTAAATCTGGTTTGAGTAAATTGCATGAGGTAGGCTCCAGCGTCTGTCGCCATTTAAACTCTTGTTAACCTAACCAAGTTTCTACCTTAATCATAGTGGGAAGAAGAGGAATAGCCGTTTACTTGGAAATCTATTCAAACTTTTCAGTAAACAACTTAATCATTAAAAGATTGTACAGAATTAAAATGGTTAAGGACTGAGAAAAATCACATTTGTTTCACATAAAATGAAATGAGCAAATGGGCCGGGAAGACACTGCTTAACACTAGAGGAATGCTGTTAGAACTGACTACCCACGTTTCAAAGTTGTAAACACCATAGAGCGAGACGAATTGCATCTAATTGAGTGATAATCTGACATTGAGCAATGCGAAATGTTGGCTTCAGATCTGGAAAACAACCCTCTTTATTAGAGACAAATCTGCTATACAGCAGCAGACCTGACTCCACCTTAGTTTTCTGCAAGTATTCCAGTGTGAGGCTCGGGAGAGCTTTGAGCAATGTACCATACCCAGGGTGTGCTACTGGCAGAAGGATGATCATATTCTTCTTCTTCCTGTGAACTACGAATGTCACCCGCTTGATGTCCATATAAGTGCCCATTTCCTGATATAGCATATACCTTCCTATATAATCCCATTCAGCAAGCTGTATCTTAAAACCAGTTAGGTTCCTTGCCCCAGACTCATCACAACCCTGCTAAAACTTTGCAGTACTGCCAGTTCTTTCACTTTCTAACCCAGGGTGATTCATAGTTATATTAAAACTGGGGTTTTTTTCTGTGCAACATGATATTTAGGCTCAGATAGTCTCTTTCCCTGCTTTCCTTCACCCATCAGCCCATCCTGCCCTTTCTGTCCTCTATGAGGCTATACAGGCCAGTCTTTTGCAGTCTATTATCTTGTAAGACAGGACCATCCCTGGCCATTTTAATCATCCTCTCTGCACATGTTTTGTTTAAATTCATCTTGCTTGAGCAAATGTTCTGGGTGGCAGAGGTAAAATCACTGAGGTTGTATCAGACACACCTCAAAGCTGTGCTGAAAACATCATATCTGACCCATCTTAGGATGATGTATGCCTTGTTCGGGACTGTTCCTGTCTGTGTTTCATAGTCATCCTGTGACTGAGTAATAGCCTCATCTGCTGTAGCATACACTCCATTCTGATTTCAAAGAAGTGAACTCCCAGTTTCCAATGGAAAATCTTGCTACTTTTTTTTTTTGGTGTGTTACTTCTGCACTTGGACAGTTCAAATGTAGGACAGGGGCCTAAATCACCAAACAGTGCAGAACCTGTGCCGCTGCTATGATTCCTCAGTCTTGACAATGGTTAGCTCTTCCCCTTTTATGGAGAAAAAGAATGACCTGAACAGAAGCACAATGCATTGCATGTTTGCATGACCTCACCCTAGTCTTGTCTCTTTGGAAAGTACCCTACACTTGACACACATTCCGAGTGTACACTGCTTTGTAAATGTTTTTTATTCCTTCTTACCAGAGCTTATTTTAAGCCACTAGTTCCTAAATGAGGGTCACAACCTTACTTTTATACACAAGCCTGGCATTATAAATGGGAGTGGGGTCATGACTCCAGAAGTGGGTCTTGACAGACAGATGTTCTGAGATTCAAACCCCTCCTGACCTCTTTTAACACTGTTCAAGTCTCTAGCCGTGTGAAGCACATCAAGAGTGCAACAAGAGAAGGTGAGACTCTGCTTTCTGCACATTTGTGCAGTTCTGATGAACTTCGTGGCTCTCGGCCCGAAGGGCAGTCATGCCTCGAGACGTAACCGTCACGTGTTTGGCCAATTTGCAATTACACAATTTAATTTGTGTCCATACAGGGTATTTTTAAGTGAGTGCAATGCAAATAATAGAGCAAAGCTCTTAGTAATACACAGCACATCATGGAGACAGTGAAGTTTATTCTAGGCCTCTCTACTTAAGCTGTGAAATTATTCTGACATACTGATAGTCTTTCCAGGCTTCAGAAGAGATCACATACATCATTCCTCTCAGATAAACTGCACTCAGTTATTCCTGTGAGCTGAAATAGTTTGGTTTAATTAGAGAACAGTTCATGCCCGCTAATGCTCTGGAAGGAATTCAAGGGCAAACAGCCATTTTGCCAAAGAGAGGAGACAGCAGAAAATAGATGCAGACCGAGTCCTGTTGTCACAAACTTGTGTATCCAGGTCTCTTTCTCAGAGCAGTGAAGACATGAGATGGCCTTTGGATCCCTTCAGAACATGGTTGGGAGATGAGGGATTGTATATGCACATGCTGGAGTTGAGAAGCTGTCTAGAGTCGACCACCTCAGACACAGCTGTGTCTATGCTGGTCAGTAAAGCAGTGCCCAGGAACAGTCCCAGCTTTCTTCTTGTTTTTAAGTGCTAGAAATTTGGTTTCTTTAACGTCTATGCAAAGCCTGTATATGTCTCTTTTTATAACAGAAGGATACCCCATTCCTATGATCCTGAGTCCCTGCTCATCTACCATTTAAACTCTGCTTCTGGGCTTCTCTCTCCAGCCCTGTACTGTAAACCTTTCAAAGAACAAGGTAGCTAGACTCGCTCTTGTGAATCTCTGTCCCACTTGTCCTTTTGCCCTTGGTACCTGTGTGGATCCAGGATCCTGCCTGGTGCATTTTACCAGCCATACCAGATGCCCAGGGAGATGTACCACTTCTGTAGCCCTCCCTAGCCTGCTGCTAGTCACACCTGCCTGCCCAAAGCAGACCAAGATCTCAGCTCTGCGGCAGCTCTGCCCGTGCACTCACTTCCCAGCCTATGTCTTTGGGATCGATAGTTGCACAAGGGTCCAAACTACTGGAGTTACAGTGATGGCAACAGAACAGAAAATCTGCCTTGCAAGAAGGGGAAAGCTTATCAGTGTTCTTCTAGTGACCCTGCCAACCCTCCCCACAGCCCTTGGAGCCGCCTGGAACAGCCAACCCAATTAGTCCCTTCCCTTTCACACAGACCCTTGAGCCATGCCGGATGCAGGTCACTGGGCCCTGCAAGAACTGGAGCACAGGCAGGCCTAGGATGGTTTTCTTCCTTCTAATTACTTACAGTTATAAATCTGAGAGTATAAGCTTGGCAAGGCTAAACAATATCTTCTCCCATGACTTATTAGAGTTGAATGGTGCGCAGCCTTGTTCTTTTGCCACGCTGGTTCACAGAGCTCCGTCTCAGACCGTTGGCGAAAACTCACTTTAGAATGAAAAGCTTTTGGAAAGAGAACAGCACAATCTGAGCACATAACAAGTACTCAGAGGCAAGAAAGGCTTTCTCTTATTTTTAAAGTTAAGCTCATTAGGGATTGGGCTTATTTTTTTGTAAGTGTTGTTGCAGTGGCAACAAAGCTGGCTCCTTAATCACTCTAGGTGGAATGGACTCACCTTCTCATGTCTCCCTCCTGCATACTCCTCTCCCTGCCCATGTGTTTTGGTTTTCTTACCTTCAAACCCATTGACAAACCTGCAGGCTGTGCATCCCCTCTCTCTTTGCCCAGGAGAAGTTCTCTCTGACTGGCTGCTGATCACAGACCACTTTCAGTCTGAGTTTATGATGGTCTTCAGCTGAAACAGTGGAGCAGCTAAAACATCCTCTAGAAGTTGTTTTTTGTTGTGTTCTGTATATCTGCAGCTGTGCTTGTCATAATCTGCTTCCACTCCTTTCTAGCATTGCAGTATTCTGGTTCACAAAAAGACAGACCACTCACAAAAAGTTCTGATCATAATCTTTTATCTCTGTGCTGGATTTCATTTTGTTTCCTGCGTGAGGGTAACAATTCTTGTCCTTTTACCCAGGGCCATTTAAAACACTGCCCTTCCTACTGTTTTCCTCTTGCATCATAAATCACAGGTATAGTCTTGTCCCACACAGTACAGTCATGTTCCATTCTCCAAACCACTTCTTTCAATAGACCTCATCTCCTAAAGATTTCTTGAGTTTTCCATTTGCATCAAACTCTAAGGAAGAACAAGAACATAAGGATAGTTTACAGGTCAGAGAACCTTGCATGTACAGCAGAATCAAATAATCCTTGTCTCCCTTTGGAGAAATACAAATGGTGGTACAAGGGACCATCATGTGAAACATGCTGTCACTCTTTGTTTTCCTGCCTCACCCCTTGTTTGCTGTTTCTTCTCAAAGCTGCACAATTTTGAGAGCTTTTGTGCTCCAGCATGTTTGGGTAGATCCCAACCTGCAGCAATACTCTGTGTTCAAGAAGAAGGGATAATCCCAAGAAGAATGAAAGCTGGAGGCTTTTCTCTGTTGGTAATACTTTCTGTGAACTATTTTACCTTGTTCTTCTGTTTCCATGTGGAATGACAAAGGTGACACTGCATTGTATCTGTCCCTGTTCACTTCCTACTTCTACCTGTACCTACTCACTTGCTACTTCTGTCTTTCCCACTGGACAGAGGACACGTTTTTTTCCCCACCTTTAACTAGAAATACAAAAGAAATGACAGATAAGTTTCTCTACTTTGTCACAGTTCTCTTACGTAGAGGACGAGCTTTCATTTTGCAAAACTGAGGTAGTTTTGGTGACTGCACTCACAAAGTGACTGAGGAGCCAAGTACTTTTACAGATCCCAGCATCTGAGATGTAGCATTTGAAAATTCTTCCTCAGCTGCACCATCACAACTTTTACAAGGCTGTGAGAAATAATGTCTGTAAATATAGTGTATCTTTAGGGGAAAAGTACTGACTGCGGGGTAAAAAATGACATTGACTGTAAACTCATGAAAGAAATACACTTAAACATTCTGTTCTAGGCAGAAGATGTGAAAAGTCTTGGTTTGAACTGATGGTGACAGTCATTTCCCATTGTCCACGCTACAGTTAAGTCCATATCTGTGTGATTTGAAACTTTCCTTATGAGAAACAAGAAATAATTTGATACTGGTGAAGTGGCAGCATCATATTCTGTCCTGGATTAAAATATTTTGCTTTAGCCAGATCAAAGTAAACATTTCAGTAACAACTGACAAATAGTTTCCTTCAGCTGGGCAGAAGAGAATGAAAAGGAAAACAAACAAGAAAAAGGAAAAGAAAAAAACCCCATAGAGACAATTAAAAGTAGAAGAGGAAGAGAAGGCAGCCAAAACAGGGCACGGATTTTATCAGATGGGCATACAGAGAATCTGGCTGGCACAACAGTGCCTTAGGAGAACAAAAACCTGATGTTGTGAATGCTCAGCTTGGCTTTGATGCCATCACTAGCATCCTACCTAAGAAAAGATGCTGTGTACAAGTGCCACACAACTTTACAAGCATTTGACACAAGGCATTAATCATTTTTCCTCACTAGAAGCAGCTTGCCAAGTATTGTTCTCTGTTCTGAGAGTGAATTCAATGAGCACTGCAGCTACCTAAAAGAGACTGAACGCTGTCCCAGGGTTTCACTTTGAAGGCATTTTGCTGTAGTTTTTCTGTCATAATGCATTTGTTTCTATAGGATTCAAAATCTTCAGCTCCTTAGAGAGCTACATGGGCACACAGATTGTCAGGAGTCACTCCATAGAGTTCAGCATCCTGCCTCCAGCAGCCCCCACTTACCACCATTCTGGGTAGAGATGGAAACCACCCAGACAACTGCATAAATCTCTCATGGAGGAAAAATGCCTTCCTGGCTCCCGTGGAGATCAGCATGTGCCCCAAAGCATGGGATGTGATTACTTTGCTCCAGAACATAAAACTTCTAATGCTATTAGAAAGCCTTCAGACTATTAGGTATTTTCTTTAAATTACATCTGCCACATCTACCTTGATGACCCCCTATAGAACAACCCATGTGCCTAGTATTTCCTCGTACTAATCAGCAGTCGTTAATATCATCACATAAACTCTGCTCAGTGTCCATCTGCAAGAAGCCAAGGGCCACCCCGCCTTAGCTTTCACCAGAAAAGATCAGTCTCGGATTGGGAACTAATAGGATAATTTGTTCATAAGGAAGATCTGCTTCTCCATTTCCTAGGAGCAGCTGCACACACACCGTACTCAGGCAGCTTAGACCTTCTTCGTGGCAGGGATGTCTTCAGAGTAAACATGCACCTGCTAGTTGGGCAAAGTGGGTCAGCTGCCTGACCATTAGCATTTCACCCAGAGGCTCAGATAGAAAAAAGCCTTGTGAAGTAGCTGTGGTTTGAAGAATCTCAGGTCTGAGTCATTCTGGAAAGAAAAGAAAGAGGAAGACAGACAAAACCAGGTAATTTACTGCTGTCTAAGCCTGAGGTCCCTTGCAGTAGAACTGTGTACCTACAGGCAAACAGTGATGTCATTTGCTTGATCTGCACCACGACACCACAGTTTACTCCAAGGAGTCTAAGGAAAGGATACTTTCTCCTGTAGCCCTATCTCTTGCAGAGCTGTGAGGAGTTCTTACCTTCCCTCAGAAGAGACAAAATGCTCTTTTTTTTAGGCCCTCTGGTAGCCAAAGATTTGCTAGAAGTAAGGGCCCTGCTTCTCTTCTGACCAGTAGCATCTATCACTAGCAAAATACTTGCTGCTAATGAAAAAAGGATTTTTATTCCCTGGTCCTGCAAAAGCTTCTGGTTCTACAGTTTCTCTGCATGAAAACCTATGCCTCTCCAAAAGCTCTGCTCTAGAATTGCCCTCTGCCATAGGCTACTGGTGGTTACAGTGTAGTCAACTGCGTTATAGCAAAGTCACACTGCCCTGCAAGCAGACTCTTTCTCTCCTGCAAACAGGTCTTTAACAGAACACACAGTATGTAGAAGCATAGAGTATTGTCCTCCTAGAGGGATAGGGAGATAGTAATCCAAATATGTGTGTATGTTTAATGTTACCAGAAGATCTGAAAATGAAAATAACTGCCTCTGTATTGGATCATTGAATAGGTGGGACGAAGAGCTGAGAGAAGACATCTCACAAAATGACCGGAATTAGAATTAGGGGGGGCTTGTGGTTCTGTTTAGTGTCTTCTTGGTTCTTTATGTTACCAAATCTTAATTTATTTTCAATTTAGTGTTGAAATAAAGGAACTCAAAATTAAATTAAGCTAGAATTGCAGGGTTTGCCCAATTTTCAGATGATATCACTTGTTTTTACAGGATTTCTACTTGCAAACATTTCAGCTGTATCTTAGATAATAGACAAGATCAAGTGAGCTACAAAATTGAGATTGGGATTTTTAATCTCCTTTTGTCTTTAACACTTAAAAGAGTTTGCAGTGAGGCTTTTTGTTTTGACACAGCCAATTTAAATGGCCACAGATGTTTGTGAATCTTTGAGTGCATCAGCACTATGAATTTTTTCTTAACGGGACATTAGACAGATTTTAATTTGCCTCCAGTCTTTGGAGGGACCATTGTCAACTCATTAGACCAGAATCAATTGTCACTAGGCTCAGGACAGAGCGATGTCTTTCAGAAAATACGGAGCTATTAGCATATGGATCTGTTCCTCTCCATGAACTGAAGAGGTTCTCCTTTTCTTTCTGAAAAGCTTTTTCTCCTGACAACATCTCATTTATGCACTTTCAATGTTCAACTGGGGCAATCCTTCAGAAATGAACTGCGGCAACGAGGAGATCCGGCAAAAGCCATGTTAGAAAGAGTCTTGTATCTATGTACTAATCAGTTTTCTATTTAATGAGAGAAGACAGCGCAGGATAAGTAGGGAAATGATAGTAGTGCTTTGACATAAGCATCTTACCAACAGTCAGCGGCTTGAATTCCCTGCTATACACGTACGGTAAGCCGAGTGGTTGTTAAAAGCATGTTTACTGAGGATTAACATTCATGTAAAGGATGCATGCTTCCTAAGCCTCCTCAAATCTGCTTTTAATGATCAACTGGCATGCAATTAGCCAAGAATAATGAAGCTTTAAAATCTACATTAAAAGTGTATTGGAGACATTTGTTTCAAACTGTCACTGAAATATTTCTTAGCTAATGGCATCAACATTTTAATTCAGAAATATAGAAATAATCACAGGGTCTTATTTTTATTGTCTCTCTGTGCAGAAGGCCTGCTTGGAATAAATAAGTATGCTGGTTTAGATTAATCCTTTCTGTTTCGTAGAAGATGAAAATGGGTTCCTCCCCACATTTGCATTCATTAAACCCCATAAGCATTGTCTTCTGTTTGTGCCAGCATTCTAATGGCTTCTCAAAGTTAACAACATTAAGCTTTGAGGAGAAAAGTGTTAATTAAAATAACTCTCTTCTCATCAGTTTTCTCCCTGTCACAGCTCACTGAAAATCTTTGCAGGTGACATTGGTGGGTAGGAAGAAGGCGTCACTCCAAAGTTGTCACCACTAGAAAAGAGGTTATGGTTGTGCTGCAATAGCAAAAATAAGCCTGAATTTTTTAAGACAAGTGACTGAAGACTAGCTGGTCCTATTGAAATGTTATCTCTCCTGATGGTTCCATCCTCTTGACACCCACCCTTCACATACTTATAAACATTAATGAGGTCACTCCTCAGTCTCCTTTTCTCCAAGCTCAAGAGACCCAGCTCCCTCAGCCTTTCCTCATAAGGGAGATGTTCCACTCCCTTTATCATCTTTGTGGCTCTGCACTGTTACACCAAGGAGGATCTGTTTGCCCTTGCTGTGATTGCTGGGGCAGGTTTAACCTTTCAGCCTAGTCCCAAACTGACAAGCTCTGCCTGCAATTTCACCATCACGTTAATTCAGCGCTGTCTACCACCAATAAAGACAGCCTCCACTGCCCTCCTGCCTTGGTGCTCTTCTAACATGTTTCACAGCAGTTGCATGCTCAATTCTGCATGGGACCCAATCCAGATCAAAGGTGATGACTTGCTCTCTCAGTGAGTTTCCCATGGAGTTCTTTGCTGCATTAATTTCATCCTGAGAAACTTCAAAACAGAGGTAAGTCCTGCCAAGCCCTGTTGTCCAGTGTAGGTGCTTCACTGAGGACTGGTTTCGAGGTGTGGCTTTGATCATGGTTAGAAGTCCTTACCTGAGCAGACTGGAGATGGCTGGGTGGAGCAGCTCTGTAGTCACATAACTTGGAGGAAAATTTGGCTGCCTGACATCTGCAGCATTACTTCTAATGTGATTAAGGGTGAAGCCTTGTTTAGTTACACAATTAAACTTAATGAAACACGGCTACAGAATTGCTCCAGGAGTCCCTTGTACTTCATAAAGCTCCCAAATGATCCTCTGCTTTGTTTTGGTTTAATTCTTATGGGAAAGAAAATCTTACCCTTTAGTTTCTTGGAACTCATTAAACGAGGACAGCTGGCACGATGTTGTACCAGGCGGAGAAGAGAACAGGAATTGGGTTGATGGTTGGACTTGATGATCTTGCAGGTCTTTTCCAGCTTTAATGATTCTATAATGAAAGATGCTCCGTTCATGATGGACAGAAAGCAGCTCTAAGTGGCAAAATAATGAGTCTTGCGTCCATCATCCCAATGCTTGCTGGATAAAAAAATGAAGCTTATTTATACCGACAACTAAACTCTGTTTCTGCTGAGTCCAACTGCAGAGTTTCCACTTGACATCGAATTCAGTATCTCGGAGTTGTATGTGTCATGTCTCTCGAAGATGTGGTACCCAGCTAACTCACAGAAAGTTCAACCTTGTTTTTCACCAGCCTGTGGTTCCATGGTCACACTCGCAGTGGTGCTGACCCAAGTGAGGTTGTGCTGGCACAGCAGCACTGTTGCTGTCTGCCCCTGTGTGGGTTGAACGGGTCTGATACACGTCCATTGTACTGATGTTCTACCTCATTTGTCACATGCAGCTAACTCTGCCCTGCTCATCCTCACATCCTCCCCAAGTGACTTTCTGGACTCACTATTTAATTTCATCATCCATGGAAGGACTAAGCAAAGGAAAGTGGGAGACAGATGGGCAGACAATACAAACACAAATCCTAATGAGCTCAGTGGAGCTGGACTAGTTTCATCAGCAGGAAATATTTCCCTTCCTTCCCAGGTCAGAAAGAGATCCGCAGTCAGCCTGTTGTGCTGTCATTTGCTCCTAGGAACACCATTTCTGTGTTTTCAGGGACAGTGAAGGTGCTTGGCCCAAGGGAAGAGCTGGGGGCTTGGCTGCCAAGAAGACAGAATCTCCAGGGTAAAGAAAGAAATGATGTTTGTTAGCCACCTTGCTGGCTGCTGGGCTTCTTTCACAGAATCACAGAATTATTGAAGCTGGAAAAGACCTCTGAGAACATCAAGTCCAGCCTATGACCTGACATCACCACAACGAGCCAGACCAGGGCACATCCAGTCTGTCCTTAAACACCTCCAGGGATGGAGACTGCACCATCTCCCCAGGCAGTCCATTCCAGTGTCTGATCACCCTTTCTGTGAGGAAGGAATTCCTAACACCCAACCTAACCCTCCCCTGGGGCATCTTCAGGCCCTGTCCTATTGTCCTGTCACTAGTTGCCTGGGAGAAGAGCACAACCCCCACCCGACTACAACCTCCCTTCAGGGAGTTGTAGAGAGCGATAAGTTCCCCCTGAGATAAGGTCCCCCCTGAGTCTCAACTTCTCCAAGCTAAACAGCCCCAGCTCCCTCAGCCTCTCCCATCAGACTGGGCATTTGTGTGGCCCAGTGCAGCAGAGCACAAGGCGCTGACCTGGGCATCCTGTGCAGAGCAAAGTTAAGAGTTTGTGGCACTGGGAGGAGACATACCCACAGGGCACGGTATCAGCCTGGATAGGCATAATCCTTCACACCTCATCTGCCCTCCTCACAGCAGGCACTTTGCTTTTTTATTGTGGGGGTGGTAAATAAATAAATAAATAAAAGGCTGAGGGAGCTGGGTCTCTTTGGTTTGGAGGAGACTGAGGGGTGACCTCATTAATGTTTATAAATACGTGAAGGGTAGGTGTCAGGAAGATGGAGCCAGGATCTTCTCAGTGTCATCTAATGATAGGACGAGGGGCAATGGGTGTGAGCTGGAACATAGGAGGTTCTGTATAAATATCAGAGGGAACTTCTTCCCATTGAGGGTGACAGAGCACTGGAACAGGCTGCCCAGGGAGGGTTGTGGAGTCTCCTTTGGAGATGTTTAAAACCCCTCTGGACGTGTTCCTGTGCGACTTGTTCTAGGTGATCCTGCTGTGGCAGGGGGATTGGACTGGACGGTCCCTTCCAATCCCTAATGATCCTATGATTCTATGAAATGTATTTATTTGTTTTATAATAGATTAGTATTACTGCAATAATATGAATAATTGCAAATATTATTTGCAGTTATTAATTTTATAATGATATATAACCGTACATAATCAGCAGTAACACAGCTTTAGGGACTTCCTGAGAACCTGACAATCTGATGGTAACAACAATGAAAAAGACAACCCCGGTGCTTAAAAACTTAGGACTGTTCTTTGAACTTTCACCTCATTCTTTTACACAAAGTCAACGAGTGTGACTGTGGTTTGAGATCGTCGCCGTAATTAATTAAATCAGACTTAATTTAAACCTCGAAAAGGTGTTTTTTCCACATTGCTGCATAGTGTCAATGGTAGAAGAGCCCTCCTGTGCGATTCGGCGGCTCAGTGTTGACTCACGCAGCACCTGCTCACTTAGCCATGCCTTGCAAATTCAAAATACGCTCTTGCAAGTAGGCTGCAGTGGGTGCCAGCACGACGGTTACGTAAGGCAGAGGGATCTGCCGCCGTGCACAGATGCACACGCCGGTGCGTTTTCATGGTGGGCTGTGCATTGGTGGTTCTGTGCCTTTATCGATCTATTGCATGGTAATCTGTTTGAGGTGGCGATGCAGGGTGGACAGGGCTTTGCTCCCTGTGTCTGAGTGCTGTCCTATTGGACGTTTGGCTGGCAAACCAATCTCCCGCTTCTCCAAAATTCAAGTCACCCTTAAGCAGTCTCTGGCGCCCAGCAGCTTCCAGCCCTGACTGCTGTGGCACTTGCTTCAGGGAAGCTGAAAAACAGTGAGTACAGCTGCAACTGACTTGAGAATCAGAAACATGGTAATGAAAATGTTCCTGGCTGAACAGCAGAGGCCAGTTCAAGGATTAATTGGCTCTATTCTAGGTGATCCTGCTCTGGCAGGTGGATTGGACTGGATGACCTTTCGAGTTCCCTTCCAATCCCTACTGCTCTGTGGTTCTGTGATCCTCACTGAGGGGCACCTACCTATACATTGTTTTGGACACTGGCTGCGAGTTCGAAAGGAGCGATGTTACTCCCTGCTCGCACCTCGTACCTGAGGCTGACCCAGGAGTCAGAAAGTGGCCAAGTGTTTGAAGATGTGATGCTATTGACCAGCTTATGAAGCTGCTCTTCTGATTGAGTGGAAAACGAAGCCAAAATGCTTCTTTTATGTATTTGATGCAACCAGATAGACAAAGTGAATGATTGACTGCACAAAGCCCCAGGTACGCAGGTTGCTGTATGTAGGGAAGGCTGCAAATATTAGTAATTGAAAAATTTATTGCTTCTCTTCCTGGAATTTGTTGCCACCTTGAATTAGTATTCCTCGTGGTAACCCCTTGTCAAGTGTGCGGCCAATAAATAACGTGGGTGGTGTAAACACAGCTATGTGATCAGGAAGTTAAAAAAGGGCTGGCAATGCCTGTTGGGGGGGGTCTTTCTGTTTCCCAGATGAGGAGCTTTTCCTACCCACAAAACTCCGTTATCTGTACAAGCCCAGCCAACAGTTCACCTCTGTTCTACAGATTTTAGCCACATGAATCACTTCCAGTTCCGCTTTCCTATTGGCACTGGTTTTCAAAAGAGAGAGGGGTTCAATCAGGAATGTCCTGCATCACTATTGTTATTGCTAAACCAAATGAGAATAAAGTTGAAAACCGCCTTGAATGGCCTTCTGGGAGGCAGCATTTAGCTCCTGGTGTTGGGGTGGGAAATGCAGATTTTTCTACACCCTGGGAAGTCTGCATCAGGACTGCTGAGCAGACTGGACTCTGAGATCAAGCCAGATAATTAACTTCTACTTTCTTGCCACAGCCTCCTTCCTCCCAGAATTGGAAAATGAGCCAACTCCCCCCTCTAAGCAGCGTTTCTGACCTTTGCTGTTGGCTACCAGGGCACTGGATTCATCCGTTGCCTTGCTCCTGGCACCTCTATATGTCCTGTTTCCATCCCTGGCTGCTCCTCGCTTACTGGCCAGATATCCCTTTTTGGCCATGGACCCATGGTGAGGGGCCACCACTCCCATCATCAAACTGCCTTCTGCTGTGGTCACTTGCCTTCATATCTTGGACTATTAATCTGTTGCCCTTTGTTAAAAAGCACAAGTTTGGTTTGGATCATTCCAGTTGAGACCTTATTCCAGTACAGTTGGGGAACTGGCTAGCATTTGTCACACAGACATGGAGCTAAATGATCTTTAATGTTCCTTCCAACCCAACCCATTCTATAGTCTTTACAAAGGAGTTTTGTGCAGCAAATGTGGTGATCTTTCCTCAAATGCTAACAGCTTCTATGCAGGTGAACAGGTCAGCCAGGCTTAAGACAAGGGAGATGGTGCTCCATGAAAGACTTTAGGAATTCTTTCCTACAGGGTGGTGTTTAGGTGCAAGACGTTTTTATGAGTTCAAAGGGAAGATGGAAAAGTGCTTGGAGAAGAGACTTTAGTTAGTGCTTAACTAAGTGCACCAGGCTCAGGAAGCCCCCAAGCTGAGTGAAGGCAGTGGTTGGTAGACTACCAGAGCCAGAAGGATCACCTACACTTGTACTGCTCCTGCCCTCCCATACAGCTGGGCACAGAATGACTGGCCAGAGGAATCACTGTTTGGGATGAGCATGGTCACCTTGTCACCTCATCAGCGGCTTTCAGCAAGACATAGCCTCTGAATCATTGCTCACAGGCAGAAGTTCCCCCTTTCTGAAGTCTCACCTTCGCAGAGGACAAGTTATTACATTTCCTTATTTGATGATTTAGTCTTCAAAATATTAGAGTTTGGGGGTTACACTATTGTCCTCTCATGTACATCCTGAACGTGAAGTGGTTTTGCGGGTGGTAGGTTTGGATGGATTACCTCACAGACAGATCAAACCTTTGTGTATGGGGTCAGCGAATAACAGCAGAAATAATCTTTAACTTCTTTTGACTGACTTCTTGCTTATCATCATCTCAGTAAACTAGGAAAAAAAAAGTGACCCTGCACAGAATTGCTTTCTCTCCTTTCCACATTCAGCCCATCCACTGTTTTAGCTGCTTTTTAACAGTCTGTAAATTCCACCTCTGGAGACATCTTCATGGAGCTTCCATCTGCTAACCACAGTTGGATGCCATGGTGATAGTGATATATGTCTAAGAGGTGCTATGCTGCACACTACCGCACTGCGTGGGATCCACCAGCCCTGCTCTAGCTGTGTCATGTGCCAAAACTGCCCAACTGAAGAGCTGGAGATGCCACTTGAGCATCACAAGGACCATTCCCCAGGAGGCCAGTCCCAAAGGGTGTCGTCATTAACGTGACTACCCCAGTTACCAGCAGATCAATGATCAACAGGTTTAAAACCTGCCTTGATCTAGGTGATCCTGCTGTAGCAGGGGGATTGGACTAGATGATCTGTCGAGGTCCCTTCCAATCCCTAAGGTTCTGTGATTCTATAATGATGGCAAGCCAGCTGTTGGTGCTTTGATAGTGAAGTGGATTAAAATCCACTTCATAATCCATGAGTGATGGGCATTGTGAATGTGCCTAAAAGCCTGGCTTTGAGAGTGAAGGTTTCCTGTACTCAACCAGGGCCACCAGCAGCATATGGTTTGCTGGCTGCCCTAAGTACATGAATATATCAACCAACCAAACTGCTGGGTGATCATTATGCTGCCCTTAATCAACTGGAAGGCACCATCCTGAATGCCACAGAGAAACGCACCAGCTGGTGTTGAATAGGCTTTCTTCTCTCCAAATAGGACCATCATCAACAGGACATCTGAGTCCACCTTATTTTGCAAGGCCTCATCCATCTCTTGGTCTGACTTAGGAGATTATACCCAGAGTCTGGGCGCTGAAAAGAGCACATTTTGTTCCACAGCGAAGAGTTTCAACACAGTCGATCCATCAGCCCAGGCTTCCCAGGCAATGAAAGGGTGAAAGAAGAGTGGGTTTTGTGTACAGAATAAAAAGGATCACTCCAATCACCCTTCTCCCTGCAACCCTTCTACACTCTGTGCAATGGCAGGGTCACGTTAATTTTGTTATCTACTTGGTAATGCCTTCATTTCATTTCTACACACCAGCCACCCAGAAACAGCTAGCGGGAGCCGTGCCTGCACCCACCCCAGCCCAGCCTCCTCAGGAAGCCCCACAGCCAGAAAAATAGTTGAGAAAAATGTGGATTTGGCTGAAAGTGCATGAACGAGACACAAGGACTTTGACCGTTATCTGTTCCCGTCCAGGGAGCCTGTCTGCAATCCTCAAACAGGCTGTGAGTTTTCCAACCTGGTGCTGGAGTATCACCCATGTGAGAGTGGTTTTTCTTAGCTTGCAACTGAGAGTTGGTTTGCGGGAACCAAACGAGCCACCGCAATTTGCTGTATGCAAGGACCATGTAGCCTGAGTTTCTCTTGAGTGGAGAAACAAGCAACTTCATTGAGGAATAGAGGGAGGTTCAGGCAAGTGGTGACTTATCTGCAGAACCACAAGTATCAATGCACTAGAGTCCCAAACCATGTGGGCCACAGAATCACAGAACATCAGGGATCGGAAGGGACCTCAAAAGATCATCTAGTCCAATCCCCCTGCCACAGCAGGGTCACCTAGACCAAGCCACACAGGAACATGTCCATGCAGGTCTTAAACTTCTCCAGAGAAGGAGACTCCACAACTCCCCTGGGTAGCCCATTCCAGGCTATTGGTCCTCTCTTCACCCAGCTATGGGCAGCATGTTTTCTCTCGCCTTTGCAGCACACAAGTAGACTAAAGGCGTTGGTGAGCCACTAACTGTCACCCTTTATCTTGTACCAGGTGCTCTTTGGTTTGTAAATGTTCTGTGCAAGGAGAGGTGTTCAGAAAGCAACTCCTAAAGCCATCCTCCCAGCAACAGCCTTGGAAAGCCTGTGCATTCCTCTTGCTGATGGGCTGATGCTTGGCATCACGTCAGGGTCACTGGCCTGCATAAGGTGAGTCCAAAACATCCAACAGTAGAGCCACAGCTCTTCTGCATCCAAATCCAACCAAAACCATGAAGGTAGGGTGAAAGCAGTCCTCTTCAGGGATTATTTCAGAGTTGCTGAACCCCAAGCCCACCACTTTGTGTTGATGAGATGCTGCTCACCTCTCAGTTCCTCCCTCTATCAGCTCACCTAGCTATCAGAGGAGATTATAACAATGAGCTGCCTCAGACAGTACTCGAAGCTAAGCACTTGCAAATACTCGAAGATATTTGGATTAAAGGTAGCTGATAGAATAATAATAATGTCATAAATGTGCATTAAGATGAGGGGCTAGATTTCAGGGTTTTCATGAGATTTAAATCACATCTTTTCTTTTGAATAGTAATAATGAGAACCCATAAAACCTTTGCTACCGAGCATTTTGTGTTGAAATCAAAACAGTTTCTTTTAACAACACTCAAGCTCTCTTTAAACCGCCCAGTCCTTAGTCAGATACTTAATGCCAGATCAGAGCTTGAACCATTGCCATTTGCCTTAAAATCTCGAGCATCAGCATAAAACACAAACCAGAAACAAATTCGTTTCAAGTAGCGCCGAATCCACGGCCACGAGGAGTTGAGAGCCAGTTGTTTAGCAAGTGCTCTCCTAATCACAACAAAAAGAAAGCGCCCCAACACAAGGTGAAAATAAGCAGAAAGCAAACAGAACACGCCATTGATTGAGTCCTTCATTATCCAGAGCGGCTTTTAATGGAGAAACCTGCGTGTGTGTCATTGCTTTTATCTCTCCAAAGGCAGTATGCACACACTGTAAAAATCCCTCTTCATTTTCTGCTTGAAAAGATCATTGTGGAAAAAAAAGTGTCAGGGAGTGGAGGTCATGCTGATTTATTGGCAATTAAACCTGCAGGATTTTTACACTCCTTTCAAAACAGAGTATCTCAGGGTAATCCAGCCTGGCAGATTGCATGGTGGGCTATCTGCTGAATGGCATGAATCTTCTTGTTTGTGCACAACAGAAACAATTGGCCGGGTCCTATTTAGGAAATTGCTACGGTTTTCTGCGAGGTGTTTGGATTACTCGCAAAGAGAGGGAGGAGAAGGCAAGATTCTTTCCAGTAGTAAAAATGCTGGTTTTATTCCTCACGCATTCTTGGGGATACCGAGTCTGCAGATGATCACAGAATCATAGAATCACCTGGAGATGTTCCTGTGAGACTTGGTCTAGGTGATCCTGCTGTGGCAGGGGGATTGGACTAGATGATCTTTTGAGGTCCCTTCCAATCCCTAATGGTCTGTGATTCTGTGATATGAGAAGGAACTTCACAGTGAGGGTGCCAGAGCACTGGAACAGGCTGCTCAGGAAGGTTGTGGAGTCTCCTTCTCTGGAGATGTTTAAGACCCGCATGGACATGTTCCTGTGTGACTTGATCCAAGGGGGATTGGACTAGGTGATCTTTCGAGATCCCTTCCAATCCCTAACCTTCTGTGATTCTGCGATGTTCTATGAAGTCGCTAAACTGGCTGAATGTTCACTGTTCTGGCAGAACCATCTCACTCAGGTTTGCCTTACATTGTCTACTGAGCCAGCATGAGCTGTATCAACGAACCCAATGCAAGTACGATCAGTCTTCCCAACCAAGTGTTTTGGAGTGTAGCAGTAGCGTCAAACTCCTTCTAACACAGATACCTTCTCACCTCTGCTATTTTGGACATCCTGTAGAGCAGAATCTGAATGTTCCAATGTTTTCAGTTCTTGGATGTTCAATATTCAGAGTGGGAGGAACGGTGCAACCAGCACTGAGCATCTTTCCAACCACTGGTTGCACGGTTGGGAAAGCATCTAATTATTACTTGTGCTGGATAGTGTTGCCCTTAACACTTCCCTCTGTATTTGCCCGCTTGTCTGAGCACTGGACCTGTGCTGTAGAGAAAGTCACTGGAGAAGGGTGAATCTGAGGAGATGCTACAGACCTTCAATCTTAAGAGAAGCTGTTAAGAGGGAAACTAAAAAAGCAGAGAGTGTATTTGGCCCCTAAAATGAGGGACTTTGGACTTGTCTGTACATGGGTACAATGAGAACAAGAACTTCCATTTAAGATGCAGCAAGAGACGAGAGAGAGAGAAAAGCTGTGGCAGGCGGCAGGATGGTGAGAGAAGAAATGCTGTGAACCACACACTGCACAGTATCCCTCAGGGCTCTGCCTAGGATGAGGCTAGATTAGACTGGTGGTAGGAGAGACTGAAGCAGGAGGCATTCCCAGATAGAAACCACAAGCAAAATGTTAGTGTGGGAGCTGAGCTCATCAACCTAGAGAAATGGGAAGTCCTTTTGAAGCTCTTACTTCAGTCAAGCTGCTGATGCAAATTGCAGATGCAGCTTGCAACAAGAAGTCGTAGAAGAAGCAGGTGTCCCACCAGAGCTGGACCAGCATTTCTCTCATGGTATCCCTGGACAGAAGCAAATGTTAACCAGATCCTGTGGACAGCATCGTCTTTTGCTCCTCTGGAGGAAATAATGCTGTTCCTGGGTCGATTAACCTGACAAACTCATCTTACACCAGCTTTCTGTGGGGTAATACACCAGTTGTAGGTCACTGGGATCACAGGGCCTGTGGTTTCACAATGGAAAGTGCTGAGGCAGTACAAAGTCCAGCTGACTCACGCGTGTGGCAGGAATCCCAGCGCAGTAACTGAGGCTTGCTGGCTCTCATGTAACACCAGTGTCACTCCAGCACCTGCTCCTTTTCTTTTTAGCAATCCTCTTCTTGCTCTTCCCCACTCCTCGTGCTCCTAGGACACAGGTGAGAGCACTGACCATGCGTTGGGCTGTAGATGACCTCTTGTATGTGGATGTATTTCCATGGCATGGGTCAAGACTGGTCTACATGGTCCTCAGAGAGTCCTATGCCCTCTCCTCTCAGGAGAGGCAGACTGCAGCTGCTGAAGATTTGAGATTTCATCTTCCCAGTGGGTTTGTCCTCCATCCAGCAGGTTTGGATGCCCATCCTCTGAACCTGGGGAAAGCCTTATCCCGGGATGCACATGTAACTACCATCTAGTTTAACAACATCTCACTATCAAAATAAGATAGAAGGTCTGTGGATTTGACCCTGACATGGAGGAGGTGGAAGAGCCTATTTTCTGCCCAGAAACCACTTCTTATTAACTTTCTTTATGTTTGCATTCCAAAGCAATCAAGACAACTACCCTTGGCAGGAATCATGTGGGAAGGAAAGCTGAAGTGATGATAGTGGCCTTGGCAAAGGCACCATGTGTCCTTGAGTGGGCAGTACCTTCAAGGACAGTCCTGGAACCAAGCCAGGAGGCACCAGCAGTCTCTGCTGGGTCTATCTTGGCTCTGAGCAAGAGGGGATCAGGATAGGGTGGAGGGCAGCTTCTGCCACCTCCTCAGCACCTCCTGCTGCTTATCTTCCCCACACCTCCTGCCTTGGGGAACATCCTGGGGAGCTGTGAGGAGACCTGTAGCATGGCACCATGCCCAGTGTCTGTACCACCTTTGTTAAAAGTCTAGTTGGAAAATAACACCATGCCCTTGTCATACTTCCTGGGTGACTTCTTCTTTGCTTGGTTGCTGTTCTCTTCAGTAGCTCTGGTGCTTGTCCTGCCTTCAGTTGGAAGCTGAGATGGAGTGAGAGGGAGACTAAGGCAGCATGTGGGCTTGGACTGCCAGCAGCCGCCGGCCGCTGTTGTGGGTAAACTGCAAGAAATAATTGGCGTAATGCTTCAACTCAAAATCTAGGGGCAAGCAGCTTTCAGGGATTTTGCTCAAATCAGCCTGGCAAGGTACCCTCCACACTGTGGCTCTCCAGCTTCCTGGTTAGGGTGAGCCAATATATGGTAAGACAAGAGTGGTGGCCTTGGCTCTATCTGGTGCAGTTGCTCCAGACCTCCACCACCTACTCCCTCTTGCTCTCACAAATCACATGCAGGATTCAGCAGGCAAACCAGGTCATGGTAAGGAAGCAGAGGTCAAACTTGGTGCAGACGTTGAATGGAGATGAGCACGGGTTTCTCGATCATCTGGTAGCTGTCTGGGCAGTAAGTGAAGGCATCTTGATACTGGTCGAGGTACCTAATCAGGAGTTGGTACAGGCAGAGCAAGCAAACATCAGGACGGGTGAGTGCCACCCCAAAAGGCCTGCAGTGGAGGACTGTCCCTGCCTGTTCAGGAAGGGCGGGTACGATTCTCCCTGTCTCTGTGTTTGGTGGTGTCCAGAAAAGCCTGGAGCCCCGGCATGCTGTGCTTCCTGCATGAGCTGCAGATGCAGATCCAGGCCCCTGCTGAAGATGGCACAGAAATGAAGCATCGCCCTGGGGTGCAAGCAGTGCTCCCACAGGAGCCTGCTGGTTTTTGTAGGGCTGCTCCTGGAAGCTGTGACTGGTGGGAAAGCAAACACCCTTGATGAGGGACCTCCTGCTGTCACTGTAATGCCTGGGATGCTGAATCACCTAGCTGTGGCACGTACCTGTCCTGTACCTGGTACCTGACCTGGCGATGGCCACTCTATGCCCCAGGTCAGCTGGGTCACCTCCGGGTCCTCCAACATTGCATGGATGAACTGCTGCCGAATTTCCACTGTGCATTCAGCTATAGAAGACAGGATTCTGCCCAAGGCACCTTATTGAGGTGAGGCTGGCAAGAGGCAGAAAGCTGAAATCTTTCTAGGGATTGTGCTGGGATTCTTTTAGCCTTCCTAGTCTCATCCCCAGACGTACCAGTGCAGCCACTAGTCACTTCACAAGCAGCAGAAGAGCGAAGGTGACTCTGGTAGATGTTGGGGTAAGGACCTGTCTTGGTTTGTGTTAGAACAGAACCAGTTCTCTCTTCAGTGACTTTACTTTTCAGCTCAGTCTTCTAAGCCCCTGCAAGCTCTGCAGCTAACAGCATGTTTGTGCAGACAGTGGCTGCTTCTGCAGGTGATAACACTTGGTGTCTGCAGTTCTGCCAGGGATCAGTAGGCAAAAAGGCTCTTGCTTAGACTTCTCGTGAGAACCAAGGTCACTGCTAAATCTCGTGCCCATGTTTGGGTGCAGGAAGTCAGAGGCTGGACCTGTGGGGAGGAGCAGATGGGGCAGGTGACCTGAACCTGACCAACAATGTGTTCTATCCTGAATACCTCACATTGGGAGCTGAGGGATTACACCCACATGGACATGTTGCTGTGTGACTTGATCTAGGTGGTCCTGCTGTGGCAAGGGGATTGGACTAGATGATCTTTCAAGGTCCTTTCCAATCCCTAATGATTCTATGATTCTATGTTCTCTTTGCCTTTCTTCTACAGTGGCTGGCATCTGAGGAAGAATCTGTTCTGCCTTTGATCCCAGTCCATGCTCTACTGAATTCAGCTCCTGTGTCCAGTTCCTGTCTGCTATTGAGTCCAGTCTAGGACTTCCCCACCATCTGCATCTGGTGGTATAATTGCCAATGGGGGGTTGGGTTCGCTACTGCTTTTGTATATATTTGATATTATCATTATTTTTGTTTTACAATCCACAAAATCACAGAACATCAGGGATTGGAAGAGACCTTGAAAGATCATCTAGTCTAATCACCCTGCACAGCAGGACCACCTAGACCAAGTTGCACAGGAACATGTCCAGGTGGGTTTTAAACATCTCCAGAGAAGGAGACTCCACAACCCTCCTGGGCAACCCCTTCCAGTGCTCTGTCACCCTCACTGAGAAGTCCCTTCTGATATTTATGTGGAACCTCCTATGTTCCAGCTGACACCCATTGCCCCTTGTTCTATCATTGGATGCCCCTGAGCAGAGCCTGGCTGCATCCTCCTGACGCCCACCCTTCACATATTTATGAACATTAATGAGGTCCGTAATTGTCTCTCCCTCACTCCCTTTCTCTTCCCCTTTTTGGGGCAGGGAGAGGGGCTAACAGAAAGCATCTTGACATTTATCTTGTGGCCAGCCCAAGCTCAACCCACGACAGGGCCGGCACTCCAGAAAGCTTCATACCTTGGCCAGTCAACAGACTTGACAGGTTTTCAAAATATAACATGGTTTAAAGCAAAAAAAGTCCTGTCGTGGGCTTGGTGAGGAGTAGAGAGGGTGGAGGAAGATAAAAGTGACAACATTCTTCAGGTGTGGGAACATGACATTTCATGTGCTACACCCTGGTTTAAATAAAATGCCCATTCAGAGGCCGAGTTTTATTTTTAGTTCCCACAAGGGGATGGTGACTTGGGGGCACTTTCAGCCTTTATCATTTTAGGTTTTGTTGATTTGGGTTTTTTGGTCAGTTTTAAAAATTCCCCTGAAATATAAAGCGTGAGAGGGGCAAACTCAGTTTATGTTTTTACAGGGTGAATGGGAAAACCTGAGATCAGCTCTGCTTTAAAGGCCAGGGTGTAGATCCAACTGAGGAACCGATATCCCCATACATTCCACACCAAAACATTCTCGTAATAAATCGAAGCCAAAGGAATCCTGGATTCTCTCTCGCAGTGGAAATTAGGTAGGATCAAAATGAAAATTGCTGAGGATGGTTTATTCTGGTCAAAACTGCGTGGTTTGACTTTCCAAAGCCAGTCATGCTTCACGGTGCAGCAGAAGGAGCCTTGTATGTGCCAGGCTGAGCCTCCCTGCTGCTGGATTCAATCCCCCATCTGTGACAGAACATCCTGCCTGCGATAACCCTGGGCCTGGTTCACCCTTGTGCTTCAAAAACTCAGGAGGTTGTTCTTCTAAAATCACAGAATCATCATGGCTAGAAAGGACCTCCAGAATTATCAAGTCCAACCCTAATCCAAACATCTCCCTAACCCCTAGACCATGGCCTCAAGCGCTCTAGCTACTCATTTTTTAAACACCTCCAGGGATGGGGTCTTCACCACTGCTCTGGGCAGCCTGTTCTAGCACCCAACCACTCTCTCAGTAAAGAGGGAGTCCCGTGCAGAACAACAAGGATGATGGAGAGGAGCACCTCCCTTATGGAGAAAGGCTGAGGCAGCTGGGTCTCTTGAGCTTGGAGGAGACTGAGGGGTGACCTCATTAATGTCTATAAATATGTGAAGGGTGGGTGTCA
>JAOXOE010000256.1:38833123-38878001 GCA_028565055.1 Phoeniculus purpureus
GAGACCTGACTGCTTTGGTTTCCTTTCCCCTTAAAACCTGGGAGCAAAGCAGTTTTCTTAGTTTCAACCCGTTACACTGTGTATCTGATATTCTGGAGCCTTTTCTTATAAACTCACCTGTTTTGTGTAGCATGTAAATTTTAGGTTGCTTCTGTACTTTAATTCCCAGTGTTCTCCATCTGTAAGTCGGTGATATATCACTCTTCTAAACTTAAGATTCTTCTAATTTCACTGGTTTTAAAAGTAGGATTTTCTTTAGGGGTGTGCTGGTGTGTCTTAGGTTTTTTTTAACTGTGACTGAATCAAACATGATCACTAAGTCCAAAGCTGCTTCCACTTTGTAGTGGAATTTGTATGTAGTAGTTTATCAATAGAGGCTAAAATAGTGTTGCCTGCCTTCTTATCCTTGCCTGAGAAGGAAATTGCTGAATGTAAGATAAAATTCTACTGTGGTGTATCAGAAGTAACAGCAGTGGAATACTGTGCTCATTCACTATCAGCAGGAGGCATAGGGGTTCTGCACTGGCACAATCCCAGCAAAATTTTCTAACATGTCGTACTTTGGTCCTGGGAGCTTGTAAAGTCTCATAAAACACTTATCTGTCAAACCTTACACAAGGCATTTTTTTCTCATTACCTTTGTTGGTGGAACTGAAGGACTAAAGAAATGAGAGGAGGATAACACTTCCCCAGCATTTCTAACTTTCTACTGTGGCGAAGTGGAAGGTGCTTTTGGCTGCTGAGTTGCCTTCGTTAGTCAGTCTCAGTGTATGAGCTAGCTGGTGTGTACGTCTGCTTGATGTCTTAAATGATGTTTGTATGTACAGACTGATAGTCTGAGGTGGCACAAGAGAGGTCTGTGATAAAACTCATCCTTCTGGTTTACTTGATCAGCTCCCATCGTGTAAGTGAAATTGTCAGTTGTCAGTCCAGAATATCCTTTATTACATTTTTTGTTTTTCTTGAATTATCTCCTTCCCTCTCCAACACACTCTTAACTCCTATAAGTGGGAAGTGAAAAACTGCATTGTTGAAACAGCACATGCACAACTGCTGGTATTTGAGAATGCTGTTTGCTATGTGCTCTTTGACCAGTGTTCTGCTTCAGTGTAGCTTTAGACTTCTAATCTGGTCAGGGTATCACTGTAAAAGTTGCGTTCCAAAATCACCCTTTTGTTTTCCTTTCCAGGTAGCAGAGTGAAAAATGGCCGAGGAAGAAGAGAAAGTAATGTGGAGTCATTAAAATCAGAAGGAAGTGTGCAGCAGAAGGAAAGATTAACTTATCAAGAAGCTGTAGAGGATTTTGAAGGTTATGAGCAAGAGCAGAGGAAAAGGAACTATCTTTCCATCCCTGCTTCTTCATCTCAGGTAATTATTTTGGCTTGAGGCAGAACCAAAGTATTTGAAAATATGAGAATGTAGTTGGCAGTGTCATGTTGAAGGCCGAGTCTGTAGCATAACCATATGTTCCGCTTGTAATTTGTTGTTTCCCAGTTGTTGTGAAGTGCCAGTTTGTTGTACAGCTCTATAGCAAGGAAGGTGGGAGCCTTCGGACACTTGTTTTTTGTGCTTTGCTCTTGGAATCTGGGACTTAGGCCCTAATTGTTGTACAGAAATACCAGCCTTTGAGCTTCACTGCAAAAGAGCCAAACATAGTGGTACTAGGAGTGGCTTTGGTGTGTGTGGGTTTTTGGAGAACCCTTCAGGGATAGATGTTGGTAGGGCACTGATGTAAAGCAACTCTTATTCTACTTGGTGAAGTTCTATGGTCAAAAAAATTACATTGGCTGGCTTAGGAACTACTGGATTTTGAAGAAAGCATGGAGTGTGCCAATGCCATGACCTCAAAGTCTGAGTCAAAAAAAGGGAAGAAAAAAAAGATATTCTGAAATCTAAAATAATTGGTAGCACTGTGTGGACAGACACTTCAGTACAGCTGGTCTGTGTGTGTCTGTCTTCAAAGTATGTCTGCGCTTACAGGCAGCTAAATGCTTGATCTCCCACATTAGAATTGCCTGGATGTGTTCTAGGCTCTGATAAAGTATGATCTTTTTGGTATGGTTCTTCAGTTTTGACACTGAAAACACTTGAAGTTTTGTTGTTTTAATTAAATCTTAACTTTAATTGAAGTAATCATGCCACTATTGTATATCAAAACTACCCCAAAGGGTGTCTTTTAAAAATAGGGCCAAAAAAAGTGTTTGGAGGGCTAAGCTTCATTGTTGACTGGCTACATTAATACCAGCAGCACTGCTGTTTTTCCTTTGTCAAATTAGAAGGTGAGTGGCTATGTAATAAACTATTTCATTTTGAAGTTGGTAAGTATGAAGCCTTACTTAGTTTCTACTAATAATCTCATAGTTTTTATCTCAAGCACAGCATAAGAAAATACCTTTGGAGCCTCACAGAAAAAAAAACTATGCAAGCAAAATAGTAATCTTAGTGAGCTCAAAAAAATTGGAATTTTTATATCCAAACCAAGGTCTTTCCCCTGCTGAGATATTAAAGGCGGTTGAGAATATCAGTAGGGTAGAAATGACAAAGAATCTTAACCCTTCTCGGTGCCACCAGGTGGCGACGAGGTCATATGCGTACTATAACCAGCGCCTCCCAGGGCGGGTCTTCGGTTTGCCGCGACGGAAACCTGGTTTTTAACTGATCGCCCAAGACACTGGGAAGTGTTTGCTCTCGTTAGATACAATAAAGGCAATGATCAAGATAGGTCGTAGAGAGAGGTCACAAGGGGGAGAGGCACGTTATTTATTAAAAGTAATTTAGTCCCCCTTTTGCAAATGAAGGCTTATTTCCTAGGCTGCAGTTGTTTGCTGAGCCTTAGTCAGGGAGCGTTGACAGTTATCTTTGTCTCAGTTGACTTACTAAATATGCTCTCAGGATATTAATACTGGCTTCAACCTCTCTTAATCCTTTGTTGCTCAAATGCAGTTGTTGCTGGTTTTGGTGACCATTTTATAAGGTTTGCACACTAGATGATCTTTCAAGGTCCCTTCCAATCCCTGGTGTTCTGTGATTCTGTGAAACCACCAGGTGATTTTCATACTCTGCCAAGCACACTTGTATAACTAAGTATAAATTTACTGGAGGGCATCTTAGATAATAAATAGTAGATAGCAGAGACATTTGCATAGTTCTGTAGTGAAGAAAGTTTGCCTTCAATATAGGTGTGCTTCCAGGTACCATCTCTGTTGTTGGAACAGTGTTCTTGTCTTAGGGATGTATCTCGTATTCTTTTTGTAAAGCACGCATCTCTTAATCTAAGTGTACATCAGCTCCAAAATTTCATGTGCAAATATTTGTAAAAACCGAAATCTTTTGCCTGATGTTATCTACTGACAAGCTGATATAGAGTCATGAGTATTTCAGATGGGATTAAGTTCAAGGTGCATATAATGAATTCTCATATATCTCCCTTAAATATACTTTTACATTTTGGTATTTAAAGGGATTTAACTTTATTCTTGTGTCAGAGTTCTTCTGTATAATCCCCGTTTGTTTTTGGCAGGAGCAGTATTTTTAATTGAAAATTTAAACTGAAGTCCTTGGACAGTTTGCAGTCTGAGGTGGTGAGAGGAGTCTCACTGTGATGTGAGGTAATTGAACCTGAGGATGGGAGATCTAGGATAAGTTGTTCTTTAAAGGTGTACATGTGTTCTTAACTTGAGCGTTTCTTCCATGAGCTGTATTTAGCAGCTAACTCAAGTTTGGAAAGTGGAGTAGAAGATTTTAAGGGCTGGACCAGGTGATCTTTCAAGGTTGTTTCCAACCTGGACTGTTGTACGAATCTCTGATTTTTGAAAACAAGCAATGACAAACAGAATTTGACCTTAAAGTTTTTAATTCTGAAGAGTATAAATTTTTGAGTCCTTCAAAATGTAACCTTGTTCCACAGAATACATCTGGATTTCCTCTTGAGTGTACCATGAGAAACATGGAAGGAAATGGCAAGACTGGAGCAAAAAATCCTGGAAGTTCTCTGGAAAAAAATGATAGGCAGCTGCATAGTAAACGTTCTAAAAGAGTAGGTCAGACCTCCAGTAAAGAAAATAGAATTGAGGAGACAGAAAACAAAGAGCACATTACTGGTTCTACAAGTCAACAAGCTCACTGGGACAGGACGTCTCAATATTGTGGTGCCCAGGAAGGGGTTGTTGAGCCTGATGCAAATCTGGATTACGAGACTGAGATTTCTGATTCAACCAGAAGTGCAGATGCCTCAGGAAGCTCCAGACAGATCAAGCGTAAAAGGACACCTTGCATGTATGGAGCAGGCTGTTACAGGTAAAGCAAAATTAAAACTAGCTTAAGCTAGCTTGTTGTTAAGGAGTAGTGTATTAGCTATGGAAGAGAAAACAGTGAAGTCCTTAAAAGCTTTGTTTTGGAAAAAAATCTTTTGATAAGCGGGGGACTGATGAGAAAATAAAAGGAGGAGCTAGGATGTCTTCCTAACTGCTAACATAACCCAAACAAGGGCTGAAAAAATTCAGCAAGTGATGAAGTATTGTAGGAAATGAGAAACAAAACCAAGTAAAACACTTGGTTGTACAGTACAGGTACCAGGAGGGAAAAGAGATACAAATTCTTGAAATGCCCAACATTAGACCCCCCCTTGTTTTATTAGCAGGTGAAACTAAAGAAAGGTGGTTGTGTTTTTTGAAGTTACTGTATTTATTGTGATCTGACTATTTAAAATACTTAGTATTTGTCATCACTAAATAATCAGGATTCAGTTTTATTAGAGTTTGGCTAGTCTACCTTTTTTTTTTTTTTTAAGCTTTTGATCTCCCCTTAAAAGCAGAACAAAACATACTTACAAACTCTGTGTAACCCTGTAGACAAATCAGTGTACACTATAAGCACTAAAGAGGACCCTAATCCAAGAACCAAGGGGGTCTTGTGATTTCATGTTTTGAATTTTTGTTTTTGAAGTTTTTCTTCCCTTTTCCCAAGGGCCTTAAGCAGTAGGAAACACAGGTTGTTTAGAAAACAAACAAGCACAAGAAACTTTGTGTTTGGTTTGCCTAATGCTGCAGATACCTGTGTACACGAAAAGCTAAAGCTGTTATGTTAACCAACACGTCAGACTTACGGTTTTCACTTAGCTTTCATTTTTTTGTGTCTCCATCCTTGGGTGTGTTTAAAAGGAGCTTAGGATCATGGTTTGATGGTGGCATTGGGACAGTTGGGTTAATGGTTGGACTTGATCTTAAAGGTCTTTTCCAACGTAAATTATTCTATGATTCACATTTCTCTGTTTTTGCCCTTAATGTTTATGTTGAAAGAGTAGAAATGAAACCTCCAGCTACTTCTAATTTTGCTCACACCAGATGAGCAAAATCATACAGTTTTCCCCTGTATGATGGTTAAGCTCATTAATTCTCTGCTATGCTGAAGGATTCCTAAAGCTTGGGAAGGCAAATTTTAGTCACAGGTAATGTGGAAGAGGAGTGTGCATGTGCACATGGTGTTTCTTCTAAAACATTTGACGGCAATATTTCCAAGTATCAGTGTGTAAGAAAAAGTATTCTCTGAAATAACACAGCAAACTCTGTTTGTTGGAGAAATTTGTAAATATAAAGTACTAAAACCATCAGTGTTGTTCTTCAGGAAATGTCAAGGGATTAAACCTTGTTTGCAGTGAAAGGGATATGATTTATAGTCTGTCTTAGTGTTTGCTTTTAACTCAGGACCACCAAGTAGTCTCTGCACTGCTGAGTTAACTGTGTTAGAGTAAAGCAAGGCATGGCAGCTACCTGTGTTTTTCACAGAACCTGTACCCAAGTGTGTTGTGAATGGATGTTTTGAAGGCACACACTGAATTTGTTCAGCATTTCATCAAGTAGTGTTTTCTGAGAGGAAAAAGTAGATTTTAGAGTTGCTAAGGAAGAGGAGCTGCTTTAAGTGCTCTCCTGAGTGCAATGGGTATTTGGCTTCTTTCTCCTTTATTGTGAACAGTGTCTTCTAACAAGATGTGCTGTAGGAGTCACCCCTTAAATGAGCATTGCTTTGTTAAACATAACATTTCCTTAAAGGTTTTGTTCTAGTGAGGTTTCTTAGAAGATGTTGTTTATCCAATAGCTAAATGCTTTTTGGTGTTCTAGTCTTTATTTAATAAACTACTATTAAGAGATGCTTCTCTTCTGGATATGCCATTGTTAGATGCCTTCTAAAAGAGCACAGAGTGAAAAGATTAAATATTAATGCTATCAATTTTATTAGCTTTCTGCAGCACACATCTTAAATATTTAGGAAATAACTTTGCAACCCTTAGATCACTTTATTCGTTCATGAATTTACAACACTGCTTTCAATAGAATAAAAAATGAACCTTCATTGTCAGATCCTCATTCTGAGGCAGCTTCAGCATTGCTGAATTGAGCGAAAGTGCTGTTCCCGCTAGGAGCTGAAGTGCTCTGTGTGTGTTATATGTGACTATATTTGTTGCCAAGGAACTTACTGGGATACTGTCTAGTGGTCATTGCCTTGTCTGCTGCTTGGTTGTCCAAACTTAGAAGAATAGAGAAAAAGAAGTCCAAGCCCACCCTCTCTTTTTAAGGACTGCATAGAAGGGAGGTGGTGGATTTGAACGCTCATCTCTACAGCTAACAGTCATTGTCCACAGTTTTGACCTTTTGCTGGCCTGTGATACAGTTCTCCACTGAGTGGGTGTGTGTAAACCTCTGAGCAGGGAATGCTCAGCCAGCCTTTGGACTAGTATATTCCAAAATCTTCGTTTATGGAAATAAGTATTTTTTATTTCACCTTAAGCTTGTAAATCTGGCAGCTGAAGACCTTCTTCTGTCTGTTTTTGAGTCCTGTCTTCTAATAAGATAATTTAAAACTTAAAAACATCTTACGTGCAGTTGTGGCACAACTTCAAGCTTGAATTCTTTGGCCTTGTAGCTGGTGCTGGTAATTTGTTATACCTTCATTACCATTTTTTTTTTTTAATAGCTCAAAAAAATAAGCCCTTGAAATGGCAGAGGTCTTCTGCATGGGATTCTGAAGGAGCCTGGTTAAACTTGGTATAGAAAAAGCTTTTAAGTTGCTTTTGGTAGCTGCACAGGCAAAAACCTGTCATAAATATTTCACTGACCAACACACAGCTGCTTCTTGAGATGACTGTGCTGATTCTGAAGGACTTTATCAGTTTTATTTACGTAACTTTCTTCATCGGGGAGTGTGAGTAGACAAAATCTGAGCTACTGTGAAAGCAAGTGAGAGCAGTAATTAAGTAAACACAAATTATTCCGATAAAGGTAAGATAAAATATGATATTTCTGCTAGTCCTGAGCATCCAAAGTAGAATGTTTTTGTGGTGCTTCACAGGTAATGTATAATTTGAGGAGTATCATCCACTGGCCCAAAGAATTCCAAGGCCTACTGATAGAGGGAGCACTTGTCCAGACCCTTTAATTTCTTTCTCCTTCTTGCCACGCTACTGTTTTTTTTTTCTGGACTGTTTGATGTTGTCTAAATAGGTTTCAAAGTAAATTTTGATACTTCTGCTAATTGACAGCTGTCAAGCCTCTTTTCCTCAGTGACTATGGTGCTATATGTGTCTTATTGTAGGAATAAATATTAATGTGCTTTCACAGGATATATCCATTTGAGAAGATGAATTCTGTTTCAGGTGACTAAAAATTCTTGCTAGTATTGCTAGTAAGTTAGCTCTGTGCATTTAGAAAGCAAAGCAGGCTCTAGAACAACTGGGATTCCATCTCATTTTTTTTTAAATGGAAAAAGAAATAGGCAGCCAGTCTGAGTTTGGCATAAGAAATGGTGTTTCCTGAGAACTTATAGAGTAAAAGACTGATAAATGCAACCTTGCAGTGATTTTCAGTGAGTCAGTATTTACTTACCCTGCAGTTTGCAGTAATTAATAGAAAAGACTAGGACAAGAAGTCTGTCATCTTTGTGAACGGATGCAGAAATGCATCTGAAGCAAGTGTAAATGAACACAGCAATGACTGTTTTAGTTGGCTTTCTCTTGCTCAAGGCAAGCCGTTCACTTTTATAACTTGCACAAATACATTGCAGATTAAGTCCTCTTAGAATTAGTGTGTAAAATCTGTCACAGGAATTTCTCCTGAAGCCATAACTTGTTTCTTCTGTGTTCTTTGTATCATCACTGGCAGAGCCTTTATGCAACGAACTTGTAAGTGATACTGTTTATAGCTGCATTATGTTGCGTGGTACATGCACAGACCTATTGCCTAGAAGCAGAAATGGTCTTGCAGTGATGCATTGATTTCACTACTTGCTTACCTTGGATTTAACTGCACGAGTGTTGTAGAGCAACAGCAAGTCATGAATGCCAGCAGAGTGCTCTCATTGCTAATGTTGGTGTGACTCAGCTACATATAGAGTTGATTTGTCTGCTCGTACAACTTTGTCTCATTGCAATTTGGCATTTCCAATAAAATGGTACTTCAGTACCTCCAGAGGAGTCAGAACTGAGCAAGTCAGCTATGGAGTGAGACTTAGGTTGTATGACTACATCAATAGATTGTGTTGGAGATCTGAAACTTAAAGCTGATAGCAAATAGGAAAATTCCCATTTTAGCCTCCTTTGCAGCATGTGCTGAGACAAAACTTTTCTTATGTTATCCTGAAAGCAGCTCTTAGGTTTTGCATGAAGTTAAGCACTAAAAGCTCTTTAACCACAGAAAAATGGATTGTCACTGATTCGGTAACACTTTTCTTATATTTGCTTCTTGTGCTTAAGCAGAGCAGTCAGTTCTCCATGTACCTTTGTCTTGTGCAGGAAAAATCCTGTTCATTTTCAGCAATTCAGTCACCCCAGTGACAATGACTATCATGAAATAAAGACCGTGACTCAGGACACCAATGATAACCGGCCTCAATGTCCATATGGAACAGCTTGTTATAGGTAAGAAATGCTTAAGAAATGGCTTTTCTTGTTTTATAGGTCAATAATGTTCTTCTCTGAAACTGAAAAGTTACCATGGAGTAATGACTGGTTCTTTATGTTCTTTTTCACTGGTCACTATGTAGTAAACTTGTCTTCTTTTATAGATACAATAACTTATTGTTGCTTGTATCAAAGTACAGTTGACTGTTTACTGCAGAGAGGATAAGGTTAAACAAAAAGTGTTACAGAGTCACTCCTGTTGAGTGACAAGTGTTTCCTCTTCACCAGTCACATAATTTTGTTTTAAAATTAAATGAAAATTGTCAATAAAACATGAAGGATTTCTGAGCTTCTTAACTGTCGAATAAAGTAGTGAATCAAGCTGTTACTTTTTTCTTCTTTGCAGGAAGAATCCCCAGCACAAGCTAGAGTACAAGCACAGTGCTTCTCCAGGTAAGCCAAGTTGTTCAGAATAGCTCAAAATTGGTTTGGGGGGATGCAGGACACGTCCCCCAAATCCTAGTAACCGATACATAAAAATTTGGTCTAAAATGCTTTCAGCTACTCTTAAGTGAGTGAGTAACACTTTGTGTTTTTCCTCCATTCAGAGCTGGAGTATTACCATGAAAACAGGGAATAGGCTTTTTACCCATCCCCTTGAATACAGATAAATGCTTAATTTTAACTGTATAGATTTGCGTCTCAGTATTTCACACTTTTAGTCTCGTTCTTGGTAGGAAATGTTAAAGTCTTATGATGCTCTAAAACAAACTCTGTAGGTATGTCTGTAATTTTTTTATTTGTTTATTTAGAACTTTCTTTGCACCAGTGACTTTTTTTTACTGAGAGAACAAACTATTTGCATATCTACTTTGTTAAGGCTCAGAGGGAATATAGTTAAAACAGAATCTGATTTTCTATTCTAAAATTTTCTAATATTTTATATTCTGCTAACTAGACTTGTTCAAAAACACAGAGGGATGTATAGTTCGCATTTTGTCTGTTCTTCAAGAATTCAGAGAGATACTTTGCTTTTTTTGGAAGCTTTTTCTTAATTATTTGACTTAGGAGTTTTTTTCTCATTGCAATGAACAATACAAAACAGTTCTGGAAATGTACAATAATGTATTTTACTTGAAAGAATCACTACTATGACATTGTTAAGGAGAAATTACGTTTATGGAAACATTGATGTAAAATATTTAGATGTTTTGAAATATTCCAGTTTTCTGCCTTAAAAAAATACCAACAAACAGTATGGTTGATATTTGTCTGCAGATAGACTGGTCTCTAATTGTAAGAAAGTTCATCTGGGTAACTCTTGGGAATTATTCAGTATAAAAAAAGGGGAGTTCTGGGGCAGGAGAGAAGTTATTATGCTTGTAAGTGCATCACGGTCACTGCAGCATTTATTTTAATAGGTCAGTCTTTTAGTGTAGCACCAGCTACAACTATCTGAAGGAATGTTGGAGTGAAGAGGAGTTGAAGCCTTTTTTCCCTGGTGGCAACTTATAGGACAAGAGGAAATGGCTGCCATCTGTGCCAGGGGAGGTTCAAATTGGGTAATAGGTAGAATTTCATCACCAAAAGGTTTATCAAACATTGGAACAGGCTGCTGAGGCGATGGTGGAGTCGCCATCCCTAGAGGGATTTAAAAGGCAGAGAGACATACTGCAGAAGGAAATGGTTTAGGAGTGACCTGGCAGTGCTGGGTTGAAGGTTGGACTTCCTGATCTTAAAGGTCTTTTCCAACAAAAGATATTCTATGAACTATGAGTCCCTTACACTAGGTTATACTCTGTCCTAACTAATAACTTTCCTTTCTTTAGTACCTGAAAGAAGAACCCGACAGCGAACTTCAAAGAATGGTAAGTCAATTCTTAGGTGATGAATGGTCACATCAACTCAGGATGCAAGCAGTCTGCTTTGGGGTTTGTGCTGGAGATCCCTCATAATACTTACTTGAGGAGAAAGTAGTTGTTATTTTAGTAAAACCCTTCTTGCTTTTTTTTTTTACGAGTGATTGTGCTGTTGCTGCATTTGTTCCAGCCTTCCTAGATGAGTATATAGGTACTAGCCTGGAAACAGACAAGAAAAGCACATGTTTTAAGCAGAGGCACATGCTTCCTTGTACAAATGTACATTACAGCACAGTGAGAATCGTTAGCAGCACTGTAAGAGCAGTGAATGGTTAAGCAAGCTGGACTGCGTGCTTATATAAAGTCTAAACCTAATCTTAAAGGTTTTCAGTGGGATCCTGTGTGTGTAGCTCATGGAAGATGGTGTGACTATGGATAGCTGTAAGCATGTAAAACTTCAACATGGAAGTGAAATTCACTCTGCCAAATTCAACTGGCTGTGTAAGAACCAGGGAAGGACTGATAATCTGTGCAATGGGAAAATGATAATTATTTAAAGTACTGCTCCTATTTGCTGGTTTATTTATTTGTTGTTGTAGACTGGCTTGCTTAGCTTTCAAGGGCAAAGCTTGTAAAAGGCTGCACTCAGCAAATTTGCATCTTAGGCAGCTGTACAGAGCCATGCAAGGTCACACAGACAGTTGGGGCTCCATTAACCTTTATTTCTGTCTGTTTGTCACAACAGCATTGTTAAGCACAGCAGGATTAATTTCCATAGAAGTATATTTAAACTTCATCAGCCAAGAAAAGAAGGGCCCTGTCTGGGTGTTTAAAAATGTTGAGTCTTACTGCTATCAGAGGGATTATAGATTGTCTGTAGAAGGTGTGGTCTCTGTTCTGAGAAATAATTTAAGGCTAATTACTGGGGGAAGAGTGCTAGGGAGAGAAGGAAAAAAAAAGGTCAGAGTTGTGCTGTCTTTAAATTGTCAGTACTGAACGACCTCAGGACATTGTTGCTTAGATGAATGAGCTGCTGTGGCTATAGACTATGCAGGATTCTCTACACAGGTTTTTTTAGCAAGCTGATCAGCTCATTTCCAGTTAGAACTCTTGGAAAGGTGTAGTCAGTAAATTTTTTCTCCCCATGTGAAGGAGATACTTCCAGAGAAAGTTCACAGATCATCTTTAAAAGTATCCTACTAGGGAAAAGGCAGAAACCAAATGCTCACCAAGCAACTTGAGTTGCTGTAAATTTAACTGTAGTGGAAAGAAGTGGGGTGGAAAGACATGAAAGGAACTGAATCATTCACTGGTGGAACCTAAAAACATTGATGTATGAGGAGGAAAATCATAGTAGGCTCTTCTTACACTTGTAGGAAAAATACGGAAATAATATTTTGCCAGCATTCCTACTTCTGTTGTAAAGTACCACCCACAGCACTGTGAAAGCAGAGGAGAGCTTTTCTTTGCTAAGTCTTGGGCTGTTTATTCTCATTAGCGCAGTCTGAGAAGAGGGATTTTGTTCATATTGATATCTCCCATGCAAGACAATACATTCTGCAGGATCATAGTCCATGGTTCTTATAAAAACATTCTGCTGTTATGTGTAAACGTGGACAGGTTTGATTCCCTCTGAAGTCTGGTAAACAATAAAATAACAAGCAAAATAGTGCATTACAGCTCAGATGGACTGTTGGCATTTTCAGAGAGTTCTGGGAGGTGGTGCGCAGTCAGTTCTTCAAAGAGTATTGATTGGCGGCCAGGGTATTCCTCAGTTGTATTACTTTCTGTGTCACACAGGGCTGACATGATTCTGGGAGATCATTCAGTGCCTCTCTAGCACAGTTCACCCATGAAGTTATCTTTGAGAAACTTGACTAATGCTATAAATGCTTTTGGAAACCTGGGGTAGAAGTTGCTGTACAGTATAAAATGTTAATTGGAGCATAAGGTAATTCTGGACTAGTAAAGTTCCCACTGGTAGAAAAATGTAACTGATGGAGGATGTAATCTGACTACGTAAGGTACTGCTGTTCCCTTTTGTTCACCACACACATAGTTTGAGTGCCTGGAGCTCTGACCTGAGATTTCAAGAGGTTGCTAAGAAATGCTTATAGCTAATATAAGTGTTAATGATTTGAGTTGGAGTCTGTAGCTGAGGAAAAAAAAATGTGTCTATGAAAGATGGTGAGAACTGTTTGACAGATAAAGTATCTGTGCCCAGATCATTGACGAGTTATCTCTAGAAGAGATAGAAATGCAAAAAGTGGAGGCTGGGAAGAAGAGGAATGAAGATAATTTTACTCAAAGGTATAATTTAAGGGCAGGATAACACAATTGGATTATTAAACAGCGTGACTAATTAAGAATTGCGGTCATGTAAGAAAAGGGAGATAATGTGGTCTTATAAGGGTTGCACACATCTGCCAGCATCAGGAAGTGGTGAAAATACACTTATTAAAGGTTCACAGTTACGGTAAATAAAAGGAGAAAGCAACTGTGTCATGGCAGTAGCTTTGTGTAGATGCTACCAAGTCAGAGAGGTAAGGCTTCTTCTAACAGCAGAGTCATCTTGTCTCTGGGAGTTGGTGATTGAGTCAACATTAAAGGTCATTTAGATGTGGTGTTTAGCAATATGTTTTAGTGGTAAACTTGGTAGAGTAGGGTTATTGGGTGGACTTGATCTCAAGGATCTTTTCCAACCCATGTGATTCTGTAACATTATGATTCTATATTTAAGTAATTAAAAGAATTCTGCAAGACAAGCTGTCTGAAAAAGTTTAGGAACATGCTGTGAAGAGCATCCATTTCTTGTGATGAGGTTTCTGGGTCTTTGATTCCTGCCAGTACAGAGTATTGTGGAATACTCTGTATTTCGGGGGCAATTTGATCACAAAATAGAAGTTGAGAGGAAGATGGATGGGCAGCAGCGTGGTAGAACAGACTGAACACGAAAGCAGCGAGGCTGCACCCAGCTCAGGGAAAAATTGTTATGTGATTGGTGTTTCTTTCACCTGTGTTAAGAAATGAAGTGCAGACTGTCCAGTCTGCATCCGAGTTGAGAATGTAAGTACCTAGCAGATTGCCTTTTTTGACCTGAAGCTCAAGGAAGACTGAGAAGGAATGAAAAGCCATTCCAGATTACTGGAAACTTGCCAGTGTGACTCACATCTACAAGAAGGGCAGAAGGGAGGATCCAGGGAACTATAGGCCTGTCAGCCTGACCTCAGTACCAGGGAAGATTATGGAGCAGTTCATCTTGGGGGTGATCACTTGGCAAGTGCAGGGCAGCTGGGAGATCAGGCCCAGCCAACATGGGTTCATGAAGGGCAAGTCCTGTTTAACCAACCAGATAGCTTATGATCAGTGATCCACCAAGTGGATGTGGGAAAGGCGATTGATGTTGTCTCCCTGAACTTCAGTCAGGCATTCAACACAATTTCCAACAGCATTCAGCTGGAGAAGATGGCAGCTCACAGCTTAGACAGGTGGGCTGTTTGCGGAGTTAAAAACTGGCAGTGTCCATCAGGGCTCAGTTTTGGGACCAGTCTTGTTTAACATCTTTATTAATAACTTGGATGAGGGGATCGAATGCACCCTCAGTAAATTTGCAGATGACACAAAATGAAACAGGAGAGTTAATCTGCTTGAGGGTAGGGAGGCACTGCATTGGGATTTGGACAGGCTAGAGCGATGGGTTGAGGCCAATGGGATGAGGTTTAACAAAGCCAAGTGCTGGGTCATGCTCTTCAGTCACAACAACCCCCAGCAGTGCTACAGGTTTGGGGAAGAGTGGCTGGAGAGCTGCCTGGCAGAAGAGGATCTGAGGGTATTGAACATGAGCCAGCAGTGCGCCCAGGTGGCCAAGAAGGCTAATGGCATCCTGGCCTGTATCAAGAATGGTGTAACCAGCAGGAGTAGGGAGGTGATGGTGCCCCTGTACTCTGTACTCATGAGACTGCACACCGAGTACTGGGTCCAGTTTTGGGCACCACAGTATAAGAATGACATTGAGGTGCTGGAGAGGGCCAATGAGGCTAATGGGAAGTCTAGAAAACATACTGTATGAAGAGCTGCTGAGGCAACCGGAGTTATTTAGTCTAGAGAAGAGGAGGCTGAGAGGAGACCTTATTGTTCTCTACAGCTACCTGAAAGGAGGTTGTAGTGAGGCTGGTGCTGGGCTCTTGTCTCAAAGTACTAATGATAGGACAAGAGGAAACAGCCTCAAGTTGTGTCAGGGAAGGTTTAGATTGGATATTGGGAAGAAGTTCTTTCCTGACAGAATGGTTGGGCACTGGAACAGGCTGCCTGGAGAGGTGGTGGAGTCATGGTCACTGGAGGTGTTTAAAAAACAAGTAGCTAGAGCACTTGTGGCCATGGTCTCAGGATTAGGGAGATGTTGGGAAGAGGTCTGGATTTTATGATCCTGGAGGTTCTTTCTTGCCATAAGGATTCTATGATTCCAAAGGATGTGACTATAAAATAACCCTAGGCAAGTAAGTTTGGATGAAGGCAGAAAGTCTAGGGTCAGAATAGCAAGATAAATGGCAAGATAGATTCATTGTGCTTTTCTAAGTGATCAGACTGATAGATGCTGCAGTAGGTTCAGAGAGGTGGCACAGCTCTTCATGAGAGTCTTGAAAATCAAAACGGTCATCACTGAGTAGAATACTTTTAATTGATTTTTTTTTTTTCCCCTCTTGAGGAGGGAGACCAGCTTGATGGTCTCTTAAAGGTCTCTTTAATTCTGTATTTATAACTCATGGATATGTGGCATTTTTTTTCTGCAGGAAAAAGGTGTGCTGAGAAAGATGGTGCCAGTGATGATGAATCAAATGAATATGACCTTACTGACAGCTTTGTAGATGATGAGGAAGAGGAGTGTGAGCCTACTGATGAAGACTCTGACTGGGAACCAAGTTCAGAAGACAAAGATAAAGAAGACGTTGAGACACTTTTGCAAGAAGCACATAGGTTTGTTAAGACCAAAAAGTAGCTGTGTGGAACTTTGTGAAGGTCCAGTTAGGTTCTGTGACAACATGGATGTGGAGGAAGAGGAACTACTCTGAAAACCAGTTTTTCCTCAGTGACAGGAAGATGTTGAAGGGGGCAATGTCTTTCTTGTCCATAAGTGTTCATTTTGGTGGGTGTTGTCTGCTTTATTAAGTGGTAGAACGAGATAATTGATCTCTGACAGTTTGTTACTGCTTCCTTTTTTCCCTTCATTCCAGCACTAGCAAGCAGCCCCTGCTAATCTTGGATTCATAGCAAGGTGTGAAGCAGAAAGTTAACAGGCTCCATTGCACTCTGCAGCTTGGTAAGAATAAGACAGAAGTAAATACAGAAAACATCTTTCTACATTAAAAATTATTCCTAGGAAGTAAGAGAAGCCCAAAACACCTGGTTCTGAAGAGGGAGATTTGGTTTTGTTTAGGACCAACACACAGGACAATGTCCCATCAGTAGAAGTCTTTTTTGTCTCTCTTTTTTATGTAATATTTATCAGTGATGGGAGATTCTACAGCTGTGGAATGATTAAAACACTGAGGCAATTGTTTTTGTTGTTTTTCAGACTGACTCATAATTATGGATGGTACTTTCCAGTAAGGAATTGTCTTTCCTCTTCACTGACACATGCAGTTGCCATTTGCAGTTTGCACGTGCGTTGCCATTCAACAAGGAATTGGAGTTATTGTGAACAAAGATAAAATGGAGGATGGCGTAGCAATCGTAGAATGTTAGGAGTTGGATCTGATGGCTGAAGCAGGTTAGCCCTGATAAGTCTAAATAGATGGACTAAAATGAATATTGGAAGTAATTTCTGAGTCAAAGCCTGTAATTTCATTCCTGAAACTGATGTAGAAAACATGGTCCACTTAGTTCTTATTCACCAGCTGCAGCAAAACTAGAAGTGATGTTTCCTAACTGTTGAAAGTGCACAGGACCTGGCTCAAGATACTGGCGATTTTTGCTGAAGTAATGCAGTTTTCTCAGATCCTGTTGTCACAGGGGGACAAAGATGTAGCTGAGCTGCTTGCTTAACTTGCTCTGTAGAAGGCATTATAGGGAAGGGAGATTAATTCTTTAGATTACCATTAATTGCATAAAAATATCAGTTGGCTTGAGGATGCCACAGAAAGCATTCCTCCCCATTCCCAACAATGTCGTTTTTGGACCTATTTTGTTTTGTTTAGTTCAAAACAGTCTAATCCTGTTTTGAACCTGGAGGTTTGCTCTTATTCCTCTCCATGGGTCCTGTGGCAGTGTATTTCAGAAGTGCTCTGCCTGCTCTTTGAAGTGACTATTAAACCGACTGTTAAACTAAAGCATTTTAAACTGAGCCCTGTAATACTAACAGACAGTTGCGGTGAAGATCATCTTCATCACCTTCTCCACTACCTTTCTTTGTTATACAAACCTTGATCGTACCCCATCTCATCTCCCAGATCAGCCATTTCTGTCTTCTCGTAGCTGGCTCATAACCTAAAAAAGACCTGCACATATCCTCAGCCCATCCCTTGCGGTTGCAGTGTACAAAGTACAAAACTCTTCTACAGTGTAAAGCTGAAGTTTTGGGAGAAAAGGCTTAAGCCAGCCTGAAAAGCGATGGGCACCTAAGGCTGAGCATAGCTGCACAGCAGTATGTAAATGCACACCTTGTTGCTCACTGGATGTTTTGAGGTATTTTGTTTTGGAAAAATTGAGATTGAGCAGCAAACCCAGGCAGTTCAAGTCCATGGTTCTTCATGGTATTACTATATTTCCCCTTTTTCAGGAAAACCTGGGCACTAAACAGCCAGCTGAAAACAGGCTCTGCTACACAGCTAAGTAAACGCACATTGTCAGGAATGTGGGCATGCTCGGTTTTGTGCCAGGCGTGTGCACTCCCTGCCGAAGCATTTCCTTCAGCAAAGGCAAATAAGCACCACGATGACAAACACAACAGTCAGTTGATTGATGGGCCGAGTCATTCCTTTGCCACCATGCAGTAGTGAAAAACACTCCCTGGAGTGTTATCTCCCCTGTGAAAAACATAAGGCATGGAGAATTGCTTTTCCTGCATCTTACATCAGTACTGTATTATTCCCATGATCCAGACATGCTTCTTAAAACTACAGGAACTGGAGGAATATTATAGTAGCTCGGTGTAGTACTGGGTTTAAATCTGCTCTCATTTATATTGTCTTGCATCATATGAATCAAACATACAGCTGGTTTGTTCTGGTACAAGTGTTGTCCAGTCTGAAGAAGGCAGTAGGGCATAATCTCTGATGGTCCTTCTAACTCTTCACAGAGTAGAAGAATCTTGATCAGAACCAGATGTCTTGGAATAACACAGAGATTTCATGCTGTGAACCATTGCCACAAAATTAATATCATTCACTTTGAATTCACATTGCAAGTGTCATAAAGCACAGGGATATCTAGGCTCTCTTGAAATTAACACCTGCAGTAGTAGCACTTTCTCTGAAGACAGCTTTCTCTGAAGACAGTACAGAAACACAAGCAAAAGTGCATTTATCTTTTCTTCAAATCTAGCTGCACCAGCTGTGTGGTCAGTTGGTCGTCTTCCATTTAAAAAATACAGTACATACCTTACTCCCAGCCACCTTGACCACGGGCTGTTGTGTTTCCTGTGTCAGAGGAGATGAGATCATTAATACCACCAGTAATGATGTCTGCAGAAGCTCCTCTTTTTGCCTGCTCATAGGGCTGGTCTGGATGGACTATGAAAAGGATCTACGACCCATTTAAACTCCTTGCTGTTTAAATTGGCTGTTAGAGATAGGCCTTTACTGTCATACCTTGGCTTCTTCCTGATAAAAGATAACTGCTGACTTATCTTGGTAGAGGAAAAGTGCATAAAAGCAGACTTTTGCAAAAATTGAAGAGGGAGACAAAGAGAGAACTTGTCATAGAACAAGAAGAAAGAAAAATGGGAAAATAAAACAGAAATGTGATTGAAGAGGAAGACGACATGAGGCCGCTGGAACACAATGGTGTTCGGATTCTGTCTCATCTTCAACGGAGCCGTGGCCAAATACCACTGAAATAAAAGGGAGTGATAAAGCCATTCAGTGCATGAATTAAGGATTGGAAATGGGTTTTGCCATAAAGGCATACTTTGGTAAATCAGGGTTGGTCATGCTTTACTGACCTTTATCCACAGGAAATAAATAAACTCGAGAACACAAATAAACCCACCAATTTATAGATAGGACAAGAAACACCTAGCTCATTCTGCTGTGAAGTGCAGGAGTTGTTTACTTTAAAATGAGTAATGACATGGCTGTCTTTGAAAAGCGGTATTCAAGGCTGATATTTAACTCTTCTCCTTGGGAGCGTCTGAAAGAGGTGATTCAGATTGCAGAACAAGAGAACCGGATGAATCCCAAGGGAGTGGCATGTGGCCGCTGCCTTGGAGGGGCTCTACTGGAGTTTGTGGGCATGATTCTTCAGATGACCCAGTCTGCTGAAAAGAGCCACTGCATCCTTGCGAGGTAAAAAAATATTATAGGTGACAAAGGATGAATTATTCTTTCACTTGCTGATGCCAGAGAGCAAAGTGTCACAGCCAGCAAGCTTCTACAAAGTAGAGTGTGTAATGGGAGATGTGATATTTTACTTATCCCTGACCTCAGTCCTCCAGCCCAAGAAGGATGTGTTTACGAATAACTGACAAGACTTCTGCTGCCTGGCAGAGTAAGGGCTTGTGGCTGCTTCTGTCCAGCAGGCCTTTAGAGGGTCGGCTGTTGTTGCAGCATGAGACATGATGAGAACACATTTGAAGGAGGCTTTAGTGTGGATTTGTTTCTGTTTTAGTTCTCATTAATATGCTGCTTCATTTGCTGTTCAGTTAACACATAGGCTGTGGTGTCCCAGAGGAAACAGAAATGCTCTGGGAGCCAATAGCAGCACTATAGATAGCACATGATCATAGAATCATAAGGGATTGGAAGGGACCTCAAAAGATCATCCGGTCCAATCCCCCTGCCACACGAGGATCACCTAGACCAAGTCACACGGGAACACATCCATATTGTTTTCTAGAAGTTCTAAGCACATGCAACATAGACTCTAAGATGAAAGTAACTTCTCCACTGTAAGTCACTATAGAATCATAGAATCAGGGCTGGAAGGGACCTCAGGATCATCCAGTTCCAACCCCCTTGCCCTGAGCAGGGACACCCCACCCTAGATCAGGCTGGCCAAAGCCTCATCCAGCCCAGTCTTAAACACCTCCAGAGACGGGGCCTCAACCACCTCCCTGGGCAACCCATTCCAGGCTCTCACCACTCTCACAGTGAAGAACTTCCTCCTCACGTCCAGTCTAAATCTACCCATCTCCAGCTTTGCTCTATTCCCCCTAGTCCTGTCGCTACCTGATATCCTAAAGAGTCCCTCCCCAGCTTTTTTGTTGGTCCCCTTCAGATACTCGCAGTTTTGGTGCAGTGTTCCAAAAGGACACATAGGAAAAAAGTGGGCAACAAACTGGTGTTTTCTGAACTCCACCTTCTCTCCCTCCATTCACCAACATTTGGTAGACTGGCAAATGCAAGCTGTAATCTAGCCGGGAACCAAGTACTTCACAGGATTAGTTGCAAGACTTTATTTACCTTTGTTCTTCTGGTGTGTTAAGGTGGCACCTAGAGAGAATGATGAGTTCTCATGATGTTCTGGGACCCAAACCACATGGGGCTCTGTATGCTGACTTTAACTTTACCAGCTTAGGTTACATCCTATTGAGAAGCCAGACTAGATTTCAGGGACACTAGCAGTACATTGTTCATATAGATACAGGCTGAGTTAACTTATTTTCTAATTATGGAGATAGAAATACAACATTTCACATTTCAACCAAGCTTTTCAGTGGGATTTCCTAAAGTTTGGGAAGTTCCACTGTGTTTAGCTGGTGGACTCTCAAATCCATCCACAGTCCTCTACCAAACAGCTTCATAAAATCCTGGAAAAAAAAAGGAGTCTATCACTGCATCTTGGTTTCATACCCTCAGTGGGGGTGTTTGTATCACAAACAGTGACAAAACGAAATCACAGGTTACAAATTGCAAAGCAGCAGATCAGATGGTTTCGGTGAAATTAAAGGTGGGCAAAATAAGTTTAAATGATCCATGCAAGCTTTTTAAATTCTTTCTCTATTGTCACATTCTAAAGGCAACAAACTTTATGAAAAGTGCTGTTTTCTTCCAAAGCAGCAGTGGCAGCTGTTTGCACTCAAGTATTTAATGTGAGTTGGAAAGCTGTTTCAAGTCTGAAAAAAAGGCATTTTCATTCTGCTTTACCAGAATGGAAAGTTACTTCACAAGTTTTAAAATACTTGCAAATTTATCTAGGTTTAAAAACACCCAACAAAACAACAAACAGTATGTGAGATGTATAAACCTCCAAATTCCTCAGGGCATGTTTATTTCCAGTTAAGAAACCGAAGTATGTGATGGTTACTAGAAATTTGATGTTTACCATTTGATGGCAATGTGCTTTTGTGCTGCCTGCATCAAGTACAGTTTCCCCTTGTTGGAAGAATAAGTCAAGAGGTGGTTTTGATGGAGCTTTGGGTAGTAATGGGCTTTTACCATAAAATGCCATACTGTTCATCACTATCAACGCAGTGGCAGAATATGAACCACTTTGAGATTTATAACTGTGAAGCCTGCAAACTCTTCCTTTTGTAGGTATCTCACAAAACCCAAGTAACTCCTGCAATTCAAAAAGCAATTAGTTGTTTACATTTTAGGCCAAATTTTTCTTGCATTTATGTCCTTTTGAAATTTATGGGAGGAACATGTGATGAATTTTGTGGCCTGTGTTTCCCTGTGAACCACTGTGTCCATACTGGGAAAAAACAAAGTGGTCCACAGAGGACTTGGTGCCTCAGATTATTGGTTGTGTATCAGCTGACACCTGAGCACTATTGGGATTTCTGTATAATTTTTTCAGTTTCAGTATCACTTCATTATCACTTGTCCTTTGTTTTTAGGCTCCTCAGTCAGATGCTTGCAAATACAGAACAAAGAGTGAGCAAGTTGCTTTTTTTATGCACTTGGATGTTCTAAAAGCTGTACAAGAGACAGGAAATTAGCTGGTAAGCATCATTTTAAAACCACCTAGCTATCAACAAAACGAATAATTTATTATGAATAAGATTTTGAGTGGTATTTTGGACCTTGAACTAAAGACAGCTGGTCACTCCCACAGATGTGAAATCATACATTCAGGTGAGTAAAATTTGGGAGGTTTCAACCAATGGGACCTTAAACCTCTCTGCACTTCCGAGCTGCTGATGGTATGTGTTACACTCCTTAAAAAATTGAAACTATCCTCCTTAGATTGTTTTCTCCTTTCTGCTCAGAAACACGTTGGTAGATGTTATATATACAAACACCATTTAGCAAATGTGTGCAGACACTCCATGCAGCTCTATAATTTGCATCATGAGTGCATCCATCTTCCAAGTAATAGGAAGATTTTGAAAGTATCAATAGACAAAGGATAGTTTTGTTTTTAAAGCATGGGGCTATTAAGAGTAAGATTTAGGCTTGATTAAAGATACGTTAGGATTCTAGTGGGAATTTTGCACATTTACGCTATGATCTGGTTTCTTTCCACTCCTGGGTTTATCTCTCACTTCTTCTGTGACACTCAGACCAGTAACTTTACAGATGCATGCCCTGGTTTCTGCACCATAGACTGGCACTGTGCAGGAAATTGGCCCACAAAGAGTTCAATTCCCAGCTTAACTAGAGGTTGCAGAGGCCGCTTTTGCTCCTCAGAGAAGAGACTGATTTTTATTACAAACTGCTGTTTAGTAGTGATCCTTTACTGTAGCTACAAGGGTATGCTTGCTTCCCCTAGTTTTATGCCAGTGCAAGTCATATAACATCTACTAAGTTTCCCTACCTTTAAGGCAGGGCTGTTGGCTCTAAGTGTCCTGCATAAGGTGTCACTGAGGCACGTCTCAGCTTTTGAGAGATACTGTTAGTCTCCAGTACCTGTTTCATTTCTGCTGAGTTTGCACAAGCTCTTCATGTCCATTTAAAGAGGCTTGAGAGTAGTCTTGATAGCAATTGAGAGGAGTGGCAAAATGGTCCTCTCAACAAGCACTTACAGGAAACCTGACTCGTAACTGGGAAATGTGAGATACTTCACTGTGCAGGAATTTGAGTGATGAAGGAGAAAGAGCCTCTGTGTTTTGCCTTCGTCCTGGGGCTAAACTGTCGCCTCAGTAAAGGATATCAGAGGCAGATGAAGGACATCTTAGAGCTCAATGGCCAAGGAGGGCTGGCAGAGGTGACCAGAGAAAGCTGTGGCTTTGGATTCCTGCAGAATAACAAAGTCCCGACTTCCTGTGCCCATCTTGAGGATATGGGGAATGTGCCAGCCCCAGCCTGATGGCCGTTTAAAGGAGAGTGGCTAGGTGAATAGCTCTGGTGGTGTGGATCATGATCAAAAGTTTAGAGAAACCCAATGTGACCACCTGGAAGCACACGAGCTTGCGTAGACCTGGTACTCTAATTATCAAACATTTTCTCGGGTAACTAGATATATGCACTGTCTGTAGATATTTTTCCTGTTTGTCACTTCAGCGTGCCGGTCCCTGGCTGCTCAGACATTCCTTCGTCGACATAAGGAAAAACATTATTTGCTTGAACTGGGTGAAATAAAATAAAACCTGATCCCAGACTAGGAAGTTTTTCTCCAGTTTGTTTCCACCTTCCTTGGCACCTTTGATGTGTGACCCTTGCCACCCACCACCCTCCCTGGAATAGCCTCCGAATGAATTGATGGTCCCTGGGAGCAAAGAGGAGGAGGAGGCTGTGGTTTCCATCAATGACCGCCCATTGCGGGCACTGCTTACTTGTGGTGTTTATTTCAGTCCTTCCTAGCTAAGGTACCCGGAGTTGGAAGGGTCAATCCGCAGTTTGAATTGGCATATTTTTAAGGTCTTTTCAATTATGAAATATTTATGAGAGGAAACAAGGTTGGACATTCCTGCAGCCAGTCCAGCAGAGGAACGCAATGTGCCTTCCTCCCCTGAACATGTAAATGCAGTCAGTTATTTAATGGAAGACTCACATACCTTGTTCCTTTACATATCAAGTGAGCTGTCAGAGGAATGTAAACATTTATTCGGAGCAAGCCCTCAGGTAAAGGATTACCATATGCCACAGAAGGAAATTCCAGCATGCCCACCAAAATTTATGCTGTGGAGAGAGCTATGAATAGAAAGTTTGTACACTGTTATGAATATGGATAAAATACATCACTCACGGCCGGGCGATGGCATGCAAAACTGAAAAACACATATTTTGGATCACACAATATTTTTAAAAATATATTTAAAAGAAAATAAACACAGGATCCTGTGTGCTCATTTACTGTTTGAAGTACCTTCGGGGAAGAGAGACATCAACAATTTTTCTTCCAGACCACTTGCTTCTCCAGATAACAGGGGGTTCTTTGGGAGGAAGGCAGCAATCTCATTCCTGGGATCTCTTTGTTTCCTTAGCCAGTACTTGTTTATTGGGAGTTGATGTGTGCACAGCTAGCAAAGCAAATGCATTCAGAGGGCTACCTTCAGTCTTAAAGGTCAGAATTCCTCTTTCTCCAGCATCTCACAAGGTGACACTTTGATGAGCTTGTGTGACCCTCTGTGACCCTTGTTCACCTTGCAAATGAATGTATTTAGCATTTTTTAAATTATTGTTATTCTACTGCCAGCCAGTCATCACAGATGTTTTGGTGTGGTCAGCATCAGTTTCTTTTGAAAGGTGTTAATTCTTGTGTCTATGAGAAGAACAGCCCTGCTATGCAAGCCAGCAGCCTCTGAACACCTCAGCAACTTTGGGCTGCTCAATGCAGTGGGCCCATCTGTGCTCCAGCCTTGCTACTACAGACTGAGGCCACACAGAGCTTCTGCATTGCAAACCCCTCCATCATCCTGCTCTGAGTGTATGTTCTGCAAAAGCAGAGATTCGTGAGGGATGGTCTGCCCTTCATCTGGCTGTAAGCATTTTGGCCAACTCATGAGTTTGGTCTGAGGATCTTCCCGCTTTTCCCACCTTTGCAGTGTCTCTTTCCATTGCAGAATTGTGTGGAGGTGAAAGGAGAAAAAAACTGCAATTAGATCAAACAACCTTATTATTAGTGAAAAAGGAGTGTGAGACAGTGAAGGAAAACAATGTTCAGCAGCAGGACCACTTAGGGTGGCATCAGGCCAAAGCTGTCCACAGTATGTTGATGCAGAGGGAGGAGTATGATGTGGGATAGTGAGCTGCTTTCGTTATCTTTCACTCTTACCCAAAGCCAAGTTTATTTTAACTGAAAATTGCACGACAATTGAATGAGTAACTGACTGGTATCAGTGAGCTCCACAGAACATCCACTCACCCTCTTCTTTCCAGACTGTTCATACCAAGGACAATTTGAGCCATGAATTTCCTACACACCCTGCCTCTGCTGTCCTCCAGCTCCCCATCCAGCAGTGCCCAGACTGTTCCTTTTGAGCATCAGATGCCTTAGTTGTTAATTGTTACCTGACGTAGCAGCAATGCATTTTCTGACCTTACTGTAAAGAAGTAAAGTACCACTCCCTACAAGCTCCTAACACTGAGATTAAAAAATTCAGATATTTGGGTGAGGATTGGTCCTTAAGGCAGCATTGTAACAACATAATGGCTTCAGGCTGCTCAGTGTCATGACACTGTGTGTGTCACATTGGGTACAGCAAATGGTTGAGGTGTTATGGTCAGTTTTAGCTTAGATGAAGTTTTAATGGTGGTAGTGGCACAGAAAGAAATTAAACTCTAATGGCTTGCTCACAGGCTGCTTCTCAAAATGTGAATCACTTGAAACCACTTTGAACTTTTAACATCTGATGAATTTTAAGCATGAGGCCCTATATGAAAAATCTCAGTCTGGCAAACAGCCTACCCGGTTTGTGCATCAATTCTGACATTGTAGGTGCTGAAAAGCGCTGTTAGAGTACAGCACCCACCTTTGAAAGGCTAGTGTGGGAGCGGGGAGAAGCAGGAAACAAAGATTCTTTCTATCTGTGTGCCCACTTGCACAAACACGGCAGTGGGTCTGAGCATCTGTGCTCTTACCATGCACCTCTGTAGGTGTAAGTCACATCAAAGAGATCCTTGGAAGCATTAACCCAGCAAAGGCTCAGCCTTCCTGCAGTTCCTGGGTGGTGGGTCCTTGGGCAAGGCACAGTCTTCTAATTATGTCCTGTTAGGTTCCTTGAGGTGGACCCAAACGTATATACTATACCACAGTATACATAGAAAACACACTGGGATGTACCTGAACTGTCACACTAACATTTGATAGGGGACTCGGTTCATGGTGTGACAACTCATGAACATCCATGTACACTGCAGGCAACCTGCTCAGCAGGAGAAACAGAGCAGAGTGTCCTGAAAGGCTCCTGACCAGCTAAAGATGATCAAACAGGTCAAACCTGAACAGAATTTGGGCCCAGGCTATTGTGAAAATTATTTCTAGAAGAAAGATGTGCCTAGAGCCCAAATTCCCCTGATCAGGGATGTGTATTGGTCATAGTCTGAACTTGGTGCTCAGTGTTGATTTTTTGTGATTTGCGGTCAGGAACGGGTTTTTCACTCACTATTCAGAAGTGTTTCCAGTATCATATCTACTGTGATGTTATGGATTTCCTTTAATCCTCTCGTTTGAGAGTTCTCAATGGCACATTACAGGTAGTAGATCAGGAGACATATTTGGATGTACATCTCTTTCAATAGTGAACCGAGGACTTGATGTTCATTTACGAACAATGAGATGATAGATGCCATATGCTTTGTAAAAAATTAAATTTGCTTCCAAGTGACATCTTTATTGTGAATAAGATGTGGTTCTCTGTAGCATTATTGCGACATTTTCTGTGTTGTGAGTGTGCTCATATGTGAAATACTGTCAATGCCAGTGACGTGCACTTGTACCGATTTTGAGGAACTAAGTTTGCAGTTCCTGCATTTTGAGTGGGGATGCCAAGAACAGATTTTAGTCTGATACAAGGTGAGGTACAGAGAGTGTACTCCTCCATGGGCTCGTTTTACTACAGAGGATAAAGCCCTAATTGTTACTTAATCCTGCCTTTTCTCAGTTTCAGCTAATGAAAGAGCCACTTTAATTGTTGTGGATGTTTTGTTCTCTTGGATTTCCAGACTCTTCTGATTTTGATGGCTGAAGTAGACTGCTCCAAACATGAAAAGATTTATTTCCTATATGGCACATCATAAATTTCCTGGCAGAGCTGGTCTGGAGTGGCTCAGGGTGTTTGTGCAATACGGCTGTGGTCACAGGCTCCGGCAGAAAAGTTTTACAGAGAGTGAAAGTGTCAGGAGGGGCCTAGAATGAGCTCCCTGGACAATCACAGATCATTTACCACCTGAAGCACTGAGCAAATTCTGACAAAGGTAAAGTTCACTGGTTTTTCCAGATAGATTTCTACCTCTCTTTGTAGTTCAAGTTCAGTTACCTGAAAATAAAGAAGGAAATGCTTAAATCCATCTTCACAGATCTGCGTCATCCCAGAGCGAGGAACCAATGACTGGTGATGGTATTGCTGGCTTTTAGTCTGATGCTGATGCCATTTCTCCCTGAACTACAGCAAAAGCCAGCAACAGTCCTAACACATGGGAATGTCTGATAGGCCAGAAAACCATCCTTAAGTAAACAATGGCTTGATAAAACGTTGTGATGAAAGGCAGTTTGAATTTCAAACAGATTTGTGTAACTAGCTTTCCCTGCCACACAAAAATAATTACAGAATCATGTTTTAGGTTGGAAGGAACCTCAGAGATCATGGAGTTCCAACCCCCAGCCATGGGCAGGGACACCTCTCACCAGATCAGGTTGCCCAGAGCCCCAGCCAGCCTGGCCTTGAACACCTCCAGGGATGGAGCAGCCATAATGTCCCTGGGCAACTGGTTTCAATGCCTCAGCACCCTCACAGGGAAGAATTTCTTCCCGAAGTCTGATCTACATATGCCCTCTTACAGCTTGAAACCGTCCCTTTGTCCTATCATTAGAGTGCCTCCTAAGAAGTCCCTCTCTCCAGTTTTCCTGTAGCTCCTTCAGGTACTGAAAGGTGCTATAAGGCCTTCCCAGAGAGGTGCTCCAGTCCTCTGACCATCCTTGTGGCCTCCTCTGGACTCAGTTCAACAGTTTCATGCCCTTCTTATAGTGCATTCTCTAGAACTGGACGCAGCAATACAGGTGAAGTCTTGTAACAGCAGCGTAGAGGTGGAAAATCACCTCCCTTGACCTGCTGATGACATTTTTGATACAGGAAATGCCTTCTTCTAAATGAGAAATTTGATGCTGACATTTCACAGAGGTTTGTGATTAAAACAGTGTTCTATTGAAAACTGTTCATTGACTTGGAAAGGTTTAGAAACAGATAAAATAAGTAGGAAATTTTCCAACTTTTCTTAGCTTTTATGAAAAAATATTTTAAGCAGAATCTTGGGTCACCCCACAAGTTCTTGATCTTGTGGTTCTGTGCACATTATGTCAGAACCACAGTTACTCTGCAGTGAATGAAGAAAGATGGACTTACCCAGAAGATGACTCCTGGGTGGCCTGAGTCTCTTCTACAGCCACCTCCTTTCATCATCGGTAGATGGAAACAGTGGCAATCATGCTGCTAGCCACGGAGTCCCAGCCAGGTCCTGGAAGCCAGAGAGATGAAACAGCCACAGGGCTGATTGACTGGACAGATGGAGGTTTACAGGGACCCAACAAATCTATGTTGTTGTGAAGTAAATATCACCTGTGTAAACTGGACAAGGATTGCCATGGTTCCCTGGTACACATCTCTGACAAATACATGTGGGACCACACAGTCTAGAATTGAAACTGAGTTTGCCTTCAGCATTTTAGAAATCCGGTTTGCCTTGATTATGTGCCCCTGAGCACTTTGCCTACAGGTGGTAAACGTATTTGGAAGAGAACAAAAGCAAATAAAAAGGCAAAGCTGATATAAGGCAGAAAGTCTCAGCATCCACTAGTATCAGAATATCACTAGGTGGTCTGTGCTGAGGAAGATCATAATTCAGTCTACTGCTCATTTTTCATGTGGCTTCCAGAGACAGAAATTATAAACTTTTGTAACCCGGATTGCATTTACATAAATTTCCCTTCACTTTGCTTATTAGCACCGGAATGTTATACTCTTTCTTCAGTCAAATCCCATGCTCCTCCTTCCTGTAAAACCATTCTTTTCAGCTCTGTGTGAAATTTTTCATTGGTGGATCTGCTTTTACAGGGGTCAGACTAGACGGGTGCCAGCAAAGCAAATGTGGGCAGCAGCTGAAGATAAGCTGTGTGAAAAGCTTTCTGACATAGCTGCAGACTTTTGACTGTGGTTATGTTTTGAATTCCCTGAGTCTATTGCTCCCAAATTCTTCAATTATCATTCACTGAAGCATTGTCGTGTATCAAGATTGATTATGTAGAAGTATTCTGCTAGATTGGAATTTGTTCCATTTAGTCTAAGTTAAATTAGAGCTCTGCCTATACTTTCTACACGCTTGCAAAGTCTGTGTGTACAATCCTACACCTTTATAAACATTGATGTTCTAAGTACGATATAAAATTTTCAGGTAAAGCACTAGCATTATTATTGAAATGATCTTCGAAAAAGTTAAGAATAAATTAATTGGGCCAGATTTACAAGTATTTGCTTGTATTTTAATAAGCTCTGGAGAGGCATAGAGAGTATGCTAGGTATGTCTCATACTGCAGCTACAGAGAGCTCTCACTGTATTATTTTTGCCACTTAGTGGTGAAAGGTGACATTAAAGTGATTTGGTAAAATTTAGAAGCCTGCAGAGTCTCAGTTAATGAGATCTCTGTTCATTATTCTTGGCCCTGGCTCAGTTTACTATACGATGTGCCTTGTACCATGAGACTATGATCTAATTATTGAAGTCACAGGGCATCAATTTCAGTTTGGCCTGCTCTCTTGGTTTTTTTTTTAGGAAGATGGACTAGGATTAATAGATCTTTGCTTAATCTCTATGCTATTCTAACCTTTACACCTATAGCAGAAGATGGGTGCTGTACCAAACCTGATATTCTAGTGTCTCCTCTGCAGTAAACCCCAGGCCTTTTTTATGTTTTGTACTTGCAAATGTAATTATTAATTAATCTTAAGAACGACTACTTTTACAAATCCTGCAGCAATGCATATGAAAGCTTTACCAGCTTTTTCCTTTTCCCCTTGAAGTCATAACATAGCTTCAAAGAAGGAAGGAAACAGGATTTTTTGCATTTGGAATAGCTAATTCCACAGCAGTGGATCAGAGCAGAAGCTGATGCAGATACCTGAAAAATGTGGAAGGAGCCTCTTTCTATGAATATGCATTGGATCACAGATGTCCTAGCTATTCATTTCTACTTCTGTCAACTTTACTACCTCTCTACTTCCTATTTCTTTCCTTTTTGAAATTATTCATCCAGTAGATCTCTGCAGCAATAAGTGTGCAGTGATGAAAACAGCCAGCTGGGTATTAACCACCGTGGTCTACTTCAAAAGATGCCAAGATAGGGCTGTAAATTGCAAAACTTGTAGATCCAGCTGCTTTATGAAAAACCAGATCCTCCCAAATATTATTAATTCTGTAATATTTTCACAACACTTTTAGATTTATTACTAAGGGAAGGAATGTGATATTTTACCAGCATGTGCTTGAACCAGCTGGAATATAGTAAGTAACAGCCTTCTATCATGCTTTTCAAAAACCCAGCGCTGGCTTTGCACCAAAGAGTTATGGAAGCCCACTGTGTGTGTCATACTTATATGTCTAGGTTTCTCATTCTATGTTACGCTTCACAGGTTCAAGAGGAGGTGGAATATGAAAGCTGACACTGAGACCAAAGGAAGGCGAGCCAGATCCCATGTATAAAATAGGTCAGTGTCTGCGGTTCATTTCTATCCAGTATCTAATGTTCTCTCAATTTTGCCCAGATACTTTTGCGCACAACATCTGTCAGTATGGCATTGTATGTTGTGGTATAGTGACTGACAACATGTTCTGCCATCCTCTAGGGTATTTACTATCCACCATAGTAAATCTTCTACACTTTAAATACTACTTTCTGGATACTTCATGTCAAATATAACCAGGGCTGGGTATTGAAGAGAAATAAATAGCATCAGTATGCTTCAGTGAAAATCTACTCAGTTGAGCATAACGTGAAACAGCTCCAATTAATCTGAACTGGTTACACAGAGGAGATGAGAAGTCTCCAATCAGCTAACAGACACTGCAGGAATATTCTCCAGTACCTAATGAAAAAATATGGAAATCAAGAATGGGATTTTTTTCCCCGTTCCTTGCTTTAGTGAATTTGAAGATGTAACAGAGGTTTTCCCCACAACGTCAAAGAGCAGTAATTCTTCAAATGGGAGATCAGCAATCTGTTCACTAAAGAGTGAGAAAATTGGGTCCTCTGAATTTTTTGGTTTTTTTGTTTTTGTTTCCCATGCTGGGAAGCTGGCAGTGCACCTGCCAAAGGACCAAGCCAGCTGCCTACACTATGGCAAGTCAGTACTGCACAGCTCTTTATTGCACTGAGTTGTGTGTGTCACTATGCTTATGCACAGCTCTAAAGGTCTTCTGAGAAAGCAGTAGCCTTTCAGATAAAATAATCTAAATATCACATTTTTTTCCAAGTCACTCTCCAAAGATAGAATGTTTTCAAAACTTGGATTTGCTCTTCTTGCTCTTCTGGGTATCCCAGAAATCCTGAGCTGTTCCCAGCAGTGGTGAGTATATACCCATTCAGCTGACACAAACTCAAAACAGGGCCCTCCCTGTGAAAAAACAAATGAAAACACTCATATAAATCTCAGACAAACCATATCACTGATACAAGAAAACACATCAAGACTTCATGAATAGCTTGTGAACACCAGAAAAACCACATCAAGCGTATCTACATAGCATGAGAGATGCCAGACAAGGGCCACAGAGGTTTTGAACCACAGCTCTTTGTAGACATTGAGAGCTAAGTAGTGAAACAGAAGTTTAGTCTTGCAAAGTATACACTGACTAATTCCTCTAAGGCGAGGCTTTAAAACTCCCCTCTGTATATTTATTTATCTTAATGTTTGGAAAAGCTTTTATGGGCTGCTGATAAGAAAAGTAGGGATTTCCTATCAGAACACAACAGAAATAGTGCTTCATATTTAAACACTTTTACTGCTGGGAGATAATTCAGGAAAGAACTAAATGGATTACTCACACTTGTGCTTGTTATCTGTAAGGTAACATTATCTATGCTTCAGCTGCTGAGGGATGTCACAGTAATTTAACACTCTAGAAAACTCGAAGCTAGAGCCTAAAGCTCTTTAGTGGAGAAAAGTGGAGTATTAATGCAGCATTAGGTATGATTCCCACTTTAGGGAACCTAAATTGTACCTAGCAATCTTCTGCACTTATAACACAAAAAACATCACCCATCCCTCTTTTAATTCCCATTTTTCTTGTTGTTATGTGCTAAAACAACCATTATCAAGTAGAAATGGCTGCATTTTGATTTGTTCCTATGCAGAAAAAACTGGAAGACAAATCTTCCATCTGTTCCATGGACAGAACCTCTATGTAGCTGCTGTGATAGTTCATTATCAATTAGAGAAATGCTAGGTCTGTTTATTAAAATACCAATAGGCTTCTTTAACGCATGACACTCAGTTGGGCTGGTGGTTTAGCAACATTCTTAGTTTTTCCATCAAATTGTTTGTTTATACTCTTAGGGATGGCTGGAAACCTCTTACTGTATATCTGTGACTACAATTGCTGTCCTCCTCCCATTTAATAAAAACAGCAGCATCATAAATATTACATTAAATATAAACTTTGTTCTGCTTCATGATGAGTTGACTACTAATGTGGGGAAATGTAATCATGCAACAGAGTGGACTTGGTAGCTTTAAACATGAACTAGGACTTCAGAAAACTGGTGTACTTGACTTTGCAAGGTGAGGAGCCCTGGAAGACAGTTGCTTGACAAAATAAGGTGCTGTAGGGATGGAATAGGGCTATTTCTGTGCACTTCAGCACCTGGATGTTACTTTGACACAGCACTGTGGGATCATATGGGCATTTTGTCAGTGCTGGGTGGGAACAATGCGAAGGTGAGAGGGCAGCTGAAGAGCAGGTTGTCTACCTTGCGGTGGGCAAGTGAAGATGGAATCCAGGGTAAGGACAGCTGGAGCAGGAAGGGAAGATGTGGGTGATGGGAAAAATTGTTCCTTCTTGCTGGGCTTAAAATTCCAGCTTGGTTTTAGCAACCACAGGGATTTACTACCCTTTCAGTTAGCGGGATGAAACCCAGTGGGTGTCCTCTGGTGACCCACTTTTGGGTCATGCCCCAATGCTTGTAAGCTCTTGGCCTGACAGATCTCAACCACAGGAAGTTTATTCTGATGTGGTTCTTGAATGGTTTAGATATTTGGGGCAGGTTTGATGTAGGTCATGGAGCACTGATGTGGTCTGTCTGTGTTTTTCCATCTGTTTTTGTTCAGGGAGGGACCTAGTTTGAGTTCCTTTCACCACATGGCAAGTTCCTCATTGCACAGATTTTTGCATGATCCCCCTGCATTTTAGGAATGTCTAAAAGTTAGACTTGACAAAGTGTAGGAAGTGTCTGATCCTGAAGAGCTGCTGGAAAAATCTCACCCAAGATTGCATGCCACCACCCGCAGCATTGGCACACCAGCGGTTAGGTTTCAGAAGATGTTGTGTAACCCAGCTTTTCCTTGGGTTTCAGAAACACGTTAGCATTTGACCTGTTTCAGTATGTCTAAAATTTCTATTGGTTGCTTTTTGGGCAAGTGCTGAAGTGAGAGTCAGTGCACTGAATCCAGGACCCAGCTCCATTTAACATTAGTGGAAAAGGCAGCACAAAAGCCACTTCTGGATACCGACAAGAAACCCGCTTGTCAGGTTTGCTTTATGAAATGTAGTCTACAGAACATTGTGTCCTGTAGTAACCAACCAGACAAAAATAAAGCTTCAAAGCGAAAGCATTAAGCCACTCTTAACTTTCTTGGACAGCAGCTGTTGTCTTCATAGCAGGCTGTGAAATTAGAAGGAGGCAACAGATAAGGGAGTAAATGGTAGCAGAAGAAAGGGATGAAGTAATTAAGATAATTAAGATATCCCATTTCCTTGGTGGCTGACTCAAGAACTCATGACTCACGCTTTCTGTGATGAACCAAACAGCTTGTATTGACTTTTCCTGAAGATACGAATAGGCACACACAGCAAAAAGATGGGAATCTTGTGCTAGTTTTTATTTTCACTTGTACCTGTGCATATACTCACATCTCCTGTTGTTCTATAGGCCACATAATTGCTCTCTGGCTAACGCTGGCTGTGGTGGAGCGCCTATAGATTGGCTGCTGGCAGCTGAGTAAAGAGCTGGAGAGGAAAGACAGGAGATCCAGTGATAGCTTAACGATAGATCAATAGTTCTAATGGTAACTCAATGACATTTCAGTGGCCAGGGAACTGATTGTACCAAGAAGAAATATTAGCAAATAGGCAGAGACTTTCTTTTCCAAGGTCTGAAGGTCATGTTGGAGTTTTGCTGTGGCTTAGTGTGTTTGGGGGTGAAGGACTGAGCAGGGTAACAGAGGTCAATAAAAATCATCATGTGCTGTGGCAGTGATAACATAGAGCTTAGTGCAGATGGTGGAAATTTAAGGCTGACATTACTATTTCTCTACTGTGCATTCCCATTTAGCTACTGGAAATTAGTAAGTTCATGAAGCACACAAAAAATAAATCCCTAAGTACTGAAATAATCCAGGAAAATCTCAAGCATTCTGGCATATTTGCACAGGAGGCTTTTGGTCCATTTGTGGCATCACCAGTCTGGAAGATCTTGTAGAGCTGCAACACAAAAGGAGAAGATCAAACTTGAGAGCCTTGAGGTTTTTCAGGTTACTACTGTTATAAACCACAACTCTTGTTAACTGCTACTTAGAATGGTCCTTGTCATGACACACAGTGTAATTGTTACTACAGATAGTAGTACCTAGGTCTAAAATGTCACAAACTACTTTTTAGAGAGGCTGGAAACTAGATTTAATAAAAATATATCCTAAGACAGATGTTTTCTGGAATAGTCTGGGAGACAAACCCATCAAGGAATGACATACATATATATAACAAAGATAGCATTTTTTAAGAGTTACCTGACCAAAAGCTCCTCAGGGAGGCAGATTTTTCTCAGAAAAATACCTCTATTTTCTTCCTCTGCTTTTATGCTTTTCTATATTTATCTGCATTGACGTCTGCTGGAGAAGGACACTGTCTGTATGGACCTTAGGTCCAACTCATACATGTTATGTTCTTGCCTAGTTCTGATACAGGATGTGCAGTAATAAGAAGCATGATGCCAGACATTGGTGGTTTAGCTTTCACGCACTGAAGCATTGATAGTACTTATGTTTTTCCAAGCATATAGAAAAAAAATATCTTGGCTGTGGAAAATAGGGCCAAAATACTGTTGGTAGGCTAGAAGAAATGGTAAGTGTTACCTCCTCAACAATAGATGTTCACATCTGACCAGACCAATGGGTCTTTTCTTCTCTACAACTGATTAATATGAGAGATTGTTACCCAGTGTCCTGGTGCTGCTGGGACAGGCTCCCCAGCTGCCATGTCTGCAGGCCAGTATCAGTTTGGAGGCAGCCAGGGCAGCTGAGCAAAACGGGCTACAGTTGGATCCCATCAACATCATCAGGCCCAGTACAAAGTGGGGAGGGCATTTTCTTGCTCAGCCTTCTGCTTTTGTTCAGGTTCTTCCTCACCCTACTTCTTTCTTCTTCTTTGAATGGTGTTCCTGTTACAACCACTGAGCATGTACTGGGTGAGTAGAACTTGGTATTGTTTATATTGTTATTTGTTTATTTTGTTAAATCCATTTTAATTTCATCTTATGGGTCTCTCCTCCTTTTCCTCATTCCCTTTCTCAACTGGGAAGGGGTCATCAGGTGACAGACCAGTTGGTGTGGTTTAGCCCTGGACATCGGTTATGGGTGGACACCCAGTAATCTGGTTAAGCAGGTGATGTTTCTTGCCAGCATCTGGCCGTAGAAGCAGCATGTGTAGTGGCCCTATTGCTGAATTTGGCTAAAATGTAGGCAAGCGGTGTCTAGAAGCCAAATTCAGCAGTTTATGCTGTAACAGTGTTATCTTTATTTTCTTAATCTAGTTTTTGAACCCTTTTAACCTGTGAGAAAGAGTTTTATTGTAAACTTTCCTCCTTAAACTAATCCCAGCTAATGTTATGCTTCCCTAAGCAGTTAGTAGATCATGTAAACTTGATGAAAGTATGTTTTTGAGAGTAGGTGCTGTCTTGCCATTATTCATATTCTCTTTCTGCTCCAAGAGGATGCAGAGCTTTCAGCCATTTGCACTGTTCTAAATCTCACATGTGCAGGAGAGATATAAACCTTGACACTGCCCTTCCTTGGAAAACGATGGCCATTTTTACTGGGGCTCCCTCAAACTTCTCCCTCAGGAGAAGGAGGGAGAAATGGAGATTTAAACTCAAGTACAGAGACTGTGAATGGTGAGAAGCTGATTCATTGTGAATTTACTGTGTTAAGGCTTGTAAGCCTTGAATGTTGAAAAATGTGAATTTGCAGTGATTACAACTCCACTGCCTACGCTACCTTTTCAAGATGGTTTTTGCCAATTTTGTCTTCTTTCTGTAAAAAATAGCTGGTTTTTTTCCTATGTACATCGTATCGTAATCCCTGAGCATTTAGCATTGATAGAACATTGTGAAAAGGGTTGAAAATGAGGGACTGAGAAGTGGAGTATAGGATATCAGGGAAAGAAGGTTTGTGTGAAGAGTAAGTAATGTCTGAGAACTACAGCAAAAAAACTTCCTGGTCACAGTGGGAGGTCTCGGAGAGGGCTGAGAGCTTTGCATGTTGGTGGAGGTTGCAGGAAAGACAAATTTTCACTGCAGAAAAAGATGTTAAACCGTGTAGGTTGAAACAATGCTGAACTGCACGTGGTAGCAGACTACCTAAACCTCAGGTTAGTTGAAAAGCCAAGAGAAACATCGGGGAGTCTGGACCTCTTTAGGGAAAAGCCTTTAGAGTTTAATGAAGTACTACAATAATGATGTGGGGATTTCCATAATTCACAATTAAGTCCTGGAAGGGTGGTTTGAATACCTGGTAGAGATGGTTCTATTTTCAGTTACATTCTGAAGTCTTTAAGGTCAGAAGCAGAGAGGTGCTGCTGAACTCCCCATGAAAGACAATGCAGCAAGGAATTAAACTCCTATGAACACTTCTGAGCTGACACGGGGTGTACTCTACCACTCTGTATTTCCATGCATTTCATTCATCTGTGTAAGACAAATATATAGTGTCTTGAACAAGTTCTTTTTTCCTTCATCAGCACTTAATGGGTAAATGAAATTTAGACTAATAAGAATAGAATTAACAACATCTGAGGTACTAGTCCAGCTAGGATTTGATTATGAGTGATTATGTTGCACACGTCAAGACCACTGCTAATCTTTGGCATGAGGAACCGATTAAATGGGATTTATTTTTTACATCAATTATATTTTCCTTTAAAAACTTCCCACAAACAATCTGTTGGCATCATAAAATGTTTTCTAATCATTGGTGGAGGCTGGTCTGAAGCAAACATTTAAAGTGAAAAGATGCCAAAAGTTTCCCTAAGCATGATGGCACTCAGATAATTACATGCAATCTTCTTTTCCAGTTTGTAAGGGGGATAGGTAATTCCCTGTCAAAACACTCATCCATCTGCGCCTTGTGCTTTTCCAAAAAGATGGTCATACCCGCACTTGCTCTCACAGTCCCCAAAACGCTAATTCATTTCAAAGGCCAAAATAAAAAATGAGAGGAAAACTGGCAACTTCTCTGCTAATTTTCCAAGTGGATAGTCATAAAGCAACTTCAGATTTCAGAATTCAAGGCCACTTTGCTTTTCCCTGTCCCTTGGTCCCCCTTGGAGCTATCATTTAGCAACTTGCTGGTGGGGCATGGCCCAAGATGTAGGGATAGGCTTTGCAAGCCACCCTGCCACTCACCTTAGGTCTAACTCTGGAGTTGGAAGCTCTTGGCCTTCAGATATCAGCTTTGCTAGTGTGTTTTCACAGTGGAAAAGACAGTATCTATGGTCTGAACCTCATGGTCTCCTGATGCGCGTTAAGAGTGTGGTCAGTAGGTTGAGAGAGGTTCTCCTACCCCTCTGCTGTGCCTTGTTTAGGCTGCATCAGGAATACTGCGTCCACTCATTAGGGCTCCCCAGTTCAGGAAGGACAGGATGCTACTGGAGAGAGCCTACCACTAAGATGATTAGGAGGCTGGAGCATCTTTTTGTGAGGAGAGGCTGAGAGAGCTGGGTCTGTTTGGTCTGGAAAGGAGTATACTGAGGGGAGATCTCATAATTGCTTGTACATATCTAAAGGGTGAGTGTCAAGATGATGAGGCCAGGCTCTTCTTGGTGGTGCCCAGCAGACAAGGGGCAATGGGCATAAGTTGGAACATAGGAGGCTCAATTTAAACAGAGGGGAAAACTTTTTCAGGTTGAGGGTAACAGAGTTCTGAAACAGGCTGCTCAGAGAGGTTGTGTATTCTTTTGCTCTGGAGACCTTCAAAACACATTTGGACATACTGCTGTGTGATGTGCTCTAGGTGATCCTGCTCTATTAGAGGGTTGGACTAGATCTCCACAAGTCCCTTCTAACTCCTACCTGGTCTATGTTGTATGGTTGCTAGGAACACAGATGTCCCAAAGGCTCAGGCACAGCTCCACATGAGGCCTATCTTTCATTTTGTGGATTCATTCCACTGAAGGAATTGTTCTGTAATGAAAAATCAAAGTGAAAATTATTTGCTTTGCTCCTGGCTTTGAAGTTTTTGAACACCTTTGCAGCTTCCTCCCTCTTCTTTGTCTAAGCCACCTGTTGTAGTCTGAATAAATTGCTGACAAGTCTGTGGCAGACTTGCTTGTTGTGAGACTCACTGCCACAGCGTGTGGTGAGTCCAATGTTTTTTTCATGGCAATATTTCCTATGTGTTTTTTCTTTCACTGATTCAAGTTATCATCACTGAGCTCACTTGAATGAGTGTGAACATTGTCACGTGTGACAATGTTTTAATATGTATATAATTTTTTAGGTAGACTCACTTAACAAGTTTCTCTGTTGGCTCCAATATTATGGAGTTGATTGGACTTTAGAAAAAGTGCTGATTTCATGCCATAGCTGAGTTTTGCACACTTATCAGACAATCTTTTTAGTGCTTCCACTGCTAAAATAAATACCGTTAATTAGATACAGATGATAACAGGAACTCTTCTGAAGCTAAATACTAATCCATCAAAAAGGATGATTTTGTGATATCACCACTTGTCAGAGTTTGGGAAATCTGAGTTTGATTTCCCATTGTGCAAGGCACATCATCTCATACAAGTATTTCCTCTAACTTAAGTTCATCACCCTGGCACAAATGGACACCTCCAAATTTGAGTCTTGTGTCAGATACCTGTCTTGGATAGGGCACCAGAGGCTGCCTATTTCTCCCTACTGACTACAAAACTATGGAGATTAATCTGTCTTTCTGGTTCGGGCAAGTCCTTTTTGCTTGCAAGAATGGTGTCTTGGAACAAAGATCTTTTTCTTTTTATCACCTTTCAATGCTGGCCAAAGTAGTCTGTTCCTGTACAAAACTACACCAGAGTTTGGAAAGGGCAATGGTTTGAGTTAGTGTTAGAGGGTATCAGTAACAGTCCCTTACGATGGAATGGCTTATGCACTTAAAGAATGAAGCGAAGTCTCTGAGATGTGTCTGGTGAAGATAAATACTACCATTCTTATGTTCTTTGTGCAAAATCATGTGGTTGCTGTGGCCAGAACCTTGCTTAACTAGATTGCGGGACTGCTTCCTTGTCCATTTTGTTCAGATGCTTTGGTTTAATCACCTGGGCCATACGTGGATTTGCATTGGCAATTGTAAATGGTAGACAGATCTGCACTTAAGGTGCAGAAGAAGATATTGGTAAGCAGCAAGTCTGCACTACTAAATTTTAACCTTCAGGGCCACAGTTTGTAAGAGCAATTATTCTTCCATCAAATGAAGCCGAAGTATGTAACATAGGCTGGAACAAACCAGCAGAGTTTTATACACAGGTTCTGGAGTGAATACTCAGTGTCTTCTGGGAGATGGAAGAGGAGAATTTGGTCTCCAAAACTTAGTCAGGATACTTATCTTAGCCATCTGGTCTAATCTAGTTGCCTGGTTGCTACTGGGTGGGGAATGATTGTCATATCGTAAACCAGGTGTCACCAAGAAGTCTTTCACACATAGACAAGTCTATATTGTATGAATATCTGTCTTCATTGATAAGGGAAACACAGATGACCAAATTAGAATAAGTGTGTGCCTTGAAGACAGCTGAAGAAATGTGAGGTGCATCCTCCTAATGGAGTCAACCCACGCACAAAGTGTCCACTTTATTCTCCACAGTTGCAAAATGCAGTTTCAAGACATTCTTCTAAAATGTCCTCCCTCAAAAATGCTCTTGGTTTCAACATTTCAAGCTGTTGCTGCCCAGGGGTCATTAGTCTGGGAAGAGCGATCCTAGTGGTTCTCATAGATCTGGGCAGAATTCCCATAGATCATTGTTCTTTCCAGTCATTATTTCATGAGTTACCCTTGAGTCAGCCTCCCTTCATATATCACACAGGCTTGTTCAGTGTCTCACACCTTCACTACAGGGCAGAAGAGTTATCATAAAAGTAGCAAAAGCCACATGTGACATGCTTAAGTAGTAAACAAATTACTGATTTGTGGCATCATTTGGGGAAAGGTTTGTAATTTGGCATTTACCTGCATATGTCCTGGGATCCTAGCTGTCCTGTGCTGACTATATGGTCACTTTGATACTCAAGCAATTGGAAACTCACTTTATTCAAAGTGCATCAACTGGTGCAGTGTGATATTAGGACACTAAATGCAAGTGCAGCTGAAGAAAGAGGTCTTTTGAGATTCTGAGTACCCAAACTGCTCCAAATTACCATTTTTTGCTGTTATTGTTCATATTCAAAACCTTCTCAGCATCTTTTCTTGTAGAAAAACTTCTTAAGCAAAGAAGCAGAGTGCTGAATAGTCACAAACTGGCCTGTCTTATAGTTAAAGATGCTTCCACAATAACAAACTGGTGGTACATTAGTAGTATGAAAAAGCATTGCCACTGCAAGTGCTTTTGGTATTCTGGGCGTTTCTAAAGGACTTAACGCCTACCACTTCAGCTGTAGTCCTGAGCACAACATTCGCTCTAATTATGCATATACCCAATCACATGTATTTGCCTGCTCAGCAGAGCTATTGTTATTGTTTCTAAGCAATAAAGGGTAATTTAGTCCAGCAAAACCATTTAGAAGATGTATGTAAACACATGACTCATACCAGTAGTTGTAGTAATGATAAATTACATCATGTACTGCATCTGTCTGTCAGATAATACCGAAACACTCCAGTGACTCTTTGTACCATTTCTGCACTGGCTGAGATAGAAGATCTCTGAAATGCAGTCAGGAAATCCGGATCTCATCAAAATGTCTGCCTCTTTCCAAACCAGGGTGGCTTGTGATTTCATCCAAGCTTTTGGCTGTTTAACCAAAACTTCTTTTGCATTGTGCCCATTAATGATTGGTGCCATGTGAAGCCATCATTGCGAAATTGAGAATTATGAAAAACTCATCTGGTTTCACTTTAAAGTCTAGACTTGGCCCTTGTACATTGAAAAACTCACGTTCACGTTCTTGTTTACCCCTAACACCTAGGGGAAGTGGCACCCTCTGACATGCAACACTTAGTAGGAGAGTTCCTCATTAAGGTGAAAGTGATTCAGCAGAGTCTGTTTAAAAAAAAAAAAAAAAAATCTAAAAGGCCCTTTTCAGAGGCAGACAGACAGGAGCAGTGGAATCTGAAAATAAGATTTACATGAAATGCTGAATATTGCTTTCCCAGCATATCTTTCTGTAGACAGCTTTAATGTATTTTTGCTTATTGACATTCTCAACATCAGCAATGCTTGCAGTATATGCATGAGTCAGACCATGGGTGGTCTTTGTCTTGTTCTTGTTAACTGGAGGTCAGCAAGAACTCAGTGCTGGAGATCATAATTGAGATGAGCTCTTAGAATAAGGGAGAAGCTGTTAAGCATTAAAGAAGAGTATGAACAAAAGAGACCGAATTTTCACATGAAACAAGGAATGTGAAATAGCATTGTTTCCCAGAGCCCTGCACTGGTGCTGCTTCTAAGCTGGAGCCCGAGTTCCTTGTGCTCCCATACCTCTTTCAGGGGCACCCTACACATCACTTCCCCATACCCCAGGAGCACCATGAAGGTCTGATAGGTTCCCACAGGTCAGGCAATCCATCTTAAGTTCCTTCTTCCTGTTGAGGTGCTCTGTGCTTCTTCCTTCTCTGGTCTCTGCTGTGAGAGGCAGCCTGGGTCCCTCACACTTTTGTACCTTTCAGCGTTCTCTGTGTCAATGGTTAACATGCTATGGAAAGACAGTCAGGTGTGAGAAGAGAACTGAAATTTGTGAAAATGTTAACAGCTGCTGTACGTCTGTTTTGCCTAGAGACAATACTAAAGACACTAGAAGCTGGTACCAGGAATAACTGCGTGCTGGGGCTCCATGACTTCCTTACTCTCTTGGCTTTCACCAAAGTAACTTGAGTTCAGATTATTCTGAGTTTTGGAATTTGTTCCACTTTAGTGAAAGATAGAAACGCCAAGAAATGGGGATTAGGTCTTAGCCTGCAGCCGGTGATTGTTTTAGCATTTATAGGACTAACAGGGACCTCATGGAGACTGAGTAAGACTGTGGCTCCCACAAAGGCTCTTAATATACTCTAACATATAGAATCATAATTTAGATTGGAAAAGACCCTTAAGATCAGAGGACAACAATTAACCCAATTGTACCCAGCCTACTTCTAAGCCATGTCCTTAAGCTCCATATCTACATGAGCTTGCAGGATCATTCTTCTACCTCTTATTTTAAAACTAAAAATTTATACTTAGATTCATTCTGGGTTTCTCTGGACATTGTTTCTGTGGCTGATAGCTCAGCAGAGCCTCAGTGATATTTCTTCTGTAGTGGCTTCAGGATGGGTATTGTTCCTCCAGCCTGAAGGTTGCTCTGGGGCCCTAAAATACTTTGAATGGAATCTTCCCAAAAGTGTGTGTGTGGCTTATCACCCCCTTCAAGTCCTGCTTCTACCAGTGCAAAATGGTGATACTATCTATGCAGTTTGTACGCAGAGTTCCTGCTTACAAATGGTCTGGTAAAATGCTGAGCAAAAAGCTGTTGCTTTGGAGAGGAAGGTTACCATGGTCCTAGTCTGTCCCTTGTTTCACTTCAGATGCCCTCAGATCACCCAGAAGGGTTTTGGGGAAAATTATTTTGGTTTCACAACCCACAGAGGGTGTGACATTTCTCTTCTTCAGTCACGTCGTGAGGCGAGTTGAGTAACTCTTATCCAGTACTTTGGGAATTACTGTGGAAAGTATTCCTATAAATGTTTCCATGATATTTTTTCCCTTAAACATTTCACTTCTAAAATTTCCTGAGCATTAAACAATAGAAAGGGCTCGAGTATAACTTTGACTGGGCAGAATACCATGGAAAATACAGGTTGGTCTAGCTCTCTTTTTCTCACTTTCCACTCTTTTAGAACAAGACAAAGTGGGGGTTGCTGAATGCTGTAGCAGCACCCCAGCAGGTCTGTGTGGCAGCTGCTGTCTGTGGCTGCAGCAAACACGTAATGCTGATATCTTGTGGATGAGAACAATGACGTTCTGGTGAGCAAATGTTTCCCTGCTTTCCCTTCTATGTTTGTGATCTCCTTGGCCGGGCAGCCGAGTACAAAAGCAGAGGGATGAACACTAGATGGAGACAGATGCTCCTGCCACTGGGTGCAGATTTCCTGTGGCGAGCTGACATTTCCTATCAAACAAAGAGCTAAGGCTAATGAGGTGTTGACTGTTCTGAAGCAGCAGGAGGATTTAAGCATTAGAGAGGTTTTACTCCCCTCACGTCATCTCGGACCTCAGCAAGCAGCTTTTAAAGGGCTAAATTTGAGCTTTGCTGTCATGTGAGGTATTGGTTCATAGTGGAGATGCAGAGAATATGTGATGTTGCATAAATCATGTGAGCTCAAAGGGGTGAATCCAAGGAAAGGATAACTTTGATTAATCTCTTCCTACTTTGTGCCTGCAGTTGGAGATCTTTGTTAAAACCAGGACTGTATCTGTCTCTTGTGAAGTACCTTCACTTCTTCCACAATTTATCCTGAAGATAAGGACAAGCACTAAGGACAAACCATATTCTCTTCTTCTAAAGAAGAGGTGGACAAAAGATTTGGAGCTGGCATGAGATAAACACCTGGAACTTTAGACTTTTTTGAGATGTGAGTTCTGGCCTCCCCATTTCAAGAGAGACAAGGAAATACTGGAATTAGTCTAGTGGAGGGCTGTGAAGGTGCTGAGGGAACTGGACTACAGCTCTTCTGAGGAAAGGCTGCGAGACCTGGGGCTGTTTAGCCTGGAGAAGAGAGGGCTGAGAGGGGATCTGATTGATAGCTAAAGAGTTGGTCAGGAGTATTGGAATTAGAAAACAAGAAGTTCCATCTGAACATGAAGAACTTGACTTTTAGAGTGGCAGAACTCTGAATCAGCCTGCCCAGAGGTTATGGAGCCTTTCTCTGAAGAGATTCTGAATATTCTTGGATGCCATCCTGGACAGCATGCTCTGGGTGAGCCTGTTCTGGCAGGTGGTTGGACTAGATGATTTCTAGAGGTCCTTTCCAACCCCCACTAGTCTGTGACTAATTTATTTGTTTTAGGAATGTATCAAACTATCCACCTACCTGAAGCTTTCAGCAGTCCTGTGTCAATGTGTAAGCAAGGCATGATAGGTCATAGAATCATAAGGGATTGGAAGGGACCTCGAAAGATCATCTAGTCCAATCCCCCTGCCACAGCAGGATCACCTA
>JAOXOE010000256.1:38889169-38901883 GCA_028565055.1 Phoeniculus purpureus
CACTGGCCTTCTTGGCCACAAGGGCACATTGCTGGCTCATGGTCATCCTGCTGGCCACCAGGACCTCCAGGTCCCTTAATCCTACACTGCTCTCCAATAGGTCAGTCTCCAACTTATACTGGTTCTTGAGATGTACAGGAACAGCAATGCTAAACCCATCAGTCAAAATACACTGCTCTCCAACACGTCTATGCAAAACCCCTATGTGAAGCAGGTTGGCTTAACTCCTACCTGAGAAAGAGCAATGGGTTAGAACTGCTGCAAAATATACTGAAGAAATACATAGGCACAAAGTAAAATATTTCTACCACCTGGCCTTAAAATAGTCAGATTTGCTCTTGTGCAGTCCAATTAAATCATTGCTATATTTAGGTGGAGTGGGAATCTGGTTGAAATACGGGGCAGGAGCAGCTGGGCTTATGTAGTCAGTGGGAATGTTGTTGCTGTACATATTGACCTTATCCAAGCAATTCAATATGTAAAACTAAAAGCCAAGACATATAAGCATGAGCTATGAACATATCAGCAGCCATGTTCAAAAGGGATTAGCTTTTGGAAGGGCCAGTTCAGCTGTGTGCTGCTGCTGGCATCTGTTACGAGCAGGGGAAAACACTCTTCATGTCTTGGTCTATGAGCCAGATATATCACTTCATTCATCCTTGCAGTGGGATGTTGATAACATCTGAAAGCAAACAAAGGTGATGATTTGGAGTGGCTGCTAGTAGACACTCACAGTTCTTTTTCCACTTATCGTGCTCTGCTTTGCTTGGATCATTTCCCCAACAGACAAGATTATAACTTGCTTTAGAAAAGCAGCCACATTCACTACAGACTGCAAATTGTGATCGCAGTCCAAATGTTGATGAGGCTACAGCACCCCTAGAAATACAGCCAAGCCAAATTGATGGGCGCTGTACAATCTTGGTTCTGTTTGTTACCTTCTCACCCAAGGAAATACATGCTTAAGTAATTTATTTTCTTCCAGTGTTTATGATAGAAAATGCCAAGCAACCTTCAGCTACTTGGTTCTTTCTGTGGCTGGACTATTCCATTCCAGCTCATCACTCACAGAGGCTGAGAGAAGAGAGCTTCTAGCTTCTGCTGCAGTGTTCTGGCATCCAAGCCGTCACCCACTCCAGAGTCAGCTAGCTTTTTAACGTACAAGTTCCATTTCATGCTCCTTAAGGAACATAACACAGTGATCTTCACTGTATTCTAAACTACCACATCAAATTCCAGCCAACCTATTGCAGCTATTTTACTGCAGAATATGAATGTCTGAAAGAGCTGTTTAAATAAAGTGCATACCAGCGACCCAGAGGTTACAGGTCAAACTGCTCTAGAACAGCCCCAGCTCTGAGCTAGAGAGGTGGTGTGGCAGAGAACAGAGCATCTCACTGTGCTTTGAGTCACTCTGGTTAGCACTGCCCACTGTACAGACTTGCTCTTTTCCACTTCTCATGCAGTTTGACCCCAAGAACATTTGGTAAAAACAGTCCTATTTCCCTCGGAGTGAAGATACAGCATTCTCCTAACACGGTATAAAATGTACAGAAAAGCAGCTTATTATTCCCTGTCTTGGAACAAGTTAATTGGATTCTAGAATCATGTGAAGTAATCTCTGTCAAATCCTTTTAGCTCCCTTGCTGTCTTCCAGGGTATCTGGTGAATGCCACAAAGCTTGTAGAAGAGTTAATTTTTATATACCTTATGAGTGCAGCTAGAGTATTTTGTTTGTCAGGTAAAAGAGACCCACGGGCTGCCCATCATTCACACCGTGGTGAGAGCTCACCCACCGTTCTCCCAAGTCACCCTCAGTAGTAACCAAAAATGGCAAGCTGGAGATACGAACCTCTGCTGCAATCATAATTTTCACAGTTGTTCGTGACCCAGAGTGGGAAAATAAATGCAAAAATGTACCAAAATCCGAAGCTATAGCTCCCACAGCAGCTATAACTCAGTCACTCCTATTTGGACATACACTGTGAAGTACAGGCACAGTCATGCAAAACACTAAGGCTACCCCTGGTTATGGTTCACTGGGGGAACCATAAGTCTGAGTCTCCTGACTTTGGTGTTAAGACCTCGACCATAAATATCGCTTAGATGTAGCTTTGTGCAGCAGGTTTACCTTGGCATGGAGAGGTGCTTGTGCAGAAACAGTAGAGAATTAGCGTGGTATGCTTATTAAGTGAGTAATGCTATTAAAATCATTCCTGGGGTGAAATCATGTCCCCAGTGAAGTTGATGGAGCCAGGGTTTCACCTCAGAAACATCTTCTTATTCAGGGAAAAAAGCAACAGAGTTTGATCTTTATTATGAAGGGAAGAATTTCAGGTTCTTTCCTCCAAATCAGGGTTCTCAAGGAGTAATTAACTTATTTTAAAGGAGTGATCAACAACCCCCCACCTAGCAAATGTCTGGGACAGAAACCGGCTGCTTCGTTATGCAAATTAAAAAATAAATAAATGAGAGATGGGCTGGGCATAAGAGGAGAAAAGTTCCGTCCCTTGCAGTTTATGACCAGCCAGAGGAATGTTCCATTTGTGCCAACCTGCCTTGTGTTTTCAGCTGAGAGAGACACTGTGCAAACTGACAGCAGATGGTAGAGCCAAAAATAGGTGTTTTACATGTTTGATTGAGAGCCAGCATTTTGTCATTTACTTGTCTCACGTCACTGCACTGCGTTGCGTTGTGCAATCATGCGTGACATGCTGAAATCAGCCCTACCAACACAGTGCTTTCTGAAACAGGACTCTTGCCCAATGTAGTAGGCAAGAACTTGCTGTGTTTACTGTTTACTCTTCTCGGAAAGAACCTCTGAGGAAAATTTATGCACCTTATCCTGATGGGATAAGCCAGTGGTTGCACTTGGAGAAAGCTCTATTGGATGACTCTCAAGGGTAGAAAACCAGAGCTCTTGGCAAAGGCTGGTGTGAGGAAGGGGGGGGTCTGTGGAGACAGAGAGAGAGGGTGGTCCCTGCAGAGCGGTTGTGAGCTCTGTAAATCCAGTGCCACCGGCTTGCCTTGCAAAATGAAAATGTTCCAGCTCCCTGCTATAAAACGTCATGTGGCAGCACACTGACATCCCCTATTTTTAGCTGCAAATGCAGCTATGAGTTCAGTTCCTTCTTTCCTCACTGAAGCAAGGCTCTTAGATTGCTCTGCCATGAGTATGAAAAGGAGTGTGTTGGTGAAGACTGAAGTCAGATTATTCATGGGCTGAACTGCTGCCTTAGTGCACAGTAACCCTGTTTTCAGCTCTTGAGGTTTTTTATTAATGAATCTCAAATCTACTTGCTCTGTGGTCACCAGGCAAGACCTTTTCTTTTCCATCACACTTCCTCATCTGTGCATGAAAACGAGGGTACAGGGAAAGAAGACAAAGATCAATGCCTGTAATGATCTGTGACAATCTTCCTCCATGAGACTGCTTCCATCATGCTGCATTTGCCTCTTTCTAGACATTTTTAGAATGTTCTTTATATGGCCAATATAGCTAAGAACAGGAAAACTAGTCTCCAAAAAGACTAAAAATGCAGGACATTAGCTTCAGGATGCTTTTTAATTCAGGCTTGCTGAGCTCATCTTGCTTGGCAGTCTCTTCCCTCAGTGATGTTTTACTGAGGTGTGATCTCTCCTTGTTCCGTTTTTCAAGCTTCCTGCAGTCAGTGGATGACATTCCCATAATTTCCGCATTTACTGGCATTCCCAAACCACATTAGCTGTTTCCCCCCTTTTATTATTGAACGCCATGTTAGAATTCAAAAAGTATGAAGCTGAGACTGTAACACAAGTCAGGATAAAAAGCCTGAAAGCAGTGCTTCAAAAGTCTTCCCCAACTTTCTCTTATAAGTAGGTTTCCTCTACAGTAAAAACCAGTGGAAAAACATCCATCAGGTACAATGGCATCGGGTGTTGGGACAACAAAACACAAAAACTAATGGAATTCTTGTGGTCAAGCCTGGTAATCAGTGGTAGCTCAGTCCTCATGTAACTACTGCTTCCTACCTCCGAGCTGCTTGATCAGTCTGAAAGCAGTTAGAGGAGGAGCAGAAAGGTAAATGGGCTGGTACAACCCCTTTGCTATCACCTTACATAAATAACTGTAAATATACTGTTTTCACAGAATCACAGAACATTAGGGGTTGGAAGGGACCTTCAAAGATCATCCAGTCCAATCCCCTTGCCACAGCAGGATCACCTAGATCAATACGTTCAGAGGGGTTTTAAATGTCTCCAGAGGAGACTCCACAACCACCATGGGCAACCTGATCCACTGCTTTGCCATGATCTATCCACCTGGTTATGCCCTCATAAAAGGCGATCAGGTTGGTCAAGCATGACTTCCCTTATGTGAAGCCATGCTGAATGTCCCTAATGACCATCTTGTCCTTGATGTGCCTAGAAAGAGCATCAAGAACAAGTTGTTCCATTACCTTTCCTGGGATGGAGGTGAAGCTGACCCATATGTAATTACGTGGCTCCTTGTTCTTACCCTTTTTGAAGATTGGATAAAGCATTTTCAGTTAAAAGATTTTAATTCCTTTTGACAAAAAGGAATATCAGCAACTCAAGGCAGCTGAGGATGGTCAGTAGAAGTCCATATGTACAGGCACACATGCTTAGGAGGGTTAAAAACATTGTTCTGGTAGGCTTGGCTTTGGAGAATGAATATATTAATGGCCATTGAACTCCCAAAACAGAGAAGGCTATGCTTGCTGCAACTGGAATATCGTATTTTCTAGAAACAAAGACTTGCTGTAGTTACTTGACTATATATTAAAATAACAGAAACAGCAAGATATGGTGGTTTTAATTTCCCAGTTGAAAGTTGCTGCAAGCATGTCTTTGGTAGATGTTTCGGCTAATTGAAGAAATAGAATCAAACAAACCTTAACATAAACCTTTAAGAATATTACCATTGCAAAAGCTGTCAGGCAAAGAACCCTGTTTAAACACTGAAGTCTTCTGTGGCACAGAGATTTTTAGAGGGTTTTTTTTTTTACTTTGCATTTGACACAGATTTATGTTTTCAATTTGTTACATGGTTTTAATTCTGGGGTTTGCAGTATTTAAAGTTTGGGAGTGGTTTCTGATTTAATTTTTAAACTATGCTGCTTATTTATTGATTGAATCTGGAAACAAAGAAAAAAAATAGGGAAGTTTTAAAGATTTGATTAAAATGTTTATCAGGTATTTAGGTTAGATGATTAAAAACACGTTGCACAAACATGAAAGAAAACATAAATTATCTATGCCATAGAAACAAACCCTTCTATGTAGTTCCAAGTGGATTTTCCTGGAGATTTGCATCCAAAGGCTCATAAGGTTCAGTGGGAGTTTGGAGTGTTACCATACAGCGCAGTCACTCCTCCCTGCAAGCAATTTCTGCAGGACATGCTCTCATTGGAGAAGCAGGGCTAGCTTATGCCCTCAGCCCTCCACATGAGTAAAGGAACTCAGAGTCCCTGTGAGCTGACACACAGCTTCTGGAAGTTTTTCAGGCACAGCCTACTGAGGTCTGAAGACTTTTAAAGCAAGAGCCAGAAAATACAAGATTATTGAATAGGATAAAAACCAAGGCTTTCAGCTGGGACATGGCTGCAGACCTTCCTCACAGCACAAATTTGCTCGAACTCACCAGTTCTGCTCTAATGGGAGCACATTCAGCCACTTGCTATTCAACCTTTTTCATTGACATCTACCAATAACTTGTCCAATATCCGTAACTCTCGTGGGACAAAGAACTGGTACAGCTCTGTGGAAACTACTGAAGTCAACAGAGCCACTTCAGACCTGGGCAGGTTTATATGGAAAAGAAATCTTGCCCATACTTCATACAAGGGATCTTTGTTGCTGCAATCTGGGCCATAATTGTGGGTTTGTTTATTTTTTTCAGCTTTCTTATTGGCAAGGGCACCATCCTGACCTTTCTTTCTTTCTTTCTTTGGAGGCTTTTTGAATAATAGAGAGATAGAGAGGTATTTGGCAGAGAGGTACTTGAGAGGTCTGTTTTCTTTTTTTGTTGGGTTTTTTGTTTGGAAAAGCAGTGATAAGAGTACATTTGGATGCTGAAGCGAACATCATTCTGAAAAACAACCTTTTTTTTATTTAAAGGAAATGCACAAGTTTGATCAAAGACAGGGTTTTATCTAAGAGAATAATTCTTTTAATGCTAAGCTGAAATGACAGACAGTGTTTACTAGGAGGCACCCTATTCTGTACAGAAAAGTTAATTTGCTTTGAACAGAACCCCTGTACTGGGCACTGGTCAGGCCTCCAGGTCCTCTGACTTCAAGAAAGAGATTGAGGAGCTGGAGCGGTCCAGAGGAGCAATGAAGCTGGGGAAGGAACTGTAGGGAAAGTCTGATCCAGACAGGCTGAGGGAGCTGGGGCTGTTTAGCCTAAAGACGAGGAGACTCAGCAGAGACCTTCTCCCTCTTTACAACCACCTGAAGGGAGGTTGTAGTCAGGTGGGGGTTGGCCTCATTTCAAACCACTGCAATCAGTGCTCAACATAGGTGGGGAGCACCAGGCCAAGACAACAGGCTGGCAAAAAAGGGATCTCAAAACCAGGACACTGAGATTGCAGAGCCAGATCTGACCTTCTCTGTTGAATCCAGAAAAGCTTCAAAAAGAAAAGAATCCAGGACAGAACAACAGGCAAACTCAGGGGTTGTCCTGTCTCCCCAGTCAGCTCAGAGGTTGCCCCATCTGCCCCATTCAGTAACCTCCCCTGGAAGATGGAACAGACCCTCAGCAGGCACCTTAATTGTCAAAATATCAACAAAATACAAAGCTGCAACACACAAATCGTTAGTGGTTATTTTATGTTATTTTTTTAAGATACCTCTTCAAAGAAACTCTTATACCCTCTGATGTGAAATTCTGAAATGAAATTCTTGTAGAGAAATTCATTCCAAAGCAGATGGTACCGAAGTAATTTTACAGGTAACATAGGTGAAGATTCTCTTAATTGTTTTAAGGGGACTACAGGGGATTCTGAGCAAGGTGACACAAATGCAACTCCAAAGCTGCTGAACTTCACCTACTGTTGTTAATAACATCCAGAATAGAAAAAGAAGTCTTCTACTCCCCCTCTACTCTGCCCTGGTGAGACCCCATCTGGAATATTGTTCTGGACACAGAACTGCTTGAGAGATTGCAGCGCAGAGCCACAAAGGTGATGAAGGGAGTAGAGCATCTCCCTGATGAGGAAAGGCCAAGAGAGCTGGGTCTCTTTAGCTTGGAGAAAAGGAGACTGAGAGGTGACCTCATTAATGTTGATAAATATGGAAAGGGTGGGTGTCAGAAGGATGGAGCCAGGCTCTGCTCAGTGTCATCTAATGACAGAAAAAGGGGTAATGGGTGTAAACTGGAACATAGGAGATTCCACATAAATATGAGAAGACACTTCTTCTCAGTGAGGTTGATGAAGCACCGGAAAGGGCTGCCCAGTGGGGTTGTAGAGTCTCTTTCTCTGGATACATTTAGAACCAGCCTGGCCATGTTCCTGTGGGACTTGATCTAGATGATCCTGCTGTGGTGGGGAGATTGGACTAGATGAACTTTCGAGGTCCCTTCCAATCCCTAGTGTTCTGTGATTCTGTCATTCTGTGATAGGTAGAGCAACTTGATTTTGCCCTGTCATTTTCCTCCACTCTCTGTGCCTTCCTAAAATAATATGCTTTCTTAGCATATTTGTATTTCCCAGAGTACACCAAGAAATGTTCAGAGCTCTCTAATACGTGAAGGAGATGAGAATGCAAAGGCATTTATAGGGATTAATATTTACCTTTTGACTCATGGCAGGGGGTTTGGACTATATGATCTCTAGAGGTCCCTTCCAACCCCTAACATTCTGTGATTCTATAATTCTGTGAAAAGAAGGAAAGTGAACATCAGGTTTTCCTGGTGCTCCCTGTCATAGCTCACCATAATCACAATGGCAAAGTTTGGAAACGAAGTATAATCACACATTCAGGATGTAGAAGTTTCCTTTCTCGTAAGATAAAAAACTGATGAAGTGGTGAAACACAGTTGTAATGAGGTCTGGGTTGCACCATCCAAACTCGCGTTCACAGATCTTGCTAAAGAAGGAAAACTTTGACAGTCTTAAATCAGCTCCACTAGTTTCATCTGAAAGTTTGCGTGGACTTACTCAGATAATTTCATCCAAGTTTTGTTGCTTGGACAAGGAGATCTTAAATTTAAAAGCCAGATAATCTAATAAAACAAAATAAAAGGCTTAATTATCGATGGTAGCTCTGGCCTCATAAGGAAATAATGTGACGGATTTGGAACACAGATCAGAGCACCAGCTCCACAGAAGTGTTATTACAGCCACAGAAGGTTTTAAAGACACCTTTTAAAATGTGTATTATAAAGCCAGATGGTTGAGCCACATCTGAGTCTTCTAGGGCATTCACTATGCAATCAAAGCTAAGCAATCACTGAAAGAAAGTAAAGTTCCTAAGGACCTGCCATTACAGTTCATGTGAGCGTGGATAAATTGATTTTTGATCTTGCTCAGAAAAACTCTTGCTGGGTGGTATTTCTGTGAAGTGGATGTTAACTGGAATAGCCCAGTTTCAGGCCATGAAATGTAGTTCCTTCTAGTACTTTAAAATTAATATAAAGCAACAGTTGGTCTAACTGATAGCCAAACCTCTAAAGTCTCTTGTTATAGCCAACATTACACCCAGCTCTGATTCAAAATCTGGGTACTTTCACTCTTGAACACAACCAGTCCCTGTCTGGACAGTTTGGCTGCATCAGCACTCTCTTTTGAAATCCTTACATGGGTAGTGGAACTGCTCAGGCCCTCTGATCTAGCACTTGTTAATGCCATCACCAGTGCCTAAATGGCAACTCACCTCAGTACAAACTAGACACTTAAAGAATGGATGACTGAGTTTAGGTGTCCCATGCAACTTGGGATGTTCTAGGGCATCTGAAATTCATCCATAGGGGAGATAACGGTGACACATGCCTCACAGGAGACTCATGATTTCCCAGATTGTCAGCAAGGGGGTCAGGGAAGACACCCTGGAGCATCTTAAATGACACTTGTGCATGGACAGATGAGTCGATCCAATCCCTCCTTGGATTCCGTAGATTGTATTGGCAAGTTCTCCATGGACCAGATTAGGATTCATACACCTAGCCTACATTTAGCTGGCTGTCTGCATGTAGAAGCCTTGGTCCTACCCAAGCTGCTGGTCTGCAGTGTGTACAGACACACTCAAGTCCAGCCACCTGGACATTTACAGGGGCTACATGGACCCTCTACAGGTGGGCTCCTACACTGTACTGTACTCCACAGAGGTTGCCTAACAAATACATCCTACAAACATATTTAATAAACACAGAGGTGACAAGGCCAGGTGACAAACTGTCCATCCAAAGGTCAACATCTGCTCAGGCCTGCACTAGGAGACAATGTGCTCTAAGATCCTAGACTCTTCCCTTTCACATGGATTTGGAAGAAAGCCTCAGCCCACACCTGAACATCAGTGTGAATCCACATGGTGTGCAGTCTCCACATGGACTAAAGCCCAAGCCCCATCTTGTTTCCCAAGATAATTTGTTCCTCTATCCCAGAAAGTCTCTGGTCACATGCAGCACTGAGGCGTAGAGAGAAATGTTGTGAAGAGTAGGCAGCACTATCATGATACAAGGGTAACCATGGAGAGCATCCTTAGTCACCCTGTCAGTAGTAGGAAGACAGAGAGGAAGTAGAAGGTAGCAAAAGTAGGAAGTAGAGGAAGACGGTCAAGTTGTCTGGAAAATCCCTTAGAGCAGGGATGTCATGAAGACCCTGCCAATTGGTTTTACGTTATCCAAGTTAAAATTGCCAAAACAGTTGCCCTGCTATAAAAATGATGTAAACAGCAGGAAATAGCACCTACATTTTGCAAGTAACAGTGAAAGGTGACAAGTACATTACCTAATAGGGATACAGGTATGGATATACTTTTCACAACCCTTTTCCAAAACATAAGTTTAAAAAAAAAAAAAAACCACAACCAAATGCAAAAGAATGAATTGTTTTGTCTTCAGGTCAGGAAGGAACTAATGTGAAGTCATTACAGGACAAGGAAATAGCCTGATGGTATGTTACTTATTTAGTGCCTCTGCCTCCCTGCTGTTCAGCTCGTAAACAATTGCAAACTGAGGCTGATCAGCAGAGCAGGCAGGGAAAGCCAGCTCTGCAGCCCAGAGGCGGATAAACATGTTTAAGAGATGTCCAACTAGATCCTCAGCAGGTGTCCTTCACTGTAACTCCATTAAGGGCCTCACTAAAGCCTAATTAAGTCTCCCTACATGCCTGATCCAGAGGTGGACTTGACTGATTGAAGATTTTTCTGTGCTTATCCAACAAAGTCAAGACTTGTTGCAGTTCTTTCATACAGCCCTAACATTTTGGTGCTTCATTAGTACTAAACACAACAGTTATAAAGTTCTACACGTTCTAGAAGTTATAGCTTAGGGCATGAAAAAGCAGTTTGGGAGGATTATCAGGTTATTTTTCACTCTATTTTTAATGAGATGTTTATACAAGTCCTTAATATTAATTTTCCCCATGACTTCCAGTTTTTACTCATGCAAATGTGTCACATTTGTAGATAGGACTTTCTAATATTTTTATTCCCTTAATGGAAAACTTGATTTTTTTAAATAAATACACTGTATTTATGTATAATATTAATATATATATACACACACCATATATACAAGATATATAGAGTATATAATACTAATACATAATACTAAGTACAGTGTTCTTAGGCTCTCATTCTTCCCCGAAAGATATTTCAACTTTCCACCAGAAAATAAATAAATATATTACAAATGATGCTTCTAACATTTGAAAGTATCTTTACGTTTCTAGGGTGAAGGAGTAAAAACGAGGATTTTCCTTCACTCTAGCAAATAAAGCTTAAGTTGCTTCATTGTTTGGGAGGCAAGAGCAGTGGTTAGGACAAACAGCTGGGAGAGGAGAAACCTATAATTACTCGACCTGATGGATACCCACCACCACCACCAGGTTCCTTAATTATTGCATTAAAAACTCAGTAGCTTCAACAGGAAGAATTAAGAGATCCCCACCAGAATGCTGTAGGGGTGTGGCATCTGTAAAGTTTGTCAAGGTGCAGGGAAATCTGGTTTTACACCAGATTTTACTATGGCGACAGAGCCAGGATGGATCCCTTTTGCTATATTTACCTCCTAGTAGATGGTGTGATCTCATACCTTCAGCCAAGACCAGAGACAGACATATGCTTCCCTTGAGATTGGAAATCTTGTCAGAAAAAACACATTTTACCATTCTCTCTCCTGGTGGAGCCCCTGTGGTAAGGCTGCTTTCACCATAGCCCAACGCTCCGGTTGCCTGCATCCACCTGTCTCTGGTTGTCATAGAAATGCGTAGAACTACTGCCAAACCATATTCCTGCTTTTCCACAGGCTTCTGCAAACAGGAGAGCAGACTGAGTGCCATGCTGCAGCTGCTGCAACAACACTCCTACCAGCTCCATGCTTCACTCAGTGTCACTATGTGCGACATCCTCTGGCCCTTTGGAGAAACCATTCTACAGACTAGTGGTATAAAGATGCAGGCTACTCTGCACCAATATAGTCTCTAGATATTGCTCAACATCTTTCTCCCTCTGGGCAATGCAGCACATTTAATGAGGTCTGCAAAACTGCCAGTTTCCCAAGCCTCCCTAGTTAGGCACTTGTGATATGACAAGCTCCTTAACAATATTATGTACTTTTCCCGAGACATAGCAAGGGAAGGGTAAGTTTCTCTCTTTACAGAAACCAGTAGCATGATGGATGAAACTTCAGGAAATATTATACTGGCTGACTACTGATGTTTTAATATAAAACATACTTGTGTCTGGACTGGACCTGAGTCTTTCAGCAAACTGAATTCCTGTAAGGTTAATTTCCTTCCTTTGATGCAATTAGGTTTTAGAGTGTTTCAGTTCTTCTGCTAGGAAAGAAAAATCCTTTTAACTCACACTGCTCCTTTTGATAGTCCACTAAAATGTAAGATTAGAGCATCTATTTAATGCATGGTGTTACCTCCAATAGAAGGAAAGAGTCCCTAAAAATTCATTTGGCTTTTTAGCCATCTAGATGAGTGTGCAAAGAGCAACCAAGGGGGAAAGAGGAGAGAGCAAGGAGGTGAGGAGACAAGCACCCTCAGGGGTGACATCCTCTGCACTGTAATCCTGTGAGGATAGCAGAAATCTGCCAATGCCCCCTGTTCTGCACCGGAGTCCAGGGTGGTGGGGACCACCTAGATGGCACCTCTCTTAAATTTAGAACAAAGTGATGCTTTCTTCAAACCAAGAGGAATGGTGCTTCAGCATCCACGTTCTTTTGGACCTGCTCAGCAAAATGAAACCAAAAAGCATTTGGAGATTTCCTGGAATGGAGCCAATCAATCACAGAATCAGAGAATTTTTGAGGCTGGAAAAGACCTCTGAGCTCATCAAGCCCAGCCCATGACCCTACATCACTACATTGGCCAGACCAGGGCACTAAGTGCCACAGCCACTCTGTCCTTAAACATCTCCAGGGATGAGGACTCCACCGCTGCCCTTAGCAGTCCATTCCAGTGTCTGATCACCCTTTCCGTGCTGAAGATTAATTATTGGCTGAGGCTGGGTGTGTTCCAAGTGCCATTGTAGGGTTTTG
>JAOXOE010000256.1:38901983-38919174 GCA_028565055.1 Phoeniculus purpureus
GGGAGAAGAGAGAGAGAGAGAGAGAGAGGTTGACCCAGTGGACTGCAACCCTCGCACTAGCTTTTTGAAGAGGAACCCCAAGTGCACAGCCACCCTATCAGCATCTCATGGTTTTAATAGTAATCCCTCAGCTACAGCCCTTACAGAATGGTTACTGTGGATATTATTCAGAGCCACAACAATCTATGGGGCATTTTCAGGTTTCACCCACAACCTCCTGGATATGTCTGCATAGATGAATACAAGCAGATCTCCCTCTACACAACACCACTGACAATGTCACCGTATCACAGTGGAAGGGACCTCAAGGATCACCTAGTCCAATCCTTCAAACTAAAGTAACACACTTTAAATGAGCTGGCCCAGCACTCTGTCTGGCTGAGCCTTAAACTGTCTATAGTTGAGGAATCCACGACTTCCCTGGGAAGACCATTCCAGTGTCTAATTGCTCTAATGGTGAAAAATATTCCTCTGGAGTCCAATCAGAATCTCCCCAGGAGCAACTTATATCCATCACCCCTTGGATTTTCTATGCGATTATCTGTGAAAAAGTCTTAATCTTCTTGGCAGGTACCCTTAATGCAGTGGTAGATGGGAATAAGGTCTCTTCTCGAGGCTGAACAACCCAGCTGTCTCTGCCTTTCCTCATATGGCAGGTCTTCCAATCCTTTGGTCACACAGAAGCTGTAGCTAGTAGTATGTGAATCCCTTTGCTTCTTGCAATATGGCAGACATCTAATTTCTAGGCTAGAACTACCTTACAGGCCAGCTCAGATGAAGGCAAAGACTGCCATGCTGGGTCCCTGGGGACCATGTCGCATTGCTGCTTCAGCTGTCATCCATGCACCAATGATGGCTGCAGAATATCTGCAAGAGTGATGGTCACGGCAATGTGTCTCACGATGCTGCTTTAACCACTGTGTTTCCAGCTGCTAAACAGCAGGAGAAACCCGATAAATCTACAAGAGATTTCTTTGTGCTACATTTTCACTTGCTTCACGTGCTATAGAAGTAGTAGGTGATGAAAAGGACAGGATGAAAAGTGATGTGTATGGCTGTGAAAGCAAGAGAAAAATACAGCTGGGCATCTCTAACGAGGTGCAGTCCAGCGTATGAAAAAAATAAATTAATAAAAAATGGTTGGGCTGAGCGCCCTCATGCAACACAGGCCCAGATTCTTTGCAAACAGGAACTAATTGCTAAAAGCTCTCCAGAGGGTTTTTTTTTGCTTTACTCCTTTCAGTTATCGTTGGCAAAGAGTTTGCAATTTCATCAAAGGAATGGTCTCTTAGAAGTTCTTCTTTCTTGAATCTTTTTTCCCTCTTTACTGATGTGAGGATTGACACCAATTTAAGCAACTCCTTTCATATCTGAACATGGTCAGTCTTAAATTGGTTTAACAACTTAATCCATTTAGCTGAAGGCCAATCCAGTCAAATCCATTCAAGGATTGCATGGAACAGACCTTCAGTGTTTTACCCAAACCACTGCTCCGTTAGCAAGAAGACTAAGAACGGCAACTTCAGTGAATGAGATCATGTTGCTCCTTCTTCTGGTAACCCACCCTGACACTCTCGGTGGACTCCTGGAAAACTTAGGAGCCTTGTAAACGGGTTTCCAATGAAAGAGAGACCAATGTCTCTGAGGTTGACTGTGGTTCTACAGCTATGTCAGCTGTATTTATACTTACATGGCCACTGCCAGTGGCCTCTACAAAATCTCTGTAGTTTTGGGTCTAATCTCTAAGATGTGGGTCTAAGATCTGCAAAGTCTCTGTAGTTTGAGATCTAATCTCACACAGAAATATGCTCATACAGAGCTGTCCTTACATATCATCTATACTGCAGGCAGTGATCTGCCAGGTCACTGTTTTTTAAGAGGGGATTTTTCAAGCAGTAGCAAAGATAAGGGCCAGCCTAGTATTTTACCGTTTGCTTCTAATTGAAGGAAGGGGTTGCCACTCATCTGGCCCCTCCTGCCATCTCACACAGTCAAGCACTGGAAGGGTTAATGGGTTTTGTATGCCTGTGTTTTAAGAAAGATATGTGAATTTATAGGGCTGCTACCATTTCGCCCAGTTGGCCAGCAGTACTGGGTGCTGAGGCATGTGGGACACCCTGCTGTCAGCAGCACAGGACTGGGCTGATCCATCGGCTCTTCCCGTCTGTCCATTCCAGCCTGCAGACTGCAAATTACAGGCTGTGCTCCCACTGTAAAACACACACGCTCCCATCCCCCAAGTTATTTTTATATTCATGAAAACATTAAAGTCAGGGTAAAAGGGACAAATAGTCCAGATTTGAAGATTTTCCAGCTAGACCAAAAAATGCTGCATGGCATGTGTGTTTAGCATTAGCTGGAAAATAAATGTGCTGTTTTCAAATTTTTGCTTCACGGTCAGCCAACATCAGTCTACCACGTAACAGCTTTGAGGGGGGAAAAAAAGCTTCATTTAAGGATGTATCTGCCAGAGTAAACAGTGCCTCAAACCAGGGAAATCTAAAGCACATGCCTTATTGTCAAGGTTGGTTTAACTTGTTTTACAAATCAAAACAGCAGCTCAGTTTTTAAAACCTATTTTTAAGTCTGCTAGTGTTTTATCAAGGAGGTTAAAGACCCACCTTAGTGTTTCAGTCTCTGCATTTTAAATCAAATATGATGTACCTGTTTCTGTGCCATGAATTAACATCTCACTCCAGTTTTAGGCAGCTCAGGGGGGTTGTGGAGTCTCCTTCTCTGGAGATGTTTAAAACCCACCTGGCCATGTTCCTGTGCGAATTGATCAAGGTGATCCTCCTTCGCCAGGGGGATTGGACTGGATGATCTTTCCAATCCCTAATGTTCTATGATTCTGTGATTCTTCCTCCTCTTTATCTCACAAATCAGAGTAGGAGTCCCCATCTTATCTGTCCTGATGCACTCTGCTCTGTGTTCAGTCCTCATGCAGCCAGTGAGGCTTCTTCAGGAATATGTTAGTGCAGAGGGAAAGCAACTGGTCCCCAAAACATGTTGGAAGCAGGCAAAATTTTGTTCTCCTTTGTGTGACTAGGACGAAGCTTGTGCTCAGAATTTACTTCTCAGGAAACAGTGCATACCAGAAAAGAAACCTCCTGCACTTGGGATATGTGCAGACAATTCTTCTGATTAATGTGGGAGTTCGCGCATATCTGAGGGAAGAATTTGGCTCTTCACTGGTTAAATAAAACACTGAAGAGGATTTAAGGAGCAAAAAACAAGCCTGGAATGTTTTGAAGACATTTCCAAGAAACTCCAAGAAAGGAAAAAGTCTTTGCCAAATATAGACAAACCTCATCAAACCCTACAGCTTCCTTTCAACTTTTATTGTTTCTGTTTCCCCACAAACCAAGCCTCAGCAGGTATTCTGCTTGCTTGACTGTGGCTGAAGTTCTATGATTATTTTATTCCAGAAGTCTGAACTGTGCTGAAAGGGAGGGGGTGGAGTGGTCCTTTCCCCCTTCTTCATTTACCCAAAGCTGCTTGTGCCCTTGTGGCTGTGTGTAATTTGGTTGGTTCTGCTGGGAGCTGGATATGTCACCCGATCATAGAACATTAGGGATTGGAAGGGACCTCACAAGGTCGTCCAGTCCAATCCCCCCACCACAGAGGATCCCCTAGATCCAGTCACACAGGAACATGTTCAAGTGGGTTTTAAACATCTCCAGAGAAAGAGACCCCACAACCTACCTGGGCAGCCCCTTCCAGTGCTCTGTCACCCTCATTGCGAAAAAGTTCCTTCTCATATTGATTTGGAACCTGCTATGTTACAGCTCATACCCACTGTCCCTTGTCCTATCATTAGAGGCCACTGAGCAGAGCCTGGCTCCATACTCCTGACACCTGCCCATATTTATCAACATTAATGGGGTCACCCCTCAGTCTCCTCAAGCTCAAGAGACCCAGCTTCCTCAGCCTTTCCTCATCAGGGAGATGGTTCCACTCCCTTCATCATCTTTGTGGCTCTGCACTGAACTGTCTCAAGCAGTTCAGTGTCCTTCTTGAACTGAAAGGATGGGAACATGCCACCAGCTGAACAACAGAGAGCAGAAGCTGGGGTTTTCATCACAGCCACCACACAACACCACCTGAAGCAGCCATATAACTTTGACCTGAATCTAAGGGTAGTGTGCTCTTGGTACTAGTCTCACTCAAGAACTGTTTCAAGGCAAGTGCGGATGGAATGTCTTCATTGAACTGAATGAAGATGCTTTCCTTTAAAAAACCTCCTACAGCTGGCTGTTGCAGTCACTGTAACAGGCTCTTCTTGCTCCTCGTGATGTCCAGCCCAAAGGCAGTGTTGGGTGGACACAGCTGAGTATGGGAACCCCACTCAGCTTCTGAGGTCAGCACTCAGCAGCCTGCACCAAGGATGAAGCTGTGCCCTGCCCAAACATCACTCCCTGGCACCACTGCTTGGCATTTGGGCATGTCTGGATGCCCAGCCATGTCAGTCCTCTCTGAGAACTGCCTGGGAGCGGTCTGGTTCGTTGCAGAAGAATGGTGACCCTCAGTACTCTCACAAGTACTCACAAGCCATATCCTGCTTAGAGTCACCTCTCCACCCCAAGCATGGGTGACATGGACAGTGAATATGGATGGTAATCTTACCCTAATATTTAGCAGCTGGAGAAGGAAAAATTACCTCAGTCTGTTGTTCGCATACAACTGGCCCCAGTCTACACACACAGTTCTTCTGTTTACTGAAGATATTGGCAAAGAGCTGCTTCCCCAGAAAGTCTCCATTTGTCTGGAGGCCTGGGCTGCCTGTACACCTGGTGTCGACAGCAAGAACTTTGGTCTTTCAAGGTTCCAGGCCATGAGGACCACAAAGAAATAGAAACTACTTTCAAGACAGGCTCAGTTTGTCCGTCCAAGAACAACACACATCAGGCATGGATCAGATCCGTCTCACACAGCAGTCACGTATGATACAATGTCGTCATAGGTAAATGGCACATCCAAACCTACTCTTTGACCGCATTCTTCCTTGGTCACGTTTTGTGGAGGAGGTCACAGAGGACTTGGACAAATGTCTCACAGTAGTGCCTTGTGGAATAGGATAGCTGAGAAACCACCCTGCTTGGAACACTGTGCGGAAAGCCTTTGTTGCCAAAAGCCAACATCTTTAGTTTTGTTTCAGGCTCAAATTTAGCATGCAGGTTCTGCTCCGAGGAAGCCTTTTTAGAGCAGCTGGTCATTTTAATTATAGAAAGAATATAAACAATGAATTTCCAATATTAGATACACTTCTCACAGTCCTTGTTACTGAAAATAATGTCTTAGGGCCACATCCAAGGCCTGCTGAATCAGTGGAAAGGATCCCACTGACCTCATTGAGATTGGACTAGGGCCTTCGGTTCTTGAAATAAAATTTTACAAGGTGCAGGTTAATCCTATTCCACATATTTTTAGTAAAATGGCAGACAGGGGTTTTTTTTTTCTCCCATTAAGATCCATAAGAAACCAAAACACAGCCACAATAACCGCTTGGCACCAGGTATTTTATACAGAATTTAAATACAGATCACAGAATAATCAAGGTTGAAAGAAACCTACAAGATCATCCAGTCCAACCATCAACCCAACCCCACTCTGCCCGCTAAACCATGTCCCCCAGGTGCGTATCTACTTGGTGTTTGAACACCTCCTGGGATGTTGATTCCACCATCTCCCTGGGCAGCCTGTTCCAATCCCTGACCACTCTCTCAGTAAAGAATGTCTTCCTAATATCCAATCTAAACCTCCCCTGATGCAACTTGAAACCATTTCTTCACATTCTATCACTAGTGACTTGGGAGAAGAGACTGACCCCCACCTCTCTACAACTTGCTTTCGGGTAGTTGTAAAGAGCAATAAAGTCTTTAAATACAAATGGGGTGGGGGGCAGGTGAGACTATTTTACAACTGGGGTTCAACATGGCTGTCTCAGAGCACAGGTCCCAGGAGGGACCTATTGTGATGACAGCCCTGCACTTGCTCCACAGTTGCCTGAGAGCAAGGGGCAGCCAGCCTTTCCCTGGAAAACAAGCAGTGAGCCAAGAACAAAGCTGCAGGCAGCATCAGCCACTCTGGAGTGCTCACTGAATTCCACCAGTATTTCATTTATTTAATATTTCACATGAAGCCAAGCTCTAGGCAGCTGTAAGGAGCTAGAGCTACCAAAACACTGCGTGAAGCTGTCCTGCGGCACATCCAACCACACCGAGCCCAGAAAGCACTAAAGCACTCCCAACAACATCTGTGTTTGTGATTTTCCAGCCTATCATCCAGCCCATAAAGTTTCAGACAAGCCTCAGTTAACTAATGGGGGGTGGGTATCCAAAGGAGAAGATCAGCCTGCTCTCTTTGTCCCCAGTTGCTGGTGCAAACTGAGAAGGAAACGTCTTGAAAGGAGCAGGGAGATTAGGCACAGGCAGAGCCTCGTGCAAACAGAGGTTGCCTCTCCTGCACCCAGAGGACACCCTCATCTTCCCCATCTTTGGCAGTGCGAGAACAACCAGGCTGGCAGTCAGAAACTCCCTGAACTAATATCTACAGCATGGCGATAGGTGTTGTTTTTAGAAGATGTAAAAGCTGCAGATAAAAGAGGAAAGAAAGCAAAAAGCATGAAAAAAACCCCCTCATGGAAGTGCAAAATAGAGGTGACACAAACAGAAAAGTAGTGTTCCCACCAGTCACGCTCTCTGGCAGTCATTGCTGCGGTATCTCTGGTGCTGCTTTTAATTTTACCTCTACAAGCTGCACATTGAATTTTCAGGACCCTATTTCTAAATGGATTTCTAGGCCACCCTCCCGGCTGGTCTGGTGACCCCTTCCCAAACCACAGTGGCATAAAAATTGGGCCCAAAGTTTCACGTCACAAAGCAGAACTCTCTCATCCCAGTGCTGTCTGCAGAAGGTCTGATGCATGCTCCAAAATTGATGGATTTTAGTGGGATCTGGGTGTGGAGTTGGGCTCAAACACATGAAGGTGGGATTTGCAATTAAAGTGCACTCACAACCTGACACGTTCAAAGAACATTTTGACACGCTGGCATGCAGATATGAAAGCCACGGGTCAGATGAAAGAGAAGGGGCTAGAAAAACACCACGAGGACAAACTGAATCCATGACAGCACCGTCCAATTTTGCCATCAGGAATAATGTATTTATTTTATGCCTGAGCCAAGGTTTAAATTGCCAACAGCTTTGTGATCATACCCTTTCACCCCTGGCCCACTGTTGCACACAGCATATAACAAGACACAACAATTCATTTTAGCCTGTCTTGCTTCCTGTCAAATCCTCCTGCACATTGCGTAGGGATTTCTTGCCCCACAACTGGGGATTAAATGGCCAGGCTGTCCAGCAGCACAGCTTAATGCAGAGTTTGTTTGACATTTCCAGCTTGCATTGGCCTGGTCTTGCCCCTCCTCCCTTGGCCCTCTGAACACATGTTCTTGTTTGAAATTTACATTTAAAAAGTACTATTCCCTAAGATAAAGAAGATCTCAATGGATGGTCCTAAGCTGAGGGCAAGTCTGATGAGGAGCCCTCCAAGCATGGGATATTAATGAGCATTCTCCTCTACAGTATCTGCAGGTTGTTCAGAACAGAGGTGGGACATTGCCACTTGGCCCTCCAGACCCTCCTCAGCAGCAACAAGGCAGTCCCTGGAGCTTATCACAAGATCTGCCTCTCCAAAGCAACTTAGGAAAGGAACCATAGGAACATGTAAGCTGATGCGCTGATGTGCCATGTTAAGTACCTACACAGGGATTCATAGAGTTGAAGTCAGCACACATTTTTAGATCACCTTCTCTAATCTCCTGAATAAACATATTGGCAAATTTAACCTTGTCACTATTAAATTAACCCTTACTTTGTGTAGATTGGTTGTTGCCATATCTAAGGTCATGTGGCTGATCAATTTCTACTGAAAACCTGGACAACAAACTTGATCAGCCTTACTCTTGGCACGTACTCAAACTCTTATTCAGTGGTCATGAGTTCAAGGTTTCAGTAGAGCAACTGGTCACTCAGGAACCATTGTGTTGCCCTAGTTCTTGGACTAGATGGTTTAAGCATTCTTAATGTTTTTTCCCATGTACTTGAAATAACTTAATTCAGACAACATGTAGATGTTGTTATACTCTGCTAAAACTGACCTTCCAAAAGATCATGTAATCATAGAATTATAGAAGTTGGATTCAAGATGGAAAAGACCCTTGGGATCATAAAGTCCAACGATCAACCCTACTCTACAAGTTCACTCCTAAACTAGACCCCCAACACTACATCTAAGCAACTTTTAAACACATCCAGGGATGAGGACTCAACCACCACCCTGAGCAGCCCGTTCCAGTGCCTGACCACTCTCTCCAGGAAGAATTTCTTCCTGATGTCTAATCTAAACCTAAATTGTTGAAGCTTGAAGCCCTTCCCTTTGGTTCTGTCACCAATTACCTGTGAGAAGAGACTAGCACCAGCATCGCTACAACGTCCTTTCAGATAGTTGTAGAGAGTGACGAGGTCTCCCCTTAGCCTCCTCTTCTTCAAACTAAACAGCCCCATCTCTCTCAGTCTCTCCTCAGATCTGTGCAACTGCAACTTGTTTTTACATAAAAGTGCACTATAAGCAAATAAAAATGCTTGGAAATGCAGCCACAGGAAAAGGTTTCTAGGTGCCACTGAAATGTCTGTAAATAGGTTTTCTCACCACTTACCCCAGTGGTTTAGCAACCCAGACTGGGTAATATTTTATGTTAGTGTAAACTACATCATTTGCACAGGCTTCACAGGGGATGTGATCATCATAGAATTCTAGACTAGCCCAGCTTGGAAGGGGCCTTAGAAATCATCTCCTCTAACTGCCACGGTCAGTGATGCCTCTCGACTAGACTTGGTTGCTCAAGGCCTCATCCATCCTGGCCTTGAACACCTTCAGGGAGGAGGCAGCCTAAGCCTCTCTGGGCAATCGATTCCAGAGTCTCTCCACCCCTGCACTGAAGAACTTCTTCCAAAGATCTAGTCTAAACCTACTCTCTTTCAGTTTAAAACCATTTCCCCTTGTTCTATCACTAGATCTCCTTGGGAAAAGTCCCTCTGCAGCCTTCCTTTAGGTTCTCTTCAAGTATGCAGCCGCATGGAGCCCCTCTGGGAACAGGGTCTCCTGAGGCTGAAGATGTCACTCCTGCCAGCTACAAGGGGAGCAGTGGGCTGTGGGGAAAGATGGTCCTTCCCAGCACACTTTGGTCCTTCAGCCAGTAGCAGTTTCAGTTTGAAAGGGTGAGCAGACAGGGCTCACTGCCACCAGGCTGTGGCTAGGCAGTCCAGATCATCCAGGTTAGGCTCAGGAATAATGAATGAGCTTCCCCCTCCCCTTAGAAGTAGCTTGGGTTTCTATTTACTTTTCATAACCACACAGGCTTCTAGTTATGTGAAATAAGGACTTCACATCCTTTCATCTAGCATGGCAAGAGAGAGCAGCAGCCAGTCCCTTGGGCACACACTCATCAAAACTATTCCCTTGCATCAGCTTGGTTTTTATGCTTCTGGAGGCATTTCAGGTTCACACACAGCAATCACCAACCATAATTGTCATACCAAGATGCCGTTTTTCACCCCGAGAGCTGACTTGCTCACATGTGGCAATTTAATTACCAGCCTCTCAAGTGCTTTAAAATGCAAAAACTAAGTATAGAAATAGCAAATATTAAACCAAAGGACGATAGGACAAGGGGTCATGGAGGCACCTTATAGTGACCTTTCAGTCTCTGAAAAGGGTCTGTAAGAAGGTTTGGGAAGAACTGTACAGGTAACGATAGGGTAAGGGGCCATGGTTTGAAGATGGAAAAAGGTAGATTTAGTTTAGACATCAGAAAAAAGTTCTGCAATTTGAGGGTGGCGGATCCCTGGAACAGGTTGCCTAGAGAGGTGGTAGAGGTCCCATCCCTGGAGACATTCAAGGTCAGGCTTGATGGGGCTCTGTATCTATTGAGTGATGTCCCCGCTTGTTGTAGGGGGGTTGGACTAGATGATCTTTTGGGGTCCCTAATGATTCTATGATTCTATGATTAGAAGCAGGCAAACCCTTCTTATTGTCCTAGTTCCTCCACACTCAGTTTCTGAGCTACCTGGTCGCTATGCCCAACAAGGGGGCATTCCTTGAGGCACAATTTACACCCAAAAGGTATCTACATATCAGTGTTTAGGCCACAAGAGTTTATAAAGGCCAAGGCTTTCTTCACAGAATGGTATTTGTGTGGTCTTGCAACTAAAACATTCATAAAGACTTCATTCTCTAAACTTTCATTTTTAACAACTTCTATAAAAACAACCTCTATAAGTGCAAGTACCAAAGGTACATGAGTACTGGAATTTAAAAAGCAGCACTAGAGGCTTGATTATACAGTGCTTTTGAAACAGGACTGAGATCCTGAGACTTTGTTCTTGAGAAGAAGTACTCAAAAAATTCTTTGTCTTAAAGCTAATAAGTAAAATACGTGTTCCCTTTAGTGCTGCAGAGCCAGTTGGATGGGTGGGTTCTCAATGCCCAGGCCATCTAAACCATTCCGTTCAATTGCGACACTGATGCAGGTGTTAAGCTGTTATTATTTAATTTTCCTCCAGGGTCTCCATAACCACCACTTCAGATGACACGAGGAACAAGGACAAGAATGCTAAGCACCTGACACTGTCAGAAACCCCCCTCCATATCAGATCTCACAGGGCATGTACCACTCACCACTGCAAACGCAACCATTAGCCAGGGTCACTCAGCTTTAGAAAGCTATCCAAGTCCATGTGGTATCTAGCAGTAAATACCCCCTAGTCAATAATACTTCATACATGTAAAACCAGGTAAGATATACAGCATTTTTAATTATTTGTAAACTAAGCAGAAAGCTTTTTCCTCATTTACATAGTTATTGAAAACCTATTAATGACTGATGATCCCTCTGATCTCCTCTAAAGAGAACACAGTGACTGAAAAAGAGCCCACTCTAATATGAGAATTGGTTTAGGGAAACACTGACCAAGTCCTTGGAGACATGATGGGGCTCTAGGCAATCTGCTCTAGTGAGTGATGTTCCTGCTTGTTGCAGGGAGGTTGAACTAGATGACCTTTGGAAGTCCTTTCCAACCCTGTGATCCCAAGTGTTCAACAGACTAGCTGGCGCTTATTCGACTAAGATTTATCTGTTCAAAAAGTGTCCACAGTGATGCTTGCAAAGTGCATATCCATTAGGAAAATTCAATCACAGATATTCAGAATTTGCAGAAGCAATTGAACACCAGGCATTAATTTACATCTGCAGTTCCACTAGAGGTTCAAAAGGCTGACAGACAACTGGCCAATAAATAGCAGCCTCTCTATGGTAAATTTGACTTCTAGTGTTGGAAAGGATCCCATTGGACAAGGAATTTTGGAATCATAGAATCATTCAGGTTGGAAAGGACCCTTGGGATCATTGAGTCCAACTATGAATCCTACTCTACAAGTTCACCCCTAAACCAGATCCCCTTCAAAACCACATCCCATTTTGAATAGGCTCACACGATTTAACACCTGTGAATGCACCGAAATATTACTTTTATATCCCACTCAGGTTTTGTTGGTTTTCTGAGACAACACTGGCTGTGCAGGAAGAACTGGACTGCTAAATTACAGGCAGGATATTTCCTTTACTTAGGTTTCTCTGTCACTGACGACACCCAAAAAGAGAAGACATTTATGATTCAGAAGCCTGGTCTAAAGTTAAGAATTTTGTTGGGATTTGTGTTATAAGTGGTGACATCACAGAACCACAGTGCTCCAACACCCTCACCATGAAGAAGTTCCTTCTCATACTGATGTGGAACCTCAAAATCTGATTAGATACTAGGAACATATCTTTAACATGAGGGTGGTCAAACACAGTACCAGAGAGGGTGTGGGATTTCTGATACTGGAGATACCAAAACATGACTGGACAAACTCTAAGCAACACAATTTAGGTTAGCCCTGCTTTGAGCTGGATGTCCCCTCCAACCTAAATTACTCAGTGATTCACTGAGAATGTGCCTAAGCTATATCAGCAGAGCTGTGCCTCCCCTATTAATTGTCAGCAATTTTAATTGTTACATGAGAGCCTAGAATTAACTGGACACAGAATCAGCACGGGAAATTAGATCTTCTCCTTTAAATTAAACTGTGACAGTAAGATGAAACATAAGTAGGGATTGGTATTGCTGTGCGGTGTGTTGCGTGAAATCATCTGCTTTTGTTGCTTTTTCATTTCTGAGGAAGATTTTATCTTCCCAAGTTAAAAACATAAATTTAAAACAATAGAAAAAGAGTGATGCAAGTACTCCTTTTTTCTTGGCTTTTTAAAACTAGTTTTGGTATGTATCACATAGACCTAAGGACTGTTGTTATTTCTCCTCAGTGCTCTACCTGTTCTTTGTCTTTTCCTTCAGTGCCTGTGTTCCTGGACCTCCTTTTTCCACTCTTTTTGCAAATGTTAATAGCTGCCTTCAGTTGTACCTGATCTAATGATAGGACAAGGGGCGATGGGTGTCAGCAGGAACGTAGGAGGTTCCACATAAATATGAGAAGGAACTTCTTCCCAGTGAGGGTAAAAGAGCACTGGAAGGGGCTGCCCAGGGGGGTTGTTGTGTCTTCTCTGAAGACAGTTAAAGCCTGCCTGGACGTGTTCCTGTGTGACTAGATCTAGGGGATCCTGCTGTGGTGGGGATCTTTCAAGGTCCCGTCCAATCCCTAATGGTCTGTGATTCTGTGATCTATAGAAAGCAGAAGAGACAGGCTAATGTCACTTCCTTCATGTCCAAGGAGTTAAACTATTTTCTGTATGAGTAGCTCAAAATAATTGTAGTAACTGTTTGAGACAAGATCACCAGGGTCTAGCATTTGGGTTGATGGTTGAACCTAGAGGTCTCTCCCAACCTTAATGATACTATAATTCTACCTAAAGCCAAAGCCACATTGTAGGAGGGGGCTGGGAATTTGACTCAAACTTAGGCTCAGACTTGGAATCAAATTCTAATTTGGGAGCCAAGAGACCACTTTTTCTGCAAAATGTCTGCTTGAGAGTGGCAGAAAAGCATTTGTGACAGTCAAATGTTCAGAATCCAGAGGAAATACAGTTCTACAAACCACTCAGAAAATGTCTTTTGCCATTTCTTTTCCTTCCACTTTTCAAAACAGGGTTTGCATTCATTCCCTGTTAATTTGCTGAACTGCTGCATCAGTTTCTTGTCCTCATGGAAACAGCCTGACAAGCCCATGGGTGTTAGCTAAAACCCTGCATCAGCAATGCGATGATGCAAGTAACACACCCAGAAAGCATGTATGACCTCTGAGAGAATCCTCTGCTGCTGCCAATGATAAAAATAGCAAACCATCAGTGTTTAATACTTAGCAGGTACAACTGGCATAAATCTGAACCTCAGAGTGACAACTCCATCCTGAGAGTTTTCTCTACACACTTTTAAATTTCATCCCTTCCATTGTTCTCAGACAATTATGTTAAGCTGAGTCTAAACTAAAAGTATATAGACACACACGGGGATTAAAGGTTTCATTTTTAAATGAAGCCAGTAAATACAGCACTGCTTTTATACTCAGAGGGCATCTCTACTTTTTAAGGTGTGGAAGTTGTCAAACAATAGCCTGTTCCAGTGCTCTGTCACCCTCACCGTGAAGATCCTTCTCACATTGATGTGGAACCTCCTGTGTTACTGCCCCTTGTCCTGTCACTAGATGCCACTGAGAAGAGCCTGGCTCCATCCTCCTGACACTTGCCCTTCATATATTTATCAACCTCATTTATTAATGAGGTCACCTCTCAGTCACCTTTTTTTCAAGCTCAAGAGACCCAGCCCTCTCAGCCTTTCCTCAGCAGAGAGATGCTCCACTCCCTTCATTATCTTTGCGGCTCTGCGCTGGACTCTCTCAAGCAGCTGTTCTCCTTCTGGAACTGAGGGGCTCAGAACTGGACACAATATTCCAGATGTGGTCTCAGCAGGGGCAGAGTAAAGGGAGAGGAAAAACTCTCCCAATCTACTAACCACCCCCACTCTGATCCACCCCAGGATGCCATTGTCTCCCTTTTCCTGGAACTGCAAGTGAGAAGGAGAAGAGTTGCAGCAACTGTTGCACCTCAGCTCTGCACAGGACACTCCTAAAATGCGCTATCACATAGAGTTGCATGAGCAGGGCTTAAGATTCAGATAACTTTCAAAAAAACCTCAGAATGGCAAATAAATCTGAAGCAAAATAAAATTTCCAGAACAGAAAAAACATCACAGGAAAATTCAGTAAGGGAAAGAACCTACTTATGCTATAACAGGCCACTGAATTATCAAACCAGTAATTTTGCCATTAGTTTTTCAGTTTGCTGCTTGCAATATTCTATTCTGAATAGCCTGAATTCTTACACATTCTGTGGTCGAATCCATTAGTAACTTACAGTAATAAACACCTGGAGCCTATCAAAACCAAAGAGTTTTATGCTGTAGGTACAACCAGCCTGGTGAACATTAACAAGCAGGGACTAACTGCCTAATATAGGACTCAAACAGGAATATGTTCTTTATGATGTGCCAGCATAAAGGAGATCAAAGACTAAAGCCAAATAAATAGCAACTTGGTACCAGCAAAGGAAAGATATTCAGACCTTAAAGTAATCAGAAACAAACCCAGTGTATGCCAGCATCCCCTGTATTCAAAAGCAATGTTTTATAGAATCATTTTACTTCTTTTCATAAAAGGTTTGAACGATGGCAGATTTTGCGTTGGTTTTAAATCTGATTTCATGACAGAGAGGGTATTTTCATTTCTCACAGACAATAGAACATGAAGGGCAAGAGCCATCTCCTCACCCCATCATCCACTTCATCCCCTTTTTTCTGGTTATTTTAGGGAGTTACACCCCCTGCTCCCTCTGATTGAATTATCTTTGGCTGCTTTATGGAATTTGCCAGCTTACATTAACCATTTATAGAGCTCTCCTCCTTATCTGGAACACCGTCTGGCAAACTAGACCAATTGATCTGGCACCTGGGGACTGGCAGAGCAGACACGAGTAACTACACATCAACACTATTTTCAAGACAGTTTGATCAAAAGGAAAAAGCCCAGATTACTAATGTTTAGTGTAATGTTTAGTATCTGCAACATATCTACAGAAACAGTTTGAAATGTCTACTAGTACTAAGAAACACCTGCAGGGTGAGGGGATGTCAGAGGAGGTGGAGAGGGAAGATACAAGAGTAGCAGTGAATGGACAAGCTGAGCCTGAGGGCTAACAGTTCCATCTCAGCTTGGTTTGTAAGGGACTTATATCAGTGAAACTTTAATTGTGGATGGTAAGTAAGATTAGACTTATGGAACAAGTTTATGCAAATTCGAGGTCCCTTCCAATCGCTAATGTTCTGTGATTCTGCAAAATAAAGCTCAGTCTACAGTGTGTGAACCCAGCCACAGTGGATTTGCCAGGTTTCACTGATGCTGGTGGCTGGATTTAGTAAGTTCATTTACATAAAGGATCAGGACATCTGGAAAAGTAGAGTGTGGTAAAAATAATGGTAATGAGATACAAATAATGTCAATTGAGACATAAATAATGTTAATTGAGAAGTCACCAGTATGCAAAACATTCCATACATGTGAAAGCAAATCATGGAAAACAAAGGGAGAGACTTAGACTTATGTCTTGCTTTTGGTTTTCTCAAGCTGGGCTGTAGGTACTAGGTGCCTCATGTCTTTCTAAATGCCACTCCTGGTTCTAGTTGTCCCAGTTCATGATAGATATGCACAGAACCAGCCCCTTTTTCTTGAAAAAACCAAAACTAGTGTTTCCTATCAACTGGCACCAGAAGACATCCACAATTCAAAGAATCCTTTGGAAATGACTTTAAAACTGTGATCTACATAAGCAGTGGGGTAGATAACTCAATTTTACCCAAAAACTTGATAACCTGCTCCCATCGCATCTCTTTTCAGCAGCAGAAGTAACACGGAAAAGTACGCTTACGTTTAATTCCAAACTTATTTTACAAGTTCTGCAATATTTATTAGACTTTTGGCTTTACAAAACAACATCCTAGTGAACCCATAAGCTTTAAATAACAAGCTGTACATGACCAAGCAGTTTCCAAGAACTGTATTATAGCACTAACTGATAGCTTGGTGAGCAATTCTAATTCCTTTTGATTAATTGTAAGAATATAAAATGACAGTTTCTCAGCATAAAGCAACAGTTCAGCAGAGCACAGGCCAGCCTTTTGCAAAGGACTATGATGTGAAGATGCTTACATTTCAAGCAGTTTCTACTAAACACTATTTTTAAACAATTTAATTGTTGCTTGTACAGAGCTAAAATTAACTTCCTTTGAAATTTTTTCCTTTTTCCAGGTTTTTTGACAAGTTTTGCTTAGTTCTGTCCCTTCTCCAAGATACTAAGTACAAGCAAGCAAAAGATTTGTCTATACATATGCTCATTTAGATAAAGCACAGTACACACGCCACCCTCAGATCACAGAATCACAGAATGTTAGGGATTGGCAGGGACCTTGAAAGATCACCTAGTCCACTCCCCCTACCACCGCAGGATCAAATCGCACAGGAACATGTCCAGGAGGGTTTTAAGTGTCTCCAGAAAAGGAGACTCCACAACTGCCTTGGGCAGCCCCTTCCAGTGCTCTGTCACCCTCACTGGGAAGAAGATCCTTCTCACATTGATGTGGAACCTCCTATGTTCCAGCTTATACTTGTTGCCCCTTGTCCTATCATTAGATGACACTGAGCAGAGCCTGGCTCCATCCTCCTAACACCTGCTCTTTCTGTATTTAACAACATTAATGGGGTCATCCTTCAGTCTCCTTTTCTTCAAGCTCAAGAGACCCAGCACTCTCAGCTTTTCCTCATCAAGGAGATGTTCCACTCCCTTTGTGCCTCTGTTTTGGCCTCTCTCAAGCAGTTCTGTGTCCTGAATTGAGGGGCCCAGAACTGGACACAAGATTCCAGGTGCCATTTCAGCAGGGCAGAGTAGAGGGAGAGGAGAACCTCTCTTGATCTGCTAACCACTCCCCTTCCAATTCACCCCACGATACCACTGGCCTTCTTGGCCACAAGGGCACATTGCTGGCTCATGGTCATCCTGCTGGCCACCAGGACCTCCAGGTCCCT
>JAOXOE010000256.1:38957299-38974640 GCA_028565055.1 Phoeniculus purpureus
AGGTGGTTGAGGCCCCGTCCCTGGAGGTGTTTAAGGCCAGGCTGGATGAGGCTCTGGCCAGCCTGATCTAGAGTGGGATGTCCCTGCCCATGGCAGGGGGGTTGGAACTGGCTGATCCTGTGGTGCCTTCCAGCCCTGACTGATTCTATGATTCTGTAGTGACTTACAATGGGGAAGGTACTTTCATCTTAAAGCCTGTGTTGCAGGTGCTTAGAACTTCTAGAAAACAATATGGGTATGTTCCTGTGTGAGTTGGTCTGGGTGATCCTGCTGTGGCAGGGGGGATTGGACTGGATGATCTTTTGAGGTCCCTTCCAATCCCTAATGATTCTATGGTTCTGTGGTAGTAATGGAGAACTGGTTTCTATTGGAATGGACAGCAGCTGTTACAGTTTAAGAGTTGTTTCCCCCCTACAGGTGTTTTACTGCAAATCAGGGCTATTTTAGCATGTCTATTACTTTTTATGATGTTAATAGGAGATTGCATAGCACTATTTTGCTTGTGTGCATTCAGACAGTAAGTGCCAACTTTGCAGAAAAATATTGTACTTATTTCTGACAAATACAACCCCTCACTGAAATAAGAGTTTCCCCATATTGAAGACTATATAAAAATAGTAAGTTTATCCTACTGTAGTTGCTGATGTATGGAAGACAGCGAGTGCAAAGTAATTAACTTCAGAAACTCATGAGCCTTCACAATGTGTCTATCTGAGTTATGGGTTTCTACAACTTCAGATTAAGACATACAACATAGGACAAAATGAGACAGACAATAAAATTCCTTGTGGATCAACTAATAGAATGGAAATATAAAGCACTCAATAATTTATCCAATCTTCAGAAGTCACCAAAAGGAAATTCAGAAGGGAAGGAGATGGATTTCGCTGATTTTGCAAAATTACAAACTTCTGAGGAAAGGTCAAAGGAAGGAGTCCACAGCAGTGTGAGAAAGAAAGAGTGTGAATATGAAAATCTTTGGTATCTGGGGTTTATCTATTTACCTAACGAAGAAATGTTATATTCAGTAGTCCTTAAACTACAATTATGGGTATTTCATGGAAATAGCTACTGCTGTAATCAAGTCTCCTTTCGTAGCATGATGTATGCAAGGTAATGCTTATTTACTGTGCTTTAAACTAGATTTTAAAAGTCACAGCACTATATAATCCTGAGATCACTAGAAGTATACCCTGACTAGGTGTCATGGGTTGGCCACAATTACCAGGGCTGGGACAAATTCTCATTACTTAGGAAAGTACTAATGAACAGAAAATGACAATGAGGACTCTCTTGCCACTTATTAGTCACAGGCAAAAACAGACAGGCTCAGCTCAAGGAAAAACAAAACACAACTAAGTCAAACAATAGGAAAACTCTGTCACCAGACATGTAGAGATTAAACACACTGTTCTTACCTGTCTGGATCCAACTGTTATCTCCTTTCCCCAGGGGAAGAACCTCTGAGCAGTTCTTTTCACTGTGGCAACACAGTGATCTCCCCTGCTTTAATGTGTCGTCATCCACAGCCTACAAACAGGGCTCTCTTCCTCTATGTACTTCTTCATATTTTTCCAGGGACTCTTCACCTCTGCTGAATACTGGAGTCTCTACAGACTCACTTTGTCCTCCACCTCCATGCTCCCAAAACAAAACTTGCTGCTACAGTGTGCCCAGCCCAGAGACTGCACAGCTTGTCCCAAAACAAAAGCCCAAGACCAACAGGAAGCTTGCTTTTCCCCTCCCAATATATGTTTATTCACAGAGGTGCTAATTGGCTCAAAATGCCACAGGTGAGTAAATTTCCACAGCTGAGGAGACTTCTGTCTTTGAAGCTTCCTCGTAAGGGCTTCTGCCACCAACCCCCTTGTCCAGTACCAAAACCACTGCCAAGATCACACTACAACACTAGGCTTTAATCCAGGCAACATAATGCTTTAATGGTAAAAATTCATAGTCGAGTAATTTGCACTACAGAGCACTGGGCTGAAGGTGGGTTTTTGTCTTCTCCAACATTGTTGGAGATTGGATTTGACCTGCTTCCCCTCTTTTCTGCTGAAATAGTTATCATCAACACTATTGTTCTGTGAAATACCAATGCTCAATGACACATAAGTCCTTTGCACTAGATCAATAGTAACTTCTCAACATTGCTAAATCTCCTCTTTCATTGATTCCATATGAGTTAGTTCTTTCTTTTCAGTGGTAGCATATGAAGTGGATCACTAAATGTCAGGCTACTCCTGGTATAAAAGAGTGGATAGTGTTTACCAGCATTTCCCAAGCACAAATACTACTAGTGAAAACAATGGTCATAGAAAGGTAAGAAATAAGATTACAGAGTCAGGTCATTCATTTTACTTCCCATCCACGAATCTCTGTTCTGGTGTGTCCTGTTTCATTTAACAGACTTTATTCCATATTTTTCCTCACAAGAATGCAGATTTTTTTGTGGAAATATATTCATTTTCAGTGCAAAACAAATTGTATCTGGGAAACAGGATTAAGCAAAAATCCAGATGCAGTTGCAGGAAGCACAGCAAGCACTTGAAATGCATATAGGTCAGATCCCAATAATCATCCTAAATTGCTTTAGATCATCTCTTATTTTGTTCCTTTTCTTTTTGTCTCATTTCAAAAGCAATGTAGTAACAGAAACTAGAAAACAATGTTTGTTCCCAGAAATATTTTCAGCCAACTCTGTTACTTTTCTGTCCATCTCTACTTGCCAAAAGTAGTTAATGTTATTACTATGAAATGCTAGCAGTGTTTACAAGCAGGACACCAGCTGCTGAAGCGTTCAGACTCCCAAACAGGAACCGTAGGCTTATTACGGTGAACTGTAAAGTCACTTGCAATATTTATCAAGCGTGAAAATCATTTCTTGGTGATGAGGTTAGTTTTAATACATTTTAAACTACCATTTACATGAACTTCCCGTGGTTCCATTTTTTAAAGTCACAACACAGATCACATTTGTGTTTCTTGATCAGTCTTAGATGAGTTCTTCCAAAACTATTTAATGCTATGAAGATACAGCAAATTAACAAGTTATATTAAATCAGCTGAGATGCATCACCTACTTGTTTTTGACTGTGTTGCAAATATTCTCATATAATTCGGTTTACTGAATTGTGATAAATACGATTATGCTACATCACTGGGGTCTAAAAACAGGCAAATGAAAAGTTATAGAACTCAGCTGATACAGGATAATGTAGTAGTAAGCTAGTTCAACCTGGTCACATCTCTAAGCCCATTTTCAGGGTGAGGTAAAAAGTAAACTCTGGTCCCTGGGTCTTTTTATTCCTGTGTGCAAAGACTGCAGATGTGCATTTATGTTTTTATTTCTTGGCTGGGAACAAAATCCTTTTATGCTCTAAGGATCAGCAGTCCTGCATCATTTTCAGAAGGAACTTATCAGGCCAAAGGGAAAGTAGAATCCTCTCAGAGATCCAGCTGTGGGAGCATGGGAGAGTTCACATGGGACCAGTACATCACATCCAAAATATCTGAAATATGCAAATGAGGCTGTATTTGCTTCAAGTGTCCCAATATATACAAGTAAAGCCAAAAAGTGCTCAAATACAGCGATTAATTACGTGAAAGATTTGCTAAGTATGCCAAGAGCAGTCTTTTAATGAATTAGGTTTTCCACATACAAAGTACTGGAGCTACCTGTGCCTGCGGAAGTAAGAAATGCTGGTTCTGTAACATTGCTTCAATCTTCATTCATTTTTACATAGACATTTTTAGGGAACAAAAATTATAGTGATATGTGAATTATAATGTTCTAGTTGTGTTGTGTCTTGAAAAATGGCAAATGCATTATTAGAATAAAATTGAACAGAAACTGAAAGAAAACATGAAAGCAACAAACTTGATCAGTTGCAAGACTTAACACTATTCTTCAGGACTTGTAATGATCATTGATTTAGTTTAATCTTTGGTGCAGGAGACAGACACTCTATTTTCTTGGTTTCTGCAGTATGTTCTTCCCAAATGACGAGACTGTTGGGCTAAATTTAGAAGTAGATTTAGGAAGCATGAAGATTTTCCTAGCTATATCAGCTGTTCTCATGAGATTCTATATAGAAAAAAAGAAACTGGGGGAAGGGAGGAACTTGTGGGAATAGAATTAAGATCATAGAAACTATAGACCAGACAACTTTTCTACCATCTAATTATCTTCCTCTAGCCAGCTGCAGTTTTCACTATCATAAGTGGAACATGTCTGTAGCAGATGGAATAAAAAAGTATTTGAGAAGACAAATTCTTCCTTATGTAGTGTGACATAGACCTCAGTATAGAGACAAAAAAAGAGACTCAGCCCTCCAGCAGTCTGTACCCAACTGATTTAAACTTAGGGACCTGCCTGTGGAACCTGATGTCACCACTTCACTCTTCCCACCACTACATTAACATAACAGTGGAGACCTGGGCCATATGTTCTACAGCAATTGGATAAGATATAAGGACTAGAAGCTGGCATTTAACATTCACGATTGTTCACTTTGCCTCATTCTGAGGGGTATTAGCTTTGCTGAAAAATACGATCAGCTGGCCATCAACATAAGGAGGCCGAAACAGCATGGAAGCTCTAAAATACAGTCGAGGCTCTCATGAGCATTTCTGCTGGATCACTTACATGCAGATGCTTTATGGCTGAATTATCTCCAGAGAATATATGCCATATATTCTAATCACTCAGTTTTGCTAACTTGAAAAGGTGGTTCCTATGATAGGCATTGCTCTTTTAAAGGAGCATATGCCTCCTTCCAGATGGACAATTCACTAGTAGCTGCAAAGTTGTCTTCAACCAGTAGATCACAGAACCACAGAATTGTTGGAGTTGGGAGGAACCTCAAAAGATCATCAAGTCCAATCACCCCCACAAAAGCAGGACTGCCTAGAGCACATTGCACAGGACTGCATCCAGATGGGATTTGAATATCTCCCCAGAGAAGGAGTCTCCACAACCTTTCTGGGCAGCCTGTTCCAGTGAACTGTGACATGTACTGTAAATTTTTCCTTATTTCCAAATGAAACTTCCTGTTTTCCAGCTTGTGCCCATTGCTCCTTGTCCTGTAACTGGGCACAACTGAAAACAGTCTGGCACCATCCTTCCTACAGCCACCCTTCAGATATTTATAGATACGGATCAGTTCCCCTGTATTTCTTCTCTTCTCAGGGTTAAACAACCTCAGCTCTCTCAACCTTCTCTGAGAAGAGAGATGCTCCAGGCCCCCAGTCATCTTTGTTGCCCTCCACTGGACTCTCTCCAGTGGTCTGATGTCTCTCTTGAACTGGGGAGTACAAAACTGGCCATAGTACTCCAGGTGTGGCCTCACCAGGCAGAGTGGGGGGAAGATGACCTTCCTAAACTTACTGGCCACACACTTCTTAATGTGCCCTAGGACACTATTGGCCGCCTTTGCAACAAGGGCACACTGTCATCTTGAGGTGAACTTACCACCTACCACAATTCAAAGATCTTTCTCTTCAAGTCTGCTTTCCAACTTGTCCACCCCAACCTATACTGATGCACAGGGTTGTTCCTTCCCAGCTGCAGAACCCTATGCTTGCTCCTGTTGACCCTCGTTAGGTTTTTCTCTGCCCAACTACTGAGCTTGAGAAGAGATGAGATGAGAGAAATCCAAGCTCTAAATTAAAAAAAACCCCTCTATACAGAAATCAACTGAAATAATACTGGACAAGTAGTATGTTAAAATTCTGTTATACCTATGCTAAAAACAATCATGACTGTTTCCCTCTGTTGATCTCTGTTTGCCCAAACCATAAGCAAAATAACATAATCAAAACCACAGAACTTGAGATCCAGCTTACTCACCACTAGTGTACACGCTTTGCTTTACTTTATTCCATGTACATGAGCCATGCTGTTTGGAAATAGCGTTGGGATACTGAGTTCAAATGCTAAATGTTGTTTGTTTTATCCTCTCTTTATTCAAAAAAATCCTGAACTTTGTTTTTCTGTTGTTATTTGTTTTTGGTCTTTTGATTTACAGCCTCCTCTACCAAGACAACTTATATCAGTTACAGCAATCAGGCAAACTGAGCAGGGATGAAATTCACTGGAAGACCTGCAGGATGGGATATTGCAGTCATAGACTTTATCACCACCAGAATTCAGTCTTGGAAATATCAGTAGACTACATTCAAATCAATAGTCAGTCTGCTAAAGGACAAGGATTCAAACAAGAAGCAAAAGGCAAAAAGATAAAGGGGAAGGAGAAGTCCGGTTTTATAACATAGAGACAGAGCATCAAGCTTGTGAACTGTTCGCTCACAAAAGGAAGTAAATCACAAAAGGAAAACCAATGTTGGCTTGTGAAAAAAAACTGCTGTTGAAATAAATCATGTCTGATGTTATATTTGTAAGTACTTTTTTGTGATCGTGACAATTTCCTTTCCTGTCCTACATTGTTCAACTCGTAAAAGAAGATGAGTTTGTTTCTTGTGGCGGCTGACTGAATTAAGTCCTGGGTTATGCTAAAATAAATGCAACGGTCAACGCATGCTAATTTTTATACGAAATAATTTATTTCTAATAATAAAGGAATGTTTTGCAAATGTTGAGACTTGTTTTGTTGCAGTTTTAAGGCAAAGAAATCCCTTACACTGTTGTCTATTGTTTGTTTAGAATGTGCGGTAAAGGCGGGTGTACAAATAAAATAATAACCATGGCATCAGAAGAATGCGGTGTAAACTCTACGCATGTGTGTGCGTGTGTGTGTACGTGTGCACGCGTGCGTGTATGTACGTGCATGCCTGCATGCATGTGTGTGTGCGTGTGTGTGCGTACTCTGCAGTGTGTGGATTTATTCGTTCTAAGCGTTGTGGTTACTTTCTAATGGAAGGATTTTTCCGCCCTTCTCACCTTCAAAGTAAGTGCATTATACATGTTTGTAAAGTGAAGAAGTCCTGACAGTAGTTATTTTGTATGATTGTATTCTATTTTTGAACCTCCACTAATAATTTTGATCCCTTTAATTTCTGGAACTTACAGTTTGTAAGACTTTATGACAGCTAAACTGGATTAAGCTGAAAGTCTATTCAACCTAGTACCCTGTTCTGACAGGGGAGTGTAGTAGATGCTTATCTCAATAAAGCTGACTTTGAAATAACAGGAGAGAAATCAATGGAGAATTTGGAAAGCAGTAACCTTATATGTGAGATTGCCTTATTAACATTTAAAATAGAAGAAATAATGCCCGTCTACGGTCTTCACATCTTCTTTCTCCCATGTCAAACGACTCTATGCGTGTTAAAAATGATTGTGCAAAGGGAAATTCAGCTAGATAACTATCACGATAATAAATCACTCCAAAGAAGTCTACAAAAGACAACTAGGGACATTTTCCTTTGTTACTATACCTGTGATGTTACTTAGGAATTTTTTGCTCAGCACAGTACTTACCATTTGCCAAGGCAACAGATGAATTAAGTATTAAATGTTATTTTTCCTGAATTAATCTAGAAGGCTCCTAGCGTGTTTTTTCTCTCAAAGGAGCTGTATTTTTGTAATGTATATTAAAGAAATTATCATGGGTCCTACATTCCATGAGTGAAACTGAATCTCTTTCTGTTACGGTGTCAATATTTAAATTCCCACACAGTTAAGCAAACCATAAGATGATGATTTTCCATTTCACAGTATGTGAAAAAACCTAGTTTGTTTTTCCCAACGTTTAAATGCCTGGATTATTAACTGATGATTCCTTTGGCATAGTGCAGTATTGCGTGTTCGGTTTGCGCGATATACTGTGTGGAAACTTGTTTCCCAAACACATTAATCCCAAACGTGTAGCCAATATACGATTACATTTAAGCAGAAAGTAATGCAGCTAATGGAACGATAACTGAAAAAAAAAACATTGATTTTTTTTTTAATAGTTCTGGTTTTTAGGTAATGTTTCACCAAACTGAAGTTTTGTGCAAGCTGACTGATTAGGTCAATGTTTTTAAAAGACAGACTTCCATGTCTAGGATAGATTTCCTAAGAGCCAAAAAAAAAAAGAACAGCTCAGATGAAGGAATTTTTTTCAATGATTGATTCTGGTTTGGTCAAGTGGTCTTTTTTTTTTTTGGCTGATTGTGAGTTTATCTATTATGATACAAAGAAAGGAAAAATTACTATAATTTTGAAAGATTAGTGTAAAAAAGATGAAATTTAGAAATAATGTCTTCTACTGGTCTTTATTTTTTATATTTCAAGACCCATTTTAATGAGAAGATTGAGGGAGTTCAGTCAGCAACAGGAAGAGAGAAATTCCTAGAGCCTGTTGTTGTTGTGTCTTTCAATACTTACACAGCTGCTGCGTTTTTTTTCTGCTCTCTGTGGAATAGTTACCACTTAATCTTTCGATAAAGAAAACACAGTTTGTAGGATTTTTTTAGTTGTTTGGTGGGTTTTTTTTATTTGTTAGCTTTCTCGTTCGTGAGGCTACACTTTAACAGTTATCAACATTTCTATGATGATATTGTCTAACATACACAGACATTCTGCATGCGTTGTCTTAGTGAACACACAGAAGAGTATAAATGAAAAACCAGAATAATATAGTTAAAATTACATTACAAACAAAAAGGGAGTCCTGAGACAGATACGATCAGAAGGTGGTAACAATTTAAAAACTAATATAATAATGCATTACGTTCTAGTTACTAAAAAATTGTTTAAAATACTAAAGGAAAAAACATCAGAAAGAATTCTAGCGAAATGCAAACGTTCAGTATTCATTTTCAATCTCTTCCCTTCAAAGTATAATTTGAGGACCTATGGCCCTAATGTAGAAACCATTAAAGTTAATAAAGGTCTTACCTTTAATGTAGGAGATTTGAGAACATGTATTAGATGATTTATCATTAAATTAAACTACAGGGTTTTTTTAACTATTATGTTTGAATAAATGACTTTCACTAAATGTTTCATTACTTACATCAATTTAAAACTATATTTCTGTTGGTAATTATAACCGTTAAGATGCTTTATGCATACACGTAACTCTGGTGCATAAATGACTCATGATTATAAAAAAATTCTGTGCAAATTAAGTTTTATGAATCAACTTATATTATGGGACTGCTAAGTTAGATCTTCTGTTGACCTGATTTTGAGACACAGGGCATCTGGTTTCCCCTGGTATCTGAAAGTCCACGGCAATTAGAGCTGTACAGAGGATCATTTTAACCTGACCTAAAGCAATCAGTGTTTAGGGGATACGAGCCAAACAGTGAGATCATTAGAGGAATATAGACTATGATCAATAATTTTCTTTAGAACTGTTTAGAATTAAACACCTAAGACCATGTAGATCTCGAAAGCTCACATTTATAAACAAGGAATGGGTGAAAGTCTTGAACTGTCTCGCAACCTAAAGTCTGCTATCTGTTGTTGCCTTGCTTCACAAATGTGAGCAGTTTGTTGTAGCAAAGTTAAAACACATGCAGATCAAAGCCTGGGTTTGCACCTCTAGCTTGCAGAGAGGTGACAGATCGAGATCTCCTGTCAATGGCACCATCTTCTGTTAGAGGAGCTGTCCTGGCACATAAATCTAGTTTTAGCATGCTTTGGCAAGATTTATTGTCTCCCATCAATCATACACTTCCACAGGCCCCAGAGATATACAATTTGATCCAAAGACAAGAGAAATCCACATGAGTCTTTTAGTAGTCTTACTTAGTCAGAACCGCCCAGAGAGTCTGGATTATACTATTTATTTCCAGTCCAGACTGTAACCTGAAAGCATCCAATGACTTACAAATCAGATGGTCAATACACAGTGTCAAAATACATTCCAGTCTGATTTTTTCCCAGAAGAAACTACTGTTGTTATGAATGAGGTCACAGTAGCAAGACCAAAAGACAACACACATACTGAAAGAAGAGCGACTGAAGCACTATAGTAATGAAAGCCTACAGGGTATGGCTTATGCAGCCTGGTGAGACAGAGACTGAAAATATGATTATCTGAGTTTTTGTATAGCAAAGAATCTGTCTTAAATATTTTCAGTCCACTCAGATTTCACTGTAATTCAGCAGCTGAGATCTTGAAGTTAATAAACATTTTCTAGGCACAGTAATATATTTTTAGACTAAAAATATAAAAAACATTTATTGTGCAAATGTAGTGTTTACTTCTGAACATGGAGAAACAGTTATATTCAATCAAACTTACATGTAAGTACTTTACAGCAACTCCAACAGGACAATTTTGTTTTGCTGAGATGCTGAACAAGTCCTTAATGTAGTTTTGTGGCTGCAGGATAGATACAATGAGAACTGAAAGACTCTATGTGTCAGGTCAATGAACCAGAAATTAAACAGAATTTATAGCAATACTTCAACTGTTCTATAGAACGAGTAATGATCCACTTTGTAAAAAATTCAGTTTTCAAGAAATGCCTAAAAAGAAATGTCAGCAGTATTAATAGTATTAGCTCTCTTCCAATTAATAGATAAATTTTATTATTAATCAAGGAAAGAACAAAGAAAATAATTCTGAACAGTTCAAGTTTGAAAATGTATTGTGTTGGAATACAACTTAATCAAGAATTCATCTACTTAAAGGCAGAATGTGAAAGCAGAAGACAGCATGGTGGGTGTGTAATAAAAAATGTATCTCTTGCAGCACTCTTGTAACAGTTTGGTTTGAAAATGTATATAACTGATATATCAGCATCACATCAGCCATTAAATAAAATTATAGTTTATCACTGTGCTTTAAAATAGCTTATGTGCTTCGTGGTATAATTAATAAATTACTTATGTACCTGCATATTCTGGTTAAATTTTAAAGAGCAAAGTTCAATGACAGAAGTGCTTTTCCCAGCTCCAGTGTTATCTAATCTAATGCAGCTTTAGCACTTGCAGTACCACAGCTGTTTGATTCCAGAAAACACCATATCATGTTTTACATGCACATTTTATTTACTAAGGATAATTATTTTCTACAGTCTCATTGTGAAATAGCCTTTTTATGAGCAAGGAGTCACTTCTTTCTGACCTTCTCCCAAAATCTCAGTAGATATTAGGTGTCATCGGTCCTTACTATGTCTCCTGGGAAAGCAAATGATGGTGATCAATAGGACACAGCAAACACAAGAAGTAATAGACCTTATCCGATGGTTTATAAAATGCTGTAAAAAACAGATATTCTGACACGGGAGTAAGAAAAGGTCTTTAAATGGAAGAAAAAATGAAAATATGGTTTGGACCTTCAGTCTTAACCCTCCTTTATCTTTTCTAAACATTGCAGGATCACTCCTCTGTGCGTGTGATCTGACATATAGGAGTTACACTACAATATCCCCCTGCCCAGCAAACCCAAAAAACCCCCCAAAACATACAAAATAAAACCCCAAACAGGCTGCACTAAGAATAGAGGAGTAGACACTCATTTGGCATAATGCGAGACCACTCCAGTAATTTCAACATTCCTACTCCAATTTGCAAGGGCTAAGGATCTGGCACAAAACATCCAGTTAAGCTTCCAATTACCTCATGCAGCAGCATGGATTTCAATAGTTACAGACACACAGGCATAGAGGGGAATTACTGGGAAAGTTGCAAACTCAGCTCTGTGTTTCTTTCACTTCTGTGGAGCAATCAGACCCCTTATTTTAATGCAGGTTTTGGGGGTTTATTTATCCATGTGTCAAGAGCAGCACAGTTACTTGCAGCACCTACACGAGTTTAAACAAGCACTTACACTGTTAGCGTCAATTCACAGATCATTATGGTTGGAAGAGACCCACAAGATCACAAAGCTCAACCATCAACCAATTCATACGGGGTCATGTCACAATGACAATACATTTGAGTACTGACTAGAACCTCTAGTGCACATGAATTAAATATATGAGTAAAAAGTTATCACCTACATGAAATTAGTCCTCTGCATGTATTTTAAAGGCAGATATTGAATAATAACTCTAGTCCACATGAATTAAATAGATGAGTAAGAATTGTCACCTATATGAAATTAGCCCCCTGCACGTATTTTGAAGGTTGCCTCAGGAGATCTTGGCAATTTGCTGCTTCAAGTTCATAGAATCATAAGGGATTGGAAGGGACCTCGATCTAGTCCAATCCCCCTGCCAGAGCAGGACCACCCAGACCAAGTCACACAGGAACACATCCATATTGTTTTAAGTTAGTCGAGTTGTGTAGGCAAGGCTGGTGTAAAGACACAGCATTCAGTCAGCCCAGACAGTCTGAGTTCTTCAGAGACAGCACTTAAATTACATCCCATTAAATAGCCATACACCATCCTGCAACATTACTTGCTGCACTGGACTTCTGTGGGCAGCTGCTTAATGAAGTACCTCTGCAATTCTATTTTTTTTTTAATTCTAGGAAAAGGACACAGACTTCCAGCGGAATTTAGGCACAGAAGACTTCCAAAATTCTTCTTTTCCAATCAATGGTAATCGCAGCCTAAATCAAAGTTCAGTGTCTGGTATCTCAACCCAACAACTTAAGACTGGTCTCACTGGTATATGGATCTCCAGAAGTCCTGAAGATGATTACTTTTCATGATAATATTTCCTTATGTCCCTATTTCTTCCCTTATTTGTGAAGGCATTTTACACAGATTGAAAATCAAATGCTTTTGACATTTTGCTCACGGGTCTGACAACTAGCCTACAGAGTCCGTGAGTGAGACTGCTCAGTGATGCATTTTGATATAGGATAATCAATCCTCAAACGGTCGACATTAAAGCAAAAGGAGGGTGAGCCGCGGGACACATTTCTCAGGCTCACAGACAAAAAGGAGAAACAGCTTTGAAACATTTTGCACCGAGATCCTGTATTACAGACATCCCAAAAGGAATCCTTCTGGCAGCAGTACAACCTACAATGTGGACTGAAAACGTATTGGCTTTTCAAATAAATTCTATTCTTCACTTGACAAGAGAAGCACTGTTCCTATCTGAGCTTTCTGCCCTGCAAAGTGCATCCAAGTTCCTTTAAACACCTCTGATTTAATGACGGACATAACAACACTGCAACGCACAAGTGTGGACGTGGTTTAAAAAATGCTTTCATAAAAAAATCTTATTTCTGGACAGAAACATCTGAACTGTCACCTCATAGATACGAATAATGCAGAAAGCTCTAAACGCGTGTTAGAAAGCCTGGGGCTTCGATAGGTAAACCATCTACTGGCTTTAAAAGCCCATAAAGATCGTTTATTTTCAATAACCATTTAATTTTTAAACGAGTAGTAGCAGGCGATGCCTTCGGTAGAACCCTGCCCTGAAATCTCAGGGGTGATTAAAGGGCCATGCCAAAGCTGAAAGGTTTCAAATATCAAACTATACTATTATGTCAGGGCCCGCAAGATCAATTAGCACTTTTCAATGACAGAAAAGGTTAAGTTGGACGCGCGTTCGCACAATATTGAAATCCAAAAGAAAAAGGAAAACAGCGCGTCTTAAGTTCACTTAGAAACCTCCCAGTCAATGTTCAAACAGCAAAACCCTTCCCCTTGCACAACATAAATACTGCTTTTCTAATGCAAGATGGCAAGAAGATTATAGATACATTAGTAGTAGAAATAACATTGGATTCTCAAGTACAAAGTAAAAAACCAAAGACATCTGAGCGTTTCTGCTACCAGACTTAGTTTAGTGCTGAACTTTCAAAAAGCTTTTAAAAATACTCAGCCTGACAGATGTCTTTTTGTTTGATGCCCCTGTGTTTGAATTCTTCCTGCGCACCCTGGCCATACTAAAAATTAATCGTAATGAGCAACTTAACCTATTCCTGTGTTCAACCAGAAGACTAGCTCACCATGGAAAAAAAAACCCCAACCCCAAACAAAAAGCCTCCCCCAAAAAAACCTCTCCAAATTAAAATACTAGTCTTTACATTAACTCATCTTAAAACCGGGTGAAAAAGCAAGCGCACACCTTCTGCAGTGAAAAGCCACAGAGAAACAGGAAGCAAGGGAGCTTACGGTTCAGTTCCCAGTACCAGGAGAGCACTCACTGGAAGCACAGGTATGTTAGGATTGAATCTGACGTCTGTTAATGCCAGCGCTGTCTCAGTAAACATAGCCTGAGCAAAGTACCAGGTTATGATATCAACTAAAGTCAGCGCAGAACCACCGCGTGTAAGTGCAGGAGATGAAGACAAGCCAAGCAAAAAAGCACACTGTGGTGAAATCACTGCTGTAGATTGTAATCACGCTCTTGCGGGCTAAAGCAAGGCAAGGTTACTTTTGTTCAGTGACGTCTTTCAAAACGCCTTTTGTTTAGAACCCGCTTCTCTGTTTATTTCTTCAAGGAGAGATTTGAAATATTTACTACCGGACAGTACCCAATTTTAGGTTTTAAGTGCTTTAACAGCTCCATGAAATACGATCAGCAGCTGCAATATAGTAATATGCTGAATAAACTCCCCTCATAAAAAGGGAGACCTGTTTTGCCCCGAGTTCATAAAATCCCTGCTTTGAAGACAGAAAAAGATAACAAGAGAAATTTAGTAGCTGCGTCCTACAGCATTTGACAGAAATTCCAGGCATTTCTTTCTTCCCTCTGTATTAACTTTCACATTTAACAGAGGAAAAGCAGTTTGCACACTGAAGGATTGCACTGAACATCACCCAATACCACCAGGTCGTCAAGAAGAGAGACCAACAGGTACCTCTCCCAAGCCAAACGCCAGAGGTGTACACTGATCAATTCTAAAGACTGAAAGGTAGAAGTTGCATGAAGTCTAAAGAGCAGCTCTCAGAGCTTGCCTCAGAGGCTAAAAATACGTGACAGGATACTATCTATAGCTGTATATTCTAGTTGCCCTGTTTAAAAGGTTTTAACTGGGAATGCACCAGTATTCCAGTATTTAAATTCCTCGTTTAGAGCTTGTCTCTGCCATTGGCATTATCCGCACGGCAAAACCAAAGTCTGTTGCAAAGTGTTGTGGAGCCATTAATGAAGATGAATCCACCAAGAGCAACCTGCAGCTACATTTATTAGCAGTTCAACCACAGACTTGTAACGATTCACAACTACGTATTCACCAAAGTGTCTTCCACGTGCTCTTCTTTCATTTCTTTTAAAAAAAAAAAAAATCAAACTGAAGAACGTTCAGTAGCATAAAAAATTTTTTTTAAAAGAAATAAAGCAAAAAGAGCTATTTTGTATGTTAGATGTCAAACAGAGAAGAACCACCACGTGGAAGGAAGAGTGAGACACGTCAGTGAGTATTTCCACTTTGCTCACTGTAGGATCCATACTACAAACATTTATGATTCGAACACACTTTCAGAAAATAAAAGGCAAACCCACGGTAATTTTATTAAATTCTCAAGTGTTAAGGAAACGAAACAACTATAGAAACTGAGCTTCCAATAACAAGCACCGAGGCCAGACCCAAAGCAGTATTTACCGTCTGGAGAAGATGCTTGGTTTGTGTACGTCCCTCCGAATCTAAACTGTCGATCAATTTACCTCAGACACACTTTGCAGCGGAACACGTCAGACAAAACTCAGAAAACTCGGAAGAACTGGCTTCTTACTGTTCTGGCATGACTTCACTCTGAAATTCGGCTCAGCCTGGCACCGCGTGGTGCCCCCCAGGGCCGTGTCAGTCCCAGCTATCGCGTACAGCCACTCGCCACATCAGCGGGTCCTTCCATGTGCTCCAGCGCTGCCCGCGGGATAACGGGAAGGCGGTGCGGTACCTACTTGGCTCCCAGCGGCAGCCTCGTAAATGTAAACGAAACTTTAGATGCCAATTACCGGATTGGCAGCGGCGCTGCCGTGGGGTCCCGCTCCCGCAGTCCCGGGCCGGTCCCTGCGGGTGGCTGCGGGCGGTGGACCCGGGGCACCCCCCACGCCCGGGGACGGCTCGGGGACAACGGCCGCAGGAGCCTTGTGAAACCCAGCCGGAGGTTTTCCGCGGGTATCTGATTTGGGAAGCGTCTGTAATGACAGCCGGAGAGGCAAATTAATGGCCAACAGCCCACTGGGCTTGAACACGGAGAATCCTGTTACCTCCTCACGGATCAAGTACGCGCACCAGAGGCTTCTCCACGTGGAAACGCTTTCAAACCAAAACACAAACCGGACCCCAACACACAAACCAAACCCCCAAAACACACTTCCCTGGCGGAAAGGGCGGCGGGACCCCCGCGCCGGGGCTGCCCGGTGCCTCCGTCCCCCGGCGCCGCGGGCGGGAGCTGGGGGTCGGCCCGAAAACCCACCGGTTAGCCTTTAAACCTCAAAAAAAACAAGCCGGGGCGGGGGAGGGGAAGGTCAGGAGGGGTCCCTCAGGGAGAGGAAACGGCGAGGAAGAAAAACAACGAGCAGCTCTGTCCCCGTCCCCTCGGGCGTCGGGGAGAAGCCGCTGCCTCAGCCCCAGCGGCGCTGCTGGCCGGGGTCAGCCCGCCCCGGCACCGGCCTGGAGAGGGGGCGGCGGGAGATCCCCGAGGCTGCCGGCGGCCGGGGCAGAGCAGGGGGGCGGCCGGCGGAACCGACCTCCTCCTCCTCCTGTGGGTCCCGGCCGAGCTGCCCGAGCTTCGGGCGGGTGTCGGGGGAACCAGCTCACCGCCTCCCCGCCAGTTTTCATGCCGTCTCGGCCACAGGGACCCCGTTGCTTCCTCACGGCCTCCGCTCCAGCCGCGGCCCCGGTCCCGACTACAGCCTCAGAGCTCCCCGCTAAGCCGGCTGCCCCGGGCCCTCATTCCGCGGGCCACGGGCAGCCCAGGCCCCCGGTTTCCGCCGCCGTGGGGGTGGGCGGGAGGCGCAAAGCGGGGAACAATGAGACGGCAGCCGGCACCGCCGCGGGGCTTCGCCCGGGAACGGCGGGGGCGAGGGCAAAACGGCAGGGACTGTCACCTGGGGAGAGGCCGAAAGTCCGGCTGGACGGGCAGAAATCACCCCGGGCGCTCCGGAGACCAAGGGGTTTTTTACGCAACTAAACGCTGGCGGAGCCGGCGGCGAGCGCCGGGCTCTGCGCCGCGACAGACGGCTCCGCTGCTCCTTCCCGCCCCGCAACGAAAACAAGGCGAAACAACCCCCGAAGGGCAGCGTCCGCACACACCCATCTCCAGGGACACGGACACGGGGAAACCTGCTTCCTCCACCTCCGAGCAGAAGGGGTGGGAGGGAGCCACGGGGAAACGAGGAACACTCACCTTTCCGCCGCCGGGATACGCCGCTACCTTGATTTGGGGGCTGCTCCTTCCTTATTGATTTATTCTCGTCCCTTCTCTAAGGCGAGGTTCCCCTTTTGCACTGCTCCTCTGGCAAAAGCAGGACATCCCCTCCACGAGTCTCCCCCACACTCCACCCCCCCGCTTTCGCC
>JAOXOE010000256.1:38974740-39025346 GCA_028565055.1 Phoeniculus purpureus
TTACCAAGGCTGGAAGAGACCTCATAGATCATCAAGTCCAACCCGTTACCACAGAGCTCAAGGCTAGACCATGGCACTGACACCATCTGATACAGGTTCTCTAATCCACTCCTCAGAGACCAGAGCACCACCCAGGTTAATGCTAAATACTATTTTTGAGATTATACACAACACATCCTGTTTACAGAGGGAGAAGACCTACTTCCACTAGAAATTATTGTCATGGTTTTCAGTTAAATTATTGCATAAAAACCCTGCAAGAGTTAGGATTAAATTTGTACTTTCCCTCTCTTTAGTCAAGGTTGTCACTTCGTATAGGATTTTAGAGTCAAAGCACTAAAATACACAGCACAGAACATATAGGTTTGCAGTATTTCTGGAACGTGTGCAGTGATTAAACAGGCAGTGTCAAGGCTGAGAGGATCCTATAGTGAATATCTTCAGTTTGAATTGTTTTGGTACTTGCCAAGTGGGAGGTGAAATGTTTCTTCAAGAGACTGCAACTTCAGGAATGGAAAGTCCATTAGGTTCAGACTTCCAGGAAAGTGAAGTAGCTTCCATTTATTTCCTTTTACATGGATACCCAGAAGGTTGAAACTGAGATATTTCTTGCCCTTTTAAGTTTATAGGAATCTTGTTTTTCTGCCTCTGACTGTGCTACACTAGTGACATCGCTCATAGGAGCATCTTAGCAAATGTAATGCACACACACACACAATTATACTGAGATGCTGATGGATACAAACAATAAAAGCCTTGCTGGATTTGAAGTTTGTGAACTTTATTGCAATGCTTAGAGGATGTTACAAATTATGGCATCCTGTCAGTCAATGTTTTAATGGTTTATTTTTATGTATTGGTTTGAAAGGTGGATGAGGTTCTTGAAACTGTGAGAATTGGTGGGATACTCAGCCTGTCTTTGAAAATCTTAGTGTCTGTGTCACCTGTTTCTCCACCATCTTCTATTTTCATGTCTGCATGCCTCTTTTTTCTGCCCTCATCTGAATGTTTTCCCTTTCCTCATTTTTTTTACACAGTTTTGCTTTCTAGTCTGCCTTTTGTCTCCTGAGCCATCTCTTTCACAGCTAATATTTTCAAACCACCGAAATGCATATTGTGTTTTCACTTGACCACTACTTGTCTAAACTATTCCTAGAATCTTTGAGTTAATTTCTTTAACACTGGTCATTCTACTAATTTGCAGATCTGTAAAAATCCTCACTACTACCCCAGCAAAAAAACCTGAGAGACCTGAGAATTAGAAGAGATGCAGGCCAAAGACAGCAATCCACCAGACGGTGGCTATGGATGGGTTGTGGTGGTGTCAGCCTTCGTGGTGATGGGTCTCACTGCTGCTGTCCTCAAGACTTTTGGTCTGTTCTTTGTTGAAATCCAGCAGCACTTTGATGAACTTGCAAGCACGACTTCCTGGATCACATCTATAACTATTGCCATCTTTCATTTAGGAGGTAGGTAGAAACATTTCTCTAGCACTTTATTTTAATGTCTTGACTACTCAAGAAATTTTGAAGAGCTTCTTTGAAATATCTCACTAAACAAAAACATGTAAGTAAAACGCTTCTTACTTCTGTCTTCTGCAGAAAGTTGGGATTTTTTTCCTCTCATAAAATTGTGTCCATGCCTCAGCCATGGAATAGGTGAATGAGGAGAATCTCATTGCCTTAAGGAACTTCAGGTAGACTCAATTGTCCTACAGGCTTTGAACCAAACTCATGGGAGATAATCCGGAGAACTTATTGTTGGAATAACCTCTTAAACCAGTTTGTGAAAGTTTACTGAACTCACTTTTTTTCAAAGTACCTTAATACATAAGGGCTGTGACCCTGCCTGGCAGATAAGACATCAGCTACCAACATGGTGACTTTCAGTCCTGCCTTCCCCCTCCTTCTCTTTTTTTGCCTTCAAAAGATTCCCTTTCCTTCTATATATTGCCACTTCTGGCTCTCCCTTTTATCTCTTAGAATGATTCCAAGTCATTGATCTAACAGAAAACTCAATTAACTCAGAGAGACCACAAGGAAGAAAACACCATGCAAGCAGAAAGTAAAGGGCAAGAGAGTAAACTGTCCCAGTTAAAGGCAGGGAGCTGTGGGATCAAATACCACATCTTACCAACTGAAGAGGGAAGAACACTGCATTTGACTATTGTTTGCAGAGTCCTTTGTGCCCCCATAAGCTAGATGATCCTTCACTGTTACGGTGGGGATTCCAAACATGTGCAGGCACAAAATGTGTGGAAGTCCACTTTACATAGTCCCATACAGGTGCATAGTTGCCATAGGTAAGTATCCTTATGTAATAAATGCTGTAGCAATTCTGTTTGTGAAGAAGCTTCGTCACATAGGTACCGTGTAATCACATTCATCCTGCTCAGTCCACACCTATCAGTGTTATCGTTTGCTAATTTCATGGGCAACTGATATTTCTCTGAAAAACATATTCAATACAAACACAGAAAGATGAGGTAAAGCATGTAAAGAAAGATCTTTTCAGTTCCATAAAACTGCTGTCCTTTGCTCAATTTGCAGTATTAGCTTCATTCTGACAGAAATAATTATTTCAAAAAACCAGTGAAAGCCCTGCTTTTCTACCGACTTAACAGACTATGAAACAATAAGTGGGAACCTGTCAATTTGGAGTGCAAATCAGACTTTCACTCACCCATTTTTTTATGCAGATATATGAAAGAACTCAAATTCTTGTTTTAATTTGGTTTTTGGGAGAGTGGTGTTCATTTTTATTTTCCAGTTGTAGAGGAATGTATAGAAGTTACTAATATTTTAAATATTAAATAATAATACCAAGTATAAACTAGTAAAAACTGTATTTACCTTACCAGGTGTGAGGCAGCAGCTATAATTTTCAGCAGAAATTATTTTTCATCATTTGCAATAGGATCCTTTCAGTCCTACGAAAATAAATCTCTTTCAGTGAATACAGCTCGATGGACAAATGTTTGAAAACCTTTCTGTATAGTAGTTCATAATCTCTCGGGTCACTAGCAAGTTTTCCTTATCTTCTCCTGCTTTTGCTCCATTCGTACAGACCAGAAGACTTTCTAATGAAGACCATCTGAGTCTGCAGTTATTTGAACACCTTTCCCAACCTGGCTTAGTCTTTCTTAATTTGTTCCTTTAAGAAACCTTCAGTGTCATTTTGCTCAGTATGAAGGACAATCAGTGAATTGTTATTTTTTTCCATTTGGATCCTTTCAACAGCAGCTCTATGTCTTGTGTGGAAAGAAAACATGTGATTTTACTTTAGGGGTTTGCACCTGCAACAGACTGTTTAATTCACCATAGCAACAGTTCTCCCCATCTCACTGAAGAGAAGTGCTGATGTACAGCTCCCATCACCTTTCTCTTTGCACTGTAATTATCATCCCTTTCCATTGCTTCCAAGTTCTCCACGTACTACCCTTTATCCTTTTAGACTCTGGACTCCAGCTGTCTTCTCCATTTCCAGCTTTATCATTAGCTTCTTTCTTCCTCCTGCTACTCCATGTTCAGTTTCTGCCTGTTTCTTCTGCTCATTCCCTATTGAAAATTTGCTTGTTGTTTGTGTTTGTGCTTCAGCTGCAAATCCTGTCCTGAAGCACTTGTTACCTTTATTGTTATCATGAGTCCACTGTTCTTTTCTTCATCAAATACGCACCATTCTTCAGCTGTGTGTGCTTTACCCTCTCTCATCCCTTCCACTACATCTTACGGGCCGTGACTGAGTTCCTGCAGTGTTTTTGCGTGCTTATCAAATCACTGTGTTTTTGCTGTACGTGCTGACGAGGCATTTGGGGTCCGTATAACTTCTGCCAGACCACTGCTTTCAGAATACATTCTGCAGATCTTGCAGCCACCAATATCTCCCTGCCAGGTTTGTTTCACTTGTCCTAATTACTAAGTTATCTTCGTTCTTATTTTACATACAACAACAAGACCCTACAAACTACTACAAAACCTCCTTTTCTGACTGTCCTCTGTTCGTTGCCTCCCTACTTATTTCAGTTTACAAGCTTGATCAGCTTGATCAGCGTTAACCGAATTTTACTTCATCCTTCAAATCCAATTACCAGAATAATAATCAATTCTAGAGAGCTGATTCCCAGTTCCCACTTTAACACCCTACTGAGAACTGGTAGCGTGAGATGCTACTTGGGGTCCCCCTAGTGGCCATGGCTATTAGAAAAAGCCTACGCTTGGGGTTGGAAACAAGCCCGTAGAACAGAGAGAGCAAATTCCAACGCAGGCATCGCCTTGATCTTAATCCTGTGACGCTGGTAGAAAAACATCCAGGCAGTATAACTAATCCTTAAATAAGAAAAAAATATCTCTAACTTTTTAGATGCTTCCAGATACCAATTTTTTGGGTTTTGGAATTGCTGCAGCGAGTCAGATCTGTACCTGTGCTGATGAGTTCCTGCTGTTTGCTGGGAGAAACTGCACCCCTGAAATAAAGCTTTAAGCAAGTCTCCTGAAGAAACAGTACTTCAAAATAAACAAGTTTCTGTCCTTTATGTTATACAAATGTTACAAGGGCGCTTCTTCTGCTGTGTTTTATTGTTTGGTGCTGTTGATAGGCTTACTGTTCCTACTGCATTTACACTTCTCCTGCTTTTCTGTGGATCCAGCCCCTGTTGCGAGCTCCCTGTGTGTACGGTACAGCCATCGGGCAGTTGTGATCACTGGAGGACTCCTGGCTTTTTTAGGAATGGCACTGGGATTTCTTGGACTCAGCATGGCCTGGATGTATGCAACAATGGGCTTCCTACAGGGTATGTCTTTATGAATGTCTTTAACCAGCAACTCAGAACGCTCACTTGAAGGTGCTAATGGTAGGAATTTGAAATCTGGTTTCTATTTTGGTTTATTGGCAACTAGAACCAGCAACTGTCTTTGAAGGTCATCTCCCTCGTATTCCACTCTGAAAGTTAGACTCATAGAATCATAGAATATTAGGGATTGGAAGGGACCTTGAAAGATTATCCAGTCCAATCCCCCTGCCAGAGCGGGATCACCTAGACCAAGTCGCACAGGAACACATCCAGGCGGGTTTTAAATCTGTGCTAGAGACATGCAACAACAAAGATCAGTACTAAGACGCTAGTAATATTCACTTGCAAATTGCATGCAACCATTAAAATTAAATATGTTTTATTCTTATACTCAGAGCCAAGAGCTCTGAGAAGGTTTAAGGACCCCGAAGGACACTGGAGAACAAAGGCATGGAGATTCTGAATGTTGCACTTTCTATAGAACATGCTTTTGTTTTGAACACAGGCCCAGGCTTTCAGTTTATTCCAATTCTTTCATTTACTCCAGGTTAAAACTGGCCAGAAACTGGCTCCAATAGCTAGCGTTCCTGGAAAAGGAAGTGAAGCTGGCAGGGAATAAAAATAAACCATTCCCAGTTCCATGCTGGATGCCTGAGAAAATGTCTGGAATCTGAGCCCTTTGGCTTCAACGGTTTCTAGGGAGCCATTAAAAATGTTGTAAGAGCAGGTCTGAAGCCTGCTCTAAGCAGCTGAGCCAAAAAATTAGGAGCAAATAGAAGTAACACACCAGCTTCCTTCACCTCCTCCCTCACTTTCTACCCTGAACACAGCTGAACTTCAGCTCCTGATCTGATCTAGGAGCACGGGGATGACGAAGGAAGTAGGACACCTCCCTTACGAGGAGAGGCTGAGGGAGCTGGGTCTCTTTAGCTTGGAGGAGACTGAGGGGTGACTCATTAATGTCTATATGGTCCCTTCCAACCCTGACTGATTCTATGATTGTATAGTGACTTACAGTGGAGAAGGTACTTTCATCTTAAAGCCTGTGTTGCAGGTGCTTAGAACTTCTAGAAAATAATATAGATATGTTCCTGTGTGACTTGGTCTAGGTGACCAAGTTCTGTGGCAGGGGGATCGGACTAGATGATCTTTCGAGGTCCCTTCCTAATGATTGTATGATTCTATGATTTAGCTCTGTCTTGCCTTTCTGGTTAGTACTGAATGTTAATGTAAACTCCAGCTGCTCAGCAGATCATAAGCCCTTGTAAAGAACTTGTAAATGCACACTTGCCTAAACTAAACATCAACCATGTGGTGGTCTACACTTGAGTGAATGTGATGTGTTTACGAATAGCACTTTCTAATACATGCTCTACCTCTCCAGCTCTTAATAATATTTAGCTTCCCTCTTTCTTTCAACAAAAACTATTTAGTTAAAACAATACAGCAATAATCATTATGTTTCAAACAATAATGAATCTTTCTGGGAGGTCACCTACAGTAGGTAATATAAGCAAGATGTAGCTAGATAGCTATTATTTAGCCTGAAGCAGTGATGAGAACTACATTTGGTGTAAAACTAGCTTAAACTATTTTTAAATCTTTGTACTACTTTTAAGGCTTGAACAGCAACAAAAAGTCAGACAGAAGCTAATGTCAGTAAACAAATGTCAACAGGGAAAAAACAAAGACCATGGGTTATGTACACTGTCTGCCTTAGGGGGAAAGCTAACCCCAAGATGAAGAAGCTCCACAGGGCACTCTGCGTCTTCTAGGTCTGCAGTTCTGTTTGAATTAGTATACATACTTAAGTCTGAATTTTCCCATTGCCTTCAGTGTAAACACACATATGTATGAAGAACTCTGCTTGATATGGTCTCATGGGTGAAACTATCCTTACAGGTCCTCCTTTCTTACATGGGTCATTTCAGTGATGTTGCATGGTCACAGTTTTTGGCCATCTCTACATAAATCTCTTCACTAAATTATATGGAAACTATTGCTGTACTGAACAATCTGAGCATGAGAAGAGTATATAATTTATTAAATATACAGTACATAATAAAACTCTGAACATTAAATGGTTAAAATACATCATCCTTTAAGGAGATCAGCTTGCAACACAATAATCTTTATAGGATTTCCACTAAAGAAACCCTTATTTCTAACTTAGCTACACTTCTTGGGCAAATTCTGAAGCAGACTTGGAAAAAAAAGTAGTTTTTTTATAAATTCAAGACACTGGTTGTCCCTGAATTTCCTTTCAAAATCTCAAACCCATGACATTGCTCAGAGGTAGGAGTCATGTTTAAATGGATTCGTAAATAATTGGTTAAACTCAAATGACTAAACTTCCAATAAATTATAGTCCATAATGTGCATCTTTAGCAAGTAACAACATTTTTACAAATTCTAGCTGCTGTTTCCCATGTGACGACTCCCAAGCTACTATACAATCAGCTTCTTTCTCACTTTTCTTGACTTCAGAACACATTTTTCTGTGATTTGATGGAACATTTTATGTTTTTTAATTTGAAACACTCGTAATAAATCTAATTATTGTCTCCTTATTCAGAATTAAGAATCTCGGGCACACAAAAGCAAAACATCTTCATTTGCAGAGCACTGAGCACAACAGTCTAATAATCTCACAGCTGAATGAACTGATATTTGGTATACGAAAGATCATATATGAGTCCAATTTGGCAAATTACTTGTAAAGCAGAAAACTAAAATTATACAGCAATGCTCAGAAGTACACTAAGAATTTTATATAATCAAACGTATTTTCCAAGAATCTGTCTTAGTCATCATTCCTGCATTTCCAGTCTCTTTTCAGTGATGTTTTCATTGAGTCCCAGAAGCCTTCGAAGCATTGAGGTAGTCATGCAAAAATGTCATGACAGCACGAAATAAATTAAAAACACAAATAATCCCTCATCTATGCAAAACCAAAGAATGAACATCTTGTTTTAAGCCTTCTGAATAAATTCTTTTACTTTAGGATAATTACTCATTTTATAGAGTAGATAGTAGGAAGGCAGAGTATTTGAGCTTCAGAGGTGACATTCCTCTGACTAAATTCCAATGCTCACAATGCAGTCATCTGTGTCTCATCTGCCCTAGGCTCAATGCACAGTCAATGGAGAAATGCAGACTTCCTAAAATAGACATCTAGAACAGATCAGCTTAATTATATCCTAGAGAAGCAAATTTCTACCCCCTGATTGTAAAGGAAGTCTACATGGAATTAGCTCAGCTGTAGACCTGCTTTCCCATGTGTGACCTGGGTCTGGCAAGATGTATCCCACTCTAAGTGCCTATCAGCTTTCACATGCCTTTAACTTGAAAATTGGATACTATGCTTACTAAAACGAAAGTGAAAAAGAGCTTTCTCATTACAGTAAAGCCATTTAAATGTAGTTAGAAAGTTGTTTAAACAGGTATATTATATTCATGCAAATATTTAATAGCACTATTATTACTTATCATTCTATGGCATCCTCTACCTGTGCTTAACCAGCTTCACTGAGAACAGAATAAACAAACATCTAGAGAGATATTTGCTGAGAAACATATTAAGTGGCACCAGTGGGAGCCACAGAAGTGTTCACAGTCTCTCCTTGGTTTCCGACTTGCTCAGCATGCACATGCATGAGCCTGCTGTTACAAGCACAAGGGAGAGGCAGAACTTGTGACCATATTATGACACTTAGCTTCACACTCCTAATTTTTTTAATGCAGATGGTCTGAGTACTTGTCTTAATGCCTCGCAAATACCAATTGCTGAGTCCTAATTTAGAAGTGAATAGATTAAAACAAATTGCTTCTCTTCAGTTAGAAAACACATTTCCAAATGCTAATCTTCAAGATTAGTAACTATGACATCACCTCATAAAAAACACATTCTCATTTCACTCTAACTTTGGCTTCTTCCTGTCATGGCCTCATCACAGCCCCAAAAACTCTGGCATAGAAAAACATAACAGATTTGATGCATGAATGAAAGATTCCATCCCACTATCCCAGGAGAAGGGAGAGGGGAAGAAATCACTCCTGTCTCATAGCTGCCATTCATGTAACAATGCGACAGGCCACCACAAAGACAATGAAAAGTGTTAACAAACAGCACTTCTACTGCCTCAAGTCTCCCAGATAAGCAGGGTAGGATTTGCACTGCACTCAGTACCTTTGCTTTTCCTAACCTATCAATACCAGTTCAGCCACATCAGCATAGCTTCAGCCCTTGCAGTGCACTGAATGATACAATTCTCTATCTCTCTTACACCTGACATAGCTAAGCATCAATGCATTTATTTCACAAACCTGCTTACTGTTTGAAATCATTGCCCTCTTCAGTCCACGTCCAAGTTGGCTGCCCTCCATTTCACTTTGCCTTTGGTTACATGTGTCAAGGACAGTGACTGAAAATATCTGAAATTAAATCTCCTATGTAATTTCTACTTACGGTCTTTGGATAAGAAAGCAGACTCAAAAAATTCCCATTGGCAAGATTATTGTGGGCCTGAAAATCACCACGACGAAGCATCTCCATCTCACTTCCTACAAGGAGGGAGCTTTCTCACCATTTGTCTTGTACAGCTATTTGTCAGGATACTGACTCTGTCACAGTCTCCTCTCACACAAAAATTCACATCAAATGCACGTACTCAATCAAAAACAGAGCAAGGAACGGTGAAAAGAAAAACAATGTCAGACAGCTACTGAAAGAATTGGGTATCATTCAGTGATGAATGTATGCCAAGTCCAAAGAAAGTCTCCAGTACGGGGTAGGCTTTGTGCTTAAAAAAAGACACAAACACAGGTAATATGATTATTATAGAGTAGAAAATGATTTCACTGTGGAGACAAACCAGTCCAATGTTTTCCAAGTCCTCCAGAAATATTATCACTTTTGGGTAATGCAGTTAGATGGAGCTCATCCTACACTGCAGTGTCCCATTAGAGTAGATGTTGATAGATGATCATTTGAAAATGTGTTTGAAAAGGCAGCTGTCAGTCACAATCAATACATCACAATTTTGAAGATCTATGCCACTAACGACGACTTCTGCAATCCAAGGAAAAGCTTTCTTGTCATGCCCTCTGTCTGCTTTCATGCAGTTGTAACCTGACAGACTCATCTGCTCGATAGTACTTCGTGACTTTCTGAACTACTCAAAAATGCTCTTTATTTGACTGTAGTAAACCACCTGTGAAGTGCTACAGTACCCACTTAGCCATGCTTTGCTCCACCCCTCTCAGAGCCGATAAAAGCCTTCTAGAATTATATTTCAGTTGCTTGGCCACACTGGTGGCAGCTGAACTGAAGAGGTGAAGGTTTGTTTTGGCAGACTGCTGAATAAAATGAACTGATCCAGGATGCTCATGACCCCCTACAGCTGACCCTAGTGAATGTAACCAAAGAAAAGTGTGCATATATGTGGAGTCCCAGGATGTCTCACATCAGTGAGGCAACTTGCATGTGCTTCCCCATTGGCTTGATGGAGGAGGAGTGCAGTCTATAATTTTAATAGCAAACAGCACAGCAGTACGTGACCTTGCTCACATAAGGAGTACAGGTGAGATGATATGCTTGCTCCCCACACTGCTTGACAAAAGGGACAGGTAAACTGCAGTTCTAAATCTGTGTGATGAATGCTCTTATGGACCTAGAATGATGCCAAAATGTAAGTTTTCCAGTTAAAGTAGGTAAATCCTTGTTTAACCAAGTTTCAGAGTGCTCCCCAACTCACTTGAGTGACTAATGAGGGGTGACTATAGCAAAATAGGGAAAAGATCCTATAGGAGTCTTCCCTCCCTTCTATTCACTTAATTAAAGCAAACATTATGGTTTTCTACTGAAATGTCAGCAGTACTGAGGCACTAGCAGAGCTGATGAGAGAGCTGACTAATGTAACACAGTCCTTACAACTTTATGCACCTCTCAAGCATCTAGGCACATTTCATTCTCAACTTCCATCTGCACTCTGACCATCTGCTATTTCCAGTTCCTACTCCCATCCTGTCTCAGGAAGTCATTACAGTTTTTTATGAGTTATTAACATGTAAGGAGCTGCTCTAGGGTACCAAGTTGTCACCGATGACAACTTGCTAGAAAGGGCACCTCTTTGGCTATATATATCTATTCCATACTATAGCTTAAGCAAGGGCACATTCCTACATTGTCTCTCAGCAACTTTGATCCTGACTTAGCCAAATGAGGCATCCAGGTGATGCCTCCCGGCCAGGTGCAGTTAGGCAGTCACACATGGGAGAGCTCCTATGCGAAATATGTGAAAACAAATTTACATTCAGATCTTACTCTGGGTTATCTGGATCCTGACTCAGAGAGAAAAACACTTAGACCTCAGAAGGAAGCAGCCCTTGCCTACAGTTATATACAGGGAAAGGGCCAGACTCTCAGAAATATTGCTTCCAAATCATCTCCCTGAAAGGAAAGAAGAACTTAGCTAGTGTAAATGCAAAGACTGAGACTACTTCAAGCACTCTCAAACCAAGTTAAGGTTTGATCTCTATATGGCAGAGTATTTTTTCCTTAATTCATTGTTTTTCTTTAAAGCTGGCAGAATGACAACCCCAGAACAGATGTTTTTTTGTAAAGACTGGTATGTCAGGAAACCTAGCCCAAATGACCTCAAGCCTCAAAGACAGATTTTACCCTCTGCTCTCATAAAGTACAATAAACTTCAGGGCAATCTGAGTTTCCACTTGGATCTTGAAGCCTGTAGATGATCTGACCAAGAACCAGAAAGGAATCTCCAAGTGCAAGTACAGCAGTTAGTCTCATAACACTCAAAAAGATATTGCTGTGGTAGAAAAAAGAAATTGAAGAAGTTGAAAAGTATTGGAAAAAAGTCTAGGAACCACCAGGCATCATACCTCTTCAAGACTGCTTTTGCTTTCCCTTTAATTGAATCAACAATTCAATTGAATCTTTGGGGCTGATAGTCACTGGATCTTCTACATGTACCTGTAAAAGCCTTTAGGTTGTAGAGAATTACTCTTTACAGGGAAGGCTTGTGTATAGCTTATTTTTTTTTTACTCTGAATTTAATTTTTAAAGTTACCTAGACTATAAGCAAGAGGACAAACACGAGAGATCTGGAGAAGAGGACGCGAAAGGAGTGATGGCTCTCAGTAATGCTTTTTATATAAGTAAAATCTAGTCTCTGAGTTTTGTAAACAACAATAAAGGAGAAGATCCAAAGGAAACTGTAGCTTTGAGAGGCTCTGAAGCTCAGCCATTGCAGACAGACCAGGAGAATAACTAGGACTTGAGTCAAGTTAGAGTTAACTGTTGCATCTGTTTGGCTTGTTGAATACAGTTTCACCTGGATGAGCTCAGGATGTGGCTGTCACAAGAGGAAAGGTAAGATCTTGGTGGCTGGTGCTCACATTTAGGGCAGAAAGGTTGATGTGGCGTCAGCACACGCACACACACAACTCTCGAGCTGGCTGCTGTCCACAGGGGCTTCTGCTCAGCAGAACACAACCCCAAGCACCAATCTCTCCAACATCAAACAAGATGATTCATTTATTTAAAGCTGAGTGCTTGCATAAACACTTCTCTGGGCTCCAGGGAAAGAAATGCAGGAGACCAAGGAGTTGCGACCAAGGACAGCAAAAAGTCCCAGAGAAGATGAAAAGTTCACAAGCCACAGGAACAGACAAACTTTCCCAGAGAAGGATAGTTCTTCCATTCCCCAGAGGACACTTGTTTTGTTTATCTGTGGTTTCTGCTGTGTTCTTTCAACTGCCTGCATGTTCAGGGGCTTGTTTTCATTAATCTCAGAAGCGACAGACTTTCAGGTTGGTTTGTTTTTTTAACGCCTCAAACTGATTTTTTTTTCCCTTCTAAATGAGACCTTACTTGTTAAATATTCCTTTTTTCAGCAGAATTAAGTAACCTTGGAAATAGAATTGGTTTTGTAACCAGGTGGGGTCCCATCCATCTGCACTCAGCATTATTCATACTGGTCCTCATCCAGATTTTTCCCCAAGACTCTTCAGGGTGGATCTTATTCCCGTTAAGCTCAAAACAAAATGTCATGGCCTGACCTAGCCTCACTCTCCTTTCAGCTCTCCTGCCTCTTCCTGAAGGACCCACCATGCACCCATCATCCCCTGTACAAGTTGACTTGCAGGTTTTCATAGTCCTAATGACAAACACATGGTGCAGAGGGATCAGGCAGGGAGAAGAGCTCTGTATAATCACAAAGCTCCTCAGCTTGAATATTTTTTCCCTTCTCCAAGTCAATCTTTCTATTTTCCAAAGGATATTCTTTGATGATGGTGTGTGTTAACAGAGCTGAAAATCAGGTCCTAACATTTTCAGGTAGGTATGTTATTCTCTCTGTATCTGCTACAGCCAGCACAATATCCAGTATTTCACTCCATAGCACAGACTTGTCTTACAAGAATAAATCCCACTCTCCACAGAGCAATTTCTTTCTGTTTGATCTATGCTAAGCCCTGCAGCAACACAGCATCAAAGAGCTGCCCCTCTGCAGCTCAGCTCCTGGCCACCACTGCCCTGGTGACACTCAGCAGCACTGCTTCTTATCTAATGACTTTGCCTTTCACATTATCTATCTTACTTTCAACTCCTGCTATTTTATCATTTCCTCACTGAGGCCCACCCTGTTTGCAGGGCTGACATGATGTCTTTTCGTTTGCTCTACACCAGCAGCAGGCAGCCAGCTGGTTTGCTGTGTGTTCATATAGCAGGAGGCCCTCGAACAATGACACAGGACTAGCCTTCTAGGGCTGATTCCTGCTGGCAGCTTCCCCTCTCTTCCTCACCCTCTTGCTGTAACAGGACTAGGTATGGCTTTGGTCTCGTAAAATCCCTCTACCAAGCGGCTGTGCAGCCATAATGCCTGGCTGCTGGAGCTCGTGCTCCAGAGTTTCAGCCTTTCCTGGCCTCATGCCCTGCTCAGGCAGAGATGCTGGGCTGGGACCCAGGGTCTGATGCTGGCTCAGCACTGAGGACAAGCACCACTAGCAAACAGCAGCTGACAGCACCATCTGAAACCACTCAAGGATCCCTTCCCCTCAGCTGCCAAAATCCTCAGGGACAGCCCCAGTGTTTGAAGACAAACAACACACCGCATCATTCTGGACAGGATCCTTTTCACTTGAGCTTGATGGTGTCTGGGCAAGGGCTGAGAGCTACAGCCACTGCCCTGCCTAGTGCCAGTTCAGCAGCTGCAGCCATAAAACCTGTCAAACTGACATGGCACATACAGAGGAAAACCACGAGTCATTCTTTCCACAGCCAGCTAGCTAAATCATGTGACTTTCATCCTGACAGAGTAGATAGCCATTTTGCTAAACCTATTTGATAATTTATGAGCATTTTCCTTGCACCTGCTTTTGCACATTTCTTATGGTATTTCTAGCTTCTTTGCCCAAATCTAGTCCCAAGGTAGCTTCTATCAAGAACTGTTTTGTTAAAAACCACGAAATTACAGATCATACTTTGTTGCTGGCCATTAACATTACCAATTTGAAGCTTGAAACTTTAGCAATAAATATACATATTTATTAGCAATTAGTCATTTTTCTCAGAAAAATACAAGAGTGTGACAAAGGCAGCTCTAATATGCTCTCTGTAGTCACACACAATCTACCTACATATATCTGCATATATCACACATACACACAAACACATGCCCATGGAGGAAGTCAGAATTCTGCCTGTCCTCACTGCTTCTTGCTCCTCCACCTACCCGTTAGCTAGGACTGCCATGAAGTGACAATCTGTGACTGTACTGAGCCCTGGAAGGGAAGGCAAGAAAGTTGTACTTACTGCAGCTGGCAAGAAAAAGAAAGGACTTTGGAAATGGCAATGAACTGGCAAAACAATAAAAAGAAAAAGAAATTTAAGAACACAAAAAGTTTTAAATGTCACTGAAACTACAAAACCAGACGAAGGTCAGTAGGGAAAACCAAACAAACCAACAAAGCAAACGAACACACACACACACCAAACACAATAAAGTGTTAAAAATGTTCTGCACACTTAAAAGTGGATGTTGCAGCTGATCAGTTGCCCTTGACCACCTCATTATATCCTAAAGCTCCCTAGGATAGCCTGTGAGGGCACACACCTCTGCACACAAACAGTTCTCTGAGCTGAAGCTGTTTGCCATGTTATTTCATGTAAGAATTAAAGAAGTCTGAAAACACTTTTTCATTCCCTAACATTTACGTGTAGAGAAAACACCTAAAATTAACTACACAGGCTCCTCAGCAAAAACAATACTGAGGATGAGAATGAGATTGGAGAGCACAGACTGTGAAAGGCTGAAGCGGCAGTGGCTTGTGAATGACTCGCCAATGCCATTGAGACGTAGTGGAAATGTCTTCCTCAGCTTCACAATCATATTTTATTAATCAGCCAAACAGCACACGGTATAAATTGAAATCTGCCTAAAAAGCTGGCACATATGGGAAAAGCTCACTAATGGTTGTTTTATTTTACACAAAACCTACAGTAGCTCCCATTGTTTGTTTGTTTTTCCCCCCAGACTAGACAGCATGTGGCTTATGAGCCACACTGATAGATGCGATAAAGCTCCTGCCAGATCTGACTGATGACAGCACTAGGAAACGCTATGAAGGTCACTCTGTAATTCTCTCTTTGCAGCTGCTCCCGGTAAATCAAATAAAATCCATCTCCGCTAATTGCTAATAAAAAGGAAATTCCCTCCTTACCTTGCCTTCTCCTCTCTTCCAGTTTTGAGTGACAGGAATGCCATAAGCATGTCTAACTGATGAGAGAGCAGATAAGTTTCAAAGAGATACTCACACATATGTAATGGCCAGAAAAAAATCCACCCAGAGCAACTGGCCAAATATTGAGCCTTTATACTTTTGAGGACAGCACACAGTAGTTCAGCACGAAAGCAGCATATTAAAGAGTTTTTCCATTTTCTGCTCTGCAAAACTGAGATAACACACCACTCCAGATACTCCATGGAGGAGTGCTATCTCTGATAGTGTGAATACAGGAACTAAGCTCTTTCTCAAAGTCTGTTCATTTTAGATGAGCCAAGCAAGAATGCTCATTGGAAAGGACTAGGACTCACGACAAGCTTAGGAAGCCAGAACATCAGGCAGTCAAGCAGCACACTGAAACCTTGCTTTCCATAGACGTTTAGATGTGATCAGGACAGTGATAAGAGACTTTGGGGAATTCACAAACATGATACAATGACAGTCCCCTAATGAATAATATATATTTAGTGAAATTTATTGCAATGAGCTAACATACACAAACTGCTGGATTTCTTGGGGGTAAAATGCTATTTTGTGTTTGAGACATCAGCTCGATTGCATATCAGATTTGAAACCACATGTTCTCTTTTCTGGTGCTTACTATTAAAGGATGGAAGTCAGCATTTTGTACTTACAAAGATTTTGGCACAATAGGGCCATTGCCAACCTCTGTCCCAGAGAAGGACAGGCTTTAACACTCAGCTCAAAAATGCATGATGGTAGAGAGATGCTGGGAGCAGAAATCCCCCCCCAGGTAGCTGAAAATCCCAACTCTATGGCACCAGGAAAGAAATCCTGTACTGATTTGTTAAAAAGTTCTCTTGTTTTATTAAGCAGAGATTTAAAGAATCCTATGCTCCTGCTTATTTTGCTGCCAAACACAGGTCATCAGCCTTTAAGACAGCACAGTATGTAAAGAGCAGTATATATACAAAATCAAGCCTATAACAAAATCCTCTTAGGAGTTTCCTTCCTACATTTCTTGATGGACGATGGTAAAATACAACAGATACTGATTCATCCTTTCACAGCCTAGTGTATTCTCCCAGGGCTACTCTAAGACAAGTGGCCACCACCAGCTCAGTTGGACATTGTTGTGCTCAGCACCTCAAGCAATCAAACTTTTCTGTGTACCCTGTGTCACGACTAAATTTCTGTTAAGGTGGCAGAGGAGTAATGGATCATAGAATCATCAGGGATTGGAAGTGACCTCGAAAGATCATCCAGTCCAATCCCCCTGCCAGAGCAGGACCACCTAGACCAAGTCGCACAGGAACATATCCAGGCAGGTTTTAAACGTCTGCAGAGAAGGAGAATCCACAACCCTCCTGGGCAGCCTGTTCCAGTGCTCCGTCACCCTCACTGTGAAGAAGTTCCTTCTCATATTTGTGTGGAACCTGCTCTGTTCTAGCTCACACCCACTGCCCCTTGTCCTATCACTAGATGACATTAAGAAGAGCCTGGCTCCATCCTCCTGACACCCACCCTTCACATATTAAAAATAATAACCTTGTTCTTGGTTTCCGATTTATTTTGAAGGTCCAATTTTTCAGCACTTAAGTCAAGAGCAGATCTAGCACAGATCTCACAGGCCAGACCCTTAATGCTCTGAAATCTTGGGAACGTTTCTCCTTGTTACTTTGATCCTTAGGCTCTCCACTCTTAGGATGGCAGAACTGGCCTTAACACTAAAATGTGTAACTCTCACGTCATAAACCAGACAAATCTATACCCACACTCATTAGGTAATTTTAGATGCCACCTTTATTTCTGAATTCCAACTATGAAACACGTTTGAGCTTCTAAAGGTGTTGCTGATACACTCAATAATCAGGTGAGATGTTAAACAGGTAACGCAACTAAGAAGCAGCTCACATCAATGTTAGTTATTGACTCCTATAGTAACTTACACCTTCCTCGGGCTCTTTGGTATGTAAATTAAAGTGACCCAAACCCATTTACATTCAACACGTCCACATCTGAAAGTGGGTGGAAATCTAGATTGGCCGAACTTACAAATTCCAATTTCTTGGCAAGTTAGATATCTCACCTCAAATCTTCTTATCCATTTATACATTAGGAAATGTGGAAAAACCAATTATAGAACAAACACAGACCCAACGAGATCAAACGCAGATGAGTATGCAAGGGTGATAAGCCTAATGAAAACATGGTTTCAAATGGCGTCTTTTAAACTCCACGGGAGCCAACTGGGACTTCGGAAAAAAAGTATACAGGGACAAGTCCAAACACACTGAGTTTTCATCCACACAGAAACTGTGGGAAGCTGACACTTCTCAGCAGTTAAGGAGAGGCTAACTTATTGGCGTGGTGATTGTTTTGACTTGGAGCCAAGGCAATTAGGGGATTGCACAATGTTATGCTGTCCTGCCCATGAAGACTACCAGAATGTTCTACAGAGCTGCACTCTTCCAAGGAGATCATGTCCAACTGGCTGATGTTTAATTTTGCAGCTTAACAATGATATTAAACATTTGTCCAGCTCTCACAGCGTCCTTGAAGAAAGAATGGGATGGAGTGTTAAATACATAAAGACTAGCTAATATTAGCCTCGAACCTGTCATGTACCGAATGCACCTGGGAGAAGCTGGGCAGAAAATGAAAACCTTTATAATAAACCCACAGGTCACCAAAACACTTGCAACCATTATCCGTGAAAGCTAGAAATGAATTGGATCAGCAGACAGCTCTGCAAACACAAACACACGTGGGAGTGGGTGTATACCCACCTTCAAAACCAGACCTCCTTACATCTGCCAGGCCATTGTGCCAGAAGCAAGTTCTCATTGCTCTGACTGGACAGTATTATTTTTACATGCATCTGTTGAACAAAATATTCTCCATGGCCCTTGGATAACAAATCCTTTGAATACATCTAGGCATGTGTGAAACAGCAACTCTTCTTTGCATGTTTCCGGCCTGTATTTTAATACTCAGCTCATTCCAAAGCCTACAGCAGTTCTTTGGAAGACTCCTTTGAGCATCCGTGTGCTTTGGATCAGCTCCCGGAGAACAAAGCCAACTCACTCAAAGCTTGATTGCAATGCAGAGATGTACATAGGAGCCCACCAAATGCAGAATAATAAACCTGGCTGCTAACACCCATCAGAAGATCCTGCATTTCACAGACCACTGCAACACAAGGGCAGACTAGCCAGTGCCAGACAGGTTACAGCACTGAGCTCAGCGGCTCAAAAGCAAGTGACATGTGCCTGGCTAGTAAGGCACAAGGCATTCTGTTTGGAGGCACATGCAGATCCCAAATGAATACACCTTGTGCTAGCAGTGGGTCACATTGCATTCCTAGAACTTGTCGACTCCCTGCAGCCTGCTTGGCAGATCTCAGCTACTGTACTATGGTCAGTGAGCTCCTCACACACAGCCCAAGTCAATGTACATTTCTCTAGTCAACAACTCATTCCTTAAGAACAAAAGCAGATCTCTTCAAGGTAGCCTTCAAGGTAGATGCTGAAATTGTGTAAGAACAGGGAAATCACAGAGTGATGCTTGCCCAGAATATTCTCCAACCCTTACATCTTTAAATGTTAAATTTTAAACTGACATTTAAAAAAAAAAAGGGAAAAGATTTATCATGGTTTTTCCCGTTACATCATCCAACCCCTTCTGCCAGTTTCAGTCCTAGTTTCTTATCTTCTAGCCAGATCATTATCCATGACAACTGACTTTCTCCTCCCAAGCCTGTCTATGTTCTCAAAAGTATTTCCACGTAGAACAGCACTGGATGGCTTCTGGAAATGCCTGAGTCCACATGGAGTAAACTCTCCGTGTGGCTGTGCATTGGGGTTTTACGTTGTGTGAGCTGTGTCTTGTTCTTTTTTCCCCTAAATCAAGCTGGGTTTTGGTTTCGCTTGTTACTCTTATAAGTGTTTTGAACCCTTCTTAGCTGTTTTTTAGTTTTGGCCTGTTAGAGTGTTCAAGTAACTAGTTTCTCTTCTCAGACCTAACCAACTGATCAAGTGACGACATTAACCAAGCTCCTCATCACAAGTTGCCATAGTAACTCCCCAATCCCTCAAGCCAAGAAACCCATCAAAATCCAACTACACCACCGCCCTTTCCAAAATCCTCAACACCTGAGAATACCATGTGGCACAGACAAGAATGTCTCTGGTACACAAACAATTCCAGAGTCAAATCTTCTCAACTGTCCTACAACTGACAGTCAGTCTATGATTTCTGCCCTTAGCACTGCTTGTAACAAGTGCTATGATTCCATTATAAGCTTCCACTGCTGTAACTGAATGTTTAGGTGTGTTTGGATGGGTGAAGAAACAAAGCCACCTCCCATCACATAACTAGCAGCATCAAGAACTTGAAGGTAAATCCCTTCTTTCTTCCAGGGAAAGCCACCCAGTTATGTAAGTGTTCTGCTCAGTAGGATGGAAAGGTTACATAAAGGTGGCACTGGAATTCCCTACCTTCCCCAGTCACCACTGGTGATAAAGCTGGTAAATGCTTGGGGGTTGAATGCTGTGTGTCAGTGAAGAATATGATAGCTTCTAGAAGTATTTAGCCTGAGAAAAGACAACTCTGATGGAGCACCAGAGCTTAAATTTGGGCTCTGCTGAAGCAGACAGCTAATTCCTATCAATTTCACTGGAGGTAAGAACTTGTTTTGAAGGTATTTTTGGTTTCATGACTTTTCTTTCTACCTCCAGGGCCAGTGGCTTCATTTCAGCACCTAAGGGCTACAAAGTAGTGCCGAGCTCCTTCACCAGTACGTCTATCCTAAGCTGGAAAAAGATATGCTATCCCTCTGAAAAGGAACCTGAATGCGGCCCATGACGGCTGCAGAAGGAACTCCTTCAGCTCGGAATAAATAAGCATGTGAGCAGAATCCTCTACCACCTCATGAGGCCCAAACATGGGTTGCACCACCAGGCCAACTGGCTAATGGTAGCCTACAAAAACTGTGTTCATTCAGGAGCTCCTGCATGTGGCAGCTCATTAATGACACTTCTCAGCATCAACAGCTCTTGTACTAATTTTGCTCTTATTATTCTTCCTGAAGGAAAATGACATGAGAAAATGAAGGGAAACCAAACATTCAGAGAATGCTGGAACTAAAATAAATGGGAGTTCCCTCAAAAGAAACACAAATGGCAGGTAACATGCATGGTGCAGGAGGCCAAAGAAATACTCTGTGAGCAGCAAATAACCAACTTTGGCTTTGTGAAGCCAGTCTGCATTTGGAAAGTGAGAGCACAATGGTCTTCACCTTGTACAGCCAAAAGGGTACTTCCTCATGCAGGGCAATAATTACAAGGCTCACAGAACATTTGCAGCTGGTACCCATAGCAACTGTACCTTCTATGCAGCCATTCTTCCCAAAGAAACTACTCTTATGGCCCAGACACAAAAGTCCTTATGCAGAGCATTCACGGCACAAACACTAATGTAACCTGCATGAAGATGGACATTACAGAAGAACATGGGAGAAGCTGCATGATCACGTACATATGTCCCTACAGACACAGGTGAGACAGCAGAGATTAATCCAAAGCCTTGAATATTTTGGGCTCAGCTTCAATAAATTGTATCTGCGTCACACAGCTCTAAAATTAACTGCTCTAGACAAAAACACAGCCAGAATTCATATCTGGAATAATAAAGGCAATTGGTAATATAACGACTGAATCAAGCAAAATATTAAAACATTAAAAAAACCCTCTCCAACAGAAACAGGACTAATATTCTGCCTTAAAGTTTGAAACCGAAAGCAAAGTCAACAGAAATCATGAGCCCAAAAAACCCCCCACCACAGCTTCATGAAAAGCACTGCTCTTCTAAAGTAGGTCCTTTCTTAGAAACAGAGCAGACACAGCTTCCATTTATTATTTATGGTGCCTTGTGCCCATGTCAGCTCCTGATTAATAATTAAAATTAATCTCATTAAGGCAGATTTCATTACAGGATAATTTAATTAAATGATGACTTGGCTCCCAGATGTCACCATTTGTGCCATCTTTTAAAAGATGCTGATGATGACACAGATTTACAAGGGCTTAGTTCTGACCCAAAAAGCTCGATATTGACAGCAATTTCTCACAGGCAAGGCACACCATCTGAAACATAATTCAGGTGAGGTGAGACAGGCAGCTTTAAGTATAAACAGAGGTCATGTGTTGTGTTTCTGTATGACATGAGCAAGGATGAGAAGGTCAGCTTCAAATCTGTTGAATATAACTCTTGACTTCACAGAATCACAGAATCCAGAATCACTCTGGCTGGAGAAGACCCCTGGGATCATCGAGTCCAACCATCTACCCTATCCTACAAGTTCCCCCCTAACCATATCACTCAACACCTCATCAGAACGATCTTTAAACACATCCAGGGATGTTGACTCAATCACCTCCCTGGGAAGCCCATTCCAGTGCCTGACCACCCTTTCTGTGAAAAAATTCTTCCTAATCCGTGAGGATCCTGCACATCAGCATTTTAAGCAACTTCTTCCTTGTACCATAAAGTGAAAGAGAGAGTATGGAGACTACTTGCAATACAGACAGACACATTTCTCAGTCTGTCTGCTATGCAGCAAGAAATGGAATACAAAGAGCTCAATTCCCATGTCCTGCAGACAGACACCACACTCACACCCCCCCACTCCCAATATCTTAACTCCCTATGTCATGGGAAGTTGTGTAAGACCTCAGTGCTGAGAACAACATGCAAAAGCGAGTCAGGTACCTAGAGTGAGACTAGTGTATTACTTGCCAGCATCTCAAATGGCACTCCTCAAAATTCTTATTAGCTGGAAATCTCCTTGGTGTTGTACCTCTGCTGCCGCACAGAAACATTGAACCAAGTCTCATCGCTTGTTTTATCACCAGAGAACACCAAGGAATGGCACATCTTTGGTATTCTTGCTCATATCACAGATTCTACTTTGTTCCTTACACAAACCATAGAAAATGGGTAACTGCTCCTCTTTTTTTTATGAAAGAATAAATTACAATATTACTGTGCAATTTAGGAAACTGCTTTTATGTATCTAATGTTCTAATTCACAGAATATCTGTGTGAATTTTTAAAGCATTCATATATAATTTATTTTAGACTATAGAAGTAAATATATTTGTTCCATAGATGTGTTGTAATTTTGGAGATGGTAAGAGAGTTTTAAGACATCAGTCTCAAAGTAGCATATGACTATGCTTCCAGCTACTGTCTAAAGCATAAAGGACAGAACTTCCTTATTCTTATCAGTCCCACGGCTCCACTGCACACTAGAACATCTTTTCCTAGAGCTACATTTTAATTATCATGAAGCACTGGTTTCACTTAAAGTTATTTAACAGCTTGTCATCAAAACAATATACATATATAGATATAAATTAAACAGCAGTATTTCAGGTATGTGAACCTATACACATTTGGATGGGTGATTCAACACTATTTCCACAGAACCATAGAACTTTGGCTGGAAGAGACCTTGAAGACCATCAACTCCAACCATTTGCTAGCCCTGTCATCACCACTAAATCACGCCCTTCAACAGATCTACCCTTCTCTTAAACACCCCCAGGGATGGCGACTCAACCACCTCACATTAGACCTATAGGTTCACAACATTCTGTGATGTAGAGTTCCATGCTGTAATTCAGCATTAAATGTAATACAGAAGCCACACTCTTTCATACCTGCTTCAGTTCCTGGGGAAGCTACAGCCACAAGTAAGACACTAAAATGGACATGAAAACAAAGTTTAACTTTAAAGTTTCCAAAACCCAAGACTCTGCACTTAAAATCCTTCCTCAAGATGGGTTACAAAGGCTGTAAGTACTACCCTTTGAGCAACACAACATAACACATACCTCGTTGTTAAATTAGAATTGCTTTGCTGAACAAAACCCGTCTAACAAAAAAATGAACAAAAAGTCACCTAAGTTCCTTATTTTCAGGAACTCTGGAAAACAAGAAGGAGAAGATATCTTTTTTAACTGTTTTTCTATTTTTAATATTTGTATTGATAATGTTCTTAATAGTGTTATCAAAAAAAAACCAACCCCTAACATATAATTTCCTGGAACCTCCCCTGCCATCTACCTGGCGGTTAAAGCTGCTGCTTATTGTCTCCAGTTTGCCAGTTAATCTACCATCCCACGCACCCAACAAAGCTGGGCTCTGCTTAATCCTTCTAGCCTGATACCAAGACTTGACACACAATCACAAAACATCAGGGATTGGAAGGGACCTCAAAAAATCATCTGGTCCAATCCCCCCGCCAGAACAGGACCACCTAGACCAAGTCGCGTGTATTTCTGCTTTGCACCACTGCACAGTGCAGACAAGGTCACTTACTCCATGAAGTCATCTTCCCCAACAAAATATCACTCTGAGGGGATAAAAAGAAGGAGCAAAACAAAACTGACATTCTAGGCAGACAGCAAACCCAGCCAATACATCTATTACAGAACAGTTGAAAGTAAAGGTGTATAAAATACATAGATAAGTGATCCTCTGCATTTTCTTATTATATATATGTTATGTTAAATATGTGTATTATATAAACAAAACCACATTTTACTTATATTTATTAATAGATTAAAGGCTATTCTCCTCTTTCTTAAAGAAGCCTTTAGCAAAAACATCGAGGTGCTGGAGTGAGTGCAGAGGAGGGCAATGAAGCTGGAGAAGGGCCTGGAGAACAAATCTGATGAGGAGAGATTGAGAGGGTTGGGGCTGTTTAGCTTGAGGAAGAGAAGGCTGACAGGAGACCTCATTGCTCTCTACAACTATCTGAAAGGACACTGTAAAGATGTTGGTGCTGGCCTCTTCTCACAGGTCATTAGCGACAGAAGGAGTGGGAAGGGCTTCAAGCTTCAGCAAGGGAGGGTTAGACTAGACATCAGGAAGAAGTTCTTCACAAAAATAGTGGTCAGGCACTGGAATGGGCTGCCCAGGGTGGTGGTTGAGTCCCCATCCCTGGATGTGTTTAAAAGTCACTTAGATGTAGTGTTGGGGGACCTGGTTTAGGGGTGAACCTGTAGAGTAGGGTTGATGGTTGGACTCAAGGATCCCAAGAGTCTTTTCCAACCTGACTGATTCTATGATTCTACAGGTCCCCTGGCTTTCCTTGGGCATAGTAAGAAATTATATTGACATGTGATGCATATTTGAGTGCTCAGTGCTAAGTCTTCCTTGTAGGATTACAGAATGTTCCCTCTGGTGATTTAACATCATCACCTTACACCAAGCTGAGAAGACAGTCTGAGGCTCTACCATGGAGGTTTGAACACAGTGATGCTTACAGTCCAGCTTAACTGCCATACAGGTAGGAGAAATCCTATTGTTTTAAGCTTGTACACATCAACAGTGGATTCTCCTACCATCAGTAGAATTATGTACTAGTGGCTTAAGAGAGCAGCAATTACTAATTTAGTCAATCCTACTGTTACTCTGGATTGAAATGGATGCACATCATCAGTTACTCAGTGTAACTGAGTCTCAGAAATTATGCTCTCAGGGAAAAAGGCTGTTGCTTGCTTTCTTCCACACACACCTCAATCAGCCTTGATTCCATTTGTACTTGCATTTGGCTGATGAAAAAGTCTTTTCTCCACCTAGAATGAGTGCAACTGCACGTACGCACAAAGACAAAGGGAAGAAGGTCTACACAGCCCACAGCCACCTGCCCTTAACTCCAAACCTCTGGCACAGAAAGCATTTCACAGTAATAAATAGAAAAACCAAAGCCATACCTTAGGTGCTACATCTGAGCAGTTTCTTGGACAAGTCAGAAGACAACAGCAGTTGACATTTGGTACTTAAGCTTGCTTTACCTGAACTTCACTGTGTTTCTCATTCTTTGCCTTTAGTCTCCTTAAGGCAGGAGAACCATGCTCCCCAGTGGCACCTAGCAGTGCTCTCATAGAAATGAGTCAACTAGCTGGTTTACCACCAGCTGAGTGCCATCAGCTCTAAATGAAAGAGGTCAACAAAACCACTGAGCATGAAAGGGAAGTATTTGCTTCTGTAGTTTTGCCCTGGTGTTTCAAACCTTTGTCTATTTAAGAAATAACAGTTGATTTCACCAATATTAGGAGCTTCCCATCTGCTAAGGACATTGATTACAATTGCTTTTGTTTAGCTTCCTGGAAGTAATTTTGTTTTGTGCTATTTATAGTCAAGGGAACCCACTAAAAAAAAAAAACAGACTGGCTTCTTAATGATCTAGCTTTGAATGACTTTGCTAAAGTTTATCAATTCAGCAAATGAAATTCTCTCAGAGCAAATTATAATCTCACAGAATTGTACAAATTACCTCAATTCACCAGCAGATCAAGAATCATAGGCTTGTTTAGGTTGGAAAAGACCTTTAAGAACAAGTCCAGCCATTGATCCAGCACTGCCAAGTCCAGGAAGCTAGTTTATATTTACTAGTTCTGACATTTCGTTTTACAGGTAAAACATAGCCCAGAATAAACTGGAGAAAGTGAAACACTAACACATTTACATGTTGAGGTAAGTATTTTTCCTTCAACCCCCATCTTTCTTGCATCTATTGAATAATAAAAGCAGCATTTTCATTAACAGTCTTATTTAAATAGTAATGTTCTACAAACGATCTAAACACTTAATTAAAAATGACACGTTGGAAGTACATTCGTGTGCTACTGAGAACCCAAAGACTTAACAACTAAGAACTACTATGCTTATTTCACAGATTTTAAGTCAAATACATGCTACCAAAAATATCTGCCACTTTATAAGGGTCAACTTACAGAAGAGTCAGCCTGAAAATTTAATTCAAGAACCACTACAGTTGTTTGGGAAGGTTTTTTTTTTCCTACAAATGTGGGGTTTGGCCAGGTTCTTTCCAACAATCCTTTGCCAGTTTTACAAGAGTTAGGTGAATAGGAAAGGTTTTTCTCTTTTTTTTTTTGCTCAGCTGAGAACTCAGGCGATGCTTCTCCATTACCACAGTCTGATTCTAAAGCTACTTTAATTCTTAATGCCTTAATCACTTGTGCTTAATTAATTATTTAGCATGCGCTCTGAACAACAAAGAGAAGAAGGCTCTTCCTTTGCAGCTAATGAAGCAAAGGAAAGTTCTGGTTTCGCAAAACCTGTGGGATTGAATGGGCAGCTGAGGAAAGATGCCCTTGAAAGTCCTGGTTGACGCTTTTTGCCTTATTTTTGTACTTACAGAAAAGGGAAATCAGAAATGGGTAAAATAGTAGCAGCACAGTAGAAATCTCATAGGAGATTTAAGGGACAACAGGCATGAACTGTTAACACTGGAGATTCGATTTGAACATAAGGAAAAACTTTTTCAGTGTGAGGGTAACAAGAGCACTGGAACAGAATGCCCACAGACATCTCCAACTCTGCAGATGTTCAGAACCTGCCTGGACGTGTTCCTGTGTCATCTACTCTAGGAGGACCCACTCTGGTGGTGGGGAGTGAACTACGTGATCTCCAGAGGTCCCTTCCAATCCCTATAATTCTATGATTTCTTCCCAACAGGAAATCACTCTTTTTCCTGGTTCTATTCATTCATATCTCATGACCATCTTCATACTCAGTAATTCTTGCACCTCAAGGCATTGGTTACAAAGCTGAGGCTTCTGCTAAAGTGTCACTCCATCATCACATGCCCTAAAGGTTGTACAGGGAATCTTTTAAAAAAAAAAAAAAAATCTGCTCCACCACCACTTCCAAGTCCTTCTACTCAGGGCTGTCCCCCATCCTTTCTCCTCCCAATCTGTATGTGATAATGGGATTGCCGCGACCAGTAACAGCATAAAAATAAAAATCCAGCTTTTCCCCATTCACCCCAAGATGCTTTTTTAACATGTCATTCATCATCTTTTATGATATTGACACGTATAAAGAATATTTTGCATTTCATGAACATAGAGGCAAAGCTGCTCAACTCCTGTGCATTTCTTCTATTAAATAACCAACAGAGACCTCAAAGGAAATACTGGAACCAACCAGAATGGTCAGCAGTGACATGCAAACTGCAGAGTTTACGTTACGTGACTCATCTCCCAAAACTAGTCACCAAAGAAACCTCTGAATTTTCTATAGATACAAGCACGTCGATGTGGCAAATACATTAAAAACCAAATAAATACAGTTGTGATTTGTGACTTTTTCCTTAGGAGAAAGGCAACAACACTAAATCAGCAAAACGTTATTACTAAACATTATAGATATTATCAAGGGTGAAATCAAATTTATTGCAGCTGTAACACTTCCACGAGAGAATCTGGGCCTGTGCCAACGAACACACGTTGATCACATGAGCTTCAAAATAACTAAATTAATTTTGTTGTAAAAATAAAAACTAAACCCCACTAACTACCAAAACCAAAGGGTACAGAAAGTGAATTGCAGATTGAGAAGGCGGCTTTAATTTCTTTAACAGCTGCCCTGGCATCTAGCTGTCTAACATGAAATGCAGCTACACCTTCTATCAGTTACAACCTGTGTTTATTCAATGCAAAGGGATTGAAGTGATGAATACCATAAATATCAAGCCTGACTCAGCTCACAGATGAATGCACCTTATCAAAACTTGAAATCATCTAAAGCAGTAGGAGACTTCCAGAAAGCAGGGAGAGCTGAAAAAATCCTTCTCATATCCACCCGCAGAATGTCCCAAGTGGGAGATTACACAGCCCACATGCCAGTTATTCTTATGGGCCCCAATTCAGAAAAGCATAGCTACTCAGGAAAGCACTTAATTAAGCACATGCTTAAAGACTTTTTTGAATCGGGTCCATGGTACCATAGGAAATGGGTATAACAGACATAAACTGCAGGAGTAAAAGTAACTGAGAACTTAGCTCCACAGCATAAGCTCTCATTTACGTACTTTTGTATTTTTAAGATACGATGCTTCCAACTGCTTAACTAAGCACACACTCAGCTGCAAAATGCAGCGTGGCTAAAAAGAGACCTGATTACAATCACATCACAGGACCCTGGCAGTATCTCACATGCCCAGTCCACTGCAAAAAGTGCTGCAAAAGACGCGGCGTATCTTTTTTTTTTGCATCACTTTACTTATCAGGAGATGAGCAGCTTCAGAGTTACTGGTATCATAGGGATAAATGGCAAGTGGGCAAAGAGCTGTTCATTGCGGCGGTTTAGAGCTACTAATGAGCTACTAAGGTTGGTCTTGATGATCGTAAAAGTCCTTTCCAACCATAATGATTCTGTGGTTCTGTAAAATGTGTTTCACAGCAAAAAAACAAGGAGTGAGAAGGAAAGAACTCTGTACATGTTCATCATGGAAAGATGACTTCAGGAAGGTAACTCCTTCTGTTTCACTAGAAGCACTGCAGAGAAAAAACTGGGGCTTTCCTTTCTGTTCAATGCTCGTCTTTATGAGGAGCTGCAAAAGGTGGGCACCAACGAGCAAGGTTACCCAGCAGCTACTCTGAGCAAAGCAGGAAGCTGATGGAGGGCACATATGGGCCAGGCGGGTCTGAAAAATGCCAAGTGTTGATACGCTGTCATACCTGCATGTGATTATCAGCAAGCAGCACAACCCTGCGGTCTGTGCTAGAGGGAACCAAGTGGAAGAATGGTAATTACCCCTATGTATGGGAATACCGCACTCCTTAGTTTCAAATAACTCTTTGCTAAAAAAGGGTAGTTTTTTCACCTAGTTGCCAGTGATTTTCTATCACCTAAAAACAATACTAACCTGAGTAAGGGTCTATAATAGCAGAACCATTCAGAACATCACCCTGAGAACCACCAAGTCTAAAAACACTGCTGCCACTAACACCTTTGACAAAGAGATGAAGGCTAGACTTGGAATTTCCCACACTGACTGTAATTTTAATATTAAATAAGTTGCAGTTTGATTCCTTGGTAATTTTTATTAACACTGAAAGTCAGGAGAAGCTGAGTAAATAGCAGCCACTCTAAACTTGGCATGTCACAAATCAGAAGCTACACAAACTGTCACAATATTACTAACATACTGCAATTTGCCAGAGCTCAACTATTTTTGTAAAATTCAAGTACAGAGTTATTACTTCACATAGTTCTGTGAAATAATCTCAAAGGCTAAAATAGCCATGCTATTATTTTTTATTTACACTAAAATATAACATCATGCAATTAAACCAACAGAATGGTTTTTGAATTGGTAGCATTCAGAAACTGAGAACCCACTGCTCAAGCTCAACTCAACCCTGTGTAATGGAAATTGTAAGTAACAGGATTAATTCTAACAGGGCTGGGGAGGTATTGCAGGAAGGAAAGCAAGGTTCTTCTCAAATCACATCAACATGACAAGTAAGTCTACCAGTTCATGCTTTGCTACCACAGACCACCTTACAGTTTCCATAGACTTCACTTTTCATCATGGAATCATTAAGGTTGGAAGAGATTTACAAGATTAATGTTTATAAATATGTGAAGGGTGGGTGCCAGGAGGATGGAGTCAGGCTCTGCTCAGTGTCATGTAGTGATAGGACAAGGGGCGATGGGTGTCAGCTGGAACATAGGAGGTTTCACATAAATATGAGAAAGAACATCTTCACAATGAGGGTGACAGAGCACTGGAAGGGGCTGTCCAGGGAGGTTGCAGTCTCTCTGGAGACGTTTAAGACCTGCCTGGACATGTTTTTTGTGACTTGGTCTAGGTGATCCTGCTGTGGCAGGGGGATTGAGTAGATGATTTTTCAAGATCCCTTCCAATCCCTAACATTCTGTCACTCTGTGATCATCTGGTCCAACCATCAACCCAACTCCACCATTGCTCCCTAGACCATGTTCCCAAGGACCACATCATGCACAGTCATTGAAGGGTCTCCAAAGCACTCCCTATCAAAAACTGAAACCACGCAATCACTGTCAAAGAAGGGTGCAGGAGTTCCTCTTCTCTGAGTATGAAGTCAAAATACTCTACTAGGGGTTAGTTTTTGCCACAGCCCTCAAAACCCATCATGTCCTATAGCCACACTAATTACACATATTCTGTAGAATGAGCTCGGCTGGATTTTCACTTTTCTTCATGATTCCCTGTACCTCCTTCTTTGCATCAATTTCTCTCACTAGCTGATAGGTGTCTATGTAATGAGAACTTACAGATACAAGCTGACCCCCGTTGCAACTTAACAAGCCTCCAACAATTTTCAATTCCCTCTTATCTGTACACTGTTATTTGTTCAAATGCCAAACATTTCTAGTATGAACTACAAGACACTGGCACACGCAGTGCACACACTGTTAACCCCACTGCATAGGACAGTAGAGGATCTGTAGAGTTTGTTTGGTGACCGTGTATTTTGTTCCTTTGTTTTCCATTGTTTTGGGAGCCAAGAATTATCTGCTGACTTAGCAGACATTCATTGGCTTAACAAAGTTCAGTATTTAAAATATTAAAGTATTTAAATAAAATATTAAAGTATTTAAATATTTCAGTATTTAAATAGTGATATTCTTAGCTGGAGGTGTTTCAACTGATCCATTAAAAAAATAAATCTTCAAACCATTTCCACTAAAGTTTACATATTCAAATATTTCTGCTTAAGGCAAGTGTGCAAAGTACATTTCTTCATACAGAATGGGGAAATTTTAATACTTGAACTAGCCCTCTGCTTGCAAATAATTTTAAGTTACATGTAAATCACACAGAATCATTAAGGCTGATTGACAAACACCTCCATGACCACTAGAGCGTGTTATAAAGGGCCACATCCACTCACCTTCTGAACACCTCCAGGGATGGGGACTCCTCCACTACCTTCCAATGGTTAACTACCCTTTCACAAAAGAAATTTTTCCTAATTTCCAATCTGAACTTCCTCTGGAGCAACTTGTGGCCATTTCCTCTTGCCCTGTTATCAGTTATTTGGGAGACAAGGCCAACAGTAGTCCCCCTACAACCTTCTTTCAGGTAGCTGTAAAGGGCAGTAACGGCTCCTCACAGCCAGGCTAAACAATCCCAACAGGATCTGCTGTAAAACTCTGGTGGTCCTAACTTTAATCAATGCTTTCTTTGCATTAAAGAGAGTTTGCAAATATCTGAAGTCCCAGGGAAGCAATAACTACTATTCAAAACACAAGACTCATCTTGAGCACTTAGCCTACTATTCAATATATACAGTAATGAGATTTTAATAACCGCTCACAAGAGTTGTAGCATATGAACAGGGGAGGTCTTTAACTGACGGTAGAAAACTGCACCTAGTATTGATTTCTGAAACTACGCAAGCACTTCCAATTGGATATATTGGACATAAAATATTGCATATATAGGATAATAAATAGGGGAGCTTTAAATTCTGTAAGTTTAATATGCAGTACCGTATCCAGCAGTGTAGAACAGATCATACGGCCAGTTATAGGTATAATGATAGTTACTGTTGTCACAACTAGAAGACCTCTAGTTATGTTTCCTACTTAATACTCATTTCCTGTAACTATGTTCATATGCAGCACATGTAGACTGGTCATTTATCCATAATTTTAAAAAAGAGGGGACTGTGTGTTTGAATAAAGCCTTTAGAATCTCTAAATGTTTCACAAAATTCAAAAGCTCGATTCTTTATGAGGGCAGAATATGGATGTCATGATCTACTGGAATTATACTATAAATCTCTTGGTATTAAGACAAGATGTTGGATGTTTTTCAAAATGTACCGACTAGAGAAAGGATCCAGGATACACATGTGTACAATGAGACTACTAATGAACCTGAGACTGCTATTCATCATAAACTAGACTCTGGAAGGTTTTTTCTTCCCTTCTCCCAAAAGATTTACTCGCATATATTTCAAGCAAAGTGAATGAAATAAATAAAAAACAGAAAACCACAACATCCCCACTAGCCTGAAAGCATCTACATACATGACTTTCTTCTTTTCTCTCAAGGTAGATAGAGTAGATGCAGTATTTCCCACACTGTCTTACTGTATCACCTACAAAAGAACACTTTGCTGCTACTTGTGCCGTGGTGATTTACATTTCTGCACAGCAAAAAGGTACAGCTGCTTGCTCCAGCACTTCTCTGCTGCTTTCCAGTACAGCCTGACATTAAAATGACATGTAATTAATAGCTTGCTTCAGGCAACCAAGAGAGGTACAAGCACAAAAAAGCTGACGGATGGTTGCAAGCCCACACAGGATCTACCCAGTTATGGAAAACAGTGCCAAATACTACACACTGCACAATACCCGCAGTACACTTCATTACACTTTCACTATTCACTTTTATTAAAGCAGAACGGTCTTGTCAGCTCCAGAAAGCAAAAAGACAGTAATTTATTCCCTGAATGTCTTTGTGTTTGGAAGGCAGCTACAAAAAAAAGTTTGCTTGAAGAATACCATCTACTACTGATGGCAATACTTTCAAACTCGAAAAAGTAATTTCATGGAGTAATAAAGAGCAGGTTCCCAATGGAGTCCTCCCCTTTCTTTCCTTTATTCATTTCCTTTCTTCTCCTCTCTTTCCTTTTTTCCTTCCTTCTTTCATACTCTTTTTTTGTCTAGTCCTTCTTTCCTTCCTTCCCGTTTCTTTCTTCCTTCCTCTCTCTCTCTCTCATTTTCTTTCCTTTCATTCTTCCCCTCATTCCTTCCTTGTTCATACAAATACACTCTCAATTATACTAGATTGTGAATGTTGACATTTTCTCTCAATTTTTCCTCAAACTTGCTGGCAGCACACATTATTTTTGAGCACCACAAAGGACTCATATCAAAATTTCTGATGTTTCAAAAGACTTCATCTTTCCTGGCTAGACACTGCATCCCATATTCACTAAAGGCCTCAGGAGTGTCCCCTGAGACAGCTGGAAATCGGAGGACAGCTAGGAGGTTAGCTCCTGCTCTTAGAACATGCCAGATGGATTTCTGTACCTGGTGATTTTAAAGAAGCTGGTTTTACAACCAGCTGGCACCCTTCATCGTCAATGTACATCATGTCAGATGAACCCAGACACCAAAGAATAAAGCACAGTTCCTGAGATAATGACAGTAATCCATTAGCTCCACACTCTTACTGGGCGAATTCTGCAGCATGATTTGCAGATCTACAATCAGGTCATATCTGCAGCACTGAGTATTATTGCCAGAGCAGTTATAAACGGAAGTACGCTAAGACATAAAATTTCCAGAGGTCTTTTTTTGATGCACAGTAAGCTCTTCATAAACATGAGAAATTCATCCATCCGTGAAGGAATATGCAGTACACCAGCTCGCACCTGATCATTTTAGTGTGTGGAGCACACCAAGATGTCCTTCTCTGACAAGATACACAATTTCCCATGCAACACAGAAGATGAAACTAGCAATCAGTACCATCTAACATACTTCTTTTTCTCCTCTCTTTTTTAAGTGTTTGCATAAACTCTCTGCACAGGGGCTCTGTCTAACGCCCTATGGATAGACTTTCCACAGTTGGTGAACTTTACAGTTGCATGACACAGAAATAATTATGTTGGGATCAGGCTTTTCTATACAAAACCAGAAACATCGAGTGGTTTGATATTGAGATTTAACAAGGCCAAGTCCTACACTTAGGCCACAATAACCCCCTGCAGCTACAGACTGGGGGGATGAATGGCTACAGAGCAGCCTGGCAGAGAGGGACCTGGGAGTACTGGTTGACAACTGGCTGAAGAGGAGCCAACAGGATGCCCAGGTAGCCCAAAGGGCCGATGGCATCTTGGCTTATATCAGGAATAGTTTGGCCAGAAAGACTAGGGACCTAATTCTCCCCCCATACTGGGTGCTGATGAGGCCTCACCTCAAGTACTGGGGACAGTTCTGGGCCCCCCACTTCATGAAGGAGATTGAGGGGCTGAAGTGGGTCCAGAGGAGCAATGAGGCTAGGGAAGGGACTGGAGGGAAAGGCTGATGGGGAGTGGCTGAGGGAGCTAGGAGTGTTTAGTCTGGAGGAGACTCAGGGGGGACCTTCTCCCTCTCTACAACTACCTGAAGGGAGGTTGTAGTAAGGTGGGGGTCAGGCTCTTTGCCCAGGCAACTAGCAACAGGACCAGAGTGCAGGGCCTGAAGCTGCCAGGGGAGGGTTAGGTTGGATGTTAGGAAGCCCCTCCTCATGGAAAGGGTGATCAGACACTGGATTGGACTGCCCAGGGCAGTGGAGTCCCCACCCCTGGAGGTGTTTAAGGACAGATGGTTGTGGCACTTGGCGCCCTGGTCTGGCTGATGTGGTGATGTTAGGTCATGGGCTGGGTTTGATGATCTTAGAGGTCTTTTCCAGCCTCAATGATTCTGTTAACTATAGCTGCAGGTCTACAGAATGTGTAAAACAAGAATATCCTAACTAACTAAAAGTCTTCTCTTATTAATACACAGGCATTCAGATAATATACAGCAGGTCTGAGGACTTTCCAAAGCTACCATCTGCAGACAGGTAAGTCAGTTCTTCAAATCTGATTATATTTAGCAGGATGTCCTTTTAGGCAATTATTAGAGTCTTACTTTTAACAGCTCAACACCAGGACTTTGAACAGAACTCTTTATAAGGTCCAGAACAGAAGATATCCAACAGCATCAGAAAACAGCTGGCATCTATCATTATTATTGTCAGGCAACTGCTACCGCAGGCATATTGTAAAAACAGTTTAAATTACATGAACTTAGAGATTATTACTAAATAGTTCAGGATAGGGTTCTCAAAACCATAGCTAATTCTACCTTGTTTAAATTAAAATTAGATATCATTTTAACCTGGAAAGCTCCTGCCAACGTTGAGTCTCCTGGGAAACCTGATCAGTATGTGCTTGCTCTTGTCAAAATTTACTGCTATTGAACTCTAGTACTAACCAGAAAGAACTGATGCCTTTATGAACTATATAAATCAGTAGTGTATCACGTAACTGCCCTTGGTCCTACAAAGACTATTTCCTCTACTGCTAATTTAATGCTGCGGTTATCTCCAAATTAAATTTAACATATTGCAAGAAAAAGATAATAAACTTCCATGAATGAACTACACTGGATTCTTTGACTTAAAGCAAGTCATAGACTCATAGAACCATTAGGGATTGGAAAGGACCTCAAAAGATCATACAGTCCAATCCCCCTGACACAGCAGGATCACCTACACCAAGCTGCACAGGAACATGTCCAGGCAGGTTTTAAACATCTCCAGAAAAGGAGACTTCACAACCCCCTGGGCAGCCTGTTCCAGTGCTCCATCACTCTCACTGTGAGAAAGTTCTTTCTGATATTGATGTGGAACCTCCTATGTTCCAGCTCACACCCATTGCCCCTTGTCCTAATATGTGTGAAACTCAGCAACAATCCAACATAAAACTGGTTTCTCAGCTGCAATTCTGTTCCATATTTGGTTGGATTGACCTCTTGGACTAAAGTACAATCGCTGCTGAAGTCCAAGTGCTGGCACTAATTCATAAACAATAAAATAAGCAACACAAGTTTTGCATTGTTTCATCAATGAGATTCTCTATGGCAAGTTCTCCCTTAAATTACATTATGGTAAAACTATTTCCATTCACTGTAGCCATCCCATTTCAAGAATTTTAACTTTTCTTCCTTTAAACAGCTGAAGAGTCAATCTAGGTTTAAAAGACCATAACGATGTGAATGTGGTTTAAAGGGTCTGCATGCGCTCAATGCATTTAGGACAGACTTCATAAAATATTAAACTAGATTCTTCATCTAGTGTCAAGGAAGTGGAACACGTCTCTTATGAGGAAAGGCTGAGGGAGCTGGGTCACTTGAGCTTGGAGAAAAAGGGACAGAGGGTGACCTCATTAATGTTGATAAATATGTGAAGAGTGGGTATCAGGAAGATGGAGCCAGGCTCTTCTCAATGTCATCTAGTGATAGGACAAGGGGCAATGTGTTTGAGCTGGAACAGAGGAGGTTCCACACCAATATCAGAAAGAATTTCTTCCCAGTGAGGGTGATGGAGCGCTGGAACAGGCTGCCCAGGGGGGTTGTGGAGTCTCCTTCTCTGGAGATATTTAAAACCAGTCTTGATATGTTCCTGTGCAACTTGGTCTAGGGGATCCTGCTGTGAGGGATGCTGCATACAGCAGGATTGGATTGGATGATCTTTTGAGGTCCCCTCCAATCCCTAATGATCTGTGATTTGTTAAAAACATAACACTTCTGTCATTCTTCTCTTTATTAATAGTAGTTGACTTGCAAGTCAACCACTCAAGATAACTGAGGTAGAGCTCAGAGAGTAGTTACTACGGGGAGTAGAAAGAAACCATGACTGTTACATGATACCAAACTAATATTAGCCCTCGCTAATCTTTCAGAAGTATTTGCTAATAAAATATTTCTGAAATTACTGCTTTTGTTTTGTAGCGTGCTTCCCAGTCTTTTCCAGAAAATTATTGAAGCACATGCCTAATTTAAAGCACATGAAAAATTCCATTCCTATCAGTAGGTTTAATTACATCCCTTAAGTCCCACACATTCTTCAGCACAGTGCTGCTTCTGGGTACGCCCTTATTGATGCTCCAAAGAAGTTCTAAGCTGGCTTAAAAAGAAGCAGAAGCTCTTGTATTTGCAATTTTTCTTCCTGTTTTCTTTCTAGTGGTGTTACTAGTTATATACTGGAAGTTACCCCTTATACATCTATAGCATCAAAGCCATAACATCATTCTTAATCCAGAATTCCACGCTCCAGGAATCCTAGACTCCATGATGATAACTACTTTGAAGAAAATTCACATAGCTTGTGGAAGTAGCAATTTTTCCAAGTAGTTTTAGCCCTGAAAGTCCAGTCTGGGGGCCTCTCTGGAGCCAGGAATACCAGTCATAACCATAGAGTAGCTACGTGTCAGTTCTCACCAGCACTGTAAGGACACTATGTGACAACAGAACGTATTTCTTTCATTTGTTTCCCTTGTTATTAAACACAGCCCATACAATGCCTTTCCATTTACATCTCTGATACTGACTTAGTAACATCTTCAGGAGACAGGTGGAGAGCTGAACCAGAGGAGGTGTGACAGTGCCAATGACAGGAACAGTTCTGTTTGTTTGCTAACTGCTCACCCCATGGTTACAAGCCATAAGCATTATTCTGTCACATTCTCCTGGACAGTTTTTAAATAGATTAACTATTTAGATTTTAAAGAAGAGGGCTTTCAAATAATAATTTTAATTAACTGAGAGAAATGCACATTACTACTACATAGAAGTACAGCGCACATTTGTAAATCTGACCCATGCCAAACAGTATTTCTCCAATGATATGGAATTCATCCAAACCACGGATCAGCTCAGCATATTCCACATGTCAAAAGGAATTACCTTCTTCTGAGTGTTGTCTCAGTTGGTCTGTCCCATTTATTAAATGAGAAAAATAAAAAACATACGTAACTACTAATGTAGCTCAGGAAAAAAGCGTCTTCAGCTTTAGCACTGGCGGGTTCTGGTGTAGAAGTGACACAATGCTGAAGTGGTAGAGTGGAAAATAATTAGAAACACAGTATATATGTGTTCACATGGGTTGTTACAGCATAAAGAGGTGGCTGCTGGTCTCTTCTCACAGGTCACTGGTGATAGAACAAGAGGGAACGGCCTCACAGAATCACAGGGCATTAGGGATTGGAAGGGACCTTGAAAGATCATCTGGTCCAATCCCCCTGCCACAGCACGATCACCTAAGACTAACGAATACATCCAGGTGGGTTTTAAACGTCTCCAGAGAAGGAGACTCCACAACCCCCTGGGCAGCCTGTTCCAGTGCTCAGTCACTCTCATTGTGAAGAAGCTGCACCAGAGGAGGGTTAGGCTGGACACGAGGAAACATTTTTTCACTGATGGGTGGTCACGGCTTGGAACAGGCTGCCGAGGGAGGGGGCTGAGTCCTGGTCTGATAGTGACCCTGGTAGAGTAGGGTTATTGGCTGAACAGGATAACCTCAGGGTCTTTTCCAGCCTGGATGATTTCATGATTCTATATGGAAAGGTCTCGCAGCAGGGAGAGGACCACAGTGATGTGTCTACCTCAAATTCTTACTAGATTACAGATGAGGAGTGATGGTACTACACTTGATCTACTGTAATTCAAAGTTGGTGATAATTATGGATCACCTATGTGAAGCCATCACTCTGTGCCAACCACTGTGTCTGCAGAAAGGGGGCAATAAAATACTTAAGCAGTTCTCAAAAATGCTCTAAAATACACCCAGGAAAAGACAGGCTGGTTATCTTTCACTTTGGTAACTTCCAAGTCCTGGCATTTTTCTTCAATGATTCCTTCAGTTAAAAGCAAATAATTGCTCATTTCTCACTTGCTAAACCTGTAATTCTTTCAGGTGCTTGCTGACTGGTATTTAATATGGTTCATTGCTTCTGGAACAGTGAAATACCTGTGCACACTGCCAGCATTTCATGACCAGAAGCTAGACTACACAACTTCCAGAGGTCTCTTTCAACCAAGATCACTAACCTGACAAGACAAATTGTGTGAGATATTCCAAGTCCTATGAGTATTGATATAGAGGTAAGATCCAGAATATGCCATGCTGTGATACAGAACAGTCTCCCATAGCATCACAGGCATTGAAAACTCAGTAAAGGTGGTTAAACTGGTTTTTGTTTCACTCGCATGAACTTTATCCATTTCCTAGGGGACCAGCAGGCTGCGCACCCCAGAGTGGGGAAGGCTAAATGCTATGGGCACAGGGCTGATGTGACAGAGAAGTACCTAGAGCTGAAAACCACTGTGCAAGGGGATCACATCTGACACCTTCACACATTAGAACAAAACAAACATGGGCAAACAACACTGTCTCCAAAGGTTGCCAGGGATTGTCCATCTGGAAGCAAGGCAGAAACACAGGTAACAGATATGATAGCCTGCGTAACGTGATGAAAACCCAATAATTTACGCAGGGCACAATGGGGATTATTATCCAAATGTCACAAAAATGAAAACCTGGTGATTTGGGTTTACCCTCCCATCTGCTAGTGTCCTGTCCTACAGCCCTACAACCTCTTGTTTAATTCTAGGTTCAAATGAAATGATCTAAATATGCTCATTGTTATACAAAAGGGCCAAAGGGATGAAATTACACCAGTTTCTAATAGAGCCCTTTGAAACCTTAAACTAGCAAGTTAGTGGCCAAATTATTTTTCTCCTACTAAAACACACTGAACATTGAATAAGGACTAGAAGTGTAAAACTGTAGCTCTCAAAATCCTATGTGTGTTTGTTAGATCAAGACATGACAGAGGCCTATTCAGGTACTGAAACATTTATCATTGGATTAACCATCTCCAAGACCAGTCTTAGACAACTTTTATTTCCTTACTGCTAGATTCTATTCAGTTATCTAATAATAGGATGAGGGGCAATGGGTGTCAGCTGGAACATAGGAGGTTCCATATAAATATGAAGAGGAACTTCTTCACAGTGAAGGTGACACAGCACTGGAAGGAGCTGCCCAGGGGAGTTGTGAAGTCTCCTTCTCTGGAGATGTTTAAAACCTGCCTGGACATGTTCCTGTGCAACTTGGTCCAGGTGATCCTGCTGTGGCAAGGGGACTGGACTAGATGATCTTTTGAGGTCCCTTCTAATCCCTTATGTTCTGTGATTCTCTGTGATACTGATTCTGACTCTGATTCTCACTCTGACCTACATTAAAATTCAAGTCCCCTTCCTCTGCCACATGAAACCAGGAGCAAAAAGGCAAAGGAAAGCAAGAACAGCAGGTTGGTGCATTTAAAACATAGTGAAGTAAGGAATTTAATGCAAATAAAAATAGGGAAGATACATAAATTAGTGACATAACGCAATAAACGGTGTTTAGAGTACATCTAATCAAGCTGGCATCTCAGAAAATACAGCAGCTGCTCAATTCAGTCAAATGCATTTGTTTATAGGCTCAGAGAACAGGGAGGCACTTAGATTTCTGAAGCAGCATGTGGTCATGCAGTCACTGCTCGGAGACAAAAGTAGAGGAGTGTATTTCTTACATGGCAACAAGGACAGCGTGGAACTGCTCCTAATAGCATTAGGCTGGACATACGGAAATATTTTTTCACTGAGTGAAAAGACTGGTCAGGCCTTGGAACAGGCTGCCCAGGCAGGAGGTGAAGTCCCATCCCTGTAGGTGTTTAAAGATGATTCTATGACACCTAAACTATTAGGGATTAGAAGGGACCTCAAAAGATCATCTAGTCTAGTCCATGTGGTGCTTAGAGAGCTTGTCTAGTGGTGATCTTGGTGGAGTAGGGTCACTGGTTGGGCTGGAGGAGCTCAAGGGTCTTTTCCAACCTGAATGAATTCTATGATTCTAATATAACGGATATAAGTCACAGAAGCAAAAACTTCTTACACTGTATTTTAAAAGAATATAAGACAGCGTAAACAACAAAAACTCAATTTATAACAACAGTAGGAATTTCTGAACTACAGAGAAGACATTCACAACAAAAGCCACACTACAGTCAATCATACTTCAGGAGGACGAGCTACTTGCAGAAATTACTATCATTCTTTTTCTTTAAAAATCAAAACTGCTAATCAATTGTTAACTATCCAAGCAAATGCTCCGGGCCTCTGAGGATGAAAGGCTCTTACCAGACTGCCCAGGGAAATGAATTCAATAAAGGATCTCTTTACTCAGAATACTCAACTGTCCATCAAACATACTATCCAACAGCATGCACCTTCTAACTCTTCTCAGTTGCAGAGACAGGCAGTCTTTCAAGTAACCAAGGACTAGAATATTCGGGGCAAGGTGCCAGCACAAGTTTGAGCACAGCTCTTGCATTCATGCTTATTCACACAATCTAATATGCTCACAGCAGCAGCTAGATCCTTAGGCTCCTTGAATTTCCATGATCTAAATCTTATGTACCCAGGTCCCACTGAGGAATGCTGAAGCTGGAATGAAGTACTTGGGCTCCCTGAACTCGTCAGGCACCAGAAATCCTGCATGACAAGCAGCCTGGAGCTAACTACTACAAAACACATTAACCACTACAAAACACACGAGCACTAGGGCTGTAGGATACTTTCCTAGAGCTTAAACCACCAAAGCCTAGGCTAAAGCATGTCTCCTTCTACTCAGGATCTCTATCTCACAGTCCTGCCCTGCAGCTTTTACAGAAATAGACCAGAAACACTATTTTGTTTTTTAATCTCATCTGTGGGATGAGTTTAACCAGTGAAAAGGCTTCTGAAGTGGTGACATTTCACAATTCCTGTTCCTACAGCTTGGTAAGGCCACAGTCTGGGTGCATACCTGGATAAAAGGAGTGATGACAGGGGACTCTTCCCACCCATCATTTTCAAGTTCCACCACTGTTCAGCACAGCCTAATAAGCTCTTGCCTCAAATCACAGTCTTCTGTGACACTAACAACAGTGTAAGGACAGCAAATTCTAACTCCATAGGAAACATGGCACAGATTTCACCTCCATTTGTGATCCGTAAGACTGTTCTCTACTTTCTGTTAATGACCATCCCACATATATTGCACAGAATTGTTTAATGGACTATGAGAGATCAACTTCTGCTTCATCTTTTATGGCCTTCATAAAACTTGATTAAATTGTGACGCCATGTAGCTTTTACATGCTCTGAAGTTTGGGTTGGGAGCAGTTTAAACACTTTAAGATGTGCAGCTGTCCCAAGTAGTGCCACCATGGAGACATAAGACACTGCTAAGACTTTCCAGTACTGTACCATTCTAAATCAGCAATGAAACTCCAGTCCAAGCTAAAGTCTCTGATAGGAGCTATCCAGTCATGAGCTGAGTGCTCCTTATTAAAGAAAATTACTGGTATTTTAAAAATACATGCAGCTCCTCTCAGTTCCATGTACTTGTGTTACCTATAAAAGCCTCTGCTATAAAACAATATATTAGAACTAATTTATTACATGGGTAACCTCTTACAGCATGTCAGAAACAGAAACATGAAATCTGTAGTACACTGAGCCCAAGCTGAGACTTGTGGGGATCACGATACTTGCAAAATCTTCCAGGACTTTGACCGTTAGCAATTAAGATGTTAAAACCAAACCAAATACTTTGGATGGCAAACTCAGCCAACTCTAAATTTGATCAGAGCATGCTGCCTCCTCAGAACTGCAGCCTGGTGGTAAGGTAGTCTGGTGACCACATACAACACGAAAGGAAAAAACGAGAAAAAATGCCCATCCCATGTTTCCCAGCTATGTCATCAATGACTCTACCTCTGACTTGGGACAGTTCTCACAGGCCACTTGAAATCCAGGGAAATCCTGAAACAACTCACGGTTGTGAACTGCTACAGTCTGACTGCCTGAAAATCCTTGTGTGTGTATATGGAAACTCCTGCTTTAGCAAAACTCCTCGACCACTATGGATATTCATTTTGATAGGATTATTTGAACAAGGACTATGTCCCACTGTGCAAGTTCTTCACGTTTTATCCTTCCAGTCTACCTTAAGTTTATGCATCAGCCCTCCAACCATCCTAGTTCTGCAGAATCCTATCTGTGATCTTTCAACAAGAGATTAAAACCAGTCATCTGATGCATGAACCAAGAAAATGCTTGCATCTAAAAGCTTACAAGCTTCCCCCCAGACCTTACTGTAATTCTCAAGTCTGAAGGAAAATGCCTTCAACCACAACTTGAACAGAGTCCAATTTACACCATTTAGTTTAGCAACACTGGTACTTACTGACTGTTCACTTAGATCTTGAGAATCTTCCATGGAGGTTTATTCACCTTTCTTTTCCCACACCAACAGAAATTATCTTCCCTTCAGTTTACAGCTCAGCAACCTACAGTATAAGAAAAGAAAGGAAACAACGTATTAGTCCGTGGTCCTCACTTCTCAAGCAAATCTGCAACAAACAAACAGCCTGAGGCTGTGGTTTCACTAAAATCTGCAGCAAAATTCCCACCGACTTCTATGAAGCCCAATTTTATAAAACATGATTCCACACCTGCAGTATCACTTCGGGAGGCTAAAGTATCTAAAATATACCAAGAGTAAAAGGAACCTGCTTAAGTATGTACTATTCAATGTCTGTAAGAAGAATTAGTTAGGAAAACAAACCAGAAGAAAGCAAAAATATTTAATAGAGGCAGCTGTTTAAGTAGACAACAAGAGATAACCCCTGGGAACATTATTAGAAAGACGATTATGGAATGTGGAACAAAACTGCTTAAGACACATTTAATGATAACCTCCTGGTCATTAAGTGTCTGGCAGAAAAAGGTTATTATGCAATTACCAGCATGAAGTCCTCTCTCTAAGGTCCATTAAATTCCTTTAGGATTAAATAAAACACAGAAAGTGGTTGATAACAAGAAGCTCTCTACAAAGTGCTAAATGACAGACATTAGCCTAACTATCTATGTCTAGGCCTTCTCTCACAGGGCAAATCGCTCTCATCAAATATTGAGATCTTCAATAGGAAAATTCGATTTTCTGAGAGTCCAGCATATGAATGATGGTGGCAACCTTAACTATAAAGGCACACAATTCTATTACCATGTCCATTCTCGGAAAAGATCAGCTTTGGAGATAATGTAGAAGAAAACAACTGTCAGGGATACTTCATGTATGCAACAAACATAATAGTATTAATCAAAGCTCATGTTCCATTTAAAAGACGACAAAACGCACAGCAGCACGTAAACACAGAAATTAAGGAACCCAAACAACCTGGATTTGTTTATCAAAGAGGTACCAACCCAAGCAGCCATTACCTGGGAGTATGTCCAACAGCACAAACATATTACAGATCTTTGTTTCAAATTCTGATCAGCAAGTGCTTCTACCCTCCTACCACCCTGCATAAACATAACCTTTACTTCTCCGGGGTTAAACAATTTATAGCTCCGTTGGCACCCGCCCAGCATTTGAACAGAATTGGAGCTACAAGTCATTGCACCCACTTATTCCCCTGCACCACCCTATGTTGCTCCTTGAATACCTCCTCTCACCTCAGTTTGCTCCCGAAAATTCATCTCCCAAAGTGTCCTTCTGTTCTGCATTAGGGTATTTCCTAGAACATATACACATGCACATTTATAGCCCTGGTCTACTCTCATTCCCATCTCACCTCGATTTTTCCTGCCACCAGGTCACAACTGTTTTAAAACCCTCTTCTCTAAGTTTCAATAAGGTTTTTGTTTACATGCCCTTAATTTTCACTATGATCACAGCATCATGCAATCACAGAGTCAGTAAGCTTGGAAAGGACCTCTGTGATCATCAAGTCAAACCTTCAACCCAACACCTCCACAACCACTAGATCATGTCCCAAAGTACCACATCTACTGTCTGTTGAACACCACCAGCAATGGGGACTCCAGCACTTCCCTGGGTACAATGCTATATAAGGAAGAGATCAACTGGAAACAAATCATGTTGTGTGTATTTAACGTCTCAGAGTGCTGAAAGTAATTCCTGCTTTTCAAAATTACTTCTGTCTCCTCTAGATTTCAGAGGGATACAAGACATTAACATCTATATAAATATGTAAAGGGTGGGTGTCAGGAGGATGGAGCCAGGTGCTTCTCAGGGGCAATGGGTGTGAGCTGGAACACAGAAGGTTCCACATAAATATGAGAAGGAACTTCTTCCCAGTGAGGGTGACAGAGCACTGGAACAGGCTGCCCAGGCAGGTTGTGGAGTCTCCTTCACTGGAGACATTTAAGACATGCCTGGACATGTTCCTGTGTGACTGGATCTAGGTGATCCTGCTCTGGCAGAGAAATTGCAATGGATGATCTTTCAAGGTCTCTTCCAATCCCTAATCTTCTGTGATTCTGTGATACAACTCAACTACGGAGCCTTACTATAAGACACAGACCCATATACACGTTCTTTTCCATACTGATCACACTTGTAATCAAAGCAGGCTGGTATCAGCAGTTGTAAGTCATATTTTTCCTTAAGAAATAAGCTGTATCAATATTTTAAACACAACTGACTAGTTCTTAACGCTTGTTGGACTATTTGTGAGTCACCCACAACATCTGCATTGTGTCCCAAAACTCAGGTGGCTGTACCTACCCACTGGAACACATCATTAAATATGCAACTTGTATTAGCTGCCTCCTAAAAAAGACTGACCTTCATGAATTTTTAAACTTGCTTCACTGAGCTGCAAGATGAAGACAAGCTTGGTTTAATCTTTGCCGAAATACACAATGTGTGAAATATATCCTCTGCACGAACACACTAAATCATCACAGTTTCTAGGGCTCTGTTATTTTTCTTCACAAGCAGAATGCAAACTCCAAAGTCGAACAACCTTACGGTAAATTAAGCTTTTAAAAAGAAAATTTCCAATTATTTTTTTAATCAGGATCCAACCTATCGACAGCTAAATCCTCTACATTTGGAGCCCAGTTAAAGCAGCTGATTATAACCAACTGCTAACACAATGATTTTTATAATGGCAGTTATGCCAACTGCACTTAGACTGAAGCCTTTAGGGTTTCGTTTTATACATTTGTAAAAGAGGAGAAAAACCATTAGAGAAAATCAGTGATTTAAATAAGACCAACATTACTCCCTAATAAAGATATAAATTTAAAGGATAATAGTAACCTCGTGCTGTTTTATGAGGCAATAATCCAGTTACCAATTCAACCTTGAAGTTTATCCCATCAAGAGAACCAGATTTAAAACAGAGGGAGGGAGGGAGGGCAACTCCTATCCCTGTTATATTGCAAGCATTTCTAACTGGACTTAAGCATTTTCAAAACTGTTGTTAAAAGTCTTAAACCCACAGACAAGCCAGAAAGAACAAAAATGTCTGTTTCTGCTCTCGATCCAGTCCTTGCAGATGTGGTTTTAAAACTGATGAAGTGTTTTATGCTCCCAGATAAAACTTTTACCTTTCTAAGGAAAGTCTTAATTAGGAGGATTCCTGCCTTTCCTCATTAACAAATGCATTTGAATCCAATTATTTATTTATTTATTTTTTATCGAGGAGGAATAAAACACTTCATCAAGTTTAAACTTCCAGAACTCGATCACGAAGAGAAACATGTTTCTACCACGATGTACACCCACAATTCACACAAATCAAACTACTCCGCACCGCTTTGGAAGGCAGAATCACAGAACATCAAGGATTGGAAGGGACCCTGAAAGATCACCTAGATCAATTCACACAGGAATATGTCTAGGTAGGTTTTAAATGTCTCCAGAGAAGGAGACTCTACAACCCTCCTGGGCAGCCCCTTCCAGAGCTCTGTCACCCTCACTGGAAAGAAGTTCCTTCGCATATTTATGCGGAACCTCCTCTGTTCCAGATCACACTCGCGGCCCCTTGTCCTGTCATTAGATGCCACAGAGAAGACCCTGGCTGCATCCCCCTGACACTCACCCTTCACATATTTATAAACAACAGTGAGGCCAAAGGACCATAGTATCTACTCTCACCACAATTTCTTCTGAAAATTAGGAATGTGGCAAGTAAGCAACTGCCTGAGGCAGTTCCCTTTTCTATGTGATACCTAGTAAGACAGAATCATAGAATCATTAGGGACTGGAAGGGACCTCAAAAGATCATCTAGCCCAATTCCACCGCCACATCAGGATCACCTAGACCAAGTCACACAGGAACACATCCAGGCGGGTTTTAAGATCCTATGCTGCAACTTTCACAAGCTCAAGAGAGAATGGGGATCCACAGATAAACAAACACCCTTAAAGCTCTTAATGTTTGCTAAAAGTATTTGAGAGGCTGCTTCAGGCCCTTCACTGGTCTCCACCTCCTGAAAGTGAAGTCATCTGCAAAACTCACATTCCTTCTTGGAGCCAGACTGAGCTGCAAGAGGAATCCGTCATCTGGAAGAGGATTATGACCATAGGACAGAGTTCACTTCAACCAGAAAACTTATGAGCCAGTGCAGGACTGTCTTCCTAACAAGTTGGTCTTCTTAAATTATGAGCAGTGGTCCTCAGTTTCTATCACAACACTTATTTTTTTCCCATTATAATCCCCTCGGGCACATTGTCAGGTTCTTTCTATTCTGTTGCGTTTGAAGAACACCTGCTTCTACTGAAATTGTATCATGGTGATGCTCTGGCAGTAGAGTACAGGAACTGCAGGTGCCCAGAAAATGTACTACATTGCTTTTTACATTTTTCAGTGCATTGACAGGAAGCCTAGAGAATAAACAGAAACGATGCCTCTGCATATAAGACAATTCACGTTCACCAAGACTTCATTTCTATCACAGCCACAGGTTTAAAGTCAAACTGTTAAGTGAAAAGTGGTTGCAAATGGAGCAATTTCTTATTTTCTAGTGCTATATTTCAGCAACTTGTGATATTAGAAGTACTCAGCGCTTATAACTGTAACTGAACACACGCAGGATGTGCAGCAGTAAGAGGAAAACAAGCTTCATGGTCTGAATTCCCCCAGCTTGAGGCAAGTCTCTGAGTTTGCAGCATTCCTACAGAGTTAGGCAAAGCAGGTAATGAGAAATCAAACTTGCTCTACAGACACTGTCAGAAACTACGGCATCTGCAGTGCCATGTCCCCAAATTAGATGATTTCACGCTGTTTCCCATGAAACTCATTATTTGAAGAAAGAATAGAGGGCAAAGGCTTTAACAGACACTGCTCAACATTCAGTCATTTCTTACATAGGAAAACATTCTTCTAGCTGTCTGCATGCACATCACACATAGGCTCTTGTGAAACAGCTCAAATATAACCTAAACAAAAAGGAAACCAAACACTGATGTATTAAAATTTCAGTTTAGCCTGTACCTACAGTTCAAAACTGTATTTTGGACAGGAAAACCACACTCAGTGTCTAATAGCATCTCATTTGGAAAAGAAGAAAAACCCCTGCCCCAGATGAGGAATGAAAATGAAGGACTTTATAACTCAGCTTTCTTCAAAACTCAAGTGAAACTATTAGCAGCAAAGTCAGAAAGAAAAACACACTGAAGTAAATCCTTTTAAAATAAACAAAACTATGATCATAGAGCTGTCTAGAAACTGGAGATCGCTGGCTGTCCATGCTTCGGCAGAAAAAGACGCTGACAGCTTCCTATCTTAAGCTGTAAGCCAAAATGTAAACTCAGCTTTCAACATACACTGAGAAAAAGCTACTGCTTTATATAGTCCTAATGTTACAAAGTTAAATTTGTATTAACTGATTTTTAGCTTCACTGACTTCTGTGTAGGTTTTTTTTTTCCTAAATGAACTCTGTTTTCTTCAAAGGTTGTCAACCCTAATTCTTGTTTAGTGGAAAAACCAGAAAGAAACATTATGTCTTTTCAAGGGATCTCAAATAACCGACAAATTTTAAATTAAAGACAATAAACAGTTAAAAAGGCAAGCAGAAGCCACTCGGATAGCGTGATCGAGTCATGGACGTGTGCTGCTTTCCCAAGGAAAATGAGCAGGTGGAGAAAAAGCACACACAATTCTTCAGTTTGAGCTCTTGGTATTTTTCTTTCCACACTTCTTTTAACCAGAAGGATTCTGGTTGACACAGAACCTGAGCCAACAGTGTGTCCAGGTGGCCAAGAAGGCCAACGGCATCCTGGCTTGTATCAGCGATAGAGTCCAGCAGGAGTAGGGAAGGGACTGTTCCCCTGTACTTGGCACTGGTGAGGCCTCCCTTGAGCACTGGGCTCAGTTTTGGGCACCTCAATTCAAGAAGGATATCAAGGGGCTGGAGCAGGTGCAGAGATGGGCAATGAAGCTGGTGAAGGGCTTGGACAACAAGTCTGATGAGGAGCGGCTGAGGGAGTGGGGTTGTTCAGCCTGGGGAAGAGGAGGCCGAGGGGAGGCCTTACCGCCCTCTACAACTGCCTGAAGGGACACCGTAGAGAGATGGGAGCTGGTCTCTTCTTACAGGTCTTTAGTGACAGAACAAGAAGGACCAGCCTCAAGCTGCACCAGGGGAGGGTTAGGCTGGACGTGAGGAAACATTTTCTCACTGACAGAGTGGTCAGGGCCTTGGAACAGGCTGCCCAGTGACAAGGTTGAATCCCCATCCCGGGAGGTGTTGAAAGATGGTTTAGATGTGGTGCTTAGAGATCCAGCCTAATGGTGACCTTGGCAGAGTAGGGCTATTGGTTGGACTGGATGATCATCTCAGGGGTCTTTTCCCACCTGAACGATTCCAGGATCCTGCGACTAGGGGGGGCGGTAGCAGCGCCTCAGGCAGGCCTCGAGTGCACTGAGGCCTAGCTCAGGTAACTGGTCTCCACCTCCTGAAAGGGAAGTAAGTCACCTGAAAAACTCATATTGCACTGCATGGTGCTCCACAGCCTGGGGAATAAAGGGAAATGTGGACTACTCACCTCTCCCTCCTCTCCAAACCCTTTCTCCCCCTCAGACTGAGCCCCTCCCGGCTGAGGCCCAGCTCCCGCCGCCGCGCAGCTCCCAGAGCAGCCAGCGGCCCCTGCTGGAGGGAACCCGCCTGCGCTGGGCTCTGCGGAGCCTCTGCCTGCGCCGGTCCGTCTTTGCAGATGGACTCCGAGAACGGCGAAGGTGCCTCATTCCTTCCTGCGGGTTGTCAGCACGGCTCTAGGAGTGCGGACAACAACTCACACCGCAGGCTGCTGAGCGCAGACGGATTTCCAGCCCGCTGCAGGAACGTCCTGGGTATGTTGAAAAGCAAATGGGCACAGCCACTGCCTCGAAAAGCTCTTGGTCTCACAGTAAACTCGTGAGTTCCAACTAAAAGGAGGGGACTGCACCCTCCTGTCACACCCATCCTGGTGCAGCACCCAGCATAGATGTGTATAGGAACACTCGTACTGGGTATACAGCGGGTATGAAATGGGTATGCTTCTAGAATTCATCACTTTCAAGGTGCAGTGTTGGGCATTATTAGCACAAAAATCAAGATACAACTTAAAAATAAACCCATTGTATTCTATCATCAGGCCCCAAGGCTCTGATTGTCAGAAGAATCATTAGGGATTGGAAGGGACCTCGAAAGTCCTTCTAGTCCAATCCCCCTAACACAGCAGGATCACCTAGACCAAGTCACACAGGAACACATCCAGGTGGGTTTTAAACATCTCCAGAGAAGGAGACT
>JAOXOE010000256.1:39029380-39043454 GCA_028565055.1 Phoeniculus purpureus
GCTCCATCCTCCTGACACCCACCCCTCACATATTTATAGACATTAATGAGGTCACCCCGCAGTCTCCTCTTCTCCAACCTCAAGAGACCCAGCTCTCTCAGCCTCTCCTCATAAGGGAGCTGCTCCACTTCCTTCATCATCCTCATTATTGGCGTGTCAGGTCTTTTTGGACCATATTGCTGCACTTACTGTCAGATCATTTGCTGGCTGACAGCTCTCTTGACTAATCAGTTTGGTTACACCTCAGTTACTATTCCACCACACCTGACACAAACTACAAAAAATGAGTCTCTGCTCCTTTAGATCACTTGAGCTGTCTACACCTACTGTTGTCCTCCTGCCTTCCTTACTTATTTCTGCATAAGCCTTGTTTTCATAAATTCTTATTTCTGATGGCTGCTGGCAATGGAACGGACAGTGGACGCAGGTTTTGGCAGTTTTTAGAACTGCTCCACTTTATATAGACATTTACACAGAATCACACAGAGTCACAGAACATTAGGGATTGGAAGGGACCTCAAAAGATCATCCAGTCCAATCCCCCTGCCGGAGCAGGTCGAAGAGGGCTACACTTTCTGTTATGTTCCTTATATTAAAAACAAAATCGAAACTGTTTCTCTGAAAACTCCAAATATTTCTGCCACTTTACTACTGGAATGTCCCCAGGGATGCCCTTTGGGGCAGCTATAAGACAAGACCCTTAATGTTTCAAGTCCTACGAGCAAACTCAAGGCATATTCCAGTCACCACTAACCCTGATTAACACAGGGGACAAGAAGCTGACAGCCAGCTCTTAACAGTCACTGTCTTAACGTCACTGGCCAAGGTGGCTGTGTGGGGGATTTAAATGACCACAGACCGTTCTGCTATCACGTGCTGGGTTCAAGACATGAACACGGGCTGGAATTTTGCACTTTTTCATTAGGCACCTGGAAAACTCTGTGGAAAGAGGTTAAAAGGATCTCATATAAATAATGAGTCCCGGTGTCTACACACAAGGGGACCAAACCTAGGTTGTATAGCGGTGGCACTTTCAAACTTTGCTTTTATGGCCTTCAGAAATAGTCTTCTCTCTGCTTTTTGTGTGTAATAAATACCAAGGAAAAAAAGGATGATGAGAACTTCAAGAACCTCTCTCCACTCCATTAAAATGATAAACACTTCTCAAATTAAGCCAGTACTGTAAACAATATATCCACAAAAACACAGGCACTCACAGCTCAGCAGCTGCAGCAGATTTAGGTTCTGAAAATACTCAGCTCAAGGCTGCTCTGCAGCTCTCCACATCCTCTGAACACCCACCCCCTGCAGGACCACGAAGCTTCAAATCAAGTCTAGTGGTGTAAATCAGCAACTTTCTTCCCACTTGGGAGACAAAGGACGAGGAAGAGGGGGGTGCAATGTGCCTCTCCACCCAGCTAACCCTTGCTAAGAGACATAGCTACTCCCAGGGGCAGCTGTGCAGGACAGAGCGACTGAAGGCTGAAATGACCTGCAACACACAAGCTGCAGCCCTGAGCAGGAGTTCGCCCAGCAGCCCGGTTAAGGTCACTGCGGTAACTACCACTCTAAATTTAAAAGCTCTGTTTGCTTGATTTTTCAATTTTTCAATTAAAAAAATGAGACTCACAGGGAATGTGAAGCCCCCACTGCCTTGCAGAGTCTGACCATCACTTTCCGGTCATTAGGGTCAAAGCTGGCTACCCTATACCCCAGAGGGCTTGTTCAGCCTTCTGCTCAGCTCCAGGACACATCGCTGGTTCTGACACATGCCCCTGCAGCATGGAAATCAATTTTAATGGGTTGAATATTTGAAGAAGAGGATTTCTGCATGGCAGACTCTCAACTGGAGATTTCTCTTTCCATCCATGTCTCATTTCGTACAGTATTTAATAACACACTTAAATCCTTACCTACTCTACAAAGGATGCTTGAGTCTTCCTGTCTACGTGAAACAAGAGTAAGTGAAATCCCTACTAGTGGTCTGTATGTCTAGGCAGCCCCATGCAATGAGCTCCCCAGTGTCCTGGAAGCTGCAGGGAAGTACTGGCATTAGCACTTTGTCACAGTTGGGAGTAAGACATGATGAGGGAAAACCAAACGGCTCAGCTTTGGGCTTTGTTATGAATTGCTTTCAATTGCAGCTGCCTTTTCCTTCTAGTGGGTATTTATTACCTTTGGCAACCTGTTACACTTCCCAAATAACCTTTTTGGGGAGTTTCTCTTGGTCTTTAGCACTTCTTTCAGAAAACTGAGCTAACCAAATTATCCAGTTTGCAAGTACTAGTCAAAGCCAAGCGAGAATGCCATGGATTTATTGGTTATGAAAGGCTCAATGCTTCATCAAGGTAGCCCTGCGTCCTGCTCTGACAGTGAAGCCTGCACATCACCCAGCAGGCAGAACATTGATTTCTCACTGTGAATGATCTAAACTTTTAAGTGTGGATGTGGCTAAAAGACAAAATGGTTGTGGAAGGCTCAGATTCCTCCCTTTATTTGGAGGCATCATTTATCCCAAATCTCCAAAGTGTAGAGATCTCAACACTTGTTTCGAAGTCAGCTGAAACCAGTAAGTTGAGCAGCAGCTGGGAAAATCAGCCTGTTCCTTAGCTGTCTAAACATGACCTGGAGGCTGCAATTTCTTCATGAAAGCGTTGCCTTGGCCATGTTTTGCACTTGAAATCCAACTCAGATGCCTTAAATCAGTGGCTGAGAAAACTTTACCAACAATGATGAAATCACACCCAGGGTTGGACGTTTTAGGATTTGTAATCATTACTAATAAAACTTCAGCACAGAGTAAGAGCAGAGTGAAAAAGAAAAGCTAGTTTTGAGCCAAGACTGTAATTGTTTTAATGGAACTTGTTAGATAGTAAGTTGAGGGGGTTCCTCTAGTATAACCATAATTATTATCCTAATTATCCTAATGCTACACTAATTACAACTAGGATAATAAATTCATTTTTTATGATCAGAAGTAGCATGTGCTTGCTTCCCATCTCACAAAAGACCTTCTCTTCAGGCACTACACTCGCTATACTTTTGTGAATCACCAACACAGGAGTACACAGGTTCTTCCTGATGCCTGACAACAGGAACACACACTTCACTTTAAAGACCCAGAACCACTGTGATTCCCAAAGTACTCTCCAACAGAATCGTAGAATCATTATGACTGGAAAGAACTTCCAGGATCAAGGCCAGCCCTCATTCCAACAGCTCCCTAACCCCTAGGTCATGGCTTTAAGCGCTCTAGCCACTCGTTTTTAAAACGGCTCCAGGGATGGTGACTCCACCACCTCCTTGGGCAGCCTGTTCCAGTGCCCAACCTCTCTTTCCCAAAAGAACCTCCTCCAAATAGGACTAGTCTCCCTAAGTCTATCAAAGTAATTGCCAGTAGTATCAGTAAGGATTGGTGATTCCTGTTGTCAGTGACATTTCAGTATTTTCAGATGCAAAATTACTTCTCCTTGATAGGACTATCATTAGCTGGATTCAGCTTAATGATTAGAAGGCAGATTATGTGCACTTTTCCCACAGTCAGTGGTCACTGTTTAACACACTGCTCATAGGAATAAATAGATTAGCACTGAAATAGCCCTTAAGATTTTACTGGAATGGCTGCTACAAAGATAATCCACCTTTTTTCCTAAGACAATTCAAGACTAATACTGAGAAAAACAGAAAACAAAACAATAACGTTTTTACTGTGAGGTTTTTGAATACTGTCATCTAATGGTAGGACAGGGGGCGATGGGTGTGAGCTGGAACACAGGCGGTTCTACATCAATATGAGAAGGAACGTCTTAACGGTGAGGGTGACAGAGCACTGGAACAGGCTGCCCAGGGAGGTTTTGTGGAGTCTCCTTCTCTGGAGACGTTTAAAACCCGCCTGGGTATGTTCCTGGGTGATAGGATCTAGCTGACCCTGCTGTGGTGGGGGGATTGGACTGTATGATCTTTTGAGGTCCCTTCCAATCCCTAACGTTCTGTGATTACAGTCATCTTCTTAGGCATCATTAAAGCTTAAGATGATAGCTCATGTAGACTTTCACTGATGAAATGAAAAGTTATTACCATTATGCATTAAGATCTATTGTAGTTCTTTTAAAGAATGCTTCCATGCAGTGAAATGTTCATTAGTGAAGGTTATTAATTGCTATATTAATTTGCATCTAACAATATCGATCTTATTATGGCTTTACCTGACCCAGTAAAAGTGTCAAGGGATCCATCTCCAGTTGTTGTTGTTGTTTCACTGCTGTTCAGAGGTTCTGTTTTGACTGCAAGAAGAGACACTACATAGAAGAATAAGCAGACATGAGATTTCACTTCTCAGTTTGCCCTGGAGTCCTCATGCCAGTCTCACTAGAGGTAGTCCAGGCAGAACAAGCATGCGGTGCTACAGCTTCAACCTTCACTCCACCACCATACTGAGACAATCTTCACTTGTTCTAAGTGGAATGGTCATGCATCTACTTAGCATTTAATCTGTGCATTCATCTAGCCAGTGGTTTTAGCAACTGCAGTACATTCTGGGGAGATTTCAACCTACATCTAATTGATTCTAACAATTCCCTAAGAGTAGCAGAGGAAGGAAACAGCTGTCAAGGGATATAGCACATAACAAAAATAGCTTTGCTTGACAAGTGATACAATAATAATATGGTTTTATGCTCATATAGAGGCAAATTACTTTCACAGTGCCAACATTCTGCTTTTCCCCTTCCCCTTTTATGGAGTCTGTGGGGGGCTTTTGGAGCCAGGTCACCAGCAAGCAATTTTCCATAAATGAAGAGGGAAGTTTAAAAGAAAAAGAAATAAAAGGCAAAAGAACTAGAGTAGAACATCAACAACAGCCAGAACAAATCAGCTTCTAACTCGAGAGGTTATCAAACCTTTGGGCACACTGTGAACTCAAGTTATTTCTCACGGACTATCATGCACTCTTAGTGTCCAAGCTGGAACTGAAAGCACCACGGAGGCAATTAGATTTTAGCCTTTAACATGTTACTTGAACAGACCATCTGGCATGGACTTTTGCTGCGGACTTACACCCCTTCTAACTGATGTGGTAAGAAATGTGCTGACACTTTTCATAGAATCAGGGAATCCCAGAATCACTTGGGTTGGAAAAGACCCCTGAGATCATCCTGTCCAGCCAATAACCCTATTCTACCAAGGTCATCACCAGACCAGAGCTCTCAGCACCACATCTAAATGATCCCCTCCAGGGATCGGGACTCAACCCCCTCCCCTGGGCAGCCTGTTCCAAACCCCGACTACTGTCAGTGAAAAAATGTTTCCTCATGTCCAGCCTAACCCTCCCCTGGTGCAGCTTGAGGCTGGTCCCTCTTGTTCTATCACTAATGACCTGTGAGAGGAGACCAGCACCCACCTCTTTACAATGTCCCTTCAGGCAGTTGTACAGGGCAGTAAGGTCTCCCTTCAGCATCCTCTTCCTCAGGCTGAACAGCCACAGCTCCCTCAGCCACTCCTCATCAGATTTGTTGTCTAGGTCCTTCATCAGTTTCACTGCTCTTCTCAGTCCGCACTCCAGCCTCTAAATGTCCTTCTTGAACTGAGGTGCCCAAAACTGGCCGCAGTACCCGAGGCACTTTATTCGAGCCGATGTTTGACTGGCAAATATGGAACCCCCCAATGTATTACCACAGTTGCTCTGTGGAGGTCAGTCAGATGTGTGCATTTATCACATCTAGAGCAGCAACTTGCTTATATGGTTGCACAGGACCAGTTGCTGCCCGGGGGTGCAGAACAACGGCAGCGAGGACATACCCCAGTTGTATGCCAGGTATTGAAATTCCGAGGGCACGGCTTAGGAATTGTGGAGAAGCCCTTGCTGTGACAGCCAAGCTGGCGGAACCGGGTCTAACATATGCCAAGTGAAGGTACTTTCTGCCAGCCAGTTACCTGATGCCTCTGAGGGACACCAGTTAAGCTGACCAAAGCTCTCATCTATCAACATCACCGCATCCACGTTTGACTGCACTGGCAATAGTAAGGGGAGAGGGGGATTTTCATGTTCTGAACCGGCAGTGTATTTACAAACCATGGCTCAGATTCCAGTCACTTAATCTCCCTTTATGTTCAGTTGAGAAAGAGAGGTGCTTCCAAAGGGTGTTTGCATCCAAGCACAGCCTGAGCTGACCCCTTGCTCACCACCCTTCTTACAGTCCGTAGAGGAAAGGGTAGTGGACGAGACAAATAAAGGATCTGGCTTTCTCACAGGATAAACATCCAGATCAGCTCCCACAGAACCAAACTGCTCTTCCTCCCTGTGAGCACAAGGAACTCACTAGGAACCTGTGATGGGTCCTGCATGAGTTAGCTCTCCTACAACATCACACCCCATTTCATAGATTAATAAAATCAGAGAACGATTTGGGTTGGAAGGGACCTTAACGATCACACTGCCATGGGGGTTGGATCTCTGACCTTAAGGGTCATTTGTCACCAAATAATTGCTCCCACTGAACCTCAGCCTCTCAGCAGAACACGCACTGTTGCCTGAAGCATGAGAAGCAACTACATCAATCAGTTGTCTGATGTCTACATATAAATGTCTGCGTGGTCAGTAGGAGAATGAAAAATCATAATAAGCTGGAAAGCTCTGGATTTTCTCCGTGAAGATCTTTGCTGACATTTTACTTTATAAGATGCACCTCTCGTGTCTCTGCCGAGTCTGGCTATCGATCCACACGAATAAAACACCCAACCTTTCAGCACCTTTAGCTCTTTCACTTCACCACAGCGTTCCACCATTGCCTATACTAAGCTACCTCAAGCCTACAACAGAGCTCCAAATCAATGCCCAGAAAGACACTCCACTCTGTGCCTAGCTGTTTTATTTAAGGAAACCTTCAGTAATGAATTGAAACGTTTAGAGCTGTGCCTAGCTCTGGTTAACGCCAGCTGCAGCGCACTTCCATCAGCACCAACGGTCACTGTCTTTTCTCCTCCCTGTCAAGCAGAAAAGGACCTACAAACCACAAGAAAAAGAAAGCCTCTCGTGTGCTTGACTTGTTGAAAAATACATGTAGAAAAGAGTTTTAGATGCGCTTGACTTTAAACAGGTCCAGCTTGTCACACTCAGATTTTATCTCAGCAAGGAACTCACGGCGGTCCTTCCTCGGTATAACTGGAGATTTGGCGTATTACCTTCCTGTCTTATGTTGGATGCTAACTAATTAATTAAACCAAGAGGGGAAGTGTTGCTAAGCACATGCTAGCAGAGCTGAGCTGCCACGATTGTCAGGGGCATACGATGTGCAAGGACAGACAGGAACAGCTGGGCTTCTGTCCTTGCAAGAGAAGGCTGAGAGCTAATTGCTGCCTGCAGCTATCTGATGGGAAGGTGCAAAGATGACAAAGGCACACTCTGCTCAGAAGGTTAGGCCCTGTGAAATGACAGGTGGCAACGGACACACAAGCTGCTTCGAGGGAAAAATCCAATTACATCTACGAGGAGAATTCTTCACCCTGAGAGCAGTCAGGCCCTGGGACAGGTGCCCAGTGAGTTTGTGGCTCCTCCACCTTGGAGATAATCAGTACTCAGCTAGACACTGCCTTGAGCAACGTGATCCAACAGCAAAGCTGACCCTGCTCTGAGCAGGGGTTGGTCCAGCTGACCTCCAGGGATCCCACTCAAACTCAACTTTCATTATTCTAAGAACTCAGAATACAGCTCCCACAAGGCAACAGCTTCTACAGTATAAGCTCTTTACTCAACCAAAGGCCTTGGCAGACCAACACTACTACCAGGACATGAACCTCTCTTTTTCCTAAACAACCTCTCTCCATGTTAAGGTCTGGAAACAAACACAGAAACTTAGGGGCAAGAGATGCTACTCCTACACATGAAGCAGGACAAGCAAGTGTGGAAGCTATTAGAGCAAACAGGTCTGACTACAATCTCACACAGAACAATAACCCACACAGACTGCCATAGGAGCAAATTTCCTCTTTCTTTTAGCAAGCCCTAAGGGTTTTCCTAGGAATAGACTTAACTAGAAGCACACATCTATGGAATTGCCTTATTTAATGCAAGTAATGCACAAACCTTCACATTACATTTCCTCCCTACTAATAATTAGTACTTCAATTATTTGCCTTCTATACGTATCTGAACATGCTGAACAGTTAACTGATGTGACAGACTAAGTTAGCTCAGCCCTTCCTTAAACTTAAATCCTTCTAATTGAGCAGGAGTATTCACATGGAATCACTTATTCTAGGGTAAATGATCTTTTGTGCTCAAATCTGAACGGGTTTACTGGTAAATTCTCTGTGGATATGTGGCTTAAAAATCTCATTCTGAGGTTTGAGGGGGTTTAAGTAAAATGTCTGAGATTTTCTTAACTTTAGTGCAAAATTCAAGAACCTGTGTAATGGCTTGCAGGGAGTCACAGAGGTCACAGAATCAGTCAGGTTGGAAAAGACCCTTGGGATCATGGAGTCCAACCATCAACCCTACTCTACAAGTTCACCCCTAAACCAGAGCCCCCAACACTACACCGAAGTGACTTTTAAACACATCCAGGGATAGTGGCTCAACCACCACCCTGGGCAGCCCAGTCCAGTCCCTGAACACTCTCTCCGGGAAGAATTTCTTCCTGATGTCCAGTCTAAACCTACCTTGTTGAAGTTTGAAGCCCTTCCCTCTGGTTTTGTTGCTACTGACCTGCGAGAAGAGACCAGCACCACCATCTCTACAGTGTCCTCTCAGGTAGTTACAGAGAGTGATGAGGTCTCCCCTTAGCCTCCTCTTCCTCAAACTAAACAGCTTCAACACACACCCCATCATAAACTCTTTCTTCCCACACTGCTCTTCTCATGCCTGGCCTAAAATCATCCCACAACACGTTTTTCAGGGGTTCCTGCGACCTTGAAGACACATGTTTACACCCAGCACTAATCCCACACGTACTGCATATGCACATATAGACTGACTATTCATCATTATAACTAGTAACAGTACACGAGAGATAACTCATAAATGAAGACAACAGCTTGGAAAATCTGGCCCAATGTCTGCAGAATGGCAAGTTACATGTAGCAGCACACTGGACATCAGCTTTTAATTAATAATGTGAGTAGGAGCAGGAGTAGTAACCACTTGTGTCAGCCTTGATCTGCGCTCAGATAATCACGCAACGCTGTATTCAAAAACACAAGAAAAACAAATGGGATTCTGTGGAAAATCCATTGGCCTGACTTCCAGCAATGTTGACTACTGGGAGTTCCCAGCAACGCTGATCACCATGGGGCTCACCCAGTCTCTCAGAGCAAGTTAAGCAGGTTAAATTCTCCTTGCTCTTCAAAGTACTGCAAGATAACTCCTCACCACAACTTTCTACCAGTTTTCTGGCCTCTGAAAAGGGATTGGAAAAAAAAAGGGGGGGGTAGGGAAAAACACCATGAAAATGTTTAAACAAAAGAACAGAGCAAACCAAGAGAGATGTTACACAGCAGTCACAGATGCACACCACCACACACATGCACTGTACCAGCGTCTCTCATACTTGTTGCAGATGAGGGAGTACTGCAACTCAGCAACCAGTCTGCAGTATTTAACACAGTCATGTTGTCTCCTGAGAACAGGAAGGGTATAACGGTTCATCTTCCCAGTGTCTGCTCAGTGCACGTGCACAGTCTTCAAGGCAAGTAACTGTCTTCACATTTTAAACCAAGTCTTTTAATGGCATCGTATGATTTTGATGAATATGGTTTTTAGCTGGTTTATTTATGGAGGTATGATATAGATAACATATGTAATATATGCAGTATATTCAATATGCAGTATATACAGTATATAGTATATACAGAGACATCTATTTAGGAGTGTTCTTTACTGGCATGCTTCAAGTCCTCCCTTCTCTTTACGCTGAGGTAAGTATTCTATTTAAAAACAAATAGGCTGAACCTCCAGCCTTTCTCTCCAGAGCTCTGTTACCCTCACCAGTGCACACACTTTTTACTCACACTGACAGATTGTGGGGGGTTTTAAAGTAGGGATAAGGACATAAAATGCTTTACATTGTGGCCAAGAAGCTCAGAGAAGTTTCTTGGTGCCAACTGTTAAAATAGACAGCAATGTATAAACTCCAAGCAAAAAGAGGACTGAAACTCTGCTTGGACTTGTATCCATGGTGTCACTCTGATGGACACTAATGGGAACACAACTCAGTTGCAGAATGTGGTACCCTGCTTTCCACCAGGGATGATGCAGAAAACATGATTTAAGTTACAAACAGGTGTAACTAAACCTTTAACTCTTTGTTCAAATCAATCCTTCCAAGGTTTTCCTTGTTTCACCTTTACACACAGTCCTGCCTCTTACTTCAGCAGGTGCAAATGGAAGAAGTGCTTTGGAAATTCACAGGTTTACACTGGGACGACTGCCACCTTTTTGTAATTCTTATTGGGTTTGTAAGTGGCTTCATGTCCATCCAACAAATAATGTTTAAAAAAGCAACATATGACTGAAAACCAGCAAGAACTATGTGCCAGCAGTGTCCTAGACTTACCTCCTGTTCCATTCGTTGTAACTGACGTGCTACTAAGAGTAGGTTTATCCAGTTTGGAACCACCTGGTGCATCGCTACTTCCAACAAGATTATGAGGACTGGCTAGATCTTGCATTTCCATAGACCTGTTAAAGAAGAAGGTGACAGCATTTAAATACATGATGCTATTACCGATAATAATCTGGTTTTCTAGAACACCCTTTTTTTACATGGAGAGTTTGTAATGCAGCCAGAATAACAAATCATGATGGGTTCCTTTAAGCTTTGCTTTGCTTTTTACCCAGTCTAGGGAAACAGCTAAGAATTTGATGTGAATAGCAACAACTCCAGTAGTTACCACTTTTCCTCTAGGTATTATGAAGTAAATGCCACGGGCTTATGAAACTGCTCAAAGAGCTTGTGAAAGATGCGCAGGAAGGAGTGCACATACATGGATGGACAGACAGAGGGAGACATGGATAAATGCAAGTACACAGGTATTTCTTAGGAGGAAAGAGAGAAATTAAGTGACGAGTCAGTAATTACACAGAAAGGCAAAACTCAAACCTCTGCCTCTGGTTATCTCTGTTCCAACCACCAGCAGCCACTGCACCATCAAATCATAGGAACAGATCACATAACTTCCAGAGAAATTTTCACAGAACGCTGGAAGGTCCTTTACTCCGGCAAACACACAACTATCCCCCTTGATTTTTGTTTCTTCTGAGCTATTTCTAGAAAACTTACAAAATTTCAAGCGGATTTAGAACAGAGTGGATACCAGCATCTCATTTATACTGGGGGACTACAGATGGTTTCATTCACTGACAACAGACTTGCTTTTCTCAGAGCAGACAAGGTCCATTTCTTAGAAAGGTAACTACAATCCCATTTGCAGAGGGTGATCACCTATCCCTTGTCTCATTTATAAACTACACTGATTTTTTTTCCCCCCAAAGGAACATTTTTTTCCTGTGCAGAAGCAAAGTTAGCAGCTCATCTGCAGCAGTAGAACCACTTACCCTATGTACACTACAAAAGCAAATACAGAGCTGTAAAAGACCAATTACATTGGGAAAGACTGAAGTGGCTAGGAAAGAGATGAACAGCTGAGACAGCTCAGTAACTGCTCCTGGTGTTCATACTCTGATGAGGAATATCAGTGGCAAACTGTTAAGGCAGCTTCTTAAGTATTGGAAGTTTCACTTATCTTCTATGCACCACACATCCTTCTTTAGAGAAGAAAAACCAGCAAGAAAAACTCCATCATCTGCCCATCGAGTATAGTCTGCTGTATGAAGATATTTTCCTTCAAGATAAGGAGAAGCAGCCCACAGAATTAAAACATCCCTCATCTTATGCTTTTAATTATGCTAATCTCCTGGATGCTTTAGGTTGTCTCTCACAGAGCATCAGGGATCAGAAGGGACCTAGAAAGATCATCCAGTCCAATCCCCCTGCCACAGCAGGATCACCTAGACCAAGTCACACAGGAACACAACCATAGCTATCAAACTAGTCTAACAAAGGTTTTATAGTCACTGATGAACCCCTGGAATAATTCCACTGTTACTTCTTGTTGCCCTAAAGAGAAAAAGCAGCTGTTCTTACCCACTGATTCAAAGTGTCATAAATGTGTCTTTCGTTGCTTATTATGGGGTGCTGAATAGTTGAGGCCTGTGCAGCATGTGAGGTTTGATCTGAATCCAAAGATATAAGAATCACAGAAGTGGATTTTTATTTACTTAATTAAACAAAAGGCAACCTAAAATTTAGATAAAAGACAATTACATTTCCTAGGCAACGTATCACATCCCTACACCCTACTGGATCTCAAGCAGATGTTGAAAATGTACGTTGGACGTGACAAATACTAGAAGAAAAACAGAGCTGAAGATACTAGTTTCAAAAACAACCAATAAAATACTCCTCTCAGTTTCGAGATCTGAATGCCCCAAAGAAAATTTAAACAATGCTGTCACAAAGCAAAATTGGTTCACTGTGGACTGTTAATACTTAGTTTGATGCATTCCTCTGTTTTTTAATAAATCAAGTTTTAAACTTAATAACACCGTGTACTTAAGAGTCTGTTGCACACATAAATCATGCAGAAATGGCCATGCGTTGGCCAAGCATCCTTGTCATTCAGGTGGGGGACTTCTCTCTAGCAGAGCTTTACAAATAATTGTCTCAATGTACAGAACAATCCACGAAGTCTCTGGACCTGCATGTTTAATCTGTAGTGCAACCACTCATTAGGTTAAAGTCAAAATTCCTCCACATCCAACAAAAATATCTACAATTAAAATCAACACTCCTTAAAAACCTATTGTTTTGTAGCAGTCTTTTGCCTCGTCCCACCTGGCTGTGTCCACACCCTCAGAGCGTGCACATACAAACAGCATAACACCCTCTGTTGTAAGGACAAAAACCTTCTTCCTTGGACAGCACGTCTAAGTGAGCATGTCACTTAGCAGGCAGAGCCACACGTGGCACAGCTACTGCATAAACCCATGACAGGAGGTCCTAATACGTGCTGCTTTTGTTAAAACTACTGCAACAGTAAACACAATCAATAAAACACAGAGAGGGGGTTCTAGCAACTGTCCACTACAAGTTCAAAAGGAACTGAAAGCCTGAACAAAACCAAGGAGGACCTGCCCACGGCATTAGAGTCAAACATAGTTTGCAGCTTACGGACTTCCATCACCTGCTCTCAAGATCAAAATCACATGTAAATCTCTCCCAACTCAAGAAGGCTAAAAATTACTTGTTATGAAACATCTGAAACACTGCAGTCCTTCTAAAAAAAGGAGCTGTCACGTGCACAGCTGAATTACAACCAGCACGCTCACAAGAGAAACACACGGCATAACATCTGCTTCACCACATTCAGTTTATGAATTAGTAATTTTAAAAGGGATAAAGGGAAGGGATTTTTTTTTTGCTTTTAATAAAAAATAAAAATTCTAATAATAAATAAAAATAATAAATAATAAATAAAAATAAATCACATACCTCTACTTGAATATCCATGGAAGAACTTGAAAACCACCACTGGTGAACTCAGTTCATCTTCAACCTTGAAAGAAAAATTAAGAATTCAAATACACTGTTAGTTCTTTTTTAAAAGGTGACTGCCTTTCTTAGACTGCCCAGCAAAGCAGACCATTTTGTTTTGACAGCAGTTAACAATGCTCAGGTCATCTCAGAGTTAAAATTTAAGTCTAGGGTGTAAGTAAACGTGTCTGAAGTCACTGAAAAGTTAATTATTCAGTTAAAGCAGAATTCTACTGATGTAAGGTATGCACAACTAACTTTGGGCACCATGTGGCCAGAAACCTAAGCGTATTCATTAACAAATACACTGTATTGGTCCTTTCCAGCCATGATGATTCTGTGATTCTGTATTCAACCTTTAATTTTAGGATATTATTTTCAGATATTAACACTAAAAACATTTTCTTGAACACACAGAATCATAGAATCATTAGGGATTGGAAGGGACCTCAAAAGATCATCCAGTCCAATCCCCCTGCCACAGCAGG
>JAOXOE010000256.1:39092421-39105410 GCA_028565055.1 Phoeniculus purpureus
GGAGTTGTGGAGTCTCCTTCACTGGAGACGTTTAAGACCCACCTGGATGTGTTCCTGTGTGACTTGGTCTAGGTGATTCTGCTGTAGCAGGGGAATTTGGACTAGATGATCTTTTGAGGTCCCTTCCAATCCTTAATGATTCTATGCAAATGTCCAAGAATCCCACCACAGCCTAAAAATGCACTATGGTCTGAAACAGGTAGACACAGTGGAAGCCCTCTGAAGGGCTGGAGAAAATCTGAGGCTCATGAGCATCTTGAATGCTGTGATCCTTCCAGTCATATGGTACCACTTAGACATTTCATCATCTGTGAGAGAGGGGATTACCGCTTCGGCAACAGTTATGAAATCACTAGAATAACTGATGCGCCTTTGAGGAGTGTATTGCCACACTGCTGGCACCAAATCAGTTGTGCTTTCCCCTGGGAAAAGGGAAGTAGAATGCAGAGGCAGCCTTGTGGGGCTGGCCCTCAGCTCCTCATCCTCTCCTGTGTGAATGGGATTTGCAGATTTCTGATCCTGTGCCCTCGTGGCCGATAAGGCCAGCGTTGTCCTGGAATGTATTAGAAGAGGGGTGGTTAGTAGATCAAGAGAGGTTCTCCTCTCCTTCTACTCTGCCCTGGTGAGACCATACCTGGAATGTGGACCCCTCAGTTCAAGAAGGACACAGAACTGCTTGAAAGAGCCCAGTGCAGGGCCCCAAGGATGATTGAGGGAGTGGAGCACTTCCCTGGTGAGGAAAGGCTGAGGGAGCTGGGTCTCTCTAGCTTGTCAAAAAGGAGACTGAGGGATGACCTCATTAATGTTGATAAATATGGAAAGGGTGGATGTCAGGAGGATGGAGCCAGGGTCTGCTCAGTGTCATTTGCTGATAGGACAAGGAGCAGAGGAGGTTCCATGTGAATGGAACGAAAAGTTCACGATGAGGATGATGGAGCCCTGGCACAGGCTGCCCAGGGGGGTTGTGGAGTCTCCTTCTCTGGAGATGTTCAAAAGCAGCCTGGATGCAGCCCTGAGTGACCTGATCCGGGGGGTGATGATCTAGATGATCTCTAGAGATGCCTTCCAACTCATACCTTTCTGTGACTCAAAGTCCACTGAATCTAATATTGGTTTCCCAGTCACTTCTCTGAGGTGGGGTTTAAGCTGATTATCTTCAGCATGGGAGTCTGTCCATTTGTTGAGAGCCCAGCAGGGCTGCAGGAAGAAGATAGTGGAGCTAGTGCCTCTCACTCTTCTTCTATGCTGCTTCCACATGGTTGCTGGCAGACACAACCCATGACAAACCCTTGGAAGGTGGCTGTGCAGCCAAAGGTGGGGTGGATCCAAGCATGAAAAGCCTCTGTTGTGCTGAGACAGTTGCATAAGCTCGGATATCTCTCTTTCCCATCTCACACTTGCTTAGAGGAAAGCAGAACTGCTGCAGAAGGACAGCTGCACAGGGCTCATTTCCTCACCCCCCCAAACCTATGGAGTGGGAAACAAATGCTAGTCCAAACACCGCGGCTCTCCTAACAATATGGATCGTTTGAGACTGAGGAGTGGAGCTGAAATGACAGAGATAGTTTGTGCCAGAAGTGCATTTTTTGTGCGTGCTGAAACCCTGACATTCCTGGCTAGCCCAATATAAATATGGCCACCCAAGTGCTGTGGCATTCTTTGAGTTCATCTACCGAGTAGCTGTTATGTGGTTTCTTTGGCAGTCCAGAGATTCCCCTGAACTGACAGAGAACCATGGCCTTGCTCTCTGTGGCTGCTGCTTTACAAAGAAATCCAAACATGCCCAAACCCAGTCCAGGCCATGGTGTGTGGCTGGCTAACAAATCTTAATCATAGAGTCATAGGGTTGGAGGGACCTACAAAGGTCATCTAGTCCAACCCCTGCTACAACAAGCAGGGCTAACACTCACCAGACCAGGTTGCCCAGAGCCCCATCTAGCCTGATCTTGAGTGGCTCCAGGGATGGAGCCTCTACTACCTCTGTAGGCAGCCAGTTCAGGGATCTACCACCCTCAGATTAAAGAACTTTTTCCTGACATCTAACTCAGATCTATGCTTTTCCAGCTTCAAACCATGACTCCTCATTCTATAGTTCCCTGCCCTGCTGAACAGTTCTTCCCCAGCCCTCTTACAGGCTCCTTTCAGTTATCAGAAGATTGCTATAAGGTCACCTCAGAGCCTTCCACTCTTCAGATTGAACAATCCCAACTCTCTCAGCCTGTCCTCATAAGAGAGATGCTCCAGCCCTCTGAGCATTTCTTTGTGGCCTCCTCTAAACTTGCTCCAACAGGTCCTCATTCTTCTTTTGTTGGGGCTCCAAAACTGGATGCAAGACTCCAGGTGAGGTCTCACCAGAGCAGCGTAGAGAGACAGAGTTGTCTCTCAGTCTGCTGGCCACGCTGCTTCTGATGCAGCCCAGGATGCAGCTGAGCACTTAATGGTCAGTGGGTGTGAGCATCTTGCACTGGGGCTGGTCCTCTCTTTCCCTCCTGCATGGCTGTGGCAGATGGTCAGTGGGTGTGAGCACCTTGCACTGGGGCTGGTCCTCTCTTTCCCTCCTGCATGGCTGTGGCAGATGGTCAGTGGGTGTGAGCATCTTGCACTGGGGCTGGTCCTCTCTTTCCCTCCTGCATGGCTGTGGCACAGCCCAACCTGGGAACCAATTCCTTCCGTCTTTCCTCTTGAAGCACAAACAATTCTCACAGCTGGAACTGGAGGAAGAGGCAGCACGTTTGTATGAAGCTCATGCTTGGCTGGCTGTGTTTTTGCTTTGCTGCTGAAAGCAGCACTGGGCACGCGAGCAGCGCAGCACAGCGTTCACTTTGTACGATGCAGAGGCAGCTGTGGGGAAGGATGACCTGGAGGTCGATACCAAGGCTCCTCCCTGGGAATTTCTTTTCTTTCAATATTTGCAGTTTGTTGTAATCTGGGCCCTCCCAAGGGAAATAATTTGCTTTGCTCAAAGCATTTCATAAGCTCCAAAGAGAATCACAGAACATCAGCATGATTCTAAGTATCAGTCAGACTCTAAGTGTCTTAGAATCACTTAGGTTGGAAAAGACCCTGGAGGTCATCAGGTCAAACCAATAACCCTAGAAGCATGTTGGTATGGTTGGTGGGTTGCACTGCTGCACTGTCATCCTCAGGGATTTATAAGACCTAAAGCAGTGTTAGAAGCACTGGGGTGAAGGAGACAGGGAGTTTCATAATCTCAGCCCAGTGAGCAAGAAAAATCTCTGGACCATCACTATGACATGTTCCTGGGCGACTTGGTCTAGGTAATCCTTCTGTGGCAGGGGTATTGGACTGGATGATGTTTCGAGGTCCCTTCCAATCCCTGATGTTCTGTGATTTAGACAAGTAAGCCCATTGATTTAGGGCTGAGTTGATTAATCTGCAAGGATTGGGGTGTCCTTGCAACTAAACCACTATAGGGATCTAAGAAAAGATTGTTTAGCCCTGGTTTAGGTGTTCGCACTGCAGCTCAGGGACACTCCTCTTTGCACACAGACAGGGCTTACACTCGTGTGTTGCTTGTTACGCAGCCAGGACACCCCGTCTGGGACAGGGGATAAATAATCATGTGATGGGTTGGAAAGGACCCCCAAAGGTCATCTAGTCCAACTCCCCTGCAGCAAGCAGGGATGTCACTTGCCAAAGCAGATTGCCCAGAGCCCCAACCAGCCTGACCTTGAGTGTCTCCATGGACGGGGGCCTCCACTAACCCTCTGGGCAACCTGTTCCAGGGATCTACCACCCTCAGGTTAAAGAACTTTTTCCTGGTGTTAAAGCCTCTAGAGGCAAGAGGGAATGAGAGCTGGGAGTCTGGGTGGTGCTTGTGTGCTTTCTCACAGCTCCCCTTGGCTGGAGCAGAGCCAGCCTCTCTAACCTCTGGCCACCTTGCTCAGTCCGATCCCACAGCACTTCCCATTTGTTTAACACTGTCCAGCAGACTGGAGATAACAGGGATGTTGCTGGAGAGAAGCTCCAGGATGGCCTCACAGCTCTCTGGTGCCAAATGAATCACAGACTAGATGATCTTTTGAGGTCCCTTCCAATCCCTAATGATTCTATCATTCTGTGATTTCAGGTGCACCACGTCCCCAAGTGCTCCTTGACGTCCCAATGGATCAGGACTCAACTGCAGGTTGCTTTTGGAGCTGTGAGATGCCTGTTTGTCAACCTGGCCATCAGCAAAGTCTGGACCTTGCCAAAATCCCGGTAGGTGCAGAAAACGCCCGTACTACTACGAAGGGATGAAAAAGAGCCCATGAAAATATCCCATGTGCACAGGCACGTACGTAGGGAGACGTGTAAACTTTCCCGGGGCGAGCCGTGTTGGGGATGGAAATGTTTACGGGCCCTGCGCCGGAGCAGCGCTGTCAGGTGAGGGGAGAATAGGAAAGTGCAGCAGCTGCAAACCCTCATACAACATCTCACTTAAAATGTCATGTGTGCTACTTGGTTTAAGTTGTCACCCCTCCAGCAACCACAAACAATGCAGAAACAGCAGATGTGTTTTCTATTTAGAATTAAACAGTTTATCTCAACCACTGTCATTGTTACGGAGGGGAAATAAATAAATATCCCTGCTAATGTAAACTTCAAAAGGTACTTTCTGGCCTGAATGGCTGCTCCGAATCCAGATTTCACTGAGAAAACTAGGATTGGACCACAGATATTTTATTTCTTCATTTCCCACCCCCCCACAGCAATGCTGGCAGCTCAGCCCATAGTAAACCTTCAGACTGGTCGAAAAGATGTTTTGGCCAGATATAGCATCCAATAACTCATGTCGGTGAGAACTTGCTGGTCCAGAAAACTTAAGTAAACACCATAAATGTCTTTTCTTATTAAACTTTCCATTCAAACATTTTGTTTAACTCTTTGTTAATGGAGAGTGGAGCTAATACTTTGGGCATGCATTTACCGATGGGATAATCCTAGAGGCATCTCACTGAAATCAGAGAACATCAGGGGTTGGAAGGGACCTTGAAAGATCATCTAGTCCAAATGTCTAGGAGTCTGCTCTGTCTGTCTCAGAAATACTTCTTCAAAACTGCAGAAGAAAAGCTTCTGAGTTCTTCAAGATCTTGTCCGTTTTCACACAATCATCAGGGATTGGAAGGGACCTCAAAAGATCATCTAGCCCAATCCCCCTGCCATGGCAGGATCTCCTAGACAAAGTTGCACAGGAACGTGGCCAGGCGGGTTTTAAACGTCTCCAGAGAAGGAGACTCCACAACCCCCCTGGACAAGATAATAATTCTGCACTTTGTACAGGCAAGCACCATCCTCAGCAAGGGAGCTGGGTCTCTTCAGTTTGGAGAAGAGAAGACTGAGGGGTGACCTCATTAATGTCTATCAATATGTGAAGGGCGGGTGTCAGGAGGATGGAGCCAGGCTCTTCTCAATGTTATCTAGTGATAGGACAAGGGGCAGTGGGTGTGAGCTGGAACAGAGGAGGGTCCACTTAAATATGGGGGGTTGTGGAGTCTCCTTCTCTGGAGATATTTAAGACCCGCCTGGATGTGTTCCTGTGCTACTTGATCTAGGTGATCCTGCTGTGGCAGAGGGATTAGACTAGATGATCTTTTGAGGTTCCTTCCGATCCCTAATGTTCTGTGATTCTGTGATGGATAGCATTGGAACCCTCTTTACTGTTAAGGGGAGATGCTGTATGCAAAGGGTGTTGTTGAGCCATGAGGATTGGGATAGACCTTAGGAAAACAGTCTTTCCATTAAAAAACGCACATGTGCACCTTCATTTAGCTATCGGTGCCCTTTTATTTCCGTGCTTACATTTCGGATACAAAACCCAAGCAGAACGCTGTCTAGTTGGGAAGATATTTTGTCTAAAATGAAGTTCAATTTGCTTCCAAAACACAAGGCAAGCTCCAAAGCTGAATACCGCTGTGTTCTTCTTTATGTGTGACATGGCCTTCACCAATACCTTTCTGGTGTTTGATTTGCAGCCAGTATTTTGCGATCCCCACAGCCAGCTTGTTTCCAGATTTCATGTTTTCACAAAGAGTTTTTTGTCTTCAGGCAAGCAAACGCACAAATGTTCCTGTTACTCTTCCTGTCTGAAGTGGGCAGAAGAGAGAGAGAGACCTGCAATAAGCTGCAAAGCCTTAACTACCAGCAGTTCCTTTATGGTCCTGCAACACGTTCAACTCAACACTTGTTCTCCACAGTTGTCACAGTCTGGTGACTCTGCAGGACTTCCCAGTAGTTAAATAGATTTCTACAGGCAGTGGTCTTATGAACCCCTGGATGTGTTCCTGTGCGACTTGGTCTAGGTGATGTTGCTGTGGCAGGGGGGATTGGACTAGATCATCTTTTGAGGTCCTTTCCAGTCCCTAATGATTCTATGATTCAAGGCTGAGGGAACTGGGTCTAGTTAGTCTAGAGAAGAGGAGGCTCAAAGGAGACCTTCTTGCTCTCTACAGCTACCTAAAAGGAGGTTGTAGTGAGGCTGGTGCTTATCTCCTCTACTAATGATACTTAGATGACCTTTTGAGGTCCCTTCCAACCCCTAACAGTCCATGATTCTGTGATAGGATGAGAGGAAATGTCCTCAAGTTGTAACAGGGGAGGTTTAGACTGGATCTTAGGAAGAAATTCTTTGCTGAGAGAGTGGCTGGGCACTGGAACAGACTGCTCAGGGAGGTGGTGGAGTCCCCATCCCTGGACGTGTTTAGAAAGCAAGTAGCTAGAGCACTTGAGGCCATAGTGTAGGGGATAGGGAGGTGTTGTAGTGAAGGTTGGTCTTGATGTCCATGGAGGTCCTTCCCAGCCATAATGATTCTATGATTCTATAAGTTGCCAGGACGAGTCCAAAGCCAGTAGTAGCACTTCAGAATATCTACAAGCTGAAGAAGATACCATCCTCCCGGAGTGTTGGAAGAAAAGAGCATTTTGATAGCTGCATCCTTTCTCACTGGTTAAGGTCAGAAAGGATCATTAATTCATCTGGTCCAAGGTTTGACCACAAGGACATGATTACAATTCACCAGCATGAAAACGCAGCAACTCTTTTCGCACCCTGGAGAGCTGGTCTAGTTCAGCTTTCCTGCCTTTAGGCAAGATAAAATTAGGCTGGACATTAGGAAAAGTGTTTTATCGGATGAGTGATCAGGTCTTGGCAGTCAGGCCTTGGCTGCCCAGATTGGGGGTTGAGTCCCCATCCCTGGAGGATTTAAAGATCATTTAGATGTGGTGCTTAGAGATCTGATCTAGCGGTGACTTTGGTACAGTAGGGTTATTGGTTGGACTTGATGATCTCAAGGGCCTTTTCTAACCTGCATGATTCTGTGGTAATGGGTGTCAGCTGGAGCAGAGGAGGTTCCACATCAATATGAGAAGGAACTTCTTCCCAGTGAGGGTGACAGAGCCCTGGAACGGGCTGCCCAGAGGTTTTGTGGAGTCTCCTTCCCTGAAGACATTTAAATCCCACCTGGATGTGTTCCTGTGAGACTTGGTTTAGGTGATCCTGCTGTGGCAGGGGGATTGGACTAGATGATCTTTCCTTCCAATCCCTAATGTTCTGTGATACTGTGATCCTCCTTCCTGAGGACACACATCAGACAAGACAGCTTTCGTTTTCAAAATCTCTTTTGCAATGCTCAGAATGAAAACCATCTGGGTTTCCCATGTCAACTGATGGCATCTTGAAGCCATTCCAAAACAAATGAAAGATCATTTTTCCATTCCTGAATAATCTGACCAAGGTTGATGAGTAGTTTTTGGTAATTGAAAACAAAACATTAATTGTAAAAAAAAAAAATACTCCAAATGAACTTTTATTAAGTCAAAGTGTTCTTCAGGGGCAATATACTAGTTTTAGTAGTTTTTCCAGGAAAGGTCAACCATCTCCGTGTAATTGGGCTGTTTCTGCTCAAGGTACAGCACCGAGCCCCATCAGAATCATGCCCTGCTTCCCATTTACTACTACTGACTTTCAGCACAACAGTTACTCTCTATAGACCAGGACTGTCAGGTTGTAAAGGGCTTTGTGATAAGCAGGTGAAAAGCACTTTATTACCTCTCAGTTTAATCCTTATTAATGGCAGACCAATTTATTCGGTCTTATTGTTCATTAGGTTTTGATGTATTTAATTGGTTTGTCCCAATGGCTTTATTGAGCAGACCACTTCCCTGAGATTCATTTCCAGCCAACGAATACTACAAATTAATATTTTCTTCTTATGGACTTTTAAAAGCTGTATGTAAGGCTGCAGAACATGGGCTTCATTAACATAGCCTGAGGTACCAGGCAGCCTAATTTTATCTGCATTCAATTAGTTCTTTCAGAGATGAGACATGTGAACCTCATTATCTCAGTTCATTGACAGAGTGGAGGTGTCTCCAGCCATAATAAATTCTACCTGCCATTTCTCAAGCCAGTAATAAGGCTTGGAATTCAGTGAATGGGTCTAGTTTCTTTCCTGTGAGCCCTTTGCATCCTCCTTGAAACGCTACAGTTTAAGTTGTCCTCCTATATAAATGACCTTAAATCAGTTATGCAGATACAGGAGCTTGTGGCATCTCCTTCTCTGGAGATGTTTAAGACCCACCTGGATGTGTTCATGTGCAACTTGGTCTAGGTGATCCTGCTGTGGCAGGGGGATTAGACACTTCAAGTACTGTTTGGTTTTGGGCTCCTCAATACAAGAGAGATGACCTGAGGCAGCTCCTAAGAAGGGCAACAAAGTTGGTGAACAGTTCAGAGAAGCAGCCTTGTAAGGAGCTGCTAAAGGAGCGGGGGCTATTTAGTCTGAAGAGGAAGAATCTGAAGTGAGACATTACTGTCATCCTTAACTACCCAAAAGGAGGTTCTAGAGAAGTGGGTATTGGTTTCTTTTCACAAACAAGAGATAGGAAGAGAAATGGCCTCAAGCTGCCCCAGGGGAAGTTAGGTTAGGCATTGGGAAGCAATTCTTTATTGAAGGCACTGGAACAGGCTGCCCAGGGAGGTGGTCCAACCACCATTCCTGGACACATTTAAAACTCATGCAGGTATGGAGCTTAGGGACACGGTTTAGCAGTGGGCTCAATAGAGTTAGGTTAATATTTGGATTCTATTTTAAAGGTTTTTTCCAACCTAAGTGATTCTATGAAACTATGAAAGGAGAGAAAAAGATAGAAGTTAGTCATAGAGAACAAAATAATTTGTCTTGGGGTTTTTTTAGCAATCCAGTTTAATTCATTCTGGTCCCTAGCATAAATGAGAGAGATGCTAGCTGTGAAGGGGAAGGAAAGTACATTCACAGCTGATTGGAAAAAGTATTAGCCAATTTTAATTTGCAAAGAGGAGTAGTTATGCTCACTGAACCAGCTACACTCAGCACATGAATCTTGCTATTAAGAAAAGGCAGTAGCAGAACTACTGGTGGAGAGCTCTCATGAGAGACCTATGAAAGTACTAGCATGCAATGTAAATCCTATCAAGATAAGAAAGCAAGCAAGGGGCAATTGTTCCAAACACCTGTGTTCTGCTCATCAGTTCACTGATCACACCCTTGTGACTGTGTTTTAGTCTAAACCTGATGCTCTCCATACAGCTTTTCATTAAGCAATAAAATCTCCACACCTAAGCATATTGAAGGGTTATAGTCACTCACTGTACAACATATGACACTGTTTTGTAGCCTGAGTTTCGTTCCATGCCATTACCATTGGAGGTCACCTTGCTCCTCTAACCTCAGAAGGAAACAAGTAGTAAATACAAGCTCAGCAGTTTCCTGTTGGACTTGCCTTGTTCTTGTTGACTGATTTATTTTGTCGTGTAGACCCATTCACAGGTGTGTCTGACAGGGTGCTCTAATTCCATTACACAGCTCTTTTCCAACACAGAGCACCTGTGCCAAGAATGGATTGCTTGGGGTGAACCTTTGCTCCATTTTGTATGGAGCACTAATAGATATCAATGTCGGTATAGACTCCTATCTCAAAGGCCATGGTGCCTCTCCATCTGTCAACCAACCACACCACACCTTCTCTGGATGCACAGGCAGAACACACAACAAGAGAGCAGCAGAAGGCTGAGATAGCAATAGCAGAAGGTCATCATTTATGGAACAGCACAAATCCAATAAAGCACCATCAGACACTCTGTGTTATTCCACCAGACAGATGAGCTGGCTGCTCAACTACTCTGTTCAGAGGACTTACTAAAGACTTACAAGAGGAAGTTGGAAGAAGCATCTGTGTTAGGTTTGAACCCAGATGGCAGCCAAGCAGCTCACAGCACAGCCCCTTAAGAAGGGGAGGAAAGGCAGAGCCAAGTAAGCTAAGGTAAGGAGAGGAAGCAAAAGTGATAAACAACATCCTGCTCACCTCTGTTACTGTGATGAGAAGAACCCAGGCAAACCAAGCAGAGCCCCATCGCTGTCTGAAACTCCCTCCACCCTCCGAGTAGCCCCTCCTTATATGCTGGGCTGGGCATGGCATTGGCTGCTTCCATCCAGCTGCCCTGCCTGTGGAAATTAACCCTAATCTAGCCAAGCCCAGGACAGGCTGAGAGCAGCTGTGAAGAGGGCTCTTGCTCAGGTGATGCAGGAATTTAAAGATCCAGCATTTGTGTGAACCTATGGAAAACCAGATCACAGCAGCCAAAAGCAACCCAAGACTTTTCCTTTTAAAAAAAAGGGTCCCGTCAGCATTAACAGATCAGAAAATGGGGGGATAGAAGAGCAAGCAACAGGAGTGAGCAACAAGGGAGATGAACAGAGGGGATTATTCTTTCTGACTACTGCGAGTTCTGAAATACTTTTCAGTGGCCTTGGTCTGGTTAGACAGACAAGTAACTGCAGTAGTAGATACTGGCATGACAGCTGCCACGCTCACAATTGGAAGAGAGTTTCAGACAAAATATAAAAAAGAAGTTGAGCCTGTGACTATTCTAGAAGCAGAGAGTTAGTCTTCGAGAGGCTGAGTCCTTTCAGACCGTGATACAATTCGGGTCTATAATAGGATGCTCAGAAGGGCGACAAAACCTACGAATGACTTGCTGGCAAGCACAACCTAGTTGAGTTTGAAGGGTGAAGGGGGTCCTGGCACCAAGGGAAATAGAAAGCTCAAAATAATGCATGAGATTAAGACTGAACTGTGAAATACAGTCTTCAAGATTGTAAAACAAAACAGAAGTATAAAATATCACTAAACAAACCCCTGTATTTGGGGAAAGCTGCAAAAAGTTCAAAGGCTACTATCACTTTGCAAGTATTTGGGAACATCAACAGAGTTCTCGCAGCATAAGCAGAAGGGATAACAAGAGTCATAGCAACTCCAAGGAATTCTTCAGGGAGCTGCTGCACGGTTTCACAGCAGAAGATATGTGGACTACATCTGAAAGGAGCACAACATTTGAACTCAGAAGCATACGTTCTTGGCTTCTCCCTAAGTGGGCTCAAATGACCAAGTCAAAGGAATATTCCAAAGCGTCAAGAACTTTCCACATCGTGGCCACCCTTTGCACGTTTCTGTCACCTCCGGTTATTTGGAATTCATAATATTCTTCCTGCACGGTAACCAAGCTGTCTGCCAATGCATTCTAGCAGATGTTCTTCATAAAGCACTTTGAAGCCTCTGTTAAAAAATTATTCAAACCTGGAAGATATGACAACAGAGCACTTGCCAGATCTGAGAGTGCAGCCTGATGTGGTGGCACGAATTGAAGCAGCTTTCATCAGAGACTGATTTCAGACATAGGATCATAGGGACTGGAGAAGGGACCTCGGCAGATCATCCAGTCCAATCCCCCTACCACAGCACGATCACCTAGACCAAGTCGCACAGGACCACGTCCAGGCGGGTCTTAAACATCTCCAGTGAAGGAGACTCCACCTTTTTCTTCACGGAAGCACAAATCAATACATTTGAAAATGTTGGTAATTTTCAAACTGCGACAAATTGGTTGAACCATCTTTACTGATGTGCTGAAGGACACAGCCATATAAACTGTAAAAACCCCTAAGCTTTGTCCTACAGCAAGCTATCATCGGTTAAAGCCTTATTTAACTGAAACCTTGAAATAGGAACGCACTGTTTGAGAAGTCTGGTCACATTGTGAGGAAAATGCAGGTACAGAGGAAAAGGAATATAAAAATAAAATCCACATGATGATGGAGATCTGCACTTTAAGCTAATACTGCTGTATTGGATATCACATACTGTCAACGCAGATGGTAAGCATGTGGTTCAGATAGATACAAGCACCTAAAAAGTAGTTTTATTCCCAGAACTGAGAAAGAAGGAAGGAATGGATATTGATTTGGAGGTGGTGATCTCAAATGAGAACAAAGACAGGGCATGCTTAAACAACTGAGCTGAAGAACTGGTGGATTTTTCTCCTCAAGGCAGCTCTGAAGCTGTTTTAGGAACATCAGAGTTGGTCCCATGAGGCAATGCATCATAGACCATTACAGTACATTAACTGGTAATTTAGGTAATGGAGTGCTTGTAGGAATTAGAAATTGTGCTTTTAACGGTTCCTAGCACTAGGCAAACCTAGAAGATGTGAGAAAGATGGAAGCATGCTCCTTTAAAGAGCTGCTGCTTTAGAAAGATGAAAGTACACTTAGGAGTTCCATGTGAAATATCTTGGCAAAAATACTAGGAAATGTAACGTCTCTGCTTACGATGACCTGTTTGCTTTGCAAATACGCATCACGCGTCTTACTCACGGACCTCGCTATCCTTAAAAGAGGAAAAAGCCTTGAAAAATCGATACACAACATGGAATCATAGAATCATTAGGGTCTGGAAGGGACCTCGAGAGATCATCTAGTCCAATCCCGCTGCCACAGCGGGATCATCTAGACCAAGTCACTTTGTTTCATACTTTTGTATGAGTTTTTAGGATATCAGGTAGCGACAGGACTAGGGGGAATGGGGCAAAGATGGAGCTGGGTAGATTTAGACTGGATGTGAGGAGGAAGTTCTTCACCATGAGAGTGGTGAGAGCTTGGAATGGGTTGCCCAGG
>JAOXOE010000256.1:39116844-39135099 GCA_028565055.1 Phoeniculus purpureus
TCTAGGTGATCCTGCTGTGGCAGGGGGATTGGACTGGATGATCTTTCGAGGTCCCTTCCAATCCCTCATGTTCTGTGGTTCTGTGATACCAGTTATAACCAATGCAGGGGATACAGAATGGGAAAGACCAGTGAGCAACTAGCTCTAAGTTATTAGTTCTTCAGAAACTTCACCTATATCTGAAATGCACAAACATGTGTTGTGTTTATACAATCAAATGACATCTTCTAGAAGATTATGGTCAGGAAGAAGGAAAGGAAAGGAAGAAAAGCTTCCTAGAAGGACCAAATCTCTTGCCATGCTAGCGCATTCATCCAGCTCTTCTGATCCAAAGTGCTGTATCTTAACCCCTAGATTGTACCAAGTGGGTGCATTGGTCATATTGAGGCCCCATAATGTGATGAAATAAAACCCCCTGTCCTGCGAGGATGGTTCTACTGTAGGGTTGGGCCTTTAGTGCCACATAGCTAATTCCTAAAACAAAGTGGCTGAAAGATCTGGCTTTCTCACGGGAATAGGGATGAATTTCCTCACACATGTGTGGTAGCCATCTTCCTGCTGGATGTGGAGATGATGTTTTTCATATTCCAGCTCTTATAGCTGAACCCTGGAATGCAGGATTGTTTGGTTGAGTATGTTCTGAGGACCAGCCCAGCACTTGTTGGCTCTTGCTTCCACACACTTCACCTCTGTCAAACCTCTCACGACTATGTCTTTTGACCAAGCAAGAGAGATGCCCCAGGGCCATCCCTGCAGGTTGTTGAGTCTCCATCTGTGGAGACATTTAAGAAAAGACAGCCCTTAGAGCCATGGTCTAGGTTGTGGTGATGTTAGGTTATAGGCTGGGCTTGATGATCTTAGAGTTCTTTTCCAGCCTCAATAATTCGTGATTCAGCCTCAATGATTCTGTGACTGCATCCCCATCTGAGGCTCACATCTTGGCTGACTTTGTGGGCATTGCCAGGATCTCCTTCTTTTTTTATCCATTTATAATGGATAAAAAAAATAAAAAGGAAAAAGAAGAAAACCCCAAACCTTTATTAGCTGGGGGAGCTAATAAAAGACCTGTACTGTTACCTTTCCTCCCTAAAGATACAAACTAAACCCCTCATTGATCTGGGAGGAGCTCATTCGAAAGCCAAAAGCAAATAATGGAAAACATCTGCAAGTGACTTCAGCTAAAATACATGATTGGAGGGGTTTTCTTTGTGACCCGGCTAGCCCTGAATTCAACTTTCACCAAAAGCAAGATTACTCCTGGGTGAATCACAGAACATTAGGGATTGGAAGGGACCTTGAAAGATCATCTGGTCCAATCACAGAATCATAGAATCATAGAATCATTAGGGATTGGAAGGGACCTTGAAAGATCATCTGGTCCAATCACAGAATCATAGAATCATTAGGGATCAGAAGGGACCTCGAAAGATCATCTAATCCAATCATAGAATCCTAGAATCATTAGGGATTGGAAGGGACCTCGAAAGATCATCCACTCCAATCCCCCTGCCACAGCAGGATCACCTAGACCAAGTCTCACAGGAACATATCCAGGCGGGTTTTAAATGTCTCCAGAGAAGGAGACTTGACCCCTACCTCTGCTTCAGTGACTTGAATCATCAGGGGTTCAGTGCTGATGTATTAAGACGTCTTTCTCAGCTCATGCAAGAAGACCCTGCTGTCTTCTGGGTCACCAACTATTCTTTCCCAATAGCCAGAGTATTTTTAGAGTTGCGGAAGGAAGTGCTGAAGGTGAGATGGCTGCGTGTAGAGGAAGATTATATTCCAATAATCACTTCAAAGAGAATGAGGGGGGCAGGGAGGGAAGCCTGTTTCTAATTTCTATGTAAAAACAAAGGAAGTCATTTCTTTCAAGGTTTTTTATTTGTTTTTCAAATTGCCCAGCGCTCAACCTTTAAAATAATAATCCCTCTTGACAGCCATTTAATAATTGCTGGTGATCTATAGCTTTATTATAAAGTACTCATCTAATGATGTATTTCCTTTACCCCAAGGGCCAAGTACAAAGCGGGGAAATTATCTCGGCGATACTTTTAATAACTTCCTGTGGGATTGCAAGCTCTGGCTGAGGGCTGTCTCTGCTAAAGAGTTAATCATGTAATTTCGCAGATTAGACAACACAGGGTTACTAATGAGAAACTTCAGTTCAGTGATAAACTCTTTTCTTTTATTTTTTTTTTTCTTTTCCAAGAATATTTTGAGATGCCTGTAACCTTTGGCTGACACCCAACGGGGCTATTAGTTTAACCATGGGATGCACTACCAAATGCACAAGAGTCAGCACAATTGTTCCCTTCTGCAAATCGCTCAGAGCCCTCTGCGAAGAAGCCTCTGACGACCCAAAAGGGAAAAAATCAGGCAAAAAAAAAAAGAGTTGACTTATCGGCTTCCGATAATTGGCAGAGCTTCAGCTTCCAGTTTCTTTTCAACAAAGTCCGCTCGCTATAGCAACCCCGGATCCCATTTAAATGTCATGCTGCCCTCTGTTCTATAAACATGTATCATCCATCACTAAATATTTAGATCTGAATTGTTGGAGCTGAGTTCTGTGCCAGGGGTAAGGGGATTAATTCCTTTCAAGGCCCTCACATGATGGATTTTTCGCTGAAGTAAACATCCGAGAAGAGCTCACACTATGGCCATAAAATATATAAATAAAGTTTAAAGTTTAATTAAGTCAACATTATTTAAAGCGGTTGTCATATTTTACGGTGAACTCTTTGTGTTTATTTTGTATGACTCCTCATAAATAGTCTCTCCCCTTCAGACGAAAGGCACGGCTGGGTTAAAGTTAAGGGTCCCATGTGTGGCACAGAAAGGAGGATCTCCCGGGCTCGGGGGATCCAAACCGTGCCGTATCGGCCCTTCTGCTATCTCATGTCTCCCTAATGAGCTGAGATGTTGTGCAGGCACAGGAAAAGCATGGCCGAGTTTACAACAGATGTGACACAGGGAAGTCCTTTGAGTGGTAATCTGGGCTCCTTGGAGGGAGGACCCATCCTGCCTGGTCCAAAGGGCAGGCAGGCAGTAGGGCAGAATCATGAAACATTAGGGATTGGAAGGGACCTCAAAAGATCACCCAGTCCAATCCCCGTGCCACAGCAGGATCCCATTGATCCAGTCGCACAGGAATACATCCAGGTGGGTTTTAAATGTCTCCAGAGAAGGAGACTCCACAGCACCCCTGGGCAGCCCCTGCCAGGGCTCTGTCACCCTCACTGGGAAGAAGTTCCTTCTGATATTTATAAGGAACCTCCCATGTTCCAGCTCACACCCATTGCCCCTTGTCCTATCACTAGATGACACTGAGCAGAGCCTGGCTCCATCCTCCTGACGCCCTCCCTTTACATATTTATAGACATTAATGAGGTCACCCCTCAGTCGCCTCCAAGCTAAAGAGACCCAGCTCCCTCATGGTCTTGGCAGAACTTGGGGTCAGGAGGGGGCAAGTCAAGAGGAGCAATTCGTCCCCCCCTCCCCTGTCGCATCACCGCTGAGCACTGGGAGAAAGCTGACATTGCTCTTACTCCTCCCTCATCCTTACTGCTCACTAAACGAGTCCCTCAGCCCAACGAGGTGTACTTTTAAGACTAGATGATCTTCTGAGGTCCCCTCGAGTCCCTACAGTTCTGTGATTCTGTGAAAATGATAGGATGCCATTATGTGGCCTAATCCTTTGGAACAGCAACCAGAGTCATTTTAAAAGCAAAAGAAAGTAACCGGAGGAATTCATCAAAGTGAATGCTAATCAGTGCTCTCCTCTAAGGAGGTCTTGTAATGCTCTGATAAGGACTTCTGGATAATTAGCTAAGTGCCCAGGCAAGAACGGATGAACCAAATGCTTAGAGCACCAGGTCAAACCTGGGGAAAACCTGCCTTCATCTTCCAGACTCCCTCATGTGCTGTGGGCTCCAGCTCATGCTCTTCCTCCCCTCTACATCTGCACATCACCAGTGGGTTATATCTCAGTTAATGAGATTGCTACTAGGGCAAGCACAAGCTACTGGGAGCTGCTCATATTCCCAAGGCAGGGCTGGTCTTTCAAACTGTGCAGACAGTTCTCACACCAAAAATTGCCAGTCTCTGGAAGTAGTCACCTGTAGCTGCTACTGTCCTGCAAACACTGAAACAGAGCAGCGTTTTCCTCCTTTTGCTTCCACTTACTCGTCTCTGAACAGCTTTTTCTGCAAGTATGTGAGAAGTCTCAGGAAAAAAAGTAGGTGAATAATATCCCTGTACCTCGTCATGGTTAGTAGGTTGAGAGAGGTTCTCCTCCCCCTCTACTCTGCCCTTCTGAGATCACATCTGGAATAGGAGGTTGTGGAGTCTCCTTCTCTGGAGACATTTAAAACCCACCTGGATGTGTTCCTGTGTGACTTGGTCTAGGTGTTCCTGCTGTGGCAGGGTGATTGGATTAGATGATGTTTTGAGGTCCCTTCTAATCCCTGATTTTCTGTGATTCTGTGATATACAGAATTCTTTAAGGATAATCAGTAATTAAGTATTAAACGGCATGCCTATTGTAAATATATGCGAAATGACAAGAAATGCTTTGTTTTCAGCAAGCTCTGATGCTGATTTTATTCCATTTTCTTCACAGTTACTTCAAGTGAAAATTAGCATGAAAGCATAATCCTTGAAAATATCATGTATTTCTCTGAAAGGTCAATACCATGGCTGTTTTCACTTCACCCTTAACAACACCACCATGTAAACACAAGGCAAAAGTAAATGTATACAACCTTTCCATTGAACTACTCGTATATAAACAAATATTTCAAAAAATGTACAGAAATGTTTGTAGAAATGCCAGTCATCCACTGGTGACTTCTGCAGTTTATCACTTCCTTGTAATCTTAATCACTAAGTGGAAAATAAGTCCTTTGTAACTAATAGCTTTCTTAATATTCTGATCAAAATGTTTGATAACTCCAAGCATTAGTGTGAGGGATGGGAATCTCATAGGTGTTTTATATTACATCATTATATTATAGATGGGTTTAGAAGTGATAGTAATGTGAATTACAAATCAACACCTCTGTTTAATTGTTGATGTGTAGGCTTATTGCTGTTAATGCTGATTGATATTCAATTGCCTAGCATCAACAAAAATGGTAGAGCATTTGTAGGAGAGTTGTACTTTCTTTTGACATAACACCTTCAAGAAGCCTAAATAATCAGATAGGCTTGTAACAGACTTCCAAAAAAAGTTCTATTTATGGCCTAAATAAAAAACGAGGGAGAATTTTCATTATATTCAGTAAGAAATTTTATGTGAGTGTCTTAGTAAAACTTACCAGGGTTATTTTTTGGTAGTAGTGTTATCATCACTGACTATAACCTTCTCAGGAATTAAAGATATTAAAATCTCTGGCAAGAGGCACTTTACACTGATGTTATTTGTTCTGCTTTTATAAACAAATAATCCATAAATATCAGATTTGAGGCAGATGAATCACTGTGTTAAAAATCATAACAAGTTAGGAACACTACTTGCTATACCAGAGGAGTCCTTTAAAAATACTTTCTTAGTGTCTGTAATGTTTCAGACCAGTAAGATTCATATATCTCTACATCTCTGTTCTCCTGAATTGAACCTTTTCTTTATGATATTGTGCATATTATTTGTAAATATGGACATGCCTTCACTAATAGTTCATCTTGATACTAGCCAGCTTTTTTGTCTCCTGAAACAAGAGGTACTTTAAAATAAACTAATAACCAAAGCAGTTAAAAATAGCAGCTATTACCTTGGAAAGCCTGCTGCAGGTCAAGTTGTTAAGCTCGCTTTGACAAAGTTTCAGACTAAAATGTCAGGAGGAATATGAAAAGTTCAGAGAGCCTCCATTCCTGGGAGTTCAGGCAATTACATCTGAAGAGATGAACCGTATCCTTTGTAGGAGGCTAAAGAAACTTAAACGTGACAGTATTCTGACTGAAGAGCTGGAAGACTTCAAGATACATAATGCATAGAGATATTTAAGTATCTCCCATGTTAGAGAGAGATATATATATATTCATATATTTACAAGTAACTATAATTGGATTTAGGATGACTGTGGGTCATTATAAGCACTAATGAGGAATAGGTGTGACTGGCTGATCCAGTTGCACCTGCTGGGTGAGCTTGCTTGGCGTAGAGGATTCTGTAGATGAAGGCCCAGTCAGAAATAACATTTACTTTCCAGTAAAGTTAAACTGCAGGAAGCTGAGAAACTGAACAGATCAGAAAACAAATCTGAGCAGAAAGGCAAAGGGTAATGAAGAGGAGTTACTTACATTCTTTAGGAAGCAGCGATACAGCATTAGATAGAGATGCCAATGATTTTAGACTTACAATAATGAAGTGAAAGAAATAGGTAATATATGTCTGTATTTGCAAAAAAACCCCCATGGCAGTGTATACTGTGGTCCACTACTAGGTGAAGAAATGGCTGTAGTGGTTAAATTCAGCTAGCTGCCAGGCACCCACCAAGACACTGACTCATTTATATCAAAAAGATTGGCTTTAAACTCTATTGGCCTTAAACTCTGCAAATTTGTTCTTTTCAAACAATTTTTTATCTTTATTTTCCTATATTGAAGTATAACAAATGTAAGAGATTCAATCTGATTGCTTGCTTATTTTAAAAAGGTGGCACATGCTGAGCTGATAAATTAAGAGTCAGTGTATCAGCTGGCTATAGTGAGAATTAACAATATTATAGCTCAGTTCAATGAGCCGTGTTTTCCCTTGCTTTACTCTGACTGCAACACAGATAAATAATGAAAAAAAAAAAAAAGGAGAGACTTTATGTTTTCCCTTTGCCACAAGAGGCAACAGTTCACAATTCAAACCAAGTTTATCTGCTGTTGCATGAACCAGAAGGCAAAGATCAGGCAGATCTGATACTCCATTCCTTTGTCATTTCTATTTGTGACAAGAGCAGAGTAGACTCCTTAAAACTTGATCTTTAAAGAGGCTTTGAAAGTGGATATCTTGGACAGTACACATCTCTGAGGGTTTGCAGTCTCAGTATGCATTTTCCAGGATGTTTTTAATGGCAGGGTGACGCAAGAGCCTTAAACACTTGGAGACTTAGCAACTCTTAACTGTCAAAAGTGGTAATGTCAGGGGTCTGCAGCAAGGCACATGAAAACTGTAAGAGCCAGGTTCTAAGAACTTTCAGGATTTCATCTGCTAGGATTTTCAGAAGTGACATTTTGAGACTTTTGGTGTTAGGAAGAACTTCTGAAGTTAGGAAGAACTCTGGAATGTATCTACAGATGTTAACGCTAGAGACCATGTGTGATGGGTTAGGTTTTAGGACCCACAAAAAACCTCGTCTATCTCCCAAACCACTCTCCTCGGCACCACAGTAGATACAGAAAATGTGAAGTAGGGTATTGAGGGGGACTCTAGTACCTGAGGGACAATCTAGAAGCTGGAAGAGTGGCTAAGGCAGTCTGAGCTAGCCATGGAGGAGAGAGGACGCCCGTGCTCTGATTTACTGCCCAGCCCAACTGCCTTCTCCTGCGAGATATCCTTTACTCTCTGTGGTGGTGGTAGATTGGGGGGGGATTTCGCACTTGCATTTTTGACTTAAACCAGTTCTAAGTGCGGCTATGTTTAAGCAAGGGGCAGGAGGGCTGCAGGAGTTTGAGTGTGTGGAGTGCCAGTAGGGTTCCAATCACCATGCCCTGGGTACATGCTGGGGAAGGGCGCATGACTAGCCTGCACCATTTTCTCTCTCTTCCGGCGCAGCGTGAATGTGGAAACAGCTGGGTGCGAGTGCCTGTTGCTGTTGCCCTGTGGCAAGTGCCTCCTACCGAGTGGAGCCCAGAACTATATTCAATTGCCTTTTTTTGTACATACAGTTTTTCCTTTACGTAATCTCCCTAAATTTCCCTTTTGTTTATTGTGAAGGTTTTTCTATTATTGTTTTTCTTTCTTTTAAATTTATTTCATTTTGAATACATTTTACAATTTATTCTAGTTTTCAAATTTGTTTGTATTCCCTTCCTGTATTAGTGGGAGTGGAATCTAACAATCTGTCCTGGAGGGTTCCACCTTCAACCCTCAAACCAGCACACTATGCTGGGTTAATTTTTTCACATCCTTTATGTTTCTAATTATTTGTAACATTTCATTTGCTTTATTGGATGTTTCCCAGCACTGTGCTGATGTTTTCATGAGACTGTCTGTCCCAAATGTCAAATTCTCAGTGCCGAGTTATAATGGCTCAGATGCCATGCTCTTAAAATGATGATGAGTTCTGTGTGTACTTCTTGTGTCATTTTGTGGTGCTACAGTTTTTGCACTGTCAACCTTTGTCCCTACAAGCTAGATTAATTCAGAGCATCAGTAAACTTCCTTACTTTCCAATTGTCAGAGACCCTTGAGGACTGCATTAATGGCTTTTCTACAGAGTAAGACATGTTAGTTCCTGGATTATCTTTCTTTGCTTCTTTCTTGTAAGCCTATAGAAAGGGACTCTGTTAGCAACAGAAGAATGAAATCACCACTGATCATGCTCTTGTCAAACTTTTTTAGTGAACTCCCATAGATGTACAAAGCAGGACTATATTTTACAGATGTTGACACCTGTCAGGTTTATGTAGATCTTGTTTATAGTAGATATGAGTTATACTTACCCTATTCTTTCATTCTTTATAATCATTCTTACTATATTGCATGTTACAGATTTGAATCTAAAATGGCTCTTACTGTCCTTTATATTTAAGATATTAGTGTTCTATTTATTACCATCCAGTTCTCGGGTCTCTCAAGGTAGTTTTAAGTAACAATTATATATATATATATATCTCTATATCTCCCTTTTCTGCCTTCTGACATAAAAATGAGGTAGAGAACCTTCCAGAAAGTTTTCTTTGCAGCAGCTGTCATCCAGGGACAAATCTAGCCACTACTGCCCATCAAAATAAGCTTATAAAATTTCTGTTGTCATTATGACTGTTCAACTTGTCTGAAGAGAAGTTTTACATTGAGTTCACTTGAAAATGTGGTTATTATTATGAAAGTTGTGAACCAAATTTAAACGAAGACACGTTATGCTGATTGCTATTACTAGTCCGCTACTTCATCCCACTTCATAGAATCACAGAACATTAGGAACAGGAATGAACCTCAAAAGATCATCTAGTCCAATCCCCCTGCCACAGCAGATCACCTAGATCAAGTTGCACAGGAACACATCCAGGTGTGTTTTAAATGTCTCCAGAGAAGGAAACTCCACAACCTCCCTGGGCAGCCTGTTCCAATGCTCTGTCACCCTCATTGGGAAGAAGTTCATTCTCATATTTATATGGAACCTCCTATGTTTAGCTTACACCCATTGCCCCTCGTCCTATCACTAGATGACATTGAGAAGAGCCTGGCTCCATCCTCCTGGCACCCACCCTTCAAATATTCAAATATAGATGGAAAAACAATGATTCTTCCTGTCATTTGTCACTGTGTTCGTACGGTAACAGCAGCCAGCCTCCTGCTTCTTATTGCAACCATATGCGAAAGGTTTACCATGCAACATTAGCTACAAAATGGATCAATTAGAAAAAAGAAAACTAGCTCCTTTGGTTTACATTTCCATTTTGTCTTCATTCAGTCTCACTACTCATGGTGTCCTCCAAAGTAAGGCTGCTGTCTGTCAGTTCCTAATGTCTTGATCACAGAAGGTATACTGAGGTACACAGAAAAAAAGAAACCACAAAATGTGTTATGTGTGACATAAGGAAAAATATATCTACTATTCAAGTGGATATCACTACATCACTTCTGATGGCTATGAGTTGTATTTACTGTTTCTGAGCGATATTTCAAGTGACTTAGAAGACGCCAGTGTCAGCCAGAAACTAGTTTAATAGCAAAAATAACACTCTTCCTCTTTAATATGTTTCATAGCCTGAGAAATACTGCAGTTACTTACACTAAAATAAATTTAAATGGAAGAACCGGCATCGTTTACATTTTCCCCCATGTACTCCTGTTCAAGTGTGAAAGTTCAGGCAGAGGCCAGTGCCATCACAGATCCTCGTATTTAGAGGAAACACATTCTCATATTTAGAAAGCTGATCACATATTTCGTAGAATTCTTGAAATAAATACACACATCGATTGGGGTTTGGTTAGTCAAGAATGGAGTAAGAAGCAACGGTATGGCAGTACCCCAAAGCAAGTGCACACACCCCCCCTCAGTGTCTTTGCAGTATTGGTTGTTACAACAAGCCCAGTTTTCCTGCACCTGGAAGCCAGCCTGTGCGTTTCAAATTGCTTACTGACAGCTGCTGTGCCAAGACTACACCAAGGCATGTCTGATGAGCAGGGCTGGATTGACACAGTGCTTCCTGCTTAGGGCATAACCTCTTCTGGAAAAGAAAATGACCCAGAGGGACTCACTTTGTCAGGATTAGTTTTCTTGCCCGTATACCCAACCTAACCTCACAGGAAGTAACTGGTGCTGACAAGCTGCCATCATTTCCCAACTACGAGTTATCCCTGTACTTCCCCTTCAGTGGGATATGTGAAGCTCAGAGCTTTTCCTCTGCAGATTACAGATATAGCCAAACCCATCTCACACTCCCTGCTCAGGAGAATGGCAATCCCAAAATGAAGATGCCAACTGGTGTTGACTCATAACAACCAACACAAACAGAAAGAAAAAGCCAACAAACTAAAGCTGCATAACCTTGTGTTAGCTTAGTGTTGGTGAGACAGATTAAACTCTTTTTGATTCACTGTCTCTAATCCAAGCCAGTGAGCACAGATGTTGTCTAATACGTCAGTGAATCAGATTCTGATGTTCCTTCTCTAGGAGGCTGACACACGGCACGCCGGGGAAGAGATAACTAATTGGAAACTGTAACACACTACCACATTAAGCAGCATTTGTGTTCCCTGGCTGGGTGTGTTTATTAATTTATTTATCACAACCTCTTCCGTTTGCAGAACCATGTGTTTAAGGATGTGGTTTTCTTTTTATCTAATTGAACTTAAATAGCACAGCTGCACCTGGAACTGGCAAAATGTAGGTAACATCAATATTAAAGCTGCCAAACAAATACAAACAAATGTGTGTCCCTACAATGGTTTTCTGCTGCTTGTTTATATTGGAAGATTCACCACTCACATTTTCACAGAACATTTTATTCACATTGTCTGGCTTTTGTTTCATGGATGCAGCACTGTTTAAAACTGAGAATCTTGAAAGTTCTCTGGATTCAGGGTCAGTGGAGGATAAAGTTAAGAGCACAGCTAGACCCACTGTGACTACTACCACCACAATTTCCAGCTTTAAATGATATATCATTAGCACTGAATAAATTTTCAGGCCTTTAAAGGCAGCAACTGAAGCAGAAGTTAGATCAGGCAGCCTTGAAATACAGCTGTGCAAAGTCAACATAGCTTGTACTGTCCCATTGACTGTTGTGCCTCTTCAGTGGAATGTGAGACAGATTACATGCGTGGAGATCAATGCACTGCCCAGAGATTTTCGCTCCTATTCCTTTAGGCAATGTCTCAGAGGAATTACTCTACTGTCTCTGTGAACTGAACAATGCTAGACTAATTCTTTGTCTCTCACTGAGAAGTACCCTTGTGTCAGCGATGACTTCAGTGGTACTTCAAAACTTCACATTCCAAGGTGCAGTGTGATTTTGGTTTTCTTGCAATGTGTTGTACAAACCTGTGTTCAAAAAGATATGAAGTGACATTTCTCTCTGAACTCCTACTTCATGAAAAACAACTGGTCTTAAAGTCATAAAAATTATTTATATAGCACCAATATTATTTTGGAATTCTTTCCAGTACTCTGTGAATGACACCAATAGCAGTGGTGCATCATGTTAACTTGTTATTCCTTTATTATCCTCCTCCACTAGGCCCTGGGCACTCCAAATTACTTGATATGCACTATACAAACAGAAGAAAAAGTAAAACATGTTTCTGAGGATCTCTGAGGGTATCAACGTACAGAGAAAGCAAAATTACTCACCTAAACGGGCAGAGTTGAAGCCAGATGTTGGCCTTTATACCACACCACCTGCTAAATATCCTGCAACACATCCCTACTCCAAGGTAGCACCATTTCAACAAAGTGTGCTTGACCTTTCAGATGCACCAGAGTGTCACAAATTACGTCTCTTGGGTGGTTTTTTTTCACCATGGGTTCAGACTGCTGGGACTTCCTCACATTAATTAGATGTGAATCTTGTATGTTATTCAGCACCGCTTCAAAAATGTGTTATCTAAAGAGAAAATGGCCCTGAAGTTAGAGAGTAGCCAATCCAGACAATTAATAACCCTGTATGACCATGGACAGTACAGCTGATTTCTGGTGCACCGGGGTGAGTGGTTCTTTAATACAGCGGTACAAACAACAACAACAAAAGCAAGTCTCAAAACAATCTGCTTCATAAAATCTTTCACAAGAAGGGTGAAATAAAAGGGAACATTCAACTGTATGATACAAAGCACATTTTCTGTGGTAGCATGAAACAACAGACGCTACTCCAGGCCTAAGACATCATAGCTAAGGAATGCTGCTAGCCGGCGGCGAAGAACCAGATGCCATGGAGACAAGATAACTGAGAAGCCCAGAAGAGACAAGGATGAGGCACCTGGGCACGTCTTGCAACTCTGCCTGCTTGGCAACCAGACCTGATGAAGAACCAAGTGGAAAGCCAGCTAAAAGGTGTGATTGTCTCATGAGCAAGAGATCACTACCTATTATAGCTTACAATAGGTAATCACGTGCATAGCTTATAATAGGTGGTCACGTGCAGGGAAAGAGAGATTGTGTGTAAGGGAAAGCTCGAGAAGTAATAAACGGCTTCTGCTTGATTCACGTCAAATCGTGTAGCATCCACCATATTTTTCCCTCCAGTTTCTATAGCATTTTCATTACCATAGGAATTAGAAGACTCTGTATCCACAGTTGTCTCACCCCTTACAGGAGGACTAATAACTAACATCCGCCATCACCCCTCTCCAGGGGCAGGACCGTGAGTGGTCTTTTGGATTTAGCTTTTTTCTTACTGTCCACTCAAATGTGCACAAGGACACAGACACAGAGGCACTGCTGTAGTTTGTCTAAGCAGAGACCAGCCAATTTCTATTGCTTTTTATTGAAGGAAATTTGGAGCCTCTGAGAGTCTTCCTTGCTTTCTCTCATAGTTTCTTTTTTCCTTTCAGTTACCTGGGATTATTACTTTCAGACAGTGCTAATTAACTGGAACAGAGTCCATCAAGAGCTTTGACGCTTGTTTCCAAAGAAACAACTTTCTAAACAAAGTTTTTACGTATCTCTGGAAGCATGGAAACAAAACAAAACATGGAAAAGGCTGAAATCAGTATTTTCCACATTATTCAATCGAACTAGGAAAAATATTATTCGCGTCTAAACGAAGCCAGTTTGGATTCAGAATTGTTTCTGGCTGTACGTGGGTACACTTGTGTTGGGAAGAAAAGCACAACGAGAACATAGGTTTTTTTTTTCATTATTCATATTTTACTGAAAGATGCTATTTTCAAAGTGACAGTCAAAAACTGAGTATAAAAAGCATGAAAATACGGATTTTTCTTGCTAAGGAAAGATGTCAGCTTTCTTGAAATGAAACATTTAACTGACATTTGTGCAGGAGGGGAGAGGCTTACCTCATTCACCCAGTCCTGGGCAGATGAATTATCAGCACTCAGTCCAAAACGCTACAGGTTGCTAAATTTTCTCGTCCTCAAAAAAACCCCAATCCAACAACCAAACCCCATCTGTTTTATCCAACTCAGTTTGTGTCTAAACTCTCTCCTCTTTATCAGTCTACAGAACATGCCAAAACACAGTCATGTGGCTGAACAACTTTAAGACATTTTCTTAGGAGCAGTTAATATCTCTTCTCTCAGCCCTGCACAGACTCAATAAGCAGTTGAGGACAAAGGATACGAAGACTACCTTGTTCTGCTTTAAAAGCTGAGCAGAATCTGTAAATTTAATCTGTGCATTTTCTGCAGAAAAGTTGGGGTTTGAAAACTACTAAAATATCTTGTGGCCTCTTTTCACCAAACGGAGGCAGTTGTTTCAGTGCCTGCAGTGGGTTTGTTAAACCCTCCCTTTGTGTCTGACACTTTAGCTAGAAGCTACTGGTTAAAACACAGTTGGTATCTCTGGCTTATGACGTTAATGATTCCCAGCTCGGAAGGATGGGGTCCAAGATGGACCCACCACCTTATGGCACTCAACGTTGGGCACATGGGGATCCAGACAAGGACCCACAATACTATGTTTAGCTTCTTTTGCCTGAAGTTTCACTTGTTCCCTTAGCAATATGCCTGTCTGGTTCCTTCATGAAGGTACCACCTTTCAGAAAGGACACAGAAAATCCATTTGTCATCCCAGAGGGGCCGTATCTGTCATCTAGCACTGTTCTCTCACTACTTTTAGATCCAGATCAAGTGCAAGTTAAAGGAGGGGTTGTTCTTTTCTTCACAGCTCATGTCTTCATAGAGAATGTCAAGAGGACAGAACTTGTTCTGCAGACCTCATAGGCTTTATGAGCCCTCATATGCAACCTCATATGTTTTATTTCATCTGAGTTGTTCAGCAAAGACAAATCTACACCTTCCTTCATTCCTATATTCATTTCCAGAGGGAACTCAGGTACTCTGAAGTTTGTGCTCAACACAAATTCATGTGTGTTGCCTCTTAGGGAAACAATACTGGTAGACCCTCAAAGTGAGGTTCAACTTGATTTTTCAGCCACCCCCAAAAATGCCTGACCAAAGCAATTACCAGTAGCAAAAATACAAATCAAAATACTGAATCCTATGTTCGCCCTATGGGACTAGTGCTGGCAGACACCTGGATTAACACAAGTGGCCAAAAGAACAACAGGGTTACATACTACTAACCCCTAAGGGAGTCAATAGTGGTTTAGTTGCATTACTCTAATTCAAGAGACACGACAGATTTGTAAGCAGCACCATGGCTGCAGAGAATGCTGACCAGAGCAGAGATTAGATGAAAAAAAAAGCTTAACTTGCTTTTCCATTTTTCTGGTCAGCAGAGTTTTCTCTGAACTGGATCCTCTCAGATGCTTTCAGTACAATGGAAAGGTCTTGCTCACTATTTCTGGTGTGCTAGTAAAACTAGCATTACATGGCAAAACACTGCTTGCCTCCTTACCTAGGAAAAGGCTTACCAAAGGGCAGAACAGCTGAATGACTACTGAGCTTTTGTTCTATGTGAAGGATAAGCATACATTACTAACACCTTAAATCCATTATGAAAAATTATCTTCTTACAATCCAAACAGTTGGAGGGCTAATTAAATTATCAATTACTCCTAGCTGACATTCAGTGTACAGTGCTAAAACAGCTGGTAAAGAAAATGCCTTGTCACTCTGCCAGAAGTTTATGCTGCTCAGCACACTCTGCTATGTCTTTAGTCAGGAATGATGGCTATGTCCTTTTTTAAAATGGGGTCAATGCATTAGATTACCTGTGATTTGTGCTTTAGTCGTGCCACTGTGGGATGTCAGCTACAGCCACATACAGTACCGGTGTTTGTGTGAGATCAAGAAGGGAAAAGGGGAGAAAATACTTTAAAAATAAAGGAGATATTATCCCCCTGGGTTTCTTTTTTAAGTTACATCACTGACCTCAGAGGGACTGCACAGGACAGGACAGAATTTGCCATGCTAAAGTTCAATATTACATTATTTTAAAGGAGGGATAGTTGGGCATGATCCAGGTTAAACTAAAAGGGGATTTTTCTCATATATGTAGCAGAATCTTCCCTTCCTTCTCCTGACCATTATGCATTTACATGGGCGATAAGACCCTCGATTTAACAGCAAGGCTAAGCACTAACAAAATGAGATTTTTCTATCAATGTTCTCAAGATGAGCTACATCAGGAAAGAACAACTCCACCTGAAATGTCAAGCTGTCAGCATTTTTAAAAAGGAAAGGAAACCAGAGAGAAATAGAGTAGGATCTGAAGATTATATTCAGGGTAGGAATCTGAATCTGATTCCCCCTTAACTCACTCCAAATATTCTGGGCTGTAAGCTAGCATCTGCTCTGAGATCTTCCTCCTGTCAGCTGGTATGTTTTCACAAAAAGCTTTCATTTTGATGAATCTGCCAAGGAGATATTTCTGCTAAAATATGCCCTTACCAGGTTTCTACCCATCTCCATGGTAATTTGCATGTTTCCAGTTTCTGTGCTGACTTTTCTTCATTAATCCATCACTAGTACTCATAGGTACAGAAATGATTCCATCTGATTCTTAAGATGAGATGCCCCTGAACTGACATTTGTTCTTCAAAAGCCAAAGCTGTTCTTTATCAGAAAAGTGATGTGGTTTAGCTAAAGCTGGATGTCTGTGATCTATCACCTCTTCTGAGGGTGTTGGTGTTCCTGCTGGGTTCTGTTAAATAGCAAAAAGAGGACTGGGTAGGCTGAACTAGGAATCATTGCATGGGAAATAATAGTCAAGACTGTCCAGTGTTCCATCTGCTCCAACAGCCCTGACAGAAGGTGTATTCCACAGTGAGCAAACAGCAGCTGAAGGCACTGCCTCAGCAGGTTACATAAGTTCAAACAGGAAAGAGCCATCAGAAATCAGGAAAGATACTGTCCCTCTCTGGGCAGTTATCACATAGAAAATAAAATTAAAGGATGAGGTCTGAACAAGAGTCGTAGACATAACTAAAGGTGAACTGTTGATAGCAAGAGAAGACCACTGAATTCTACTTCAGTGGACCCAGATCCTTTGCAAGTTAGTAACAGCCCCAGTTTCCCCACGTCACTCCTGTTAGCCCTTTTCCACACCCAGCTGCACAGGGACATGCAGACTAAACTCCAAAACCGCTCCAAACACAGTACATCTGAGCATCACATACTCGCACACCTCGGTGAGAGGAGCAGGTTCCACTGCCACACAGAGCCTTCTCTTCCACGCAACTTCTATTGGTATTCAGGACCAGTGAAACACTAGTTGGCAGCTCCAGGAGCTGGGCAAAGCAAATATGCAAAGTCTGAAAAGCTTTCAACTGCAGCCAGGTAGCACTACAAAGCATTCAGAAAACATGGCAAATTGAGCAAAGGGCACTCTGCCATCCCTTCAGCTTCGCATATTGCTTCAGAACTTCGCAGAGACCCTTTCAGGCAAATTACAAGTTGTACCCAAAACTGCACTTGGAAGATTTACAAGTGGATATTAATGAACACGTCAACTACTGATGTTGGATCACTGACTTCAAATCAGAAAAAGTGAGGTGCTCAGCATTTTTAAAGGATATTTCCAAGCTACTTTTAAAAATCTGGAATGGTTTTAACTGTTGTTCTATTTTTCACTCAAAGTTTATGGATGCAGTAGGAAATAAAAAATATAAAACCCAAGAAAGGAGTAAACAAAGCAGAGAAGCAGCCACTCAACAAAGTGTCCTACTAAAACAAACACAAAGCACAAAAATTATATCAAGAAAGATGCTTGCAACTAGTGCCAGAATATAATGTATCTGTGTGAGAAGTCATTTCAACATGCAGAACAAGAGATCTGTCTCTCTAGGCTCCATACTAGCTGAACAAAGATTTGATATGAGGAGCAAGCAGCTGCATTTTTTGATTTTAGCAGTCCTCTTTCCCTCCCTCTAAACGTTCCTGAACAAAAAAGTCTGAATTTCTTTGAGTGACAGATCACACATCACAGCAAGTCAATAGAAATGTTTGCTTTCCTTCTGCAAAGTGTAGTGCTAGGACTCTGAATTCAGTGGTGAGAATAAACACACCGCTTTTCAATGTGTAGCTAAAGCATAAGTTTAATACTAGACACCAGCAAAATATACAGTGAGGTTTTAGTCATGCACTTTGATACACATGAATCAAGAAACCTCTTTCTACAGGCTGTTATAATAAGCTCTGTGGTTATAACTTGTCAGGTCTTAAAAAATAGAATCAAGGGCCCCAAACAAAACATGCAATGAGATGGTAGGTGAAGAATATGAGGAAATTCAAGGTATTTGCAGCAGCAGCAGCAGCAGCAGCAAACAGAAGTTTCGCTGTGTTAAAAATCACAGAACATTAGGGATTTGAAGGGACCTTGAAAGATCATCTGGTCCAATCACCCTGCCACAGCAGGATGACTTAGCTGAAGTCACACAGGAACATATCCAGGTGGGTTTTAAATGTCTCTAGAGAAGGAGACTCCACAACCCCCCTGGGCAGCCTGTTCCAGTGCT